>JANBXA010000031.1:6937500-7587500 GCA_030556225.1 Cricetiscus sungorus | reverse complement strand
CAACCATACGTAGACTGGAGGTGGGGGTGGAGGAAACGACTCACTGATGGGATGAAAAATGTTTCCCATTCCCAGTCGTTTTTTGTTGGTGAGAAAGGTTTTGCTAAAGTGACCTCTCTTTGCCCCCTTGCCTCATCCCTTCCTCCAAGAATGTGAAACTGGTAAGCACAGCATCCATTCAAACAAATGGAGCTCAGCCCTTACAGTCTCCGTTTCCTCATGGCATCTGTTTGCTGAGACACGAATTCCAACCCGCTTCACTCTTGATAACACCACAGTGGTTATAGCAGAGACCCATGGACAAAGATACTAAAAAAAATTGTAAGCCTTCTCTGCAGAGAGCAAACTTTCATCTGCAGCCAAGCTCAGCACATGGTCCACTGAGTTCTGCTTAAAGTAGATGGATGTAGTTGTGATACAGTAAATGATGCTGGTGGATCAAGTTTCCAAGTCAACATGCACATAATGAAGTGATTTTGCAAAAATCAACTTACAAAGCATAGAAGATGTATCTAGTTTAAGATTATGAGCCCAGGCTGGAGAGATGGCTCAGTGGTTAAGAACACTGTCTGCTCTTCCAGAGGACCAGAGTTCAATTCCCAGCACCCACGTGGCAGCTCACAACTGTCTGTACCTTCTGTTCTAGGGGATCTGACACCTTCACACAGACATACATGCAGGCAAAACACCAATGTCCATAAAATTAAAAAAAAAGAAAGATTATGAACCCAAAAGTATTACAGTTTTAATGCTGTTATAATCTCAGCATTTCATACATTCCCACACATAGGGAATTTAAAAAAGATGACTTCCTAGGAATAGACATTGGGGTAATGGTTACCAGCGGCTCAGAAGGATAAGAGGGAGAATGAGCTAGGATGAGTTTAGTTAATATGAACAAAGAGACAACATTCTGTTATCATGTTCAATAGCCTAGTTATAACTATAGATAACAATGATTTAGTGTACACTTCAAAACAGTAAGAAAATCTGTATTTTCCTAGAGCAAAAAAAAAAAAAAAAAAAATCAAGGTGATGGGGATACAATTTCCAATAATCTGAGTACTGCTCACCAAATTTATGTGTAATACTCATGCCTATTGGGTATCATATTTTTAACTTAAAGAAAAAAAGGACTTTAAAAACTAATAAAGTCACTGACCACGATGTCGTGAAGAAGAAAGAGAGGGTGGTCTCTTAAGAGTGACACGTTGTCCTTGGTGGTACACGCCTGGGGCAAGAGAGTCACGATTTTAAACCCAACTGTGCTAGAGAGTGGATTCAAGGCCAGCCTGGCCTCCTTAGTGAGAGCTTACCATGTCTCCAAGGCCTTATTGGATGCATCCTTGCCATTCTTTTGTCTCCTCCAGTACACACAGGGCCTCATGACACTCTAACCATTCTGCACCTAAGATGACATTTAATGCATGAAAAGTTTTCCATTACAGTCTTCCCTTGATGGCAAATGCACTCAAACTCCTGCTGTAGATTTTCCTGCTATAACTTTCAACTTACCATTGTCTCTTCAGAGAGCCTCTACCCAACCCTGAAATAGTTCTTTAAAGTTCATTTATTTTTTTGTTGGGGGTGGGGAAAGATACACAGATGCTACCATATGTATCTAGAGGTCAGAGGACATCTTGGCAAGAGCCAATTTTTTTCCTTCCACTGTGTGGGTACCAGGGAATGAACTCAGGCCATCAGCCATGACTGCAGGCTCCTTACCCACTAAGCCATCCCACTAGCCCTCATCTACAGAATTTTTCAATGCATCATCCTATTTGTACCCCTAAAGTCCCGACGATGAATAAGAATTACTCTAGACAGCAGTGTGACTGCTTGATGATTTTCATTTCTTCTCGATGGAACTCAAATTGTGAAAACAAGGACCCTCTCTTATCTTCTTGTGCAGTGAATCTCTAATTCAACGAGTATTTGTCTATACATGAAAGGAATGATATTATTATTGAGCCCAGGTTTGTCTAAACTTGAGACTGGAGACTTAAAGGGACTTGTGAAGTTCACTGAAAGCAAGAGAACGATGCCAGCAAGAGATGGGGGATGAGACCATGCTTGGTGACCACAGCCAGGAGAATGGCTGCCCTCACTCATGTAATAAAATGTAAATTTTATCTTTGTATGTTAGACTATTTACAGTATATTACTATAATGGCATATGTGTACAAGTTTAGATAAATAAACCTGAATATAGAAAAATAAGGCCCTGGATTATTTTACTTATGGAGTTACAGGATCAAAAGCATTGGGAGATCTCTTCACAAAAAGAAGGCATTTCCCATGGGAACTGGGAACTCTGCTCATCTGTGCTGTATTGGTCAGGTGAGGCAGTGTTGTGGTGGAGGAAATGGGGGTGGGTAATTTGCTGTGGTGTGCTTGTACTATGTAGCCCTGGGTGGTCTGGAACCCACTATGTAGACCAGGCTGGCCTGGAACTCACACAACTCCACCTGCCTCTGACTTCCAAGTGCCACCAAGCCCAGTTTGGGCTATGTTTTTAATCCTAAAGAAAAAGAAAAACTGCTAAGATGGGGACTAGTCCCTTTCTTGAGAGAATATCTATTCTTAATTACCAGGAAAACGGCTCTTTTTCAGCTTCTTTTTAAAAAAGTATAGTCAAAATATTTTAAAGCATTATAAAAATAACTATCCACAGTTAATACATGTTAACATCTTGTCATATTTAAGGCTGTTTATAAAGAAACAACTCATGACTGATAAACATGGAGTCTACATGTGACCAACTCCAGCTCAATCTATTAATAGCATTCTCTCGACAGTACACACAACATATTACCTTTTCACTCACGTTTTTGAGAAATGTCTTTGTTCATAAATCTAGAACTAGTTAATTCTACTGAATACCAGTAGAGTGTTGCATTGTATGCATGAATCTCCCAGGCATTCTTTTAGAGAAGGACACTTAGGTTCCTTCAGATTCTGGCTGTGACCAGTGAGTTCCAGACAAAAACCCTTTATTGAGATTAAGAAAATCCTATGTGTATTCTGTCAACTCATTTGATAATAAAGAAATCAAAAATATAATCAGTTTGTATCTGCTAAGGTGTGTATTATGTATTATTCTACTTTTTCAATACACATATTAAATTATTTTAATGGAAATGTGAATATAAATAGAAAAAAAAGAAGTCAAAGTTGCCTTACTTGAAGATTATATGATTCCACAAATAAGCAATCTAAAATGCTCCACCAGAAATTCCTAGAACAAAGCAGCAATATACAAAATTACACACAGGTCTGGAGCCAGACAGACCCAAGACTTTCTCAGAGGCCCTGATAAAAGGACAAAGGGAACTTTAATTATGTGTCTTTGTCTAGGAATGGATTCCGCAAGGCAGCTCTAGGGATTGAACTAGTACCTCCTCAAAAAAGTCAAGGGTACAACTTCTATGGACCGGATCCATCCCCCTGGGCTTGGTTATCAGTCCTTAGGCAGCTGTGTCTGTTTTCTCTCTGCCAACATTGTCTCTTCTGACCTTGACTGTTTTCCCCTTGCAAACAGTATATATGATGCTGCACTTCTTAATAAGCTTGCTTGATGTAAGTCATCAGTTTATGCAAGACCTCAGGGTCCCAGCCATTGCTTTTGTCTTCTTTATTTCTCATAATTTTTAGTTCTCATCCCTGGTCCTCCCACTTGACACCTCAATGTTCGGAACCCTTTATTCCTGCTGATTTCACACACACACACACACACACACACACACACACACACACACACACACACACAGAAAAATCAGAAACCTTCATTATTACCAATAACACATACTGAGAAATCATATAAGCAATCCCATTCACAATAGCCTCAAAATATACCTTGAGAAAAAATAGTTAAAGGTTTCTAGAGGATGCTAGGGGATGGAAAATTTTCTTATGCTCATGAATTTGAAGAGTTAATGTTTGAAAGTGCCCCCCCAACAAAAGTATTCTTCAGGTCTATTGCAATCTTCATCAAATCCCAATGCCATTCTACATGGAAATTGGAAAAATTATCTTAAAATTCGCATGAAACTACAGAGAATCATGGATTGTTCAAGCACTCCTGACCAAAATGAATCTCACTTCGGTAATTCCTCACTTGGTTTCAGCTACACTACAAAGTCACAGTAACAAGCACACGCTGCTGGCACACAACAGTCATTGACCAATGCAATAAAATAGAAGACCCAGACATAAACCCATGCAAGTACAGCTACGTGAATTTTTATGAAGATGCCAAAAATTACACATTGTGGAAAAAGACATCACCAACAAATTATCTTGGGGAAATAGGTATCCATATGTTGAATAATGAAATTAGATTCCCATACCTCAACCTTTTAAGAAGTCAAATTCAAATGGACCAAGGACCTTAATGTAAAACCTTAAACTCTGAAACCATCAAAAGAGAAAGTAGGGAAAACACTGAAAGATTCAGGCATAGACAATGACCTTCTGGATGGAACTCCAGTCGCTCAGGAAACAGTGTTAACAACTCACAACGGGGATTTTATGAAATTGAAAACCCTCTGTGGAACAAGGAAACAACTAATTGAGTGAAGAGACAGCCTACAGAATGAAAGAAATCTCTGCTAGCTGCTAGCTATACTAAACTCAACAGTAAGTTTTAAAATCAACTTATAAAAATGTTTTCAGTAACTGCCAGTATCAGAAAATAAGAATACAGGCACAATGCTTTAGACCAAAATTAAATTAAGGTCTTAAGTTAAATTATAAATGCCACTCTCCAGAATTCCTGTGTCACCTTCCTGCCCACATTTTCCTTTGCATTCATCACTTTCTGTTGACTACATCTTTGACTTAATTCCAATTGCCTAGAATATAAACTCCAGAAATCTCTGTGTGCTGTGATCACCGCTGATCTCAAGCAGCTGAAGAAATACTGCCTGGATCACACAGATATTCAGTAAAGTGGATGGCTGAGTCGTCGATTCCGCTGAGAGGAAAATCCACAATCCTAATATTTATTTATTCATTCATTTATCTATTTATTTAGTTAGTTTTTTGTTGTTTTGGGGGGTTTTTTATTTGTTTGTTTGTTTTTGTTTTGAGACAGAGTTTCTTTGTGTTACAAACCTAGCTGTCCTGGAACTAGCTCTGTAAACCAAGCTAGCCTCTAACTCACAGAGATCCGCCTGCCTCTGCCTCCCAAGTGCTGGGATTAAAGGCATATACCACCACCACCTGGCTATGTTTATTTATTTTTAATTAAAGAACTCAACTTGAAAAATAGAGATAGCAATCAGTCAGACAAACAAAATTCCTGAATAAGCTAGAGAGAAAGACAGTATTAAGAATAAAAAAAGAAATGATTCTATTTTTAAGTAAGTTAAAAATAAATTAATAGCCTTGATGAAAAATCTATAATGCATGAATCTCCAATGAATCTAATGGGAAGTCACAGACAAACTGAAATGGGGACCAAAAAAAAAAAAAAAAAAAAAAAAGTAGCTACTATAAAAGCTAACAGGAGACTAACAAGTGATTATGAAGACTAATTCTATGTACCTGGATTTTAGTCTTAAAAATAAACAACCTTCTCTAAACACATAAATTAATAAGATTGATGTAGTGAGATAGTGAGATATTCACTTTGTCTGCACCTGTGGCATAGACCATGCCCATTGGGGGTGGAGACAGGGCCGGAAGTGACCTGGGGGAACTAAGGCTGAGGAGGGGGCTCGGAGAGCTCTCTTGCTTGCAGCATGGGGACAGGAGAACATCCGTAGGCATCCTTGGGACCAGGAACCTGCTGGTGTTCATCTGTCTATGTTGTGAGTTATTTCTCCCTGAATAAACATCAATTCAGCCTATTTGTTTCTCCTGATCCTTATTAAACATCAATAGATTGATTTATAAACAAAATCTGAGTAGATCAATAGATGTCCTTTTTCTTAAATATAAAAGACTCCTATGGATTTTTTCATCTTTTCCTATACAATTTCAAGAGGAAAAGATGAATCTACATACTGTAGGAGATGGTTAAGGAACACTGGAAAAAATAAAAATGGATTTGCACTTTATCAAGTGACTTTTTACCATTCTCCATTATTTTTCTCAGGGCCTATTGATCCAGCATTAATAAAAGTCCCAGTAATGAAACATTGTTGTGGTGTTGTGAGACAGTCTCTTTATTCTGCCAATGCAGCATTTCTTAACCTGAAACTTCACCTTGATTTATGTTGTCTCTTGTTCATTGATAGCAGGTGGTCACCAGGAATCCATTGAATGGTCTAAAATGCCAAGGAAAGGCTAATAAACCATTTTGGTCACAGAGTTCCCCAATTTGAAATGTTAGTTATGATTTGCTACGGCTTGACTGTGCTTCCTTCCCAGATCAGATGGTGAAGTTTAACGGCTATTGTAATAGTATTCCGGGATGTTTAGTGGCTACTGTGACAGTATTTGGGGACATTTAGCAGGTGGTGAGATATGTGAACTGGTAAGAGAGGGGACAGGAATATGTTTATTCCTTCCACTATGTGAGGACACCTGGCATCTTATATGAAGAAGAAGTCATCCAAGAGGGACAGGTCCCCAAACACACAGATGCTGCAGGTCCTTGATCTTAGCTTCCCAAGCCTCCATACGATTGATAAACTTCTGATGTTTATAAGCGCCCCTTATAAGGCATTGTTTTGGTATCACAAATTGAATGATATATTTTCACAAAATCCCATCACATCCTGATTACCACATTGTAAAGAGTTACAAAGTGTGCTGAAAAGATGTAGGTTGGTTCATGTCAGATAATGCTTAAGTTAATACCATTGAGTTCTCAGTTAACCTTGGTATTATTTGTATCAGAAGGAACAAGACCCTTTTTTTCTCACTCAGCAGGCAACAAGCCCTTCGCTTCTGGATTAAAATTGTGGCTTCTTCCTGTGTCCTTTCTTTGAAATTTTGCATATTTCCCATTATTTATACACCATTCCAGTTTACATAACATTTGCCTGTTACAATTTGTACTTGGCTGTGTTTGCATTTGCTATTTGTTTCCAAGTTAAATAAAGCCAGTTAGTGGCAAGGGGGGTGTTCTATTAAATAGAAACATTGTAATTCAAAAGCTGAGTCTATGGAAAGTGAGGGGATCTGGAAGAGTTGAACTTACCTCAAATAAAGGATAACATTTATTTAATGGGTTTATAAACAATTACTGGCCCTACTCTGCGTGGTGTATGGATACTGATACACAAGTAGCAGTTTCCTCTTGATTGAAACATTCCATCTGGAGCCAGGCTCCGGAACACTCAGGATACAAGCAAAACTGACAAGGCTCAGAACATAAACAACTGACAAGTCCCAGGAAGTTTCTGAAACTTACAAGGGCACAAAGCCCTATCTCCAATGCTTTGTAACTAGTAACAATTTGCTAAAGTGAAGAGACTTTCTGACCTGTGTCTGAGTTGTCCAGAAGGTTCCATGGATTCAATTTCATTAACTGTCACCAGGCTGTAATTGACTTTTGGATGATGCCAGCTGTATTTGAGTCACAGTCCTCTAAGTAGCTCCTCATCCATATGCCTGTAAATAACCCCAATTAACACACTGGTTCACCAAAGTTGGACCTCGGTGGAATTGTTACTTTGGTCTGTCACTGGTTCTCCTTCTGGGGTGAGTAGATATTAGCTCCTGTCTCCACAAGAAAAGTCATAAAGCACAGTGTAGCATCTTGTCACTAACCTGTCACTTTAGGACTTGGGAGGTTATTCTTTTTCATAATAAAATGAAAAAAATAGCACCAGAATTGTGGCCAATGAAACATTGCAAGAGAGGAACATTTGACCCTTTTCCTTTGCCTGACTGGTGTCTTAGTCAGGCTGCCCATGGTGTAAACAATTTCAGAGGATGGAAGTACAGGAACTGGGGACTTACTCAGTGGTGAGCAATGCATTCCTATTGTCTACACATGCTGTCTACAGCACAAACACTCAGGCAGTAGCAATGATACAATACTTTCCCTTGCTTATTGGAGAAGCAAAAGGGGGGAGGGAGGGAGGGAGGGAGGGAGGGAGGGAGGGAGGGAGGGAGGGAGGGAGGGAGGGAGGGAGGGAGAGAGGGAGGGAGAGAGGGAGGGAGGGAGAAATATACTGAATCTGTTTTATAAGATTGCACCTGAATGGCCCACTTCTGCACTCCTCTGTTAGTAGAGACCCAGCTTTCACTTGTCCTATGGGAATGGATGTCCCATCTTAATTTCATTCTTGCAGCCCCTATTTCAGAATACTTCTGAACCCCAGTGGGCTTCTGTGCTGGGAACACATATTCAACTCTGTTTTTCTTTCCATATTCTAATCCTTGCCCCTTCCAGAGAACCCCAATTCACTCTCCATCCCCTCAGTTCATAGACCAGCACCCCAGTCACATTCTCTTTAGGAAGAAGTTGTCACCATTTTAATCTGGGGGGTGACAAGCTTACTTGCTACTAGCTGCTCTGTATGGGAAACTGAGAGAGGGCTCCTTTTGCACAGCCTCCTTTAAATACACTGTCATCATCCTGGTCATTAGTTCAGACTATTTCCCACTGCATGCCTGCCCTGCTGGGACAGAGCTAAAGCCCTAGGGAAGGAGCTACACTTTGGTGTGTGGGTACCCCAGTTCATATTTCAGGTTTTCAGGTTATTCTTTCTGTCCAGACAGAGGTGACTCTGGCAGAAATGAGATGACAACAAATAAGGAGAGAAATCAGTGATGAAGCAATGAGTATCTAGAAAGGGCAGATTTGAGAACATAAAATAGCCATTCTATTTATTATGATAAGTGGAAAGAAGAGCAAGTACAGAGCAGAGGCAGACCCAAATAAACCATCCCAGTGTCTGGCCTGCAACAGGCTTCAACCAGTTATTGCATTCAATGGATGTCAACTAGTAACACTAGCAGCTCCTACTCAGAAAAGATGACATTGAAATGCCCCCAAATGCAAACACTGCTCACATAGACAATTAAAGTAGATATGTAGAGCAGAGCACTGGGCTGAACAGAGCAAACAGGTGACCTGAAGGGATATGTAAATACCCGCGTTCTCTCTCTCTCTCCCTCCCCCCCCTCTCTCTCTCTTCATTGTGATTATTGCATGCACTTCCTAGTCTATAATGCAGGAGCATGCTGCACCAGCAGCCCAAATCCCCACTCATCTTTCCACATTGCTAGGAGATTAAAGAAGGAAATGAACAGGGACGGAGCTGTGTCAGGCACTGAGCCAAGTACTATAATGCATTGTTTCCTTTAATTGCCCACGGCACGACTGAAAAGATTGACTCAGTGCAAGTAAGTCCCTTGGCAATGTTATAGGGCTGAAACTCAAACTCAGACCCACCTTGCTGGACAGCCCTTTCCTTACACATGTCACCGTGCAAAAAGGAAGGGGGGAAATGTTTGATATCCAGTAACTAATTTCATGCCAGAAACCGTTGAGCATTTTACAATGTCAACTAACAAACAGTCCCACCTCCCCCCACTCTCTTGCAGAGCTTCTGTAGTGTGGTAGATTTGTGGGGCCTTTCAGAAAACTAACAACTTATGGATGTAACTTTTTGCCTATCTCTGGACTTCCTCCATTCTGGTGAGAAAGCGAATCTTAAAAGCCTCCTATTTCTCTCCCTCTGAATCTGAGTGAGCTGCTCTATTATTTTCTGCTGTCCAACTCAGACAAACTTTATTACTGCATTAGGTCACTGGCTATGATTTATGTGTCTCCTAGGTGGAGTGACTGCAGAATAGGAGAGTGAGAGGGTGCACCAGCCCCGGGGAGGGCTGAGCTCACCGTTAATGCTAGCCTGTACTTGACAGTTACTAATGCAAGCCCTGCCTCCTGCAGAGTCCAGCGTGTGTTCTGGACAAGCCAGTTCCAGGCACAGCACCATGGCAGCCGTGACTGTCCAGACATGCCAACCGTCTCCATATTTGGGGCACAGAGTGCTGTAATAATTCCCTCGCTGACCACCTTCCTAGGGTCCACTCAGGTACCAAATTGCCGGTGTGAGCCTGACACAGCATACGAAACAATCAGCATAATCCTGCTCCCACCACACTCAGGTTCAGCCTGTTTCCAGGCAGACCATGACTGCCTCTTACTAATGCCCCACTCATCTGTCAGCACCTGCTTCTCTTCATCAGCCTTCATTGTGTTATAGCACTGCAGGGCCAGGGAGCTGTACATTCTAACCACTTGCTCTCTATAACAGCTGTCTTCAGCTATTCAGTGGACAAATGCAGATGTTAAGACATAGTGATTTCTTTGTATTAGTTAGGGTAAGTGAAATCAGGTTGCAGTAACAAGAAACCACTAAATAGCAATGTCTTACAAAATAAATGCTATTTCCCATTCATATTAAATTGTGGCCAGCATCTCGGACTGCTATCTTGTGTTCACTCTAAGATCCAGACTAGTAGCGTCACCCCTTGAGGTCAAGACACATGCATCAGAGGGAAATGGGAGTTCATTCTTAGAGCATCTTCCTCATTTTATCAGCAGGGCACACTGTATATGGCCTCTCTGGATAGCAACAAATGGAAGGAGAAATCTTCAACCAAGGGTAACCGCTTGTGAAAGAAACATCTACAACAAGGATACAATCTAGAATAATATAGTCTGCCCCAGTAAGTTTGATAGAGACACATAATAACATCCCCAAGATGACTTAGGGGTAGAGAGAGCCTTTTGTGGAACACACTGTAACACGATAAATTGAAGACCCAGAGACTGATATTGGGATTAAAGCTTCAGCAAAACAAAGTAGCTGGCCACTAGTTCTTACTGCTACCTCAGGCTAAAAGGGCTGATCCCGCTCCCTCGTCTCAGTGTGGCCGTGGAATCCTGAGAAGACTTCCTATCCTCAGTGTGTCTGGAGAATGAATGCTTGATCTGAGACCTTGAACCTGTTTTATATACCTCCCCAATTCTGGAATGAAAGGCATGTGATCCCAGGTGCTGAGACCATCTTTGTGTGAGCTGTTTCTCTTTAGGACTGGTTCACTCTTGTGTAGATCTGGGTGGCCTTGAACTCACTGAGATCTGACTACCTCTTAATCCTGAGTCCTGGGATTAAAGGTGTGTACTACCACCTCTTAGCTTCTGGCTGCTGGGATTAAAGGTTTGTGCCTGGCTTCTATGGCTTGTGGCTGACTTTGCTCTATGAATCCTCAGGCAGCCCTTAATAAATCATAAATAACATATTACCACAACACACATCTCAGGACTCTCCATGTGATTATGGTGGGGACACAGAGACATATGGCTCAGCAATGCCAGCCATGTTAGGCTCAGCTCCTTTGACACTGATAAATGATGTTGCTTCCTAGAGACTTCCTGAGGTAGGTAAGTCAAGGTGTTGTTGCTCCTGGTCTTTGTAATTTCCAAATTGTATGACTCCAATATTTAAAGAAGCCCAGCCCCTGGGTTGAGGAGAATCCCAACTCTGCCCAGCTCCTGGGGCAGTGCAGGTAGTGACCCCCACCCCACCCCCTGGCTGGAGCCTCACATCTGTCAGTGAAGGACCCCATACTGAGTCACTCCTTTTAAAGAATGTCAGAGACCAAATGAGATCACTCTTGTTTTGGTTTAGTTTGTTTTTTTGTTTTTGTTTCTTGTTTTATTTTTTTTGTTGTTTGTTTGTTTTGCAACAGTAGGTAGTCAAGCAAATATTCTCTGATAAATCTTTAACAGGTGAGTAGTATAAATGTACTTGACATTTAATACTAACATTACCTCTGTATTAAAATATATGGGGCTTAGAGGATAGAGGGATGGCTAAGTAGTTAGGAGCACTGACTGCTCTTCCAAGGATCCCACATTCAATTTCCAGCACCCACATAGTGGCCCACCCATCTGTAACTCCAGGTCAGAGGACACCCTGACTGATGCCCTCTTCTGGCCTCTGTGGTCACTGTAGATACATGGCTCACAGACACACATGCAGACAAAAAAAAAAATCTATGTAAAATAAAACTAAATAAAATCTCAAAAACAAGAATAAAATGTGTGAGGCTTAAGATGCTAATTCTGCTCCTGAAAGCATGAGATACACATGACATAAAGATGACTAGAATATTTGAATTATGGCAATACATAGACAGTGTCTATGCATAGATTCTTTGTAATATGGTTAACCAATTCTAGTGGGAGACCATTTAAAAAAGAATCCATATGGTCATTTTAAATATATTATCTGGGGTCTGTACATACATATGCTCATACTCAGTTTGTATATGTATTAAATTGTACATAATATCCTAAGTATTACACATCTATTATTATTCATATAATTGAGGGAGACAAAGAAACCAGCTTTAAAAGTCTCTCCTGTAACATGTTACAACTCATCCATAATTAATTGGGCCACTATTAGAGTTAAGATTTTAAACTCATATTAATATGGTAATCTACCATTCAAAAAATCCACAAGGGGACACAAGGAAAAATGAAGAGTCACAGTTCCAGCCCTCTGTTGCATCTTCCTCTTTGGGGGGGGTGTGGGGTGTGGGTGGGGACAACAAACAAAGTGGGTGAAGTAGCTTGTGTGCACCGTCTGGTCACTTGTCACCTTCCAGCCTTGCTCCCTGCAGACTTGTCTGTAGGATCAGAGCACAACGCGCACTTTCTCTAGGCTCCAGTTTTAGCATGTGTGAACTCAAGAGAGTAGTTGCATCGTTTGTTCACAGAGAAGGAAAGATAACCCCTCCTCCCAGGTAGCCTATCCTCTACAAACCTCTCTACTCCAGAAACTACTAGGGCCAGGCATGACACTGGCTCCCCACTCACTGCTGCTACAACAGTGGCCTTCTCCACGGTGTTGTATCAACATGCAGGTGGTGACAAAACTCCCACTCACACCTTTGTTAATGTTTTTAATTGTGTCCTCAAATCACCCCGTACAAGGGTGCTGTTCCCTAATATCATCCATGAGACACATATGAAAGTACAGTAAATTATACATAGTCTATGGTAAGTTAGATATTGTGAGTCCTATTGGGGGAAAAAAACACATCAGGGAAAGCAGATCATGAATGCAGGGTCTGGGTCAAAGGATGCATTTTCAATTAGGATGGTCAGGGAAGGTGTTATGCTTAAATATAAGACGTTCCCTGGAGCTCATGTTTTGAACACTCAATCCTCAGTTGGTAGCACTATTAGAGAAAGTCCTGAAAACCTTAACGTGGGATCTCACTGGAGGAAGTAGGACACTGGGCATATCTTGACTCTGCCCACTTCCTGACCATCTCTCTCTGTCTCGTGTCTATCATGAGATGGGTAGCCTCTGCCACATGCTCCAGCTAAGCTATTTCCACAGTGTTCTGCCTCAGCAAAGACCCAGAAACATCAGAGTTTGGCTGTGGTGGACAGAATCCTCTGAAACTAAGTCTGAGTAAGTCCTTCCTTAAGTTGTTCTGTTGGATACTTTGGTCACAGCAAAGCAAAAGTTCCTAATGCAAAGGGCTTCATCAGTAAACACACAAACCTACAAGGCTTCATCAGTAAACACACAAACCTACAAGCTGCATTTCTCTAACACAACTTTCCTCCAAGAGAATATTTTGCAGTGGCCCCAAAATGCAAAGCCTAGAAAAAGGAGGACTTGATGGGCTAAGGCAGAAGCAAGAGTGTAGCAAAGGTTCCCCCAAGATCTGGCCTTCCCCAGCACCGTGCAGGCCTCTTGAACCCACCTACAGCCTCACTCTTGCCTTTGTGTTTCCCTCTTGGTGTGAGTCAATAGGATACACAGAGTTGAGTATAATGCTAAACTGCCATGACGGTTGCCAAGTATTTTCTTAACGTCCTTTTCTTCTCCAGTGTCTCCTCTGTGTCTTTTATTATATTTCTATTGTTGTTGTGAAAGACCCCCACTCAAGGCTAATAGCTTAAGGCCTGGCTTAGCAATGGTAACGCCATTTTGCAAGGCTTCCACATAAACAAGTAAAAGTACAGGACAAGGTCAGTACACACAGGCTGCCACATCTGGCCTTGGGAGGGGAGCAGAGAATTTGGAGAAAAACCCAAACATGAGTTAAGTCAGCTATTATCAGATCCCCAAACACGTAAGAGGCTTGTCCTCGAATGACCCAACGCCTTATTTGAGCTGACCAATGGGACCCCTGTAACTATGCATCTCGCTTCTGCTTTTGCTACCCATGCTTTTGCTACCCAGCCCTATAAAAGTCCCTCTCCCCAGCCTGTGGGCGCGCAAGTCCTCCGAGAGACTTTGTTGCCCACAGGTACCTGTGTATCTCAAATAAACCTCTTGCAGTTTGCATCCGCATCCGTGGTCTCGGCTTGGTCTTTGGGTCCAGGGGTCTCTTCCTGGAGGGAAGTCCTCTTCTGGGGTCTTTCAGTTGCATTTATTATTGACTCTCTTATGAACATAGGTAAGTCACATTGTGCGTTACACTATAATCTAATTGTTTTCTTTTGATTTTGGCTGACTGCTTTATCTAGCTGTATTGACAGTATCAAAACATCCTATAAAAATGGAAACTTTCCACATGTAGGGTGATGCCTTCCTGGAGGAGTCATCTAATCAAGTCATTTGGAGTAGGGACTAGGACCTCCCTCCTGTGTGTGTGGGGGGGGTGGGAGGGTGATCTGGGGCATGGGAGAGTGGAAGAGAGGGAGGGAGGGACAGAGAGGGAACTGGGATCGATATTTAAAATAAGAAAAATAAATTTTAAAAAATGGAAACTTTCTGCCAATTAATCACTTGCCGTATCTTTGATAAGTAAATTACACAAATTAAGTGACTTTTACTTTCCCTTTAAGAGACAGCATTTCTTATCAAGAAAAACAAATGAGTAAATAATATTTCTGGGTAATTGGTTATTGCCAGCATCCCTCAGTTCAGAGGATCCAAAGGTGAAAGTGGTAAAGAGATGTCCTCGAGAAATTTACCATCTGGAGTTAAAGAGATTTTATTCACTCACACTTCTCTTTCTGAGCAAGCATTTATTTGTAGTTGAAAACTAGTTTGTAAAGGACTACATTTTCAGAGAAACCCTTCTCCACACTTCTATTATCTCACAACAGTAAATACACTCACAAAAGAAATCGATTCCGAGCATCCTACAAGTGCAGACAGTCTCAAAGATGTAGGTAGGCTTTTAAAATTGCTTCTACAACAAGAATTGATGGAGGTTTACCATGGCTTCTGACAAGCCACTAGGGTTGTGGTGGTTTTCCTCTTGATCTATGCTACTCCTGTCAACATCAAATTCTTTTTAAGTGTTTGGAATCAATATTTGGCTGAGACAGGCTGAAGTTTGTCCACCTAACTAGCCCGGTCACTTTTTAATGTCAACCATAATTCTTAGCAAGTGTTACGGCTTTTTGATCTTGATGCATAGTTTTATGCCATCAGCCATGCCTAAAATATCTGTGCAGGCATTTTGAGACTTCTAGATTATAGACATAACTATCCCCCAGTGAATTTTGAATGCGGGAACTCTTCATTCATGTTACTAACCATCTCAAGGGTATCAATCATACTACATGCTAAATGAAACAGACGTGTTCTCTGCCCCCACAGTACCGAGTCAACAGATGATACCAGCAGCAAGCTTGTCATTCCAAGTGTGATGAATATGAGCTGAAGACGTTTGGAATGCTCCAGCCCAAAACATGCCATTCTGAAAAGTTGGTTATTTGGGGGTTAAAGATCTTGTAAAAGGAGCAGGTCCAATGAAGAGTCTACTTCTTCCTTTTTCAACACAAGAAATGAAATCCCCACATTTCCATGTGAGCCCTGCGCCCACCCCCCACCCCCCATAGCTGAAGGAAGGAGACAGGCTTCTCACAAAGGAGAGGAAGTTGAGACCTACTGAATTCTGAACAAATAGACCTCATTAAAATAATGTTTGTCTTCTTTTAGTTCCCCATGAATTTTGGTTATTTCTCCAAAATTATCCACTTTTGTTCAATCCAGTATAAATGCCTAGAGCCTTTGCCACTTTGGGGCCCTCATTTCCTTATGTAGGCTCCCATGTCAAGTGAAACTTACATTAGGTGCATTTTTTTTTTCAGTTGAATTTTCTCTAGTCTGTCTGCTGATCTGATTCCCAGATTAAGCTGTCCCCCTGAGAAATAAAGATAAAGTCTTCCCTCTTCTACTGAGCTCCTGAGGGCAAAAGATTGCGATCATCGTTTTCAAGGAGATATCTCCAATGCATAGAATGGTGCTTGGCTCCACAGATAAAGGAATCACAGTGTGCCACAGAGCATGTACGATCTAGGGACAGTGCATAATCTTCAGGGCTGGAGAAGGTGATCCTGATGAGCCAGCAATACATCTGATACTTACAATGTATGTTGAAAAGGAAAGGGAAGAGTGTACAGTGAATGACAAGCTTCACTTGAAGGCCCAGATGCAACAACCTGAAATTTAAAACCTGGATTCATAGATACCAAGAATGACTGGAAGGGGAAATGCACAGGGCACAGCTGGCGCTGGGCATCAACAGTTCAGGCTGTCCCCTTAAGCAAGCTAAGAACTTTGTGTTTTACAAACAGTGGGGAACCACTGACACTCACCTATTTAATGAGTGAGATGGCCAGATTTGTCTTTGTAAACATTCCATCTAGGTATAGAAGGAAGTCTTTGGCCTTGAAGACTGTTGTGATCCCTCCACAGCCCTTCCTGCTCATGTTATTCCTCCTGTCTTCTTACTCCATAATGTTCAACTTATGAGGCTTCCTTTAAAAACCAATCCTAGCACTTGGGATGACAAGACAAGAAGGTTACCATGAGTTCAAGACCAGCCTAGGCTACATAGAAGACAATGTCTCAAAAAGTAGAAGAGAAAAGCTGAAGAGATAGTTCATGAGTAGAGTGTTTGTGTAACATGTTCAAGTCCCTGGGTTCAGTCCCCAGTAACACACACACACACACACACACACACACACACACACACACACCTCATACACAATCACACACACACATTCATACTTCCCCCAACACTTACATATACACTCACACACACTCTCACACATTCTTCCACACATACACTTATACATACACTAACACACACACATACACTTACACACACATATACTCATACACACACACATACATATTCCCCCCACACATACATACTCCCCTCACACACACTCACACACACTCCCCACACACAAACATACTCTAACTCACACAGTCATACACACACACACACACACACACACACACACACACACACACTCCCACAACCCTCTTTTTAAGCCCTGCTTCCTCTTCTGAGAAAACACAATGATATCCCTGCTATGTTTTTCTTTATTCCACATCCTCATTTACAACCTATAGTCCAACATTTCTCTCTTTTTTGTGATCACATAATCCCAGAAGTCCAAAGTGGCTTGTGGAAACCCCTGGGCCTAGGGAATTCAGAAGCCACTAAAATTCCTAGAATAGCCAGGAAGTGATGCCATTCCCTCAGTCCAGCACTCTGAAGTTCCCCAGCCCTTCTGGCAGATAGAGCCTGCGGGTCTGCCTTATCCCAGCACAGAACTGCATTCCCTGAAGGTCAGTGGAGTACTTAACAGAATTCCAGTAGAAAAAAGAAGAGCCTTCTGGGACTTCAAAGTCTCTCTTTTCTCATTCCATCACCAATGCCCTTGCAGGGTGTTCTGAGTCTCCTCCATAGACCCCGTGTGGCCCCTCTGTTTCTGGAATCGTCCATTCACATAAGACTCTAGCTTTTGCCCATCCTCCCCTTAAGCCACGAAGTTCTATGACACTCTACAAGAGCTGACAACCTACACAGATTACCAGCTGCCTACACTAGGAGAAGAGATCCACACCCATTTGACCTCCAACACACACAGAATACCAGCTGCTTACACTCTAAAGAGTGTAAGCACTCTCGCTCCCTTTTTTACATCCAGACTAGTAGTCTCTGAGACTTACTCAACTTTGCAAACCAAAAGGTTCACCAAAAATACTTCTTTTCAATCTAAAAACTAATCTTACTTTGAAAAACAATTATGGTACCCACCCCCAAACATAGACATAAGGAGAGCTCCAGAAATAGGATGTGTTACTCACTCAGTACAAACATGTTCAATGATACTTAGACTCACAGTGTTTCTCAACATTTTCAACCTAATTACTCTGAACAAGTGAGAATTCCAGGAGGAATCTGGCATGCTACCTCGAAGTAACACTTCACAGCCTACTCTTCTTCAGACTTCATATTTTACCACCTTCGAAAATCGTGTAAACTTTTGCGTTTCTGAAGATAACGTGTCCACTCATTTTAATATATTATGATTTGAATGAAATACATTTAAAACCATCCATGGTACTGTAAGTGTGATCCACAAAATTATGTCTTTATCTTTTCTAATGTGTATGTGTATTCCGTCTACCTGTATGTCTGTGCACCACTCTTATATCTGATGACTGTAGGGTCCAGAAGAGGGCATCAGACCCCCTGGAACCAGAGTTACAGTTGGTTGTGAGCTGCCATGTGGGTGCTGGGCATTACATGCTGGAAGAGCAGCTGGTGCTTTTCAAATTTTTTTGAGATTATAGTATAATTTCCCTCTTCCTTTCTCTCCCTCCAACCCTTCCCATGTACTTACCCCACCCTGCCTTTGCTGTCTCTCAAATTCATGGCTGCTTTTTTTTTTCATTGTTGTTGGTGGTGGTGGTAGTGGTGGTGGTGGTGGTGGTGGTGGTGGTGGTGGTGGTGGTGGTGGTGTGTGTGTGTGTGTGTGTGTGTGTGTGTGAGAGAGAGACCTGCTCAGTCCATATAACGTTACTTGCATATCAGTTTTCTCAGATTGCCAGCTGGTGTACTATTCCCTGGGAAAGACTATTTCTCCCTCTTAGCATTACTTAGTTGACTTCAGTTTTTTGTCTAGAGTTGAGGGTCCCTGAGCGTTCCCCTTCCATGTTAGCATATTTATTAGTATCATCCTTATTTGGATCTTGATAAGTCATGTTGATGAGGCTTCATGGGTCGGGGTAAACTTCCTGTGCCTCTGGATCTTACAATTTTTTCACTCACCTTCCACAATGATCCTGAGCCTTAGGTGGGGGAGGGGGGATTGTGTTGTAGGTATATTAGCTAGAGCTGGGAATCCCACAATTACTTGTTTTCTGAATTTTAATCATTTGAGGTTTTCTGTACGGGCCTGTATCTTTTGCAAAGAGAAGCTTCCTTGATGAGACATGAGAACTGTACTCTTCTGAGGCTATAAGTTTATAAATACTTAGAATGTTTTAGGGATTATGCTAGTTCGGTGAATTGGAAGTTGTAGGCTTTCCTCTAAGACCCATGTCCTTGCTAGCTCTGGTTAGTAGGTTAAGATTCCAGTATCAGACACTGTTTCCCTCTTGTTGAGCAGGCCTTAAGTCCAATTAGAGAGCTGTTGGTTACCAACAAGGTATTCATGCCACTGTTGTGTCCTTAGCGTTAGCTATTGTTGAGGTTCACAGGCATCATAACTAGGGAGGATTACTGGTTGCTTCCTTCATTTGGAAATTTGCAGTGGCAAGTGCTCTTAACTGCTGAGCCCTCTCTCCATCCCCATAGAGGCAATGGTTGTTGATGGTCAGAACAAGTCTATTGAGCTGGGAATTCTGAGAGTTCTAAACCAATCATCAATTTATATACACATTTGTAATATTTTAGGTATCATTGATAGCTCAATACCATTGGGGATGTTTGTGACTGATACTAGAAAATGCAGACAGGATGGAATATGAATTAATTCAGCTTCACAATGGCATGGAACCTGGTACTTTCCAAAGTTCATTCAAATAGATAAATGACTACCAGTTTTTGTTTATGCTAGAGTCTTGCTAAGTATCCCTGGATGACCCAGGACTCACAATATAGACCAGGCTGGCCTCAAACACATGGGAGATCATCCTGCCTCCAAGTGCTGAGATTACTAGATTACTAGCAGGTGCCACCATGTGTTACTTCGATTGACACCTTTAATAGAGACATGACTTAAGTCATTTTGCCTCAGCAAAATAAAAAGTCAATACATATGATGAAGTTTGAATGTCACTTTCAAAGAATTTAAATCTTAAATGTCTTATTGGCCAGTGTCTCCTAAAACAGAGCCTGAAACAAGGATGAAGGCCCTTAGGTTTTGTGAAAGAACAACCCATGGACCATGATGGCGATGGGCACAGGGAAGCCTGGTGATGTGCAGAGCCTTCAGAGCTAATCTCAGCAATATGATGGTTCCTATGGATGGCAGGGCAATTAACTCAGAAGCTGCAAGGGTAGGAGAAGATGCAGACCTTCATATAATACCTGGGAAAAGGGAAGAGAACCAGCCTGCTGTCTCCATGATTGAGTCCAAAAGGATCTAACTCCCCAGTATTTTCCATCTATGCACAGTTGATCAGAACTGTGTAGCTGTGCTCTGTAGTGAGGCCTTTATCCAAGTCTAGAGTTCCAGAACTGAAGGAACCGCAGCACAGGCAGCCACCAGACAGAAAGAAGGGAGTATTTCAAAGGCTCTGAGAAAGCTTCCAAGGGTTTTAGCCCACATGAACTATTTATATGGAAAGGGCAATGTGATAGTTGCATTGTCAAAACCCATAGGTTGCCTAATAAAAAAGAACAGTTAGCCTGATTTTAGAGGAATAAACCATGTGCAATTTCTATTAGACCTCTCTCACTTAAATTCCCCAAGGTCCACGAGTTGAAAGTAGTTGCTACTCTATAACCCTTAAACTTAATGTCTAATGATGTATGTGTTCCTGGGCATTATCTAAGAATCTGAATAAAACATCCTTTCCTCTCCACACAGATACCATGTTTTTGATTGTCCAAAATTACAGACCAAAATAATAGAGGATAATAATTAAAAGCAAAGGTACTAGGCAGATTTGTAAATCCAAGGCACTTGATTTTGTCATAAAGAATATGTGAGATTAACTGGGTGTAGTGGCATGTCCCTGTAACCTCAGCATTCAGGGTCCAGAGGCAGGAAGCTTGCTGCAAGCTTGAAGAGAGGGCTGATCTACCTGGTGAGCCCAACCACAGCTTCATAGTGAAATCCTGTCTCAGAAAACTATAAGACATAAGAGAAAATGTAAAATACATTAGATTATACAAAAAATGCATTGTACAGTGTCTGTACTTGACACTTAAAATGTTTGCAATTATTACTTTTGATAATTATTTAAGAATTCCCTGACATGATGTATAAAACATATCATATGTGTTCAATAAAAAAAATAATGTGTGCATGAATGGTCAGTGTGGGGCTGATTCCCACCCATCCATCTCATCCTGTGTTTATTCTTCCTAACATTCTTGAGAATTGGAATGTGTTGACTTGGTGAAATATTTATTGAATGTCTCTTGTACTAAGTAGTGAATGCCATCATATCAGGGACAATGTCAGTCTCATTGACTTCTATACTGTCATAACTAGCACATGCCTGACATTTTGACAAACAGCTTGAGTCATTCATATTGTGTTGGTTGTGGCAGAATAAAATAGTGTTTACACATTTTTTACCTTATATCAAGTGATGTCAATAAAGTCATTACATTTAAGAGCCCTGCAATGGTGGGTTGTTTTGTGGACAATTTTCTTGTCTTTCTAAAACCCAGTCTATGTCTCATATTCTTGTCATTGTGGTATGGCTAAATGTGCCACTTGTCTGAAATGACAGCCAATGAATCCAACTTTTTCTTGATGTATCTCTAACAATAGCATTTGACAACTTGAAATTGTGCCCCCAATGTAAATAATGCTATTAAAAGAAATTATGGCAAGCCAGAATTTATTTTTTTACATTAAGGGGATTCTGAAATTGAAATATTGCTAAGAGAAGGGTGGTGTGAAAACGTTAACAGAATCCAGAGTTAGAGAAGGAACAGGGGATCCTACCTAAAATCTAAACATGAAATTGACTTTCTATCTCACACATGCAAAGGTCTGGGATTCAGGAAGGCAAGTTGGAGTCAGCAGCCCCGGTGGCTGAAAGCGATCAGAACTGAGGCTTTACACTATAAAACAGACATTTCTTCAGGCTTCTACGGCATCTGCTAAGGATTAACAAGCAGCATGAAGGCTGGATCTGTGTCTGGGTCACGCTTTGCTACCACAGCTGTGTAAGCAACTGCCTCTATAACCTTCAGAACAGCTGTGAGGAGCAGCAGAGGGTGAGAAGCTCGAAGTTTTCAAACGGTGCATTTGATGATATCTGAGACCTCTTCCATCAGTAACAACCAGGCTAGGAAACTCAGATATATTCACATTTTCTTTCATGGATGACCCATATTGATGGACCCAAACAATGAACGGCAAACCAGGCTGAGTCTAAAGTGTTAGTTGCATAAGGTGCCTAGATTCTCTTAAGAAATGTGGAAGTACTTGACACTATGTTCTTGTAAATGAGTATGGTCCCAGTGTATCACTTGTCCCTGAAATGTGTTTCCCTCCACTCAGCCATGGGTTTATAAAATAAATGATTATTTAATTATATTATAGTTTTTAAAAATAATTAAAAAATAAATTGTCATTTGATTAAAAATACTGAAAAGAGTTGGAGAAAAGTCTCAGTGGTTAAGAATGCCGGCTGCTCTTTCAGAATACTATGGTTCAATTTCCAGCACCCACATAGTGGCTCACAACAGTCTTTAACTCTAGTCCGAGTAGATGTAGTGCCCTCTTCTGGCCTCTGTATGCACTGCACACAGATGTGCGCGCACATGTATGCACGCAAGCAAAATGAAAAAAATTTCTTAGCTAATTGCTACCACCAGTCAGCTCAGGGATGCTCATCTGGGAAAAACTAGATTCCTAAGAGTATTGTACACATTGGACTTGATTTCTCATGTGATGACTTCTATTGAGGTTTTGTAAACACAGCCTTGGGCAATACTTTTTGTTTTCTCATTAACCTGAGGCTAAAGAACGTGTGTATTTCAGTGCATGGGGAGGAGTAAGAAGAAATGCTGCTGGGATCTGGGTTCACTGTGTAATGAAAGCTCTGTGGTGTTAGAGAATGACAGCATAATACAGAGAAAAGGAGCAGCCTGGAGCCACCAAGCCTATATTCCATTTACCCTAGAACCAGGCAGGGTTCTAGGTGGTACCTCTTGCAAACAGGGCCCCAGTGCCTAATACAGTTCAGCAAGTGATGAGAACCAAAAAGCATCACTGAGTCTGTTGATTATATTTCAGAGCCCCGCCCAATGAGAATTTACAGTCTCAAAAAGTTTTCTCCAATTAGTGATTTTTACATCAAATTATTACAAATGTGTAAGCATTCATTGATATTTTATCAATTTATATGTTCTTGCTTTTTTTAAAAAAATGACTTACTAGATTATTCAGCTATTATATAAGTCATTTTTTTAAAAGACTTAAAGTTCTTGTAATACAGATCTTTCACTTGTTTGGTTAGAGTTACCCAATATATTTTATATTGTTTGTAGTTATTGTAAAGGGTGATGTTTCTGATATTTCTCTGATTTCTTTCTCCACTCGTTTATCATCTATATATATAGAAGGGCTACTGTTTTGTTTTTGGGTTTTTTTTGCTTTTTGTTGTTGTTGTTGTTGTTGTTGTTGTTGTTGTGAAAGACCCCCACTCAAGGCTAATAGCTTAAGGCCTGGCTTAGCAATGGTAACGCCATTTTGCAAGGCTTCCACATAAACAAGTAGAAGTACAGGACAAGGTCAGTACTCACAGGCTGCCACATCTGGCCTTGGGAAGGGAGCAGAGAGTTTGGAGAAAAACCCAAACATAAGCTAAGTCAGCTATTATCAGATCCCCAAACACGTAACAGACTTGTCCTCGGATGATCTAATGCCTTATTTGAGCTGACCAATGGGACCCCTGTAACTATGCATCTTGCTTCTGTACCCATGCTTTTGCTACCCAGCCCTATAAAAGTCCCTCTCCCCAGCCTGTGGGCGCGCAAGTCCTCCGAGAGACTTTGTTGCCCACAGGTACCTGTGTATCTCAAATAAACCTCTTGCAGTTTGCATCCGCATCCGTGGTCTCGGCTCGGTCTTTGGGTCCAGGGGTCTCTTCCTGGAGGGAAGTCCTCTTCTGGGGTCTTTCAGTTGTTCTTTTTTTTTAAGTTAGTCTTGTGTCCTGCCACTTTGCTGAAGGTGTTTATCAAGTATAGGAGTGCTCTGATAGAATATTTTGGGTCACTTATGTAAACAATCATATAATCTGCAAATAGTGAAAATTTTGATTTCTTCCTTTCCAATTTGTATCCCCTTGGCCTCCTTTTGTTGTCTTACTGCTCTAGCCAGAACTTCAACTACAATATTGAATAGATACAGAGAGAGTGAATAGACTTGTCTTGTTCCTGATTTTAGAGGAATCACATTTCTCTCCATTTAGTTTAATGTTGGCTGTTGGCTTACTGTGTATTGTTTTTATTATGTTTAGGTATGTTCCTTTTATCCCTGATCTCTACAAGACCTTTATCATGAAGAGGTGTTGGATTTTGTCAAAGGCTTTTTCAGCATCAAATGAGATGATATTGTGTTTGTTTGTTTCAGTTTGTTTATATGGTAGATTATGTTGACAGATTTTCATATGTTGAACCATCCCTGCATCTCTGGCATGAAACCTACTTGGTCATGGTGGATAATTTTTCTGATGTGCTCTTTGATTTGGCTTGCCATTGTATTAAGTGTTTTTGTATCAATGTTCATGAAGGAGATTGGTCTGTAATTCTCTTTCTTAATTGTATCTTTATGTGGTTTGGCTACCAAGGTAATTGTAGTATCATAAAAAGAGTTTGGCAATGTTCCTTTTGTTTCTATTATGTGGAACCATTTGAGGAGTATTGGCATTAGCTCTCCTTTGAATTTCTGATAGAATTCTGCACCGAAACTATCTGGCCCTGGGCTGTTTTTTGGTTGAGAGACTTTTGATGACTGCTTCTATTTCATACTTCTACTTAAATTGTGTATCTGCTCTTGATTTAATTTAGGCATGTTATACCGAGCCAGAAAATTGTCTAGTTCCTTTAAATTTTCCAATTTTGTTGAGTATAGGTTTTCAACGTATGACCTGATGATTCTCTGGATTTCCTCAGTGTCCATTGGTATGTCCCCCTTTTCATTTCTGATTTTGTTTTATACAACAATAAAGGCCAGACTTCAAAATGTGTTTTTATTTGCCCTCACAATAACTTGTGTTGCCAACACTGAAAAATGTTAACACCCCACCAAGACCACACAGCCTCCAGAGGTGGTCAAAGGCAGTTCTACATCTGTTGACCCCATGTCTACTCTCACCCTTCTGTCAACTCAGCTGCAAGGCCCAAGGTGATTCCATCACAAGGAATTTCAGCAGACCAGGAAAACGGGCAGCAGGTTGTAGGGTCTGAAAGAGGAGGAAGGAAGAAAAGAGCAGAACAATTTTCTAATTGACTTCAGTTAAAAAGATGATGAAGATGAAAGGGTAAAGTGGAAGTAGTTGCTTTAAGAGATAAAACCTACAGAGCACAGAGAACAGGTGTTTTAGGATCATGTCAAATGTCAGAAATGGCCAAGGGCAGATGCATGCAATGGAGAGGATGGGTGAGAAGTGGGAAATTATGCTGAGTGAGGAAATCGGGAGTGGGCAGAGAGGGCCAGGATACAAGAGTGAACTGTACATACTGAGTAGAGTCTACTACTCAGATGAAGGATGACTCGTGTTTAATGCTCCACATCGGAGAAGAAGGGATGGTGCTTACAGCCTGAGTTCCCTTCAGATGAGAAAGGACATCTAATGGCTCATGTTATTTAAAAACAAAATGACGTGAGGTGGTGATTTTCTTACTCCACAAAGCACTTTGAGAAACCTCTTTGACCTTCAGGCAAGGAGTTTTAATATACTAAAATTATGAATGCCACTAAGTATGATTCTGCCTACGAGAAGATTCTCTCGGAACATTCCAACTCTTATTTACAAGCAAGAGAAGTGGAACCAGATGATGGCCTTCATTAGCATCATCAAAGCCATTCAGGTATTTGAAGTAACCAAGTCACTGTTTAGACTCACAAGCAGGGAGCCTAACTGCCCACATTTCATCTATCCTTTCAATAACTTCCGATCATACTTCCTTCATGGTTTTGACAACATGGAAGCAAGTGACTATGTTTCCCTACCATGCTAAATTGAAATCCTCTCGTTATATGTCTTCAATATCAGTCATCACATTCTGTAAATTTGGTGACGAGAGTTCCATCTCCCATTTCTTTACTTTCAAAGTAGAGGGATCATGTTTCTCCGGGAGAAAGAAAGGAAGTAAGGAAGGAAGGGAGGGAGGAATGAAGGGAGGGACAGGGAGAGGGGGAGGGAAGGAGAGAAAGAAAGAGAGAGGAAGGAAGGAAGGAAGGAAGGAAGGAAGGAAGGAAGGAAGGAAAGAAGAAAGGAAGGAAGGAAGAAAGGACTCCATAGATTCCTGCACATATCTCAATGGATCCCAGATCAGCCCCACAGAGGTGTGATAGCATATTATTTTAAGGTGTGTGACTTTTGTTTATGCTGCATTTGTTTAACTCTGAGAAGCTGTGATTCTTTGCCTGTCTAAAACACCTGATGGTCTAATAAAGAGCTGAACAGCCAATAGTGAGGAAGGAGTAAGGATAGGCGGGGCTGGCAGGCAGAGAGAATAAATAGAAGGAGAAAAGAGGAAGAGGAAAAGGAAGAGGAGGAGCTTGCAAGAGAACAAAGAAAGGAGGACATCAGGGCCAGATACCCAGCACCCAGCCACCCAGCCACCCAGCCTGTCACAGAGAAAGAAGAAAAGCAAGTTATGCAGAAGTAAGAAAGATAAAACCCAGAGGGGAAAAGTAGCTGGGTTAATTTAAAATAAGAAAAGCTGGCAAGAAATAAGCCAAGCTAAGGCCAGGTATTCATAACTAAAATAAGCCTCTATGAGTTATTTGGGAGCTGGGTGGTGGGCCCCTCAAAAAAGGTCAAAATCACATCACACAAAGGTTCTTTTCTTTCTTCTCCAACCTGAACACAGCCAAATACCTAAGAGTCTGCCAGCCTCTCCATCAGACCTTTGGAAAGTAAGCCTGAACTAAAGTCCTCTGGCCTCTGGGAAGAAAAATACATTCTCCAAAGCTCTTGCTTTTCGTCTCTTGACAAAAAAAAAAAAAATGGGGGGGGGGGAGAAGCAAAACTCAGCCTGAGAGTGAGTTCAGGAAAATGTCGCCATCTGCTCCACCTGTTGTAGGAACAGTTGATCGGGAGACTGTAGACTCTAATCAGGAGTTGCCCTTTCAAGAACTGCTGTTTCCTTTTGCAATTCACTGGGGTAGCAAATGTCCCGTGAAAATGAACTCAAGCTCCGGTTTCACGGAGTCATGAGGGACCAGAACCTTCCACCTCTTATGGAAGACATAAAAAATAGATTGCTGACCTTGAATTCTTGGCTTATGAATTTAGAAAGATGGTTTCTAAGGTTGCTTTCACCTTTATCCTGAATTGTGATGTAGCCCACCTTATCTATGGGTGGGGCTTCTGTAGTTTGAATTACCCCTGGACCCAAGGATGGGTTTCACTTGGAAGATACTTACAGAAAGACACTGCATTGTCTACATAACTGTTGTGATATTATATTTTTATATTGGCTTGTTTTGTTGTTAACTGTTGCTGTTAGTTGGTTTCTGGGCTTAATTTGCAAATTAAGCCTTATCAGAGGTACACATGTTTATGTAGAACATGTATGGTACACAGGGGTTTGGCAGTCTCCACCACTTCAGGCAACAGCTGTAGGTTTTATACATGTCTCATGCAGATAAAGGTGGCTATCATAAGGAAGTTGCTTTAGTCAAATGCCTTTTACCCCATTTTCATACCTATAAAAGTTAGTAGACCATAGTAATTAAGGGACAATTTTTATGCATGTGTATGGATAGGTGCATATATGTGTCTGTGCATATGAAATTTTGGACAGTCACCCCTGAGACTTCAGAGCAACAGTTACCAACTCATTCAGCATCATGTGAGCCTCGCATCATTATAAGGAGCATGTCAGGGGGGAGTGAGAAGAATGTATTCAAGTGTGGTGCTTGCCTTTGAAATGCTCTAACGCTGTGGTTCTCAACCTGGGGATTGTGACCCCTTTGGGGGCTGAATAACCCTTTCATACAGGTTGCCTAGACTATCTGTTTGTCATATGTTTATATTGTGATTGATAACAGTAGCAAGATTACAATTATGAAGTAGCAATGAAATAATTTTATGGTTGGGATCACCACAACATGAGGGACTCAGTTAAGGGGTCACAGCATTAGGAAGGTTGAGAACCACTGCTAAAGAAAAAAAGTTTCACATGGCAGAGTCGTATTGTCAGTATTTGTACTTTCTCACAAGGATGGGAATTAATAAAAGGTATAAGCAAGATAATCTACAAAGGCAGCATTCTAAGATTTTGGTGGCACCCCTACAAATAAGGTGTTATAGTGTCCTTCATCTTGTAAATACTGTCATCAATGTTTTCTTTAGAATGTTTATAAGGCTAGACATATGCACAATATTTAGAAGCAGTAGGATGGAAAGCAGAGTAAACATAATCAAGACCTACCTGCTAGCTTGCTCTGTAAATCAGTTTATTATTTTATTCCTTCTTGGGTACAAGTGAAAGGAAGGGAGGACTTTGTCATAAGGGTTGGTTAGGAACCAGAGCTGTTGACAGTCTACCACCAGGGGGTAGCACAGAGCCAGGAATCAAAAGGTTGGCTTTGGTCCGGCTTCCTGAGTCTTCTTGGGCATTTGAGCTCCACTTCTTTGCTCATTGCAACCATGTCAGGTTTTAGTTTTTTTGTTTTGAAGACTTTGTTTACTTTTGAACGACTTGGGTCTTGCAGACTCTCCATCCTAAGGTACAATGGCTTGCTCCAAACACAGGCAACTGAGTGAGTGGAGGGGCAGTTAGCACCCTGATTTCCTCTTTACATCAGCTGGGATAGTTAGGGGTGTGTCGGGTGAGGCTGGCTACTCGGCCAAGACACCTGCAGATAAATTCCTTTCTGTTCATTTAATTAAAAGATGTTGCTGTCTCTGAGATGAGAACACTCAAGAGCATTTGAGCAGACAGAAATAAATAGCCCATCAGAAGGACGCCGGATGATGATTCTTTAATAGCATTCCACAGGCCCTGTCTGATTGGTAAGAGCAAACATTTGAAGACTGGTACCTAAAGGCCCCTTTCCTGTGGTATAATACTATCTTGAAACATTAATTTTATCAGTATGCCTAGGAGCTGTCTAGTGGTTCTTAAAGAGAACAAGATTAAATGACTCCTGGGTTATTGTTATTATTACTATTATTATTCTTTACAATCGCTCCTGGGTGTGGTTTAATGGTACACAGCTGGCTCTGGAGCTAGATGTTTGAGTTCTGATCGTGTCACCGGGTTGCCATATCAACTTGGCAAATTTAATTCCCCCCATTGCCTTTCTCTGAGATAGAGCATCACGATGTAGCCCTGGCTGACCTGGAATTCAATACATAGACCAGGTTAGCCTTGAACTCACAGAGATCCTCCTGCCTCTGCCTCCCAAGTGTTGTCACCATATCCAGCCTACCCTCTTTATCTCTTAAAGTGGACCTGACAATTTGCTACATGGTAGGTACTGGAAGCTCAGCTGCTTCTGGTATGTTTACCCATTTCCTTTGCAATATATGTAATGGTATTCATGTTCTATAAAAAAATATGATATTAAAACACAGTCAAGTATTTTAACAGATACAGGATGCCATTCAGCCCCAACATTATCGTTACTATTACATGGTGAATCACATGTTAAAATGAAACTTTAAAAATTAATGCACGTGTATTCTGAAAGCACAAAGAAGATAAATACCTATTCCTGGTTAAAGTGTTTTTAAACTAGGGCAGTGGCCTTCAAATGTAGACAACCTGTTGATTCCTCCATAGCTGTGCTCTGGGGAGAATAACAGCAAGAGGACAGAGTTCTGTGGTGAGGATGGTGAGGAGACTGAAAAAAAAAAAGAGGAAGAGGAGAAAAGATGGAACATTATGGACAAGGAACAGAAGGAAGGGGGAGGGGAGGGGAAGGAAGGGAAGGGGAGGGGAGGAAAGAGGAAGGAAGGATGCCAGATTTTTAAAATGCCTTAGAGACATGCTTGGCATCTTTAGCTAAATTCACTGTGAAAGTCTGCATGTGTTTTGGGTATGCCTTTTCATTCTTCTTCTCACTTTATTACTTGAGTGACTGAGGAAAATGTGGTTCTTAAGTCTGGGCAGAAGTTGTGAAATGGGGCTAAGTTGGCTCACTGGGTAAAGGGACTAGCCTGACGATCTGAATTCAATCCCCATCACCCTAATGGTGGATAGAGAAAGCTTATTCCTGAAAGTTATCCTCAGACTCCCATGCTCTGGCTATGGTAGGACCCCCATATACATACATATATACATACATACATACATACATACATACATACATACATACATACATAAATTTTGTTTTTAAGTTGTGAAGTAATAGAGAACAATTTTGAACCATGTCAATGAAACTCATTGGAAATTCTATGTGGATTCAATTGGATTTGCATCTTCTGCTGTGGCTTTTGAACCACTAGATTCATGTGGAATATATTATCTCAAGCAAGTTTTTAGCCTCATTTTAAGTGTTAAAGATTTAATATAAACTTCAAGATAAAAAATATACTTAAACGTATAAATCATTAGTACAAATAATCAATGAAAGAATTTACAAAAGACTATAATAACCTATACAATAGTTTGAACAAATGAATAATCTGTAAGGGCTTCGTGGCTTTTCAGGAAATTTATAACCACATGGTCATCAATATTTTGGGTAATTTCAGGATGTAAAATAGTAACAATATAAAAGATTAAATCCTTAACATTTGGAATATAGTGAATATAATGAGTACCAAATAAATCATGGTTTAACTCCACTGTCTCTAACTATTGGGTTATGTCCAGTGCTTTGCAGTACCAGTGTTTCCAGTTTGAAGGACACTCATTTTTGCTCCTGGCACCTTTTCATTCTGCTTTACCTTTCCACCCATCACCAAGGATTCCAGGCACAGGAATGCTACAGTTAAAAAATAAAATAAAAAATGGATGAAAGGCCAGCTTGGAATGGCCACATCTTGTAGGACAAACACGCAAAAATCCATGCTCATTATTCATGTTTTCTCAGAGGATGTCTGTATGGTGGTAGGAATTAGCATAGGGTTCATGGAGTTAATAGTTTTGAGACCAATGACAACAGGCTATCATTTTCACAGGTGATACGCACCAAGTACAAGTGTGTTGGTGCTTTAGCTAGCTATGTATCTGATCATCATCGTTTGGCTTCAGATTAGCTGAATTAGAATTCAGCTTGATCCTTATATTTAGATAAGGTTCATATTACTCAAGTAATTCTTGATTGATTTACAAGTCAGAATCTAAAAAATTTACATTGACAGCCATACGCCCTGAGAGTCCTATCACAGCTCTAAGCATCTCAGTGATGCAAGTGGTTAAGGCTAGGATCCAGTTTTGTTCCCCGTTGTGCCAAAGTGCTTCATGGTTTAGAAATAAAATTGCCCCAGAAGAACTCATGTGTTAAAGACATGGTCCCCAGTGCAATACTCAGCAGTGGGCTGTTATGGAGTGACTGGACTGTAATGGCTTTGATCTAATCAAAGTCTATTGATTGGGGTCATAATTCAGCAGAGCTTTGGAAGGACTGCAGCTAAGGAGGTGGGATCTGACTGGAGGCATGGCTTCCTGAGGATGCTTCTGAAGGGTGTGTGGTTCCTGACCCACTGCTCTGATTGTCCCTAGTTCCTGAGCATCATGGGATGAGCATCATTATACCACCACATGCTCCCAGCATGCTCCTCTGCCTCAGTCTAAAGCAGATGGAATCAACTGACCATGGACTGAACCCCAAACCTGCCCTGCTTTGAGTTGTTTCCTCAGGTATGTTTTCATGAATTAAAAAACTAGTAACATAGTAGCCAGTCAGTAGAGAAAACTAATATTTTTCTTTGAAAAATAAAGGTAGAAGGAAACCAAAAAGAGATTAATTTCTGAAAGAACCAGATCATAAAAGTTTTCTATGGTATCCCATTTTTCAAAAAAACTTGTCTGCCTCTAGCTAATTATCTATAGCACAGCACCCTCACCTAAGGCTCAGGGAACATTTTGGAAGGACCAGAGGACCAGGATGCTAGCTGAGAGATGTTGTTTTCTAGACACAACATGGAAATTATACATATGAAACTCAAACAATACAGTTGTCTTAAACAAGACCTTCATAATGGCCATTCTAGCTAACATACCAACATGGATGTGGGAAATTTTACAAGGCCCCATTCCTATATGAAGAACTTCAGGTGGTCAATGACTCCTGAAGGAGGAGAGTCAAGAATCAATTTCCTCTAACAGTTGAGCCTCTTGATAGGCTATCCAAACCCAAGTGGTCAGTGTGAGGAAGCAAAGGTTCCTCCATCTTGACTTAGATGGAGCCATCTTTAATTTAGCCTAAAACTGATATCCTCCCTTTCCTTAACACCCCCCCCCAAGAGAAAGCACCTGACTCTGTTCTAGAAACTCAGGACACCAGCTAGCTGCATGTGTTTGGCTTCTGTTAAACTGCTTGCTTGCTTTACTTCCCCTGCAACTACCTACCAGAATGTAGTTTTTCTGTATTCTTTCCCTTTAAAAGGCTCCTGTAAAATGCATTTGGAGTTTCTGTGTGAGAAGTTTCTCTCCAGGAAGTTGCCAGCTTCAGACAGACTCTCGTTTTGGACTCTGGTCATGCTGAGTATTCATGCTTAGTGTGGTCTTTGGTTCTCTACCCCTACCCCACAATAGTCAACCTCAAAACCGTGTACATATGAGTGGCACTAAATTGTGTCAGTAGAGTAGGGGGGTCATGAATCGAAGAGGGAGTAAGGCAGGGTAGGAAGGAGCAGAAATGATGAAAATACAGTGTATGAAATAATGAAGGATTCTTACAGAGACACATGCATCCAAGAGAGCATAACTGAAGAATACAGAAACTAAACAGAAAAGTCACTGTAGATGCTTCACAGCAGTCTGGAGCAGGCAGAAGAAAGGATGAGTGAACATAAGGACTGGTGTCAGTCCTAGCAGCAAAGAAAAGAGAGGGAAGACAGCTTAGTGGGATTCCAAGATACTAGTGACCAGCACATAAAAAGGTTTTCAGAAGAAAAAGAAAGCATACTCATAGAAATTATGGCTGAACACTTCTTAAACATACATGGGACCATTGAGAACAGCAATGTCCCCTGTTACAGTTTGATTGTGAAGTGTTTTCCACTGGCTTATGTGCTGAATACTCGGTTCCCAGCTGGCACTGCTGTTTTGGCAAGTGGTAAAATACACTAGGACCCAAAGTCTCACTTGGGGAAGTATATCCTTGGGGTTTACCTTTAAAGGTTATTCATGGTCCCTTCTTTCTAGTCAATCACAAGCTACGTACCCTCTGCCACATGCCTCTGTGGCTGTTGTGCCTCACCACAGGCCCACAATCAGTGAAACAAAAGGCCAAAGGACTGAAAGCATGAGCCACAATGTGCCCTTCCAACCTCAAGTTATTTGTCCAGTATTTTGTCATAGCAATGACCATCTAACACATCTCCCAAGTCTATGTGTCAAAGGCTTGGTGTCCAGCATGATACTATCATGGAGTATGCAAACATTAGGTGATATGAAGTGGGACTACTTAGGACATCGAGTGCATGCCCAGGAAGGGGATTTAGGGACTCTTGTCTGTCCCTTCTCTCTTTTACTTCCTTCTCATATCGTGAATGGGATCTTCATCCAGACTTCCCCTGATATATAAAGGGCACAGTGACACTGAACCCTTTATTTTGAGAGAAAAATATCTTATCTGTTATCTCAGGTATTTGCCAGAGTAATAGAAAGTTGAACAACATTCTGGGGAAAGAATATACATCTAGATTTATGAAATCCGTGAGATTTGGCCATGAATCCCAGGTCCTTATCATTATAAGCTAGTTGTCAAAAATCAAACACAGAGAATTTTTCATTCATTTTTCACAGCTGAATGTTCCTTCACTCGGCTATTGGCATATTTCTTAGCAGAAAACTCTCAGGCCAGAAGGGAATGGGCTGTTATACTCAGAGTGCTGCAAGGAAAGAACAGTGTCAAATCGAATTCTTTGTCTTAGATTCCTGGGCTTGCCCAGTTTAGGAGATGTGTTGGGTCTGATTGTCCCCTGGGTTTTTGATCAGAAGCACCATGTCTTTCAAGTTTTTGCTTTGCCAGGCTTATGTTGTAATGTTGTAGTCAGTGCCTTTCATACTTAGTCATTGTATATGTAGCTTCCAGTCCTGAACCCAAGTCCCAGGGGTCTGAAACTTGGTTCCATCCTCCACAGCACTGACCAGACTTTAAATTCCCTTCCAGGACATAACATGCTGTAAAGCATTTTACACAGCAACTAGAAATGAGGAAGTCACAATAAAATGCATACCAGTGGGAGAAGGAGCTTGGCGCTTATATTAGTCAAGTTTCCTGGCAGAATGGATATATACAAAAAAGAGGGTTATTAGATTGGCTTACACACTACAGTCTGGTTAATCTGGAAATAGCTGTCTGTACGTTGGAGTGGCTGAGAATCACTCAACAGACCAACCTGGTGAAGAAGGCCCTGGGGATTCCTGAAGAACTATGGTCTTCAGTTCACATTGCAAGCCAGAGGCTCAGAGAAGCTGGGTCCTGATGGCAGCACAGGAATGTAACAATGGTGTCAGCAGCAACAGAGTGGATGAGCACACAAGACAGTGAACTCACCAGTGAGATAAGAGATGCAAGAGCTTTCCCACAGGTTTCTTTTATCTTGGCTGCCACCAGAAGGTACCATTATACTTAGGGTAGTAGGTCTCCTCATGACAAATAACTCAGTCAAGAATACACCTCGAAGTTGTGCCTGCAGCTTATCTCTTAAATGATGCCAGATAGAGTTGATGTGACAGCCAAGATTAATCATAACAGCCTTGTCCTGATTTGGGCATCTTAGAAGGAGGGTTAATACAGGGCTGAGAAGTAAACTGTATGTGGGTTAGCTGAGAATCCGAGAGGCCAGCCTTGGAGACTAGAACCTCCTGCTGTGGGCTGCATGATGAGCCTCTGTCTGTACCTCCAAGCTCACTGCAGTCATCTGTCTACTGTGCGAGCCACTCCTAGGTGCTTACCCAACACAGTCAAGTCAATCTAACACACATGTATGTCAAATTTTATCATAACACTTCTCGCAGTAATTAAGTTATAGAAGCCACCGAGGGATCAATCACACATGGAGGATTAAAGAAAATGTGGTATATAAGCACAACAGAATTCTTTGTTTTTCTTTCTTCCTTCTTCTTTCTTTACTTCTTTTTTCCATAAAGAATAGAGCTATGTCATACAAGAAAATGGATGATAATCAAATTAATCAAGATGATGACATTAGTTGAGTTAAGCCAGTCTCAGAAAGATGGCTCAGGCTTCCAAAACGTCTCTTTTTGCTTAATTATTGGAATAGCTCCACCATAGCATGCTAAGAAAGTGAATGGCAGATCCGGGACCAAAGTGACACTCTGTGATTTACACTCTTTACTGCTGTATCTCAAAGAGTCAAACACAGCACCAAGCTGGAAGGTTGTGGTGTCAGAGAGAAGCATAGAGATGAGAAAGGCTTACTCCCTTAGCTTTCTTTCCCAGAAATTGCCTCGTGAAACCATCAAGGCTGTCATTGTTACAGTCATTATTAAAATAGAAAGATATTTTGAGAATTACGATCATTGGGAAGAGGCTAGTAATAACTCCTCAATCAACAGTCTATTGTGGCCATTTTCTTTCTTCATATTTCACAGATACTGCTTCATTTAATGTTTATATAAAGCTTTGTTTTTCTCATGGGATGGATGAGGAAGGAAATCTAGGTCTAGAAAGCTTTCTCTCTGCCCCAGTTTGCTTCCTATCGCTGTGATAAACAGCATGACAAAAGCAACTTGGGACAGGGAAAACGTTATTTGGCTTGCACTTCCATGTCACAGTCCATTGTTATAGAAGTCAGGGCAGGAACCTGGAGGTAGGAACCCGCAGAGGCCATGGGAAAATGCTACCTTGTGCACATTGCCTGCTGAACCTGCTTTCTCATTCAGCCCAGATCTACCTGTCCAGGGGTGGTACCAACCACAATGGGCTGGACATTCCTATGTCAATCATCAATTAGGAAAATGCTACACAGACTTGCCTTCAGGCCAATCTGAAAGAGGCATTTACTCAATTGAAGCCCCCCTTCCAAGATGACCCTAGTTTGTAGCAAGTTGACAAACCAGTACAAATGCTGAATATTTTTCTTGAGCTTTCACACCACATAAGTGATATAACTGGTATTGGACTTCAGGTCACTTATTTCCTAACTTACACTTGAGCATCTCAGATTGACTCAAGTTCTAGAGAGGAAACTGATTGCATGATGCATGCCAAGAAAATCCTAGGTCCTGGGAGTTCTACATCCCCATTTGCCCATTTGTTCATTTACCCTTTGGGCATTCTTGCATAGCTAATTCTCCTGGGTCACTTACATTTGTACCTCACTAAACTTTGTGGCCCTTTTAAAGTCCTTTCCTAGCCTACCAGAAGGGAAGGAGAGAAGCTAGAAGAGGTAAAAGGTAGGCTGGTCCATTGTGTTCTCACAGAAGCTTTGAGTACAGCTAAGACACTTTGAAACAAATAAGTAAAATTAAGCCCCAGGATTAGCCTCTTCCCTAGGCCTTTCATTCATCTGGATATAATGCAATGAGTTGGCCAATAGCCAAATCCCACTCACAATTGTGAGTATCAGAAGGGAAAGCCTCAGACATTATACTTCTATTGCTGTAGATATCCCTTTATGGCTAGATTTCTGCAAATGCCCTTTATGAACAGCATCTATTGCTACAAAACTATAGTTTTTCAGCTTCTGTCTGTCCTTTTAAATTTTTTTATGAAGTTGAGCTAATATATTGCTTTCATGTCAGTTTTTTTAGGCATCCATATAATTTTTCTGCAGTGTTTTATTTTTTTAAGATTTGTTTTATACTGTGCATATGAGTGTTTTGCCTGCATGTATATGTATATATGTACACAAACATGCCTGCAATGTTTGTGAAGGCCAGAAGAGGATATCACATTCCTTTGGAACTGGAGTAACTAAATGGTTGTGAGCTGCCATGTGGGTGTTGAAAATCAAACCCAGGTCCTTTATAAGAGCAACAAGTGTTCTTAACTGCTGAGCCATCGCTCCAAGCCTTGGAGTACTTATCTATGATTTTTTTTAATCCTAGAAATATTAATAGCCAAATGTCACACAGACAAATGAGAGTCTTTCCTATTTAAGGATTTCTAGAAAAGTCAATCACAAGTTCCCTTAGTTGTTCTTTCCTAGGATTAGCAACATTCCCTGAAGGAATGTTTCTCTAACCCTTAAATCCTCTTTCTTTGAGTGTCTTGCATTTCTTCTCCCCCTCACCCCCATCCCAATGAAGAGGAATGTGTCACAAGGACAGAGAAGGAAGTGTTAATGTGGATGCTATGAAATGCCCTGAGTTTTAGTGCAAGAAAGAGGACCTAGAAATCAAATTTTAATAGACCTCCAGATCTGGGCAGCAATCAACGGTTTTCTCTCTAGTAACAATTACACACATCACTGATCTAAGATCAAATATTTATGTCCTCCTCTCCCTGCTAGAGAAAATGCTAGCATTTCCCTGGGTACAGTTAGCATCAGGGTAATTCAGTAGTGGGTCAAAGAGAGTAAAGATGTCTTCCACGGTGCAACCTGTAACAGAAACCAGTAACACGCCTGAAAATGATGAAGCATGGCTGGAAGGGAGTCGAAACTAAAATACTGTGTTTGAGGAGGTATTTTAGGCAATAATTCTAACTTCTACTGGAGGACTGTCATTTTGCCTATCAGTGAAACACATACAAAAGAAGACAAAGAAGCCTGGTGCCAACAGGAAACAAAAGCTCTTCCCACTTCCTTCGAGAACTTTTGTTTCTGGGAGTGAACGGTTTGGATAAGACTTTTTCCGTTATACCTCAGGAGATGTGCAACCATTTTTTTTTTTTTTTTTTTTAAGATAGAACACAGAATATTTTTCCCCACAGGAAAAAAAATGTTTCCTTGGGTGTTCCTAACATAGGAAGCAGAAACTGAAGGAATCTGCTCACACAGGATGCCATCCAACAATGCTGATGTCTCATCCATCTTAAAGTACTGGGCCTCCCCTGGCCCATCAGTAGGAGCAGCAGACGTACACAGGCAGCTGCCATTGGCTCTATCTTCGATTATATAATCTTGCAATAAATTCTATGCTCCATGTTCTTTCAGAAATAATTATAGAGCTAGCTGCTCTCGGAGATTTTTAGACTTAGTAATTCACAGGAAATTATTTTGCCTAACCTACATACTTACATGAGTTTCTTTTCTGTTCTTTTATTTTATTTTTGGTGGTTTTATTTGATTTCAAAGAACAGATAAAAATATGTCAATTTTTTTCTCAGTGAGTTCAAAATATACAACCCACTGTCCTCAATGGGACACCTTAACTCTCCAGTGGGCCTCTAAAGTGGAACTGGCTCCCATGAGGACTCACCCTATGAGGACTCACCCACCCCACAAGGTCACAAGCTATGAAGACACACTCATGGGTTCATGCCCCATGAGGACACACCCATGAGGACACACCCCTAGAATACTTGAAAATGGACTAGAAACAAGAGAACTCGTCACAGGAGGCTGCTCTAAAAGAATGGTCTCCCTGGATCAAGTTCAGAAAAGAATAGTGTCCAAAGTCTGTGAGCTCCCACTAGCTTGGATCAGCTGTCTCTGGTTTTCTACATCATGATTTTGATACCCCTCCCCCTGCTCATATGAGCCTTCCTCCCTCTCTGCACAGGACCTAACTAGGCCCTCTGAATTCATGTGACAATTATGTAGCTTGATCTGTTAGGGGTGAGGGAGACTGGCAGTGGGACCAGGACCTAAGCCATCCCCTACAGCAGGATGACTTGCTCAACCTTGATACAGGGAGGAGGGGTTTGGTCCTGCCTCAACTTGGTGAGCCAGACTTTAACTCCCCAAGGGAAGGCCTTACCCCCTCTGAAGAGTGGACAGGGGTCAGGGGCAGGAGAAGGAGAGGGAAGGGAAACTGGGGTTGGTATGTAAAATGAAAAAAAATTAATTAAATGAAAAAGATGTATCAAAAAAAATACTAGGTCTGCTTGGTTTTGGGGAGGTTTCATGCAGAAAGATCTCAGAGAAGGATCGGGGCTCACAATTAACACCAGAGGAAAGCTGATCTTTAGCTCTAAGAATGCATTTTGGAGTTAAGGAATCAAAGATCAGGAGAAATTATTTCAGGGAGTAAGGTGGTTGCAAAATAAAGGGGAAATGTTGGTGGCACCTGTGGTCCAGAGACCCATGCTTTGTGAATTAGGAGAGAAGGGAAACTTTCTAATTTACATGGAGAAGACCAGCTGTAGGGGGCAGGAGGCCTTGAGTTGGCCTCACTATAGATAAGAACTTAATTCACTCTTATTGATAAACAAATGGAATACAGTTGCACATTGCACACACTTGTAATACCAGCAGGGAGGTTGAGGCAGGAGGATTGCAAATATGAAGGTAATTTGAGCTTCACAGAGAGGCTTTGCCTAAAATAAAAACCATTTAGTGAATGGATACCAAGCAAAGATTGACAGTTTAAAATGGGCATGGCTTTCCTATCCAGAACTAAAGAACTCTTCCCTCCTTTTGTGGCAAGAATATGAAAACTGTGTTTGTTTCTTTTCCAGGCTAGTGTAGAGTCTTAAGGCCCTAGCTCGGTAAGACCATGGGGAGTACTGTGTGTGGGACCTTCTCTGGGAAAACATAGACAGGTGTTGCTTTGTCCCAGATAGGACACCAATGACAGATGGAAGAGGCAGTTTCACCCAAGTCTAACATGGGAATGAATGAGTTTATTGAAATCGCTTATAAGAGGATGAGTGAGGTGTTCTTACAGGAACAAGGATGATTGAGAGGCACTGAATCACCAGAAGCCCACTCCAGTATGGGTGATGACTCACAGAAGCTACATTTCTGAGCCCCCTGTATACCTTGCTTATCGCTACAGAACCTTGGGAAGGTTAACCCTGTAACTTTTATGAGCTTCCTGGGCCCCGTAGTTTGTTAGCATAGGTTCCTTGAGTCTCCTTCCCACAGAAATGTTTTAATTGGAAAACTCTAGTAACACAAGGGGGAAAGAGACTTTTTATTTAGGAAACATTTCACTCACCCTTCCATCTGACTCCTGCTTGCATCACCTTAAGCCGAACCAGTAATCTGCAACCCTGAAATACTTTCACAGTACTGCGCTGTTACACAGTCAGCAAGAAGACAGAGCCGTAGACACTCCACCTGACCCCCTACTCCTGCAGAGTGACACCCTGTAGCTCCCTCTGTTCTGGGCTGTAGCAGGAGCCTGAGGAGCTAATCACACTGTCAGGAAGGTCTCTAGCAATCTGCTCACTTTCCCCTTTGCTTTGGGTGTAGGAGCCCAGCCCATGGGATGATGTAATCCACATTCAGGGTAGGATTTTCCTCCTCCATTGAGGAAATGCCTGCCAGACATGCCTGGAGGTGTTTCCTAGCTGATTCTAAATTCAGTCAAGTTGATAATGAACACAAGCCACCCCAAGTCCCTAAAGTTTCAGAGTAAGAAATTAACTTAGCCTATCCCTTAAGTCTTCAACAGTCCCAGCACTGTTCAGAAGTCTAAAGTCCCTTCTGAGACTCAAGACTGTTCTTTAATTAGGAGCTACACACTTCTGATACACAATGACACAGAATGAGCATTCCCATTCCAAGGAGGAGGGGCATATGGGGGCACAGATAAGGCAGTTCTGTGAGAATAATGGATCTTTCTTGATCCAGATAGGCATGGCCCAGGAACTTAATATATGAGACTGGTTAATTCTCTAAACGTATTGGGGCTGAACCAATCAGGGGATGACACACTCTGTGTATCATATGAAGACAACCATGTCCTACTCACACAGTTCTCCCTCAAGTAGGGGGAAATGGAGCCTTCTTCTGACCATCTGTGACCTAACTATCTGTAGCTAACCTAGACTAAGTACTAGGCCTGATTGGCATCATCAACCTTGCAAATGTGTTGCTGGCTGTTACGAGAGAGTCCCTTAGTTATCACACATGTGTGTGGCAAGCTTGCAGTTTTCACTACAGACTTTTCTTCCTGCTATAAAAAACTCTCCTGCCTCAGAAATATCAGACCAAAAAAAAAAAAAAAAAAGCCAAAACATAGGAGGACAAATTCCCAGCCCTGTAGCACCATGTCCAGCATCACAGGCTTGTTCTGCGGTCATCCGGGTGACAATGGCTTCTCAACTGCCACCTGTGTAACATGCTCAGCCTTTCTCTTGAGCCTGCTTCACAGCACACCTACAGGCTTTTCCCTCATGGATGTCCTATAGTCTTGGCATTTCCAACATCCTGGCATCTCCATTACAGCATAGGCTTCTGGGCTTCATAAATGGCTTCTTGGGATCTGCTTACAGAGAGGCAGGCCCTGCTGCGTGCTGCATAGATTTGGTGGTTTTCTGGAAACCTGGTGCTCTCCCACTCTCCCATGTGGCCCTATAACTCTTGCATCATTTGTGGTTGCAAAACCACCATGGCTATGGAATTTTATTTTAACTATGTAAAGTTGTGTTAAATTTGTTTCTGCTGCTTTTGTTAACAATGCAAAGACATGTTACATTTGTTTTATTAAATAAAATTAACCCCCGGGTCAGGAAGCTGACTCAGCAACTAGCTGGCAGGAAGTGGTAGGAGGAACTAAGTGTAAAGAGGGTTCTTGCTTTGGGGCCGAGCAGAAGGACCAGCCTTTTTTCTGGGAGACACGAGCAAGGAGAGGTCAGCTATTTGCTATTCAGTCTCTCTGGGCTACCAGGATTTCACCTCAACCTTTGAATCCTGAGCTCAATAAAAGGATAGAGATTTACATAGTTTCCTTTAGGGGCAAAAAAGCAGCCAGTGTCCTGAGATGTTTTCCCCCAGGATGTAATAAGATGAATGACCTCTAATCCAGTTCCTAAACAGAGTCTTGCTTCCCTCTGATACCATATGAGGAGTCTCCAGAGTCTGCATTTCTGTTGGTGTTGTGAACTTTCAAACTCCTACCAGAATGGTCCATTAACCTCTGCTTCTACATTCCTCTCAGAAACAAGTTCCAAAAGCCTTAGAACACTGGTTCTCAACCTGTGGGTCACAGCCCTTTGGGGTTGAACAACCCTTTCATAGGGACTGTCTAAAACCATTGGAAAACATAGATATTTACAGTATTGTTTGTGACAGTCGCAAACCACAGTTATAAAGGAAAAAAGAAAATAATTTTATAGTTGGGTGTCACTACAACATGAGGAACACGTGCATTAGGGTCACAGGATTAGGAAGGTTGAGGGCCACTGCCTTAGAACAATGCGGTTCTCTTTATGACAGCAATGGCCCCACTAAATACCAATGTGCTGTATTTTTTGTCTTTCATTGCTATAACAAAATCCCTGATACAAGCAAATGGAAGAACAAATTTTTCATTGACTCTGCAGGATGCAGTGCAACATGGTATGGCAGGCATAGCAATAAAATCAGGAGTCAGCTGGGTCACACTCCATCCACCCTCAGGAAGTAAGGAGTGATGGATGCTGGTGCTCTGCTCACTTCCTCCTTTGTGTTCGGCCCAGAACTCCAGTCCATGGATGCCACCACCCAGAGTTTTGCTTTCTAGCTGACTCTTGAGTGCAAGGGGTGTGGTAAAGAAATTGAAAGAGCCACTTTGTTGGGGGAAAGGGAAAAGTTTATTTCAAACTGCCAAGGCTGTCTCTCTGGAAAACAGAGAGATGTGACAGGAAACAAATTCTTCTGGGTTATAGAGGAAGGGAGCCTGTGAGGAGGAGCTGAGGGAGCCTGTAGGCTGGCATGGACCTCTAGAATGTTAATAGGCACAAAAGGCATGTGTTAATGGAAGAGACATTTGTCCCTTTTGACCAAGACAAGGAGAGTGACTCCTTTTGGCAAGTGGGAACTAGTTCCCCACTTTCCCTAGGGAATGCTGGCTTTTGTCTGTCTGCCAAGATATGAGAAAAGGTGTTTCTTTCAGACCTGGCAAATCTAAATGCAGATAAGCAAGCCATCAATGAAGGCCAACCATCATACTTGGTAGGATGATTGAATGAGAAAATGTACACATTAGGCACAGCCTGACACGAAAGAGGCACATGATGAATCTTTGTTGTCTGTCCTTCTGCTATTTAGAAATACTTATTTCATGTATGTTGTCAATGAGTCCAGAAAATACAGAGACAAAATGTCAAACAGCTAAACACTGTGATTTTTCACTATGTAGAGACATTACTTTCTCAGGCAAGCCAAATACAGTTTGAGTGAAATCGGGAAATACCATATTTATCAAATGAAGTCCAGTTGTCCCAGCAAGCATCTCTCCCTGCATCCCAGGTGTTTAGCACAATTCCAGGCACATCATGTCACTATGTCACTTGTCACTTCACTGAGAGGGTGACTGCTCCACCAGATGCTAACCAAAGTAGAGGTGGTGAGTGGCCAGGAAAAATGAGGGATGACAGTTCAATTGTAATTTTTCTGCCATATGGAAGTTCCTACTAAATGCATGACACATGCATACACTTAAATAAAAGCATTAGAATATAAGCTCCCCAAGGACCAAGTAGTGTCCTGGTCACCCCCATGTCCCAGGCGACAGCCCATGGGAGACTAAGTAGCATCTCCTGCATGTGAACATTGATATAAATTGTGTTGGCTATTGCATTTCCAGCACATCTGTTCTCCTCTCAACAAAGAACCTGGCATGGCAAAGTGAACAGCTTACCTAGATTGACTCAGTTTATAAGCAGCATAGTCAAGACTTTTAGTGAGTTCAGGGGCCTTCATTTTCAACTTAGGTACTCTGTGTGCAGAGCCACCTGTGGGGGTGAAAATACTGGCCCAAGAGATGCAACTGGAAGGAGAAATGGGAAGCTGGGGACAGGAACATTCTTCTCTATTTACAAACTTGCCTATATCCCAACCTAATAGTGGCCACCCTCTCCTTTGCTTGTCTCTTAGACAACCCATTTAAAGATGCCCCTCCCACTTCTTCCCCTAATGTATAATATAGCTGGAACTTCAGATACCTGTGGGGAAAATCAAACCATCTATTAAAAAAGCCTCTCTGATGAATGGCTAGGCTGTCAAATCTTCAGCCTTTGGTCCTGGGGGTGGGGTGACAGAGGAGAAACAGACAGCCATGTTTTTCCTCTAACTGATTTGCAAGGCTCTTTGCATGCTCAGCCTAAGTATCAGAGACAGAGGAGCAGCTGGTCCTCAGCAAGATAAGACAGTGTTCTGCAGAAAAGCCTGCCTGCCCCACCCCTGCTGCAATGGCCAGGTTCATGTAAACAGAGTGGTTAGGACTTGCTTCTGAAGGGGAAAGTTTCGAGCCTACTATCTCTTCCTTCTCCCAGGAGTCACTAATGTTTTAGTGACTAAATATGAAGCGGCTTCCCAGGTTATAAGGTCCATTTCTTGGGGGATAAGTACCAGGATTTTTCTTCTAGGTCACCAACCAGTTCCCAAATTGTGACACAGAGACGACTTATTAGTTTTGAATGTTTGGCCTAGCTTAGGCACATTTCTAGGGCTAGCTCTTGTAACTTATATTAACCCGTTTCTCTTTATTCACCTTTTGCCTCTGGGCTTTTTACCTTTCTTCTGTATATCTTACCTTCCCTTGTTCTCTCCTCCTTCTCTTATTCTTCCTTCCAAGCCTAGATTTCTCATTATTTATTCTCTCTGCCCACCAGCCCCACTTGAAAGACCCACAGAGCGTGGACCCTCAAGCCCCGACTCAGGAAAGCCCCCCCCCAAATCACTCATGAGAAGCGGTCTTGATGCAAAAACATGAGGTCTTTTATATTCCAAGTGCACTGGAGTCAACAGCCATGTGCCACACAGGGGTAGAGGGCTGAGAACCCTGGGTACAAAATTGAGACAGCTTTTATAGGGTTACAACAAAGCCCAGGCATCATAAACCAATCATCTCATAGCACCCAGGGTGGACCAGTCACTTTAAACTATCCAAGCCCACTCTGGAGGTCTGCATTTGTGCAGACTCCTGGGTGGGGCTCGTTTCCTGTGTTCACTCATTCACAGGTGTTGTTGTAAACAGCCCTGTAGTAAACAGCAAAGAATGTGACCTTTTGCCTACTTACTGCCAGGGGCAAGGTCTGGAATTTAAACTTCTAACTTCCTGGGGTCAGTGGAGAGTTAGGCTAAATTTTTCCATCCTTACACACTTATCCTTTCACCTGTCTAGTAATTGGCCATTCAGCTTTTTATTAGACCAATCAGGTTCATTAGGTAGGCAAGGTGAAACAAATGCAACATATCTTTACATAATTAAATAGATGCATCATAAACAAATGCAACACATCTTTTCTAGTTAAAATAATATTCCACAACAGGGATATCTGTATTTTTTTTTTTTTAAAGAAAATAAGGAGTTGGAGAGATGGCTTAGTGATTAAGAGCACATCAGCAAAAGCTAGGAATTGAGTCTCTATGCTGTGTTTTATTCCAGAAGCTGGCAATACGGGAAGGCAGAAAGAAATCCTCCTTATAAATCCTTTCTTCTTTAGTAGTTTTATAGAGAACCAGAACAAAGAAAGCCAATGAAAGTTTCAGGCTTATCCTTCTGGCCAGGTGGCTCTTGTCTCTGATTGGCTTCCCCTCTGGTAACAGGGTAGAGTGTGCAGACTGAAAGCCATTGAGTCTTGCCACCTCCTACCCCTGTGTGTTTTGTGTACGGTGGGAGGTTAACTCAAAACAAGAATCATCAACAATCTGTATGCAGATGCATTCTTGCAAAGCATTGTTTTGAGGATGTGATAGAAACGCTACTCAGCTGGCCTTCTGCTCCTGCTTCATTTAGTCCAAGGCCCCATCCCATGGGGCAGTGACCCTCATGTTTGTGGGATCTCTTTCTCCCTCAGTTCATCTTCTCTAGAAACCCTCAGACACATGTGGAGTTGTGTGCCAGTGCCCGTGCTTCAAATCTCAGTGGAGCTGACAATGACAACTAATGACCATAGCTTCCATTTGCTCTGAGATTTCTTTTTCTTTCTTTTTTTTTGGGAAGGGGGGTTATTTGTTTTTGTTGTTTGAAACGGTTTCTCTGTAGCTTTGGAGCCTGTCTTGGAACTTGCTCTGTAGACTAGGCTGGCTTCCAACTCACTGAGATCTGCCTGCCTCTGCCTCCTGAGTGCTGGGATTAAAGGAGTGCACCACTGCCCAGCTGGTCTGAGATTTCTATGAGGATATTTAATTATTTTTTCTGTCTGCTTTCTTCTCTTACTTTTTCCTGATTCCCCCCCCCCCCCGGAACCTGAAACACAAGAGTGGACACTACTCTGTGTGGACAGTTGGGAACAATGTCAGTCCTGTTCCTTCCCCTTTCTCCATGGCTCTAGAGAAGGCTCTTCCTATGCCTCAACTCTGGATGCTCCTTTGACAAAACACCATGACCAATAAACTTAATGAAGGGTTTAGTTGAATTTATAGGCCCAGAGTGTATTAATCAGAATTTTCAGAGGGAACGGGATAGATAGATGATAGATAGATACATAGATAGATATAGATAGATAGACAAAAATATATAGATATATGCATGTGTATGTATACATACATGCATATGTACATGCATATGTCTATGTATATGGGATTTACTAGAGTGGCTAACAGACTGTTTCAGCTAGTCCAACAATGGCTGTCTTCTGACAGAAAGAATCTGTTAGTTGTTCTCCAGTATTCATTGGGATTCCCAAGACATAGGCTCTAATACCAGTGAAGTAATGCCACAGAAACAGGCCAGATGAACTTGCCAGCAAGAGTGAGGACAAGCAGGCAAAAAGCCAAAGCTTTCTTCTTTCTTGTCCTGTTGTTCGAGGTACCACCAGAAGGTGAGGCCCTAGTTTAGGGGGGAGGGTCTTCCCACCTAAGTGATTCAATCAAGAAAAGCACTCACCAGAGAGCTCAGTTGCTTTGAGTTTGAGTTGATTTCAGGTCTAGTCAAGTTGACAACCAAGATTAGCTATCACATGGAATGTTAAGAGTCCAACACCTGACCCATCGTGGCCAGGCTTGGGGTGCAAGGGCTGGAGATGCCATGGTAAAATGGACCCTTTGAGGGAACTGGTTAACATGCATAGGAAATAAGTGAAATGTGTGATCACAGTAAATTTGAGCCAGGTTTGGTGTCATGCCCCTATAATTCTAGCTGAGGCAGAAGGATCACTTAGAGCTGGGAGTTAAGGACCAGTCTGGCTACATAGCAAAATCTGGTTCAAAAAAGGAGGTGGGGAGAGAGCACAATGATGGTTCAGCAGTTAAGAATGCACATTGCTTTCTAAAGAGAACTGAAGTTCAGATCCCAACACCCTTGGGAACAGTTTCCCATTGTCTGTAACTCCAGTTCCAGCAGATTCGATACCTCTGGCCTCTGTGGGCTCTGCACCACTTGCACACATATACACATATACATACCTTAAAATAATAAAATTAAATATTTTTAAAGAAAATCTAGAGTCCATCACCATTATGGAGGTGGGCGGCAGGCATTCATAGCAGCAGAAACATCGGAGAGCTCACAACTCAAACCACAAATAAGAAGCAGAGAGAGCAAACTGGCAGTATCAGGAGGCTTTTAAACCTCAAACAAAACTCCCAGGAACACTCTTCCTTCAGCAAAGCCACACCCCCGAAACCTCCATAAACAGTCTCGCCAACTTGTGGCCACATGCATAAATGCCCAAGAATATGGGAGGTAGAGAAGCATCTCATTCAAACCACCATACAGAGTAATTAGAGAATAGAAATGCATTTAGGCAGAGGGAGAATTGGGGCTAGATCAGGGTTTAAATGGCAGACTTAGTAGATTGAAGTGAATATCATGAGTTAAAGTACTTTTTTCTGGAGTCTTTTGATCTTTGTCAAAAACTCTCAAGCTTCCTTTGTCTTGTCACTGTATGAAGGACTGGTGTGGCTGATACAGCTGTCAGGCCTCATCTGAAAGAATGGAAAGTGAAGTAGGTGTATGTAGTGATACTTTGTAATCTATCCTGAAGATCAGAGTGCAGAGCTATGCCACTAGTTAGCCACAAAGCTAAGCCACTAGTTAGCCATAGAAGACAGGCAGTGGTGGCTACACCTTTAATCCCAGCACTGGGGAGACAGAGGCAGATGGATCTCTGTGAGTTCAAGGCTACCCTAGGCCATATGAGAATGAATCAGTTTAAAGGAGAAACAGAGCTCACACCTTTGGTCTCAGCACTTGGGATGACACGCCTTTAATCTCATTAGAGAGGAATATAAGGCAGGAGCTCAGTGCAGTCTCAGGGCAGTCAGGTTTGGTGGAGAGCGGTGCAGTCTCCAGGTACTCTGAGGACAGGATCACCTTAGCATTGGTAGACATGAGAACTCTCTAGTGGTTGGTTGTTTTGCTTTTCTAATCTTCAGCTTGAACCTTAACATCTGTCTCTGGGTTTTTATTGTTCATGCTACAGATGTAAGTCAGAATTCTTTATGAAGCAGCAACTATGTACTGTCTTTCTTCCCTAAACACTGCCCACTCTTTGGCTGAAGGGTAGAGGAGCTAAGATAATAAAGAATGCTGCTAAAACTAAACCATGCATATTAAATACAGCTTTAACCACCATCATAATCTGCACATAGAAAAAGAATGACTCTTTTCTAAGAACAATGTGCTTTGTGACTGTTTACAGATTCCATGTCTTACCTTGTAGATAGGTTTATCCTTTGTTTTAAAAGTCTCATGATAGTGACTGATAGTGACTCTCACATCTGCAGATACACACGCTGCCTCCCATCTCCACTGTACTTCACAGATTACAGTCAGCAGGGCTCTGATCCACAGCTGATCAAAGGGTGAAGGCTTGGCAAATTGCTTTTTTTTATGAAGAAGAGGCTCCACATTTCAGAAAACACTATAGGGTACCTCTGGCTCCATTTTCCAGGTTGTAGGATGTCTATGAAAGGTTAACTTCTAAGTATTTGGCTTGATATAAAGGGTTGCCCTGCCTAGTTTTATGTGAACTTGACACAAGCTGAAGTTATCTGAAAGAAGAAAACCTCAATTGAGAAAAACGTCTCCATAAAATTTGACTGGAGGGCATTTTCTGAATTAGTGATCAATGGGGACAGCCCATGATGGGTGGTACCATCCCTGGACTGGTGGTCCTGGGTTCTATAACAAAGCAGGCTGAGCAAGCCATGAGGAGCAAGCCAGTAAGTGGCACCCCTTCATGGCCTCTGCATCAGCTTTTGCCTCCAGGTTCCTGCCATATTTGAATTCCTGCCCTGACTTCATTTGATGGTGAACAATGATGAGGAACAAACCCTTTCCTCCCCACAGTGCTTTGGTCATGGTGTTTCATTACATCAATAGTAAACCTAACAATGACAATGGTCTAGCTGATATCTTGTATTAATTACCAGGCACTATGCATGATGGTCCATTGACATTGTCAACATGACTGAATTAGGAATTATCTAGGAGACACACCTCTGGGTATGTCTGGGAGAACTTCACAGAGAGGAGAAAAAACCCACCCTGAATGTGAGTAGTACCATTCATGGTGGGGATCCCCTACTAAACAAAAACAAAAACAAAAAAACAAAACAAAACAAAACAAAAAGATGACAGCAGAAAGAAGCTGGTCAGTTGTGTTTTTCTTCCTGTTGTAAGACCTTCAGAATAAGGAGTCTCCCCGTTTTAGTCGGTACCCCCAAGAACTCAATGTCCAGTCCAGTTGATGCAACACACAAGAGGTTTTAATGAATGGGATACGTTTGCACAAATGGGCTTCTTCAGCATGCAGGCTAGAGAAGCAACATTTTCTCAGTGCAGGTACTTTTAAAGGAAAAAAAAAACACAAGCTTAGGGTGGAGTTGTGACTCCCTGTCCACTACGTGACCAGTCATGGGTTTTCTCCTTGAGGCGCGATGGTCTCATGTTTCAATCAGCAGGATCTTAGGGCCTCGGGGTGTGCTAATTCATCTTTTCTGGACAAACCGGAGTTGCAGCTATCACTGACAGGAGGGGCCGTGTGAATTCTTGGTATCCTGCTATCCTAGGACCTTGTGAGGGAAGTTGCAGGTGGTTAGCAAATTCCAGATAACTGATAGTGCTCTGGGTTAGCTTTTCAGGTTGGGCTGTCCTTTATTTTTAAAGTGGTGGGGGGATTTCTTAACTTTAATTTTGGTCCTTCACTGTCTGCAACACCCTGTGGTAATGTTGATGCTACAGCGACTGCTGCCGTAGACACCACATCTTCTGTTACTCACCGTCTATGTCTTCAAACTAGGCACCAGAATAAATCCTCCCTTCCTGTTGCTTTGTCCCCCTCCCCCCCCAAAAAAAGTAACTAAGCTATGTAACAAAGTATCACAAAGCATAACCACCTGTTACTTATCTTGAGTCAGGAACTCAGATGGGTAAAAGCAGAGATAGTTTGTTTCCATCTGTCTTAGTTAGGGGTTCTATTGCTATAAAGAGACACCATGACCACCTCAACTCTTACAAAGAAAAGCAATTAACTGGGGCTGGCTTACAGTTAAAAGGTTTAGTTCATTATTGCCATGGTAGGAAGCATGTCGACATGCAGGCAGACATGGTGCTGGAGAGGTAGCTTAGAGTTCTACATCTGGATCCACAGGTGGCCTGAAGTGACTGAGACACACTTCCTTCAACAAGGCCACACCTCTTAATAGTGCCATTCCCTATGAGCCTATAGAGGTCATTTTATTTTAAACCACCACACTGTTCTATAGCTCAATCCTCAGCTGGGGGTTGAAATCATCTGAACCCACCCATTTGCCTACAAATGGTGAATGATGGCTTACTGTATCTATCAGCTGAAACACATATATACATGAACTGTCTACCCACAGTGTCTGGGTTTGTCTCAGCATGGTGACTAGTTTCTAAAGGAGGAAATCCCCAAAGAAGAGAAAAGCTTTCCCCCTATCACTCCCCCTTTCCTTTTTTTCAGCTGTGCAGCCTTGGAAATTACCTTTTTTTTGTTTTTGTTTTTGGTTTTTTTTTCTTCTGTATATTATAATGGGCAAGGCCATCACAGACTCTACAGACTCTACAGACTCTGCCCAAACCCAGGGTGTGAGAGCATGGATCCCAGTTTTCATTGGGAACAGCACTGCTTACAGTGTGTTCTGGTTAGGGTTACCATTGCTGTGATGAAACGCCATGACCAATGCAACTTGGGGAAGAAAGGGTTTATTTCAACTTACATCCCCAGGTAAGAATCCATCACTGAGGCAAAGTCAGGGCAGGAGCTCAAACAGGACAGGAACCTGGAGGCAGGAGCTGATGTAGAGGCATAGAGGGGAGCTGTTTACTGGCTTGCTTCCTCTGGCTTGCTCAGCCTGCTTTCTTATAGAACTCAGTGCTGCCAGCCCAGGAATGACAGTACCCACCATGGGCTTGGCCTTCCCCCACCAATCATTAATTAAGAAGATGTCCTACAGCCCAGCCCTGTCTTATGTTAGGCTTTTTGTTTTGTTTTGTTTTGTTTTTAATTGAGGTTCCCTCCTTTAAGGTAACTCACTTGTGTCACATTGACATAAAACTAGCCAGCACAATGTAAGCACAGTGTGGAAAATTGGTAATCGGATTGGGGTGGCTATCTGTAATTAAGACTATCTGGCACAGGTAAGAAACACAACACGGGGGTGAGTTGGGTAAATTTTAGAGGGAAAAAGTCTGTTTTCATAAAGTGGGAATGTGCTGTAGAGGGTTGGGGTGAGAAAATGGAACACCTAAGAAACATCCAAGTTTGAGATATAGACTATAACATCAAGATATAGAGATGAATGAATATTACAATATACTTAAGATAACATAGAATAGGAGGTAGAGTACAGAGCTAACCATCTAAAGATTTAGCAACCAAACAAGGAGGAACTCTGATGAGTGAGCCATCCTGGAAGCTAAAGAGTTCTAAGGGGGAAAAAAGGAATTACTTTCAAAGAACATCCATGACATACTAATGATTTCTCTTTTAAAGAACACCTTAGGCTGGATGTGGTACTATGAGTTTTTAATACTACTAGTACTCAGGACATGGAGACAGGGTGGATATTGGGAAATTCAAGACTTTTAGAAAGGCCAGGCTTGGTTAAATGAGGTTCCTGTGTGAAAACAAACCAATCTACCCTTAGATAAAGAAGTACAGATAATTTATGACTGTTGATAAGGGAGAATCAGTTTTCCCTAGGAATGAACTTCCTAACTTCAAGTACAAGTGGCCAGCTCTAAAAACCTATACAAAGGAACAATACTAAACAGACTCAATGGGTTACATTCATATGTAACAGTAATAATTTAAAAAAACAATACCTGAAAGTAGAAGGAAGGTTTGGAGGTGGGAGGAGAGTAGGATACAATAAGAGGTGAGTATAAGGATGATCAGAGTATGTTATACTCTGTATGAAATGTCACAATCAAATCCATTAGTTTGTACAAATCATAAATGCTAATAAAAGTGAAATAGAAAACAAAGCAACTCACTCTTGGTTACTTCATATTTAGGGAGAGCTACTTACACAGGATTGCTCTCCTGAACAGAACATGCAGATCAAATATAAATAAACCAAGAAATGAACTTTATGAAGAAAGTAAATTAAAGGCTAGAATAGGACAAAAATAAGTTGCTCTGCATGTGTGTGTCCAAGGCATTTGATATGGACCAGGGAAGATCAGGGAAGGCTTCCACAAAGAATCAAAATTTAAACTGCCACCCAGCTGAGAAGAGGAAGCCAAGTATAGAGATGGAGAGAAGTGACCCAAACAGTAATAGTGTCATGGAGGTATGATAGAGGATGAAGCCTTCAGATAGGTGAAGATGCTGAAGGCATTAGAGATGCCAAAGATATTGAAGATGCTGAACAAGTCCTGAGAATGAAGCTGGCAGTGTTGACAAAACCGTGTGTCATGTCATGACAAGGTTAGCCATTACCCACAGCACGACAAGTGTCTTCGAAGACTTGAAACCTGATGGCACTGATTTTTACACCAGGAGGATCATTCTTACCACCAAAGGGAGAAAAAAATGGAAAGGTAAGAAACCAAAGAGAAGAGATAATGTCTTTAGTTCCAGTTCTACCTTCCTATTCTACAGCTTACTGATCTTTTCATGCTTGGCCTCTTTGCTTTGCCTCATAGCATCCAAGATACATCAGGGAAAACATTCCCTTCCTTGCACTCTAAATCCCTACCCCCTCTTTCCTACTGCTGAACTCATCTGATCAAACTCAACCCTAGAGATAGCCAGCTGCTCACCTACTAGTCACATAATATCTCAGAAGTGGGCCATACCAGAAATCAACAATTCCTTAAAACAAACAAATGAATGGAAAACATCCCTACACCAAAACCATCCTGACAGGTTTCACTTTAATTCCATAACCTCATGTCAGGGTTTGGGTGTCTTCTTTTGCTAGTTTCCTACTCATGGCCTTTCTAGGGCCTTTTTTTCTGCATTAGCTTTCAGATTCTCATGCCTGCTAGTGACCTTGGTTTCTATTCTCTAAAGAAAAGGGAAGTTTTATCCAAAAGGACAGTATACTAAGTAAAATAAGCCAATATAGATAGACAAACACTGTTCATTCCACTTATATAAAGTTGCTTTGTAGTCAAAATGAGTATAAACACAAAGCAGGGGGTTGTATGTGGGGCAAGGAAGATTGCCCAACTAGCATGGGGTTTCAATTTTGTAGAAAAACAAAAAAAGAAAACCAAACTGCTGTGGGGATCCATTATACAGCTGTGTAGATGCATACAATGCTTCTAAACAGTACACACCTGTAGCATGTAAGTTTCCGCCAGCCCGCCAGTCTGGGCCCACAGCCGCGCCAGCCCCAAATAACACTCAGAGACTCTGTATTTGATACAATCCTGTTGGCCAGTTACCATTATTGTTAATGGGCTAGCTCTGCCTTAATTATTAACCCATTTCTACTTATCTAAGTATTTCCACGTGGTCGTCTTATGGGGAGCCGCGCGGCAGGCTTCCTGCTCCTTCCCCGGGCTACATCTTGACCCCACCTACTACTTCCTCTTCCTCCTCCTAGTCTCCTAGCCCCACCTATCTAGTTTTCTATTGGCCACAGGGCTTTATTAACAGTATAAGAAACATATATACAGAATCACATCTCCCATCACACACCAATGTTGAAGTGATCCTTTTTATGCTATTTTGTTGTTTTTAACCATAAACAACAAAAACCACTGCCTGTTCTCTTCCAGTCTCTTTCCAGCGAGGTGATTGTATTCTATTCTCACGTCTCTCCAGCCTCCTGCACTCATTTATCCCAAGGCAGTGCAGCCCCAGGCTGTCCAGGGAATTGGCTTCACCAGGATGGCAATGCTCAGAGACTGCTGGGCAAGGGGCAATAGCAGTAGACCGAAAACTACTGAGCTAGTGCTTACACATCAGGGTACAGAGAACATGCAGAGCTTCTACAGTCCCTGTGATTTCGTCTACAGCCTGGTCACCAACATGGGCAGTAAAGACAACCCAGAGATGGATGTGTGGAGTTAATAAATACCACAAAGGGGGATGCTTCTGCCATGAAGAGGCTTGGAGCTCTTAAGAACCACAGCAAGAACTGGTGTAGAAGGTGCCCGAGAGAGGTCACAGTGGAGGAGAATAAGTTCATGGGAGAGACAAAGAATGGGGTGTACCAGGAAGCCATCTGGCTACTACAGCACATGGAGGAATTATTGGAGATGCCACCCAGAATCTCCACAGCTAGGTAAGTGGCAGAGGAAAGCTGCCAAGCCCTCCCTGCATGCATGCAGTCAGGATGAGGCTCAAGGCCACCCAAGGCCCAGAAGGGGGCTCAGACACCCAGTACTTAGTCCTCTGACCCATGATGATATGATGAGGGCTCTTGTGGTGAGTTTTCTTGGAAGAAAAAGATAGCTGACTCATAATTTCTTTATTGAACACCACTTTATTTTCTTTCTAGATTCAGTCAAGAGAATGTTTAAGAAGGGATGGTAGAACTTTCCTATAATCCCAGCCCTTGGGAAACTGAGGCAGAAGAATAAAGTTCGAAGCCAAGGCCACCCTGAGCCAAATAGTGAGAGCCTATATCAAGAAACTCAAAACCTTATAATTATCTATAAAGAAGATTATTTGTAGACTGTTTATAGATTACTCACAAGGAGAAACAGTGCCATTTCAAAACTAGAATTTACTTTCTATAAAGTAAGTTAGGGAAGGGACAGCATAGTCCAAGGATCAGTAAATGTTCTCTGAAATGGCCAACAAATAAATATTTCTGATGTGTAGGCTCAGCAAATGAGATAAAGGTGCAAAGAATGTCATTCTGGGAGTTGAATATATTCATAAAGATGTGTTCCTTCTGAGGTTGACATTAACTCAGTTGTTGAACATGTGTAAGTACACGCCCAGGGTTCAATCCCCAGCAGTCAGAAAAGAAAACAACCACACACACTTCAACAAGAGCCACATGCAGTAGTTTACATCCACAATCTCACACTCAGGAGGTAGAGGCAGGAGACAAGACGTGTTGCAAGTTTGAGGTCATTCTGGTTGTATTACTATTTTTCCATTGCTATGATCAAATACCATGACTGTATTAGTCAGGGTTCTCTACAGTAACAAAACTTATAGAATTAATCTCTGTCTGTGTATCTATGGGATTTATTGCAATGGCAATCTCAGCTGGTCTTCTGTATACACTGGAATCCTGAAGTTGGCTCTAATGTTAGTGAGGGGAATGGACTTGGTAGCAAAGTGAGAGCAAGCAAGCAAAGAGCAAAAGATTCTTTCTTCCATGTCCTTATATAGGCTTCCAGCAGAAGGTGTGGCCCAGTTTAGATCCAGATTATAGGTGTGTCTTCCTATCTCACAAATCTGGATTAGAAATAGATTTTCCCACTTCAAATTAGGCAGAAATTCCTCATAGGTATGCCCTCCATTTGGGGGTTTTAGTTGATTTCATATGTAGTCAAGTCAACCAGAAATAGCCAACATAACAACCAGCAGCAATTTACAGAAGAAAGTTTATTTTGGCTTTTGGTTCCAGAGGGAGAGTTCATAATGTTGGGGAAGGTATGGCAGTGGGGGACCAGAGCAGGAGGCTGGGAGAGCACACCTTCAGCTTGCATGGAAAGCAAGGAGAGTGAACTAGAAGTGGGAGAGGTTATAGACTCTCAACGCCCACCCCCAATGAAATAGTTTTTGCAGCAAGCTCCCTCCCAAAACCTTCCCAAAGGGGCAACCATCTGGGACAAGATATGTAAGCATCTGAACTTATGGGGGTCATTTCTCATTCACATCACTACACTGGGCTACATAGTGAGCTAATGACTGAGACTCTGTCATAAAAACAAAGCTCACATTGGCCGATGAAAAAGAGTTGATCTCTGGGATAAATCCACATTCTTACAGTTAACTGATTGTGGACAAATGTGTGAAGAACACACAATGGGAAATGATAGTTTCCTGAATGCTGCCAGGACACCCTGATGTCCATATCAGAAGAGTCAAATGAGATTCAGATCCACATCTCATCTCACATGCAAAGATCAATGCAAAATGGTTAAAAGACTCAAGTATATGACCTAAAGCTGGAGAATGGTCTAAAGAGCTCAACAGGCATCTACCAAAAGAAAGCCCAGGAATGGATAATAGGTATATGAAAACATTCTGATCATGACAAACTAAACATTTTTTTTAAAAAAGGCCATTAAATGAGTTCACAGCTTTCAGAATGAGTATTAAAAAAACCAAACAAACAAGAAAAAAAACAAAAACTAAAGGAAAGGATTGCCAAGGATGGAGAAAAGAAAACCTTTTTAAGCTACTGTGTCACAATGTAAATTGGTAATGCTGCTGGTGAAAGCAGTTTGGAGGCTCTCCAAAGAATTAAAACCAGAACTGTCACATGACCCAGCAATCCCAATACTAGGTTCATATCTAACAAAGATGGAATCTGTGCCAGAGAGTACCTGCCCTCATGTGTGCATTTGATACTAGTCACAACAGCCAAGATAGCAAGTCAAAAGCCAAGTGCAGTATCAGATGTCTATAATCTCAAATGTCCTGAGGTAGAGTTAGGAGAATCCAGAATTAGAGGCCAGCCTGAGCTACACAACATTCTCAAATCCAATCTGGGTTACCAAGTAAGATCCCTATCCTAGAAAAACAAAACAAACAAAAACAAAACAAAGAAGACCCACCTGGTATGGTGGCACACACCTTTGATCCCAGCACTCAGGAGCTAGAGGCAGGTGTATCTCTGAGTTCAAGGCCAGCCTGATCCACAGACTAGTTTCAGGAAAGCCAAGAGTACACAGAGAAACCTTGTGTTGTAAAAAAACAAAGAAAATCCTAAACGAAGAAGAAGAAGAAGAAGAAGAAGAAGAAGAAGAAGAAGAAGAAGAAGAAGAAGAAGAAGAAGAAGAAGAAGAAGAAGAACCCTGAAGATGTGACATAAACATAATGGAATAATTAACATTTAATTAAATAGAAGTGTTATCCAAGGTGGCATGAATGCATCCTGAGGATATTAAACTCTGTGAAAAAAGGAGGCATGGAAAGACAAAGATGGCATGATTTTGATTCTATGAAAAACAGAATGAAACTGGGTCTTGCTATGTTTCCTAGGCTGATGAAACTCCTGAACTCCAATGATCCTCTGGTCTCAGCATACAAAGTGTTATGGCCATTATAGAGTATAAAAAGGTCAGTCTCACAAAAGCAGAGAATAAGGTGGAGGTGTTTCAGTTAGAAAAATAAAACCCAGAGATGTCCAGTATTCACCACGACCACAGTGAAGAATAAGACACAATGCCTTGAGTAGCAGCATACAACACACACACACACACACACACACACACACACACTCCACAAACATTTTGAAAAAAAAAAATTAAGACAGGATTTCATTGAGTAGCCCTGGCTGGCCTGGAAGCTTCCTAGAACATTGGGAACATCACATGTAGCTCTAATGGACCTCTTAATGCCCCTGTTCAACATGTAATCTTGTAGATTACATTATTGTAATCCATTGCAGTATTGCTTAAGGAGACACCAAAATTCTTGCTTTATTCCTCTTAATAAATGGTTTCCTTCTATGTTATCAGTAATAGTTAGTTCCAGTACCTTTCAAAGAAGGTACTCAGTCAGAAGCTGAGCTAGTATGAGCTAGTATTGCTGCTCTAAGGAGCACCTTCTCATCATCTCATTAGGCTACAACCTCTTTGTACATCTCCTAGGAATGCTTGCATTTACTTTTCCTTCTGTCTAAAACTAGCCCTTCAGATAGTAACTGCATGCATTGATCTTAGTTTCTCAGAATCTTCCTTCCCTAAAATGCTGCAATAGATAAGACAGGCTCTGTTTATGGTAGCCAGGACATGTGTACATTAACAATGGGCTAGTGTCTTAGGGTGCTGTGAAGAGACACCATGACCACCACAACTCTAATAAACAAAGCATTTAATTGTGGTGGCTCGCTTATAGTTTCAGAGATTCAGTCTATTGTCATTATGATGGGGAGCATGGCATGTGCAGGCAGATGTGCTGCTGGAGCTGGGGGTGAGTGTTACATCTTGCATGTAAAAGAAAGTTGACTGATAGACACACTGGGGGAAGCTTGAGCAAAAGAGACCTCAAAGCCCACCCCACACTGACACATTTCCTCTAATAAGGCCACACTTCCTGATAGTGACACTGCCTTTGGAAGCCATTTTCTTTCAAACCACCACAGCTGGCTAAGGTAGACCGGGAAAAGCAGGGGTCAAAACAACACTTGCTTGTGGAGCTTATGTCTGTCTTTCAATCTTAAAATTATTAGTTTCTGAAAGAAATTAGGGTGCCAATCCTTGGGTCTCGCAGTTTGAAGGCAGAGATCATTCACTTAGAATGAGCCTGCCAAATTTCAACCATGTAAGGAAGGTCAAGAGATATCCAGTGTGTAGGCAAATGTACTAACATACTGGAAATATGAACAGGGATCTCGGCAGCAAGTAGATCATGCAGTCCGTTCCAGCTACATGATTTTCAGGGGTCAGTGCTGTGCTGTAGCAATCCCCTCTGAATTAAAATACCTATACCTCTCTTCTTGGAGAAAGGTTCTTTAAAAGTCAGGGAGTCAGTATTCTCAGTCTTGGGAAATCCCTTAAACTTGCAAGATTCTGAAGCCCCAACCCCCAAAGTTATGCAAACAGCAACAGTAGCTGAAGAGAGATTTCCCAGGTCTGAGCTGCTTGAAGGAGATTCTGACCTGGTGAACCACACGCAGGCCATTCAGGGAGCACCAAGGAAGCAGAGCTCTGGAGATAAAGGTTTCTTCATCACCTGTGCTGGGAGAGGTATCTGCCTTTAAGTCATCCATGCTCCTTTAAGTAATTCCAATACACAGAGCCCAGTATATATTGGATTCTGATGGAACTGTGACTTGGGCTGTTATTGGTTCTTTATCTGGTTTAAGGAGACATTTTGTTCATGCTTCCCCAGAAAAAGTCACACAAGAGCTACAAGATAAAAATATAAGGGGGCTGGAGTGATATTTCAGTGGTTAAGAACAGTACAGCACCCATGTCAGGCAGCTCACTACTCCAGCTCTAGGGGACCCAACTTCTGGCCTCCTCGGTCACTTCATTGGAATGCACAAATTTACACACAGATATTGCAAATACAAATAATTAAAATAAAGCTTAAGTATTATAATTATAAAATTATTAAAAAATTAGAGCCTTTTGTTCAAAAAGCATCTAATTCCCAGTAACTCTGAGGTCTCCATTCCATCAGGTACTGTTTGACAAGGGGCAGAAGTCAAGTCAGGCATCTCTCTCCCTCCTGGCTTTTCCCTGCAATTCACATGACTGAGATTGCAGTCTCAGTCTCCGTGCCTGGGCATGAATGAGACATTCTTTACTCTTTTAGTCTGGGTGATTTGACTGTGCTATGGGCAATCCAGGTCAGGGACAGCTGCCACCATACAGCACCATGACTCTGATCCCTATGTCTGTACCCAGACTTCCCATGGTGGTCTCAAGTATGCACAGGAAGACAAAAAGGCAGGGCAGAGGTCAGAGAGCCTAACAGTTGACTGCTAAGAGCTCATTTCAGAGAGAGACGGGGAAATGATAGGAAGTGGGGTTGCACATGAATGGAGACATTGTTTACTTGACCTCGATGACAAAATAAAATTTCAAAGATAGGTTATTAAGAAATTCAAGCCAGGTGGTGACATCACAGGCCTTTATTCCTAGCACTTGGGAGGCAGAGACAGGCAGATGTCTGAGTTGGAGGGCAGCCTGGTCTACAGAGTGAGTTTAAAGACAGCTGGGGCTATACAGAGAAATCCTGCCTCAAAACAAAACAAAAAATAAATAAAACATGAAAGAAATTCAAGATGGCAACCATAGGGTTTTAAAACCTCAGGTATCAAGAGCTTCAGAATATAAAGGCACACTGAATGCCCATAGAACTCTTTTTTCTTGTGATAGTTAAAATTGTATAATAGCATCAGTTTCATAGGGAAAGAGAAGAGGGCTGCTGAGGGCCAAAGCCAGTGAAGTATCAACATTCACAGGCTGGGCTGACACAGCATCCTATGGCTGAAGACAAATAGGGGAGAAAGTACTTGGTCTGTGACTCCTCACCTGGGGAAGCTTTGTACATACAAATACTCTGGCCACATAATGCTATGAGCATTTTCTCATGTATAGTACAAACTATATATAGTACAGACAATTCTTTAGGGTCAAGGGTGAGGCTCCTAAACAGGCCTATGACTTGGATTATTTTTGCAGAATATATATTGATCAATTGAAACAAAACAATGCATGAGAACTGTAGGGAATGCATTAATGGATCAAATAGGGTGTACTAATAATAGACCTACTGCTGGCCTAAGTAAATAATTCAGTTTCCTTGTGGCAAAGGTCATATCTACATAAAAGGTATGTCTCTGCAACATTTATCAAAAAAGGTGCAGATGGACTCTCTAAAATCTGTTAAGAATTCCAAATGACTCACTGCAACCCCAAGACTTTTCTAACTATGGATTAGCTTTGAGCAAAGTCTTGGGTTGGAAAACCCAAAAACATTGCTGAGAACTGTGGCAGGTCAGTGATGGGCTCAAGTGAAAGGCTTAACAACAGCTAGGGTGAGATGAAATGATGACTGTAAAACATTTAGAACCATATGCAGCCCATAAAAAACGCCAAGTAAGTATTTGCTGAATGAAGAAAACGAAAACTGCTTCTGTAATCCAAACAACTCTGGAGCTGACAGTTCGGTAAAGGTACCCCCTTCTCTCATCCCTCCAGCTCTGTCCAGAAGACCAGTCCTGAGGAAGCCTATAACTAGAGCTCGCATGCTCTCTTCCTCTCTCATCTCAACATCTCCAGAGCTCTGCGTTTACTTTTTAATATTAGGATAGTCTTCAAAAAGGACAATTGTTAGATTTCATATGTAATACATATTAAATATTAATATATTTCTTTCTAAAACTGTACCCTAAGATGTAGGGGTACTATTTCCTGGTCATTTTCTGAAGAGTAATTTGCACTCTCTTAGTGCATATTCGTGGTTATATTGCTTCGTTAATATTGATCTCGATGTTTTATTTTCTTCACGTGAGAACATTAAAAGTGAGTATAGGTCGATGTAGTGCTCCCCTAGCATACCAGGGGTGCTGGGATGGAATCCAGCATCTGAGAGGGAAAAGGGGAAAAAGAGGAAGTATATAAGAGTAAAATACACCGTAGAGTTGGTTGGCGTCATTGAGCAATGCTGACCCATATAATAGGAATGGGCTCAGGAAGCAAGTGCTCCACCAGTGAAGGTGTTCATCCCAGTACTGTAGAGAAACGAATTTTCACCAGCGTCCTTGATAGCCCTCTGCAGAGGGGTGTCCCAAGAGCCCTGCAGTTCTAATTGCTTCCCTGCGTTTTGGGAGCAAACTCCCGCGGTATCTGTGCTCCAGAGTCCTTGAGTTTTCAGGGAGGCATTCCTTCACTCTCCAAGCCGAGCGGAGCCTTCATATTTCTCCTTTCATTTCTTTGTTCTTCCTGGTACTGTGGTTTCCCACGTCGGCCTATTGAAGAGTTTACACGTAGCCATGACGTATTCGGCCTAGTGCCTGGCTTTGAGGTCTGATTTGCATCACCAGCACCCGTTGCACCCCATGACCACTCATTGCGATTGCTCCCTCAGACGGGGACAGCAGGCTCTCAGTACGCACGTGTCGTCTGCCGCACAGTCATCTGGCAGGTTCTGTCGTCTTGCCATTCCGCGGAACAGTTTAAAAGTCTTTGCGAACCCATCGGAGCCGGCCTGCAACTGCAGCGCGTCCCGCAGGCGTAGTCTGGTGAACCCAGTCTTCCCCCACCCCACCCCTCCCCGCCCCAACTTCCTCCTGGGAGCCCCGAAGCCGGGGCGGTTTGATCTGGGGCGGGAGTGGCAGCTTCTCTCTGGGCATGCTCAGTGTCTGGCTGTTCGGCTAAGGAAGCAGAGCGCGGGCGGAGTGCAGCAAGCTGCGCCGACAGGGCTGAGCGGAGCTTGCGGCCCGAGCCGAGCGGAGCCGAGAAACGCCGAGCGGAGCCGAGCGCCAGTCTAGGGGAGACATGCAGATGATGACTAGGAACGTCCTTTTGAACATGGAGCTGGAAGAGGATGACGATGAGGATGGAGACATCGGTGAGTGCCCGGGGCCGGAGCACGGGGATCCAGGGAGGACGCCTCTGTGCGGAAGCCGTGGCTCAAAAGCAACTTGGGTTTTTGTCTGCTCTCGCTCCGGACGGTGTTGCGGGATCCCTGTTTCCAGGTCCTTGACACACCTGATCCGGTGCTGCGGAGGCCGCTGGCTGTGCTGCATGCCAGTCCCGCCCACAACCCCGCACTGGCCCGCAGAGACACAAACAAAAGGGCTGGAGGGCGGGCGCGGGGCAGGGACCCGGGACGACACCGGGCGGAGGACGGTGGCCCGTTTCCACCAGGCCTCCTGCTTGTCAAACAGTTTCTTCGCACGGCCTCCAAACACTTTACAAAGTAAATTTAGGAGTTGGGTGTGGCTTTTCCTTCCTTTCAGATTTTACCCACAAATCATTTAAATCAAAGGAATTTGATGACACCCCAGCCTAGGTCAAACTTGGGGAGTACACGCCAGGACTTAGTCTCGACCTTTCATTCTGACAGAGTGATCTGTCAGGTACTCATCTTTCTGGAGAGCAAACAGTATTCCTTTTTAAAGATGAGAGGAAAGTGTGCACAGGTTGACCTCCTTGACGCCCCACGCAGTAGAGCCCAAGTTTTGATTTACCAGACTTGTGCAAGTTAAGGCTCTGCACCTGGCTTCTGCCAGGCAGAAGATGTAGGATGGGACTGTTTAGTGGGATTGAACAGTAAGTGATCATTACATAAAAATACCACCCATGGGAGCAGCAGTTAAAAAGTTACACTCATATTAGCACCATCAGTTTCTTAGGAAAATACATGTCTGCCATAGCGAGGTACTCAAGTGAGTATCAAGCCAGAATAGAAGTTGACACAAGCAAGGGGCTCAGTGTATATAGTTGGCACCCTCAGATTTCAATTTAGAAAGGAAATCTAATTTGGGCTAGCCTCTGTTTCATGATTAGGTTCCACCTCAGAGCCTGGCAATAGGCTGGCTTTGCTTTTAGTGACCCATGTAATTCAGGTTTGTTCCATGAAGTAAAACAGCAGATACAGTTATTTACCTCTGCCATTTCTCACCGTGCCCTCCAGTATTTAGATTGATACTTTAGTGTAGATAGCTTACAACTGATTTTGCCAAGCAACAAATGTTTAAGCAGATTCTGGCAATTTTTGGTAGTTCTTTTATTCAATTACAATTTTAATGTGGAGTACAATGACTTTTGCATCAGAAAATGCTTTACCATGCCCAAGAGTGTTATGTCCTATAAATGATAGTGATAGAAAGATAAGCCTACTTGGAGGTTACTGAAGTACACTAACAGTGGTTTACAGGCTATTTTGAAATAATTCTGGTTTCCAGCTGTGGGAGAGGAGACACTGGTGGAATGAAGATTGTAACTGTAACCTCTGCTTCAAATCTCTGGAGTGTTAAAGCTCTTGATTGATGTTTCTTCACTGTTCCTTACTCCTCTAATAGTTGTATAATAGTTTAAAGCATTCTCGGTATTGGCATTTCCTGTTGAATTTCTCTTAGCTTTATAATTTAGAGTGGGAAAACTACTTTGACACGAGGTGTTTCACCTACACGTGTGAGGTGTGAGGTTAAGCCTTCTGGGGGACTGGGCTATAGAGCTTTATAAACAATTCAGGTTGTTCTCGAAGCTGTTGGGTACTTGGATGCCAGGTTGGCCTCCTTATGCAGAAAATTGAAAATGGTGAACTCCCCATGGTCTTTCTCATTGACTTATGTCATGGCCACCAGAAATTACGCCTAAAAGGCATGCTGATGAATGAACCCTTGGACAAATCTTGTACTCTGTTTCACCAACCAGCCACAGAAATCCTGTCTAGGCAGCAGTTGCTGGAGTGCCCTAGTAGAGACAGTTACAACTGCAAGTGTCTGGTGCTGCTGAGAACTGTCCTTGGCAGCTTTGTCTCCCTCCGCATGCCTCCTCACCTGCAATTAATCAGTGAGTTCACTGGGCATCATTTTTTCTTGATTTAAAAAGTGCTACGAATAGGACAGGTGGGATGGATCAGTGGGTAAAGGCATCTGCCATCAAGCTATGGGACCTGAGTTCAACCCTCTGGATCCACAAGGTGGAAGGAGAGAATATACTGAATATACTTTCATATGTTCTGTAACCTTCATTAGTATATTGGCACTCAGCCCCCAAGCCCCTTAAAAAGTGATAGCCCTAGCTTTCATGGCAGAATGTAGTGTAGAAGCCCGTGATTAAGATATTTCCTTAGAGCTTCTCACTCTTCAAATGGCTTGAATAGTAGTTGTTTTTTTTTTTTTTTTTTTTTTTTTTTAGTCTTATCTTCTTGCATTATCCATGGTTCAAACTCTGCCAAGAGAAAGTGCTTCTAGACATTGAAGCTATGAGGAAGAACTCAGGGTTCAGATGGATTGATTTGATACAGTTGATTGGTGGGTTTGGCTTCCTAGTTAGGTTAAATGGTACGAGTTGAAAGCTTTAGGTTTACCATCTATCTGTTTCTGGTAGTTGACTCTATGATTTCTCATCCCGATTGTCACGCCATTTGGGAAGTAAATAGGGGCCGTGTGAGGCGATAGTCCTGCCATGCCTCTTGAGACTTTGTTCTCATTCACTGTCACAGTCTTAGACTCATCTGCCCATGTGAACTCTAGTCCCTCGGTCCATTCCATGTTTAATCATCCCCAGATCTAGGCCTACTCTGCTACGCCTCATCAGCAGTGAGCAGCCCTTCTGTGCCAAGTGCAGGAGGGTGTGTATATAGACCAGGACAAGATGTGCCCTTTCCCAGGATGGGGTCCCTTGAAACAGGACACTTGTAGAGGGTGGTGGCCTTTATTGAAGTATATGCAAAACTGTGTGTGGGAACTGTGCAGAAAGGGGTGATGAAGCTGTGGGGAGTCTGGCTCATGCAGGTTTCTAGGGCACAGACACCAGGGTGAGAGGGCATGGAGGAAGGACCATCCTGTGAAGAATTTCTCCACGCATGTTAAAGATCTTGATTCACCTGTAACTTGGGAGCCCCAGAAAGGTGTCGTGGAAGATCAGAACTGCATGCTGGGAAGCAGAGTAGGAGAGAGGTGGTGCTGTAACCTTTCCCAGGATTTGGGTTTAGAAGTAGCTGTAGTGACCCAAAGATTAAGGAATATGTCCTTACAGAAGGAGGGCTGTCTCTAAGCAGCCAATTCTAGCTCTCTGCCCTCTTGAGTTGTGTGATGGGAAGGATGGGCAGCGTGGGTGGGGTGCTGGTGTCTGTTAAGTCCTAATTTTCTTGGCTGCTTTGGTTCAGACCATTGCTTTCAACCCCACTTCCTCTTTCTCAGTGACTCTTCCTCCTTCTAAGCCTGTTGCAAACTCCTGCAGATGAGCTGATAAGACTGTCCCTCAGGCACCTCCCGTGCAGTCTCCTGTCCCTCACTCTTGCTTCTGTGCACTTAGTCTTCATCCTGGTTTTGTCTTTGTGTTTCATTATCTTTGCATTTACTATAACTGAAGTGTAAATTTCTTAGTTCTGGGTGGAGTTCACTTAAGTCTTGTAGCGATTATATAAACTATCAAATGTATCTGGTCATACAGATTTTTTAAATCAGGTTTCTTTCTCATCCTCTTCTTTTCAATAAATTTTTATTTAAATTAAAACAATCTTATTTTAAATACCTATTGAAGTTTCCTCTCCTTTCCATCCTCCCATGTCCCCCAATAATCCCCCATCCCATCCTCCCATCTACTCCCCAGGGAGGGTGATGCCTCCCATGAGGGATCATCAAAGTCTGACACATCTCACCCTCTTCTAAAATAGAAATTGACTTTGAGTTTTAAGGTTTCTGGGCTTAGGTAGGGGTGTGTGTGTGTGTGTGTGTGTGTGTGTGTGTGTGTGTACATAAATATTTGCTTATTACTTATGTATATGTGTACATATATACTTACACAGTTTTTTTTTACAGCTAGGCTGCCTTTGGACTCTATATGTAGTTAAGGTTGGCTCTGAATGCCCGATGCTCCTACCCCTGTGTCATGAGTGTTGAGATTACAGGCATGAGCTACTACACAGTGACTCACTCTTGAAATGATTTAACATAATGCTTAGCGGTTTTATGGCTCTGTAGAATTCTCTTTGTTATCTTGCAAACACATACACTCAGTTACTCTGCTTCGTTGCACTCCATGTTTCAGTAATTAATTACTAGAGCTGTAACCAAGGGGTGTGTCAGGCGAAGTCCTGGTACGGAAATGGTACCAAGGAGAAAGCATGTAACCTTGTTGATCTATCTGTGATAGATAGGTGTGAGCGGCTGAGCGAGCTGGGGAGGGATGAGAAGATAGATGATGGGGAAATGATTCCTAAAGGCACAGTGGTTTAATCTCCTCTGAGTGGATCCAGTACCACCTTCAGCTTATGTTACATTCGTGTGTGTGTGTGTGTGTGTGTGTGTGTGTGTGTGTGTGTGTGTGTGTGTGTGTACATATATATAAATTTTCTTTAACAAAAAGATGAGAGTTTAAAACAGGGATCAAAGACATTTTCTTCTTTTAGTCTAGTGTTCCACACCTAGTCCCATACCTAGTCATGACTTGCCATCCACATTCTAACGTTTAAGTCAAATAATAGCTTTCTATAAGTTCCCCTAGTCTCTCTCCTCTTTGGCAACCTACTGTTCCCCTCGTGACAAGAGAGCTCTAAGAGCTCTGAAAGAGTTTGTGTGAGGGTGGGGTTGTCACAGTAGCATATGTTGCTGCTTCCTCATTTTTTCCCCCTTTGGAAGCCAAGGAATTTAGATCAAACACTCCTACAGACGTTTCTGTTAGAGAGATGGTTTTAATTCTGACATTTGTGGGAGATAATGCAGTATTAAGAATTGTATAGTACTATCTAAGGTAGAGGACGGTATTGGACTCTGAAGGTGGTATTTGTAATAGGCTAGATTGAAATGAGTGTGTTTTAGTTAAGTAGCTACCACTTTGTTGCCTGTTAACAGTACATCTTGACCAAAAGCTGTAGTCCCACGGGGGGGGGGGGGGGGGTGGTGGGTGGGGAAGGGGCAGTGGGTGGGGAGGGGGCGTGCTTTATGTTACTCCTCAAGGTGCTTTTCACATACTAGGTGTCTAGCACAGCTTTTGTTATAGGGCTGATTTAGGTTTTCACGCCATATGGTTTATGCTGCCTGTCCACTTTAGAAACAGTGTGTTATATATAGTCCTGGGCTGGAGTGAAAACAGCCTAGCATTAGAACAAAGAAACATGTCTAATTACTTTCAACCAAGAAAATGCGGACTTCTGGACTGACTCATAAATTTCAGGACCAAGTGTGTGGGAATTTAAGGTAGCCAAATGATTTTGTCACACGCAGGGAACCCCAGGCCTCATGCACACGAAAAGAAGTGCTCCACCACTGAGCCACTCCTGGCCCGTGTCATGATTCCTACGATTCCTTTTTGCTTTTGCTTAGCTTTGTCGTTTCAGCTTTGCAGCTAAAATTAATTGGCATCCACCTTGAGAAACAGCCAGTTTGAGGATATGTCGATGGTAGAAGCTTTTGGATGTGGGCAAAGAGCAATGCAGATATCATTCAGTCCCAGGACCCAGTGGAACAGGCAGAAACACATTGAAGGGTTAATGACAGCCGTCCCTCCCTCTGCATTTGTGGGTGCCCTGGCTACACTTCTGAATCCCACCATCGGAAGTTATTCAGCAGCTAAAAACACAAAAGAAAATATATTCTTTGGAGTCTAGATATTGCTTTATATTCAATACTTTTAGGATGTCAGAACTCTACAACTTGCCACATTATTTTAAAATACAAATACTTAAGATAGATCTGGGGAGGTATTGATCTTTTAAAGTCTCTCTCTCTCTCTCTCTCTCTCTCTCTCTCTCTCTCTCTCTCTTTTTTTTTTTTTTTTTTGTTCCCCTGTAGTATTTCTTTTAACTTTGACAGAACTTTACCCTTGGGTCAAAGTCATATAAATAGATGTTCTTTTACAAAAGACAATCATGCAAATGAAAGGCTTGTTTATAAAGTTTGTTTTGTGGAAACCAAGATCCTGTTTGCATAATTGAAATTTTATGCTCTCTCTAGACACTACAACTAGATGTTTGAAAAAATAATATGTGTCTTAGATTTGTACACTCAAAATGATGGCTGATTTTTTTTTCCTTGTGACATCAACATATAAACATGATCTTAAACATTTTGTTTTCTTATTTTTTTGAGAAAAAAATCATTCAAAAGAAAAAATAGTTTTATTTAAACACAATTCGAGCCTTATTGCTTTTAATATTTTATCCTCATTTGCATAATGAGTTGAAATAGTTGCATTCATTTAAATCATTTCATCTCTTTCTGTTACTTATGAAACAGGTCCTTATGAAATTGTGTAAGACACAATTTATTATTTCTGAAAAGAAAAGCCAGAATTTCCCAGTAATATGGAAAGATTAGTGGCTTTAGATGCCACTTAAAGAAGTGAGTTTTTAGGACCTTCTTGCTTTCTTTAGGGCAAAGGCAGTCCTTATAGAGGGTAGAAAGAAATTTTATGGAAGAAAAGGGCGCCCATAAAGATAGTGCTGTCCCCCCTTGCTAAGCAGGAAGCAGGGAAACTGTCTTGAATGACATCTGAATGTGCATTTGCGTCAGCTAGCACCTGGTGGTATTCACCTAGAGCCTGTCATCCAAGGCCAATTTCTCACCTACCAAAGCCTATCTCTTCAGCCCTATGATGTTGATGGGAGGATGTAGGCTGATATTGTTAGACCTGAGGAGAGGCTGCACATGTGCACACTCAGTTAAACATTTGCTTTTCAGTAATCTACTGAGAAGAGGCTGCACACACACACACACACACACACACACACACACACACACACACACACACACACACACACACACTGCTCTTAGTTAATCAGTACTGGGAAGAGGACACCACACACACACACACACACACACCTGTTCTTCATCAATCAGTACCATGCTCTCTCTTATTTACTCATCCTTTATCAGAACCTATGCATCAGGCATCGTGCTGCTCAGCAAGGCTATAGTCTCTAGTCACAATGTCACCCTTGTAGACAATTCTTTTCTTAAGACGACAGTAATGGGAACTGCTCCTCTTAACCTCTGACACTACTAGCCTGTTTCCTCTGAACCACAGCTGCCTGTTTCTGTTATATCTTATTATATACCCAGAAGCTTTGTGATTGGCTGAGGGTAGTCGCAACAGTGGCTATTCTGCAACCCTATGTGTTTAAAGGTAAGAGTTAAGGAAAAATACCCAACAGCTTCTTCAGAGATAATTATTGTGGCTTTTTTTTTTTTCTATAGTCTCACAGGCTGATAATGTTTTCCAAACACCAGGAGTCATGTTTCTACAGTAATTCTTCTTAGGCAACCTTAGGTAAAAGCTGTAGGAGTTCATGCATAGTGGGCTCCTTAATACTTTGTTGGTGAAATGTGGGGATTATAGTCTCTGTAGCACATATCATCCCACAGTTTTTGGTGAAGTGTGTGAATACCTACCTAGTAAGTGACGAAGGAGACATTCAAGTAGGTGACTGGTAGTCTGAATGAAAATGGCCCCCAAAGGTCCACAGGCACTATTAGAAGGTGCAGTCTTTTGGAGTAGATGTGGCTGCATTGTAGGAAGTGTGTCACTTGAGGCGGGCTTTGGGGTTTCCAAAGCTCAAGCCAGGCCCAGTGGCTCACTCTCTCTTCCTGTTGTCTGTATGTAGAACTTCTTCTCCAGTACCATGTCTGCCTGTATGCTGCCATGCTTCCCACCATGATGATAGTGGATTAAACCTCTGAACCTGTAAGCCAGTCCCCAATTTAATGTTTTCTTTTATAAAATTAGCCATGGTCTTCGTGTATCTTTTCAGCAATAAAACCCCAACTAAGACAGCTATTAGCTTTCATTATAAATCAGCTCTTGGAACATGACAAAAGAAGGAACAGAGGAATAGCTGGTGAGATTTTTAATGATCAAAGCTCTTTGTGACCGCACTGTTAATGCTGGAAATACAGAATCACATTCGCTATCCTACAGAGGGCAACCCATCAGAAACTTCCTGAAAGGAGGGATGGGAAGCTTGGCATTTAAAACACTTAAACTTTTCACTCCCTCAACCTTGGAGCCTTCTACCATCGTGTCGGCAGAGAGCATTCATTTCACTCTCCTTGTCTCTGAATGTCTGGTTAAGTTCAAAGTTATCTGGGTCTTGACCTCCTCAGCTCTACTTTCCTCTCTGTAGGGACTTCCAGGGCTATAGGGTTGCCTTGGGAATTGATACGGATCTGGAGGGAAGGAGGAACCAGGCCATGTACTGGAGGAGTCCTCTCCTCCCTTCCAGATCCTGGGAAGTGAGGACCAGGTCAGCCAAGTATCTGGAGCTGAGGATGAAACCCTGAGTTAGCATGCAGGGGCTGACTCTGTAGATGGGGAGGAAAGGATGACTCTCCCTTGTGTCGAAAGATTACTTCTGCCATCTGTTAGTGACAGCATCACTCTTAATTGGCCAGTGGTGTGGACTAGTGTCCTGCCATGCTTTGGCTAGGTATGTTACAGACCGGTAGCCCTATGTTGACTTGGGGTCTGTACTTTGGCTGCCTGTGATTTGGAAGTAGTTCCTGGGTTGTTGGTTTTTTTTTGTTTTGTTTTGTTTTGTTTTTTTGTTTTTTTTGTTTTTTTGTTTTTCTGTTTGCTTTTTTCATCTCATGTCAGCTGCTTGGACACTCAGTTATTCATCACTTTTTATTGTCTGCCTTCATACTTCTTCAGATGCCTTAGCCTGGCTCTACACAGAGATGGAGAGCATGCAAGCTCACAACCTGGTCCAGACATACACCACCTTGAGTGATGAACATGACCTTCCTCTGTAAAATAGGGCTAACATTAGAACACAGGACATGTAGGGTGTGGGAATATCAAATGAGTGATACCATGTAAAACTTTCAAGTACTTTGTGGGATTGTGATGCCTGCTGAACTGAGGATTCCACAATTGTAAACTGATGCTGCTAATGGCTAAGTCTGAACCTGGCATTGCCTCTTGGCAGTTCTGTAGAACTTTTGCCTTTTCCCTAAGCCAGTGCTTTCTACTTCTACATCTCATTGTCACTTTGTATTTTCCATTTTTTTACATTACTATCTTGAGGACTGTGGCCCTAGTGGGCAGCATGGAGCCTGATGCATAGTTCCTGCTGAATAAATAAGGCAAAGAGCTGACATATGGCTGGGAAGCTAGGCCTTTTGGATAGTGACTGGTGCCGGGCATGGTAGTCACAGGGTTAATACATACAACACAGTGGATGGTTCTTGGCCCATGGGCTAGTCAGTCCTCGTCATTCAAGAAGAAATGTGAAGAAATGTAAGTGACTGGGGTATTTAAAAGCAGGTAAAATTTTACAATAGTAGATACGTTTCATTACAGGATGGTATCACCTTGATACAATTTTAGTCAGGAAGATAAGTGTAAAGGACCATTACAATAGATGGTACTTTGATAGCCTTTATTCTAAAAAAAAAAAATGTATAAGAAATGAGACCATAAATAAGTATAAAATGTATTTTGATCATACTTACCCATCCAAGTTTCTCTGGAACCACCTAATATGTCCCTTTTCAACTCATGTTCTCTTTCCATGAGCCTCCCTACCCCCCCCCTACTAATTAACCTACTGAATCTAATTAGTGCTACCTGAATATATATGGTACTAGTCCATTCACTGGAGTATGGTCAACCTATCAGTCACCATACTCCCAAAGAAAATAAAGTTTCCTTCCCCCCAGCTTGGTCCTTGGGAGCCCCTCCTCATCCATGCTAGAATTTTGGCTGACTTGATCCTTAGGTCTTATACAGGTAACTGTAAGTTTGTGTTGCAATGACTGTGTCATTTACAACCCTTCCCCCTACTTCCGCTCCTCTGGGCTATATTCTTTCCATTCATTCTTCCTCAATGCTCGCTAAGCCTCAGGTGGGACCGTTGATGTAGATATTCTGTCTAGGGTTGAGTACTACAGTCACTTGTTCTCAGCACTTGGACCAGTCATGAGTCTGCATTGGTTCTTGCCACTGCAAAAGAGTCATCTGATCAAGGCTAAGAGCGTCACAGACGTACAGAGGAGCTGCCAGCACAGCTGTATCAGGTTGGAAGGTGAAGTTCTATTATTTTTTTTTTTTTTACTTATTCCAATTTTAATTTAAAAGGAAAAAATCCAAAATGTTTAATTGCCCATGAGACTTAAAATTTTCTGTTCATTGGGTAATGTGAAAAAGCTTGAAAGTTAAACAAAACCAAAGACACAAATAAGAGCATGGCAGATAAAGTGGAAGGCATGAACACACTGTGTATTATTGCCCTCGTGGTTTTAATTCTTTTGAATTTAATGATACCAAAAGTGAAAGCTCTACATCATATGTAGGCTAGGTATATCATTTTGTGTCCTGAGAAGGTGGGGGATGATTTGGTCTGTATCCAGTTGTTGGAGCTGGACTGCAGCCACCCCTCCAGAAGCACCAGGCTGGGGAAAGCTAATGCATTGCATCTCTTTGGGGTGAGAGAGAGAAAAGTGGAAGGAAGAGGGGAGTAGAGTTTAAGGCTATTTGCTTTACATTTACGCCTTTAGTAGAAGCAACTTCCAGTGGAAGCCTGATTCCATCCTTCAGTCAGAGGGCTTGTAGTCAGGCCTCTGCCACGAGGGCCTCTCATGTTTTCTGCCTCCACTAAAATGTAAATAGTGTTTAGTGACCATTGGGTACAGGCGTCTATAACAGGCTCATTGAAGTCTACAAATCACAGAGAAGATGCAAACACTTGCAGACAAGCCTTTCATCATGCTTAGGGTAAGCAAACACCAAAGGCTTTTCAGCAATAGGGTAATCATGGTTTTCCTGGGCGTTACGGTGGCCTAAGCTGCGGCTTGTGGCTCATTTCATACTTTGTGTACTTATTTTGAGGAGATTCCATCATAGATAGTGCTCACTAACTTATTTGACCAGAAAAGTTTCTTAGGATTCTGACTGGATTGCTAGCAGGGATTTTTGTTTGCAAGTCAGACCTGATTTAAATATATATGGTCTCACCTTTCTGTATTCATTTGGTAAATATTTACTAAAGATCTCCTATAGGCTATGTGCTCTATAAGGTCTGAGAATACAGAAGCAGGTAGAGATGATGGCTCCTCCTTCAGTGGAGTTTGTAGTCTAAATGTAATACATAAAAACCAAGCACCTGCAGGATTCTGCTCGTTAACCTCCAGTCCACTCAGTGCCTTCAGGATGGTAAGTGTGGTGCTTGGCACTGGGAAATGAGCAGTAGAGAAGATAAATGGCCCCTACCTTTAGCACGTGGACTACCGTGACAGGGTAAAGCAGACCTATCAACTGAGTGCAGCAAACTATATTTAAAGGTTTTCAAAGGAGAGCAAACCAGGAGGGCGCAGTGAGAAAAGATCTTGGGTGTGCCCACTACTATCCAGGGGAGGAGCTTTCACTGGGGGATAGCTGGCAGTGCAGTTGTTATTTTCATGATTCTAAAAATAACATGGTCTTAGAGGAGCATCTCTTTGAGAAGCAGGGCCGAGAGAAGGCTCAAATGTATATTTGGCAAATGTGAGAAACCCTGCGTGTGCTTTCAGGCTTCCAATTCCAGTTGTCCTGGGGAACCGGTCAGACACAGGCTTGGTTTATATTGATTTCTGTGGCTTTTAATGTACCTTCAGAATGCTGTTGCTCACAGTCCTAAGCCCCACTATGCCTTGGTGTGTTGCCTACAATAGCCACACTGGGTTAGAAGCAACAAAACTTGGTTGCCTCCTCAGATCCTTTTCATAATGGCCTTGCAGTTCAACTTAGCACAGTCCTCCCGCTTCTGTAAAGGATGGGGTTCTGACACCTTTGATGCTATCAACTGTTAGTTTTCCTGAGCTATCAAAGGAAGAGGAGAGACAGTGGATACAGCCATTCCCAGTCCGTTCCTCTCTTGACTTCAAAGGCATGGGGATCCAGAGGAGAACAAATCTTCTGGATTCTCAGCCAGGGCCAGGTTCTCTTCCTGCTGCTCTTGCTCAGCATAGTGAGTCACTTCAGTGGGGAGGAGGAGGGACTGACTTCCTTGGGAGTCATAAGCAAGCCCCTGGAGCATGAATCACAGGGAGGGCCTGTGAGGTGGGAAAGCCCCACAGGTGACCCTCCTCTAGTTTCTCCCTCTTGAAACCCTAGCTGGGAAATCTCTCTCTAGATCCCTTCCCTGTGACTATTCAGAGTGCCTAAATTGATATGGGCAGGCAGCAATAAGGCTCGTTTTGTTCTCAAGCCATGGGGCAGGAGGGCATGAATCCAAACTCTCTTTTCACTTGCTATTTAAACAAATCTCATTGCTTGTTTTCCTATATTAAGATTGTTTATGCTAGAATGACACCTCAATTTGCTTTTAGATTCATTACATGTGGTTCCTTCCCAAATGGGAATCTTCTTTAGAGGTGAAGTTGAGAAAGCATGAGAAACAGTGATGAAGCCTTCAGTCATGCTATTGTCTGATGTTTCCTGGGTCCAGAGATGCTTTTGATTATATAGTGATACGCACACTGTTAACTGTTCAGCTTGGCACATTTAATTCTGGGTGTAACTACACCCACAACCAGGTGTAAGCCATTTCCACCACCCCCTTATTCCCTTTTATACCGCTTCCCTCCTCGGTCCAGGGGAGCATTGTAATGACCTCTCCTGCAAACAGTTTGCCAGCTGTTGAGTTTCATGTAAATGGAACCAAGTGGAGGATAATACTTTTTCATGCGGGGCCATTTTCACATTGAATGGTATTTTGGGAGGATTAATCTGTTTGTGGTTATCTACCTCTATTAGTTCAGTGTATTTGAATTACAAGAACATCTATTAAAAACATTTTGGGTTAAATCTTAAAGTGCTACCAAACATTACCCTTTTTCATTCCATTTAAAGCCAGCTATTTTTTGTCTTAGTTATTCTGGTAATCTTGCCAGCAGTTCACACAATGCCTTCACCTATAATAGGAAGTTAACTAACTTTAAGTTGAAGCAGGGTTGGGCGGGGGATGGCAAGTTGGAATAGTGAACTCATAGCTCAATGTATAGAAATTCAGATTTTAATTGCTTTGCTGTCTGACTCCAAACTCAAAGTCACTTTGCAAGCTACCAGAGTGAGCATGCTGCTGATGCTTGTGTGTGATAACCATCCATCCAGAAGTGCATGCGGGCTTGTTCTTCCACACAAGAATGTCAAGTATAATAGTTAAATTTTCCAAAAGGTCAGCATTTATTGGTGTTTTTTGCCTGAGGCATGTTTTAGATGGATATCCTTAGCCTCATTTGGTAACCGAAGTACTCGGAGAACCCAAAACTAAAACTGACCTATGCAAAGGGAAGGAGCTGTATTCAGTCTTGGCCCCAGATATTAGATTCCACAATATTTGTCCAAGCCCATGTGTTCCCAGTTCTCAGAGAAGTTATTTGGCACCGATGCTGGTTTCCCTGAAGTGTGACTCATGATTTCTTGAGTCTGATTTACACTATTAGTCATTCACTGCCAGAGTTACAGAGAGGCCCAGGAGCTGCCTGAATCAAATGGCTGCCCCATCCACACTCCACCTAGAGCTAGCTCTTGCTGCCCACTTCCTGGCAGGCCCACACCCCAGTCTGAGGAACCAGTTTTGGATTTATGTGAGAAGCATCGAAAGACTGGGTGTTTACTATTAGCCCAGCAATAACCTGAAGTGTCACTTCTGATAACATTGCCTGCCTCCCAGCACTTGCCCCCATGTGTTCATATTCCTTTCTTGGCAGTGTTTTTCCTTGGCTGAGGTCCACTGCTTCTATCTGGCTCTTGTTAGTGTCTTCTAATTGCCTTCTTGCCTGGATCCTTGTCCAGTATAGTACTTCTTGCCTCTTGCCTGAAGCAGACCGGATAGGGGCTTGCCTATCTCGGTGTCCCTTATTGGATTTAATAGTTTATGCTGTGTTCCAGGTCTCCTCTTTACTGCACTGGTGGTGCCTGAAATCTTGGGTCCAGATTGTTACCAGTGTCGTTTTATTGAGAAGCAGCTCCCCAGGACCTGGCGACCTTGAGCTGCATGATTCTGAGCAAAATGAAAAAGACATGCTTGTGGCTTGGTGTGGGTGCGTGAACCCCAGCGCCCGTAACTGAAAATCTCTCCTCTGTATTTTACAGTGTGAAAGCCACCATTGTTTAGTAAACTGTTTGGATCCAAAAAAAAATCTTGAAAGGCTCTTCACTCTCCTTCCCTCCTGGAGGCCAGTGTCCTTAGCTAGTGTGTCCCGGTGTCTCTCAGGTTTGCGTTTCCTCCTGCATCTTCTGGCTTTATTCAGTCCCCTTTGGGACAAGCCTTGTCCTTGCAGATGGTCTCCTCTGTCTTTCCTGGATTCTGTTTGGGGTGGGTGAGTGGATTTGGGTATGAATGGAAGTTTCTGTGGAGGGCAGAAAGGTCTTGTTTGTTTTAGGAGAGAAAATTAGCTATTTGTGGGCCAGTACATAGGCAGCGTACCCTGACTGTTGGATAGAACCGAGACATACATGGTTGATTGTGTGTGTGTGTGTGTGTGTGTGTGTGTGTGTGTGTGTGTGTGTGTCAGTTTTTAGTTAAGAATGTGATAAATTCTGTGAATAAGTCAACTTCAGGGTTTATCATTGGACTTCTAGAGCTAGTATGTGTGGTGACTTGACACTTGTTTTATGAACTTTCACATATGAAGTTCTAAATGGACAGAGAAGAGTCCCTCTGCCCTAGTTTTGTTTTGGTTGCTGTGATAAAACACCATGACCAAAAGCAACTTAGTGGCAGAGAAAGGAGTTTATTTTAGCTGTAATTCCAGGCTTTAGTCCATTGTGGTGGGGAAGTCAAGGCAAGAACTTGGGCCAAGAGAAGAAAGAAATGAATGCATGTGTTTATATGTATTCAGCATGCTTTCTCTGTTCTGACCCAGTTCAGGACCTCTTACCTAGAGAGTGGTACTGCTCACAGTGGACTGGGTCTTCCCATATCAGTTAACACAATTTCCCACAGACATGTGTACAGCCATCTTAGTGTAGACAGCCCTTCATCAAGACTCTTGCCGGTGATTCTAAGTTGTGTCAAGTTGACAATTAAAGCTAACCATGATACTCCTGAGTGTTGCTTTTAATATGTTACAGTTTTTATATGCATTTGAAAAATAACGTTTATATGTCTTGACTTTAATCTCTTGATATCTGTGGAGGATTGACTTTAAGGCCTTCTGGTCTTAAATGTTTTCAAATGTTCAGGTCCCTTATATAAATGTTGTGACACTTTCATATAACCTACCATCTACTATAAGACAGTTCTGTATTGTGGAACCAAATACTGCAAAGGCTATTAATGCTTGACATGCTGTTAACAACGTTGACATTGTATTCCTTAGGGAAAATGTTAAGAAAAAAAGTACATGCTCAGTGTGTATCTAAGGCTTTCTTTTGCTGTGAAGAGATACCATGACTAAAGCAACTCTTATAATGGAAAATTTAATTGGGTGGCCTACAGATTTAGAGTTTAGTCCATTATCGTCATGGCATGATATGATAGCGTGCAGGCAGATATGTTGCTGGAGAAGGAACAGAGAGTTCTATGTCTTGCAGGCAATAGGAAGTAAACTGAGACACTGGATGTGGCTTGAGCATATATGAGGCCTCAAAGCCTGCCTCCATAGTGACACCTTTCCTCCAAGAAGTCCATACCCACTCCAACAAAGCCACAACTCCTAATAGCGCCATTCCCTTTGGGTAAAATTTTCTTTCAAACCACCACAGTGTGGATACAAAGCTTTTTTTTTGTTTTTTGTTTTTTTTTTTTTTTTTTTTGTTTTTGTTTTTTGTTTTGTTTTGGTTTTTTTTGTTGTTGTTTCCAGGAATATTTTCAATCTGAGGATGGTTGAAGCTCTAGATGCAGATCCAGAGACAGAGAAATGCTGACTATATTTTAGTTAGAAACCTATATTAGTTAGGTTTCTACATACAATTGTAAAACCCTATCACCTACATTTCTGCTGTGTGAAATATTTATTTGTCATTCTGTCCCCAGTAATTTCCCAGTAATGTGATATCATTTGAATAAGATAATGATTACTCTAGATTGCTTTTTAGTTTTTGGCATTCTAAATGGATTTGTTAATAAGAGTCATGTGGGCCTTGCATTCTTAACTTGTAGTGGTAGACTGCAGTAAAGAGTTTAGTTTTTTCTGTATCAGTTTCCAACATTTTTGGTGCTATCAGAGGTGCCTCCCCCTTCCCCCCTTTGTGGGAGACAGAGTTATCACTTTGTAGCCCAGGCTGGCCCTGAGCTAGAGCTGGTCCCTCCTCAGTTTCTCCAGTGCTGGTATCATAGGCACACATAAAGATGCCAAACACCTTTGAGGAAGATCATGGGAATTTTAGAATAGTGAATCCTTTGTACAAACTGATCTAGTTTTTGCTGTTTGCCCCAATTCTGTTTTCTTCATTGTTGAAGCATGGACATTATGTAGAAGTTTCTCGTCCGGGGGTCTATGGACTACATGGGTAGATCTTGAATTCCCTAAGCTGCATGGGAAGTCTGTTACAGATCTTTGTAGGTCTCTGGTGAACATAGCCATAATTTTCCTTAGATGGTAAAGGGGACCAGGACAACTATGAGTTAATTATGAGGAGTTAAAGTTTGACTGCTCAGTGCTGTAGAATACTGAACCCCTCTCCCAACCCCTCACCTGCTGCCTTAGCCTTTGCAAACCAGAATGTGTTCCCTTGAGAAGCTGTGTTGTGAGGATAAGAAGGGCACAGAATGCTCTTGCTTTTCTTTCCTTCCTCACTTCATTTCTCCCTCTCTCCCTTCCTCCCTTTCTCTCTTCCTCTCTCCCCTTCCCTTCCTCTCTCCCTCCTTCTCCTCTCCCTCCCTTCTTCTCTCTCCTTCCCTTTCTTCCCTCCCTCTCTCCCTTGCTTTTGACTTCCTGTTTTAATCACAGGACATACTAAGTTCAAAGCGTGCAGCCTGAGCAAGCACACAGTGGTTTGTCAGAGTGTGGGAGCTGTAGCCTCAGCAGCCAGGCTGGGTCTTGGCTCCCTGAGGAGTTCAGGACTCCTATCTTACAGCAGATGTGCTGTGGTGATTTGCCACCTGTAAAATCTCTGCAGTAAGAGTGACTTATCCCGACCTGGTCCTATTATTGGGGCCACGGACCTATGGCTCGGCAGGTGACAGGGAGGTTTCTTTGCTTAATTGCCATAGTATGTAAACTGATGGCTTCTCATTGTACACACAGAGTAGTGCATCTCCCAACCCTCATCAGGGAAGCTTCTATTTGTAGTAGATGGTGACTCATAATTGATCAAGCTGCAGACAGTAAGAGACTGTGGAATGATCTGCCTTGAATGGGACATCTTTATCAGGGATCATTCTGGAAGAAGGGGCAGAAAGACTGTAAAAGCCAGAGCTGGTAGATGACTACAATGTAACAGTGTTTTCTGGACACACTAGGCCAGTTGCTCATATAAAATCTACAGTCGTTGAGGCAGCCTATAGGAGACCTGCGCAGGCTTAGGCCAGATCAAATTCCAGCACACAGGGCAGGGGTGCTGTGGACATCAGACATTATCAACTGATAGTTGCTAAGAGAGGAAGAGTTAGTTTTTTTTTAAGGGTGTGGCCCCTGGTGGGTTGACCACCCTCTTGTCAAGGTTAGGTATCTCAGGGTAGATAGGCAGCACAAATTGTACTTGATAGGTTAACAACAACAACAACAACAAAGGAAGCTGTAAAGCTGGGTAAGGAATGGCGGTGGAGGGTATATAGAAAGAGTGTGGATGATTATGATCAAAATACATGGTATGAAATTCTTAGAGAATTACTTTTAAAAAAAACAAGGAAAGAACAAAGAAAAAGTTCTGGTAGCTTCTGTTCTTAGAAACCCAGAAAGTGTCTTTGTGGGGTCATAAATAGTACTTGAGACCACTTTGTGGGCAGGTATGCCATCATTCCTACATTCCTGTAGGACAATGACTTCAGCTGCGTAAGGGGCATTGGAAAATGAATATTTCTTTTGAACCTTTGTAGTATCTCAAAGTGAACTCATCGGCTATTTCCATGTACCAACATGTAATTTTTAATAGATTGGTTGGCTTTTAATATAAAAAGCAGAAACATCACATTTTGTATTGATTTGTCATATAAGAAAGTTGAAATAGATTTTTTTTCCCTCCTTCCTCCTGGAGTTATCATCAGTGGCTCTTTTATAGAAAACACTCTCCTAGCATTAATCTGCTTTTTCACTGTCTTCCTGGCAAATGATTTTAATTTCTGTTTAGTATGAAGCAATGGGAATGACTCATTAGGAGACTTTTCTGACATTGGAATCCCTGAATTTCAAAGTGACTTGGGTACACAGTGACTTGACAACCTTAGTAAGCTGTTGAGTTTTTGAGACTTTTGCTTTTTTTTCCACTCTGAAGGTGAAATGAGATAATGTATGTTCATGGCTATAGACCCTGGGCCAAGTTGCTGTTTATATTTGCCCGATAATGTAAATCTCATGATTTCAAATAAAACTATTGCCATATATAAAATAGCTTAATTATAGACTTTCATTGAATGAGCTCACAGTGAATTACTCTGCCTATAGAATGAATCTGTTAATTAGAATTTTGCATAGATTCTCTTGGGTGGGATTTCACAAGTTAGATTGACATTTTAGTAAAAAAAAAAAATTCAACCAAGATTATTAAGTTGACAGTGATAGCATATGGCACATTAATATTACTAATAAGCATTGCTTGTGTTACTGAAGGGTCTGGAAACTCCAAGAGGGAAATTAGCTTAAACCACTAAATTCCTAAGTCTGTCTTTGTGTAAGCACACAGTACATCTTTAATTGATTTTTACTCCTCTGGTGACTTCATTTAATTATTAGTCAGGCTCTTAATGTTAGAGTTGGAACGAGTTAAAATGAATATATTCATTTACCTTCCACTTTAAATGATTCTGATCAGGACCAGTCTCCAGCAACCTTCTTTGAAAGCAGCGAGGGAAGGAAACCTAGGGGAAGTTTGTTTTGTGGTTTTGGGTTTGCTTGCACTTTCCCAGCCTAATCCTTTTTTGAGTTCTTCAGGATTTTTTTAACCCGGGTCAACAGAGTGCTTGAAATATTTCTACATTTGAGAATTCAAGTTGAAATAAACATTGCCACAGAGCAGTGGGCTGAAGTCCTTGGGCCTGGGCCGAAGAAGCTGAGCAGCATCCTGTAATAGTGTGGGGGTGAATATACAGGCAGTCCTCATGGGTTTGGGGTGTTAATTAGGCACTTAATGATCCCCAGATACAGACTTGCCGCCTTAAGAATCTGTAAATGTAAACAAAGCAGTGGTTTGGTCCCATCTTTGTAAGGAGGTCCTGTAGCCCCAGACTGGATGGAGCTTGTGTTCTGTGGCTGTGTTTAAAAAGGCTGGTGATGTGAGTGGAGGGGGCAGTGTACTTAGTTTCTGCCATGAGCTCTCCCCTTGGCTTGCAGTGCCCACTCCTGTCTCCTCTTAAAGGAGTGTTCATCCCATGGTGATCCTCTCCTTCATGACATCATTACCTCCCAGAGGCCCCAGGGAATCCCATCAAATTGACAGCCAGGATTTCATGATATGAAGTTGGTAGGATACAGTTAGTTTACAGAGTCTAGTTACAGACATAAGCGTAAACCAATAGGAGCAGTATAACCACTTGATTAGCTGGCATCTTAGATATCCTGGCACCTTAGTAATTTTATTTCATTTTGTTTGTTTGAGACAGTATCTCATGTAGCTCAATCTGGGCTCAAAATTCTTATATATTTTAGGCTGCCTTAAATTCCTGATTCTCCTGCTGTATCTTTTTGAGTGCTAGGATTAAATGTCCAGCTTAAATTTTATTTTTAAATGTATATTGTCTCGTTTCTACTCATTTTATTTGGTTAGCTTGAAAATTCCGCTAAACTCTCCGTGGGTGGAAACAAATTGAATAGTGCCATGAATTAACAAAAGGGAAAGGGTAAACACTGTTGTGAGGTCACTTCCTTTCCTTGATGTTTTGTATGTGATGGAGCTGGGTTCATTTTGTGTTACCATCACTCCCTGAGGGCACATGTGTCTTCTTAGGACACTTACATCTAGCTGGGAGGACATCAGTTGGATGGACGAGGGAAACACAGAGTCACCATGTACTTCTGCTATGGTCTTGTTCCTTCATTAAGAAACTTGTGTAGGCAGTTAGACTGGTTTTTTCTTTTGTGATTATTGGGACTACATGAGCTAGGGGAAAAAAAAAAACCAAAACAACCTGAGAAAACAAGAACCTTTTAGGAAAACAAAATTAAAGCTGGAGTTTGGAGTTGATAAACCTGAAGAGTTGTGGAGGAAGATCCTACCACAGGGTCAAGATACATTGTTATGGCAGATTGCCATTAGTCAAGCTTAGAATTCATTGCAGGTCATAATGTGTCCCCTAAAGTCTCCTGAGGGCAAATGTGTTGCTAGAGTCAAAGATGTTCCCCAATCAGATGTTTGCTGTTCTCCGAGTCAGATGGCAGCCTTGATGTAGCTTGTTACACCTCCAAGGACCTCACCTCTGCTAACAATCATATCTGCCAATGGCACCATGTAAGACTTTGGAGAAGATGGAATGACAGAGTAGGCATTAACCTGCTTCAGGTGACTTAATTACAGGCTGATGTACAGACTTGTCCCCATTGCTGTGTACTTTATGTACTAGAGCTCTTGGGCTATAATGTGGTTTGAACCAAACTCTGTTTCCATATCAAAGAAGCAGAACCTCAATATGCATAATTAAAAAAACACACACACATTGTTAAGAGATTGCTGTACCCCTGGGCATTTATCCATCCTGTCACGCTCATGAAATATTCAGAGAGAGAAGGTTTTAGGCTCTACTCTTTGTTTCTTCTGAGATATTTATTTCTTTGGATTACAATTTGTCTTTTTGATTTTGGTCTATTAGATATTCTGCAACTAATAAAGGTTGCATACTCAGAAAATACCTTTGAGAGCATTAGAGCTCTCTCATCCCTGAATGTGCTGCTGAACAGCTGGAAAATCAGTGTTTGCAAGAACCAATCCATGGTCAGGGCACATGCTTCCCATTTTAAAATACTGCAGCCACCTTCTTTTCAAAGATTTATATTTTTATCCACTGTGCCACCTGCGAGTGGGTATCCTTGGAGAAAAAGTTGTTGGATCCCATGGAGCTATAGTCACAGGGTTGTGAGCTGCTGCCTGATGTATGTGCTGGGAACTAAACCCAGGTTCTCTGGATGAGTGGTAAGCTGAGCTATATTTCCAGCCATCTCTCTTTTGAAGGCAGAGTCTCATGTAGTTCAGGCTGGTTTTGAACTTACTATACAGCTGAGGATGGCTTTTTAAATGATGAACTGCCGTTACTTCTTAGGCATGGTCCACACTGAAGTTTGGTGGCCATTAGTGTTCCCCTTTGATGCTCATTTTGCCCTGTGAAAGATTTTCATTTGCCCAGGGCCTGTAACAATTGGAAGTTAGGGGGTAACTTACTCTCTTGTTGAACCAAAACAATTCTCACATCTTTCTGGAGTTCAGAGCTAATAGTATAGCTGTGTAAGGCTAGTATTATAAGAGGTGTTTTTGGGTTGCTGTGTGACCAAAATACCTGATGGATAAGCCAAAGAGTGGAAGATTTCTCTTGGTTCACAGTTTCAGGGAGATTTCAGTTCTCCTGGGAGTAAGGGCATGGTAGCAGGCAGGGTGGCTCTGTCTTTGACCACAGGAGCAAATGCCTGCAAGTGATCACATGACACAGACCAGGAAATAGAGACCATGGCTGAAACAAGGGTAGGAATGACCTTCAGGGATTTGCATCTAGTAGCCTGCTTCCATCACCCTATCCCTGATATTCCATAACAGAATTGCCCCAGAGGCTTCAAGACATGACCCTGTGGGGGACGTTGTAGATTTAAATCATAGCAAGCATCTATTTTAGTGTTTGTATTTTATTTCATTACGTTGTATTTTCCATATGGTGATGTAGTTATGGCATGCTTAAAAATAGATATATGAGTAAATGCTGACTCTGAGGAACACATTAGTTAGGTTATGATTTTACCTTCTTACCAAATCATCTTCTGGAATTTGGGGTGTCGATGTCTGTTTTTCAACTTCCTTGAGGAACAAAATTACCAATGAGGTTTTCTTGCTTATTCTGGGACATAGATTTGTTTTATTAAGGGCTTATTGTGTCTGTTTGTTTTCAGACAGCATACCCCTCCTTATTCTGTGGTAGATGTCTGCTTTACCAAGAGGGAGATGTCCATTGAGGCCTTCCAATGTGGGGTGGGGGCAGGGAACAGTTTGTAATTCTGGCTGTTCAGTATCACCTTTGTTAAGTTGTCCGTGTATCATATAGTCACTGGGTAGAAAAGACTATTCAGAGAAAGGAAAATTCAGTGGTGCCTAATGTTTGTCAACATTTGGTTTTTAAGTAAAATAAAGACTGTTTAACAGTCCTTATAGCAAGGGCACCAATAATCAGGGCGGATCCTGGCTTTCTACATGGCGATACTCTGCTTACAGCTGTGGGAGATGTGAGCACTGCGGATGTCCTCCCCTGCTTGTCATGAGATGTTAGAGCCCGACGGTACCTTGGGACCTTGCCCCTGCCTGAAGCCCCCTAGGCTGATTTCACTGGTGAGTGTCTGTTTGAGGCATAGAAGTTGAGGCCACAGAATTGAAAGATTATTTTTTCACTTGTTTTAGAATTGTCTTTTGTTTGTTTTTGAGTCACTTTCCCTGTATAGCCAAAGGTGCTCCTTGACTCCCAATTCTTTTCCTTCAGCCTACTGCATGCTGGAATTTACATCAGTCCCGGTGAAAAAGTGTACATTTTACTTAGTTTGTTACCTATATAATATCGGAATATGTCTCTATAGCAGAAAGAAGATGCATCTTTTGAGAAGAACATCACATCTCAGGAAAATAAATGTAGTTTTAATGATTTTCCTCATCATATAGCTCCCTACTAGGTTTTCTCATTTGAAGTCAACGGGAGTCCAAACTTTGATTTTCCATCTCCCTCCAAGCCCTGGCCATTAATCCCATTATAGGCAGAGAAAATAAAATTCAGAAATCCTAAGCATACAAAATTACTCCTTGTTTGAAATAATTTGAGAGTGACATGCTGATGCCATTAATAACAGTGATGTAAAATTGGGGTCCAAGGAAGAGGCACACAAGATAAAAAATTTAAGTATTAGCCTTATAACTATACAAGTTAGGCAGTACAAGATGTCATTAAGAACTTGTATTTAAATGAATAATCTTATTCAACAAGCATTTAAGGTCTCAAAGCAGGGTGATCTATAATTATGGTGCTCCGCCCAAGTTATATAAACATGTTAGGTTACTAAGAGCCAGTTATTGTTCTTGTTATGGATAATCACCAATATCCTAGCTCCCTTGTCAGTAAACTGCGGGGTTTGGATTAGCTGTATATCTGAGAGTCCTCCCAGCGTGCTGATTTCATAACTGTGTGTTGATAATGCCTGCAAAGAGGATGGGGAGTTTTGATTTATGCTTTAGATTTGCAAAAGCTCTTCCAGAAGGTTCTGCAATCTATGGAGGAGAGTCTTGATGGATGAATGCTGAATAGAAAGAAAGAAGGCAATAATGAAAAACCATTGAGCGATATAATTTGAAGGGCCTGGGAGGGGAAGGTGACTGGAAGATTCTAAAACCTGAATCTGTAATACAGTCATGCGTTCCTCCTGCAGGTGGCCAGAAGTGGGGAGAGAGGAGGGTGGAGACATTGTTGGCCATTATTGTCAGGGAAGGCAGTGTAGTTATGCCTCTGTATCTACAGTGTCCCCTTTCTTGCATTCAGCCAACAGCAGATCCAAATACTGGTGAAGGGCTTTGGCACACACAGGAGTAGTCACCATCATTATTCAAAAAACAACACAGCACCATGGCTGTTTTCATAACATGTGCATCAAATTGGCTGTCAGTGGTTTCCAGATGATTTATAGTATAGAGTAGGCTTAATAGGTCAGATGTTAACACTGTGCAATTTTCTATCAGGGACTTGAGCATTCATTGTTTGGGTATCTCTTGAGGTTGCTAGGTGATGTCTGACTGCTCAGATCCATGGCTTTAGCCCAGTGAAGACCGTCTTTCCTGTGCTCTCAAAGCCAAAATTGAATGTTTTTAACATGTTCCCTACAAAATAATCTCTGGGGAAACTTGGAGGAGGAGATTTACTTGTGACCTTCTTTGTAGGTGTTATTGCATTATACTGAGTACCATGGAGACCACTAAAAAATGAAGGGACATCAACCTGTGTTGAGAGACCCATGCCAAGTTGTATCTCTCCCCTTTGCTAGCCTTTGAATAATGGCCTTTTGTGGCTCATTAAGAGCACACTTACATTTTAATTATGGTATACACTAGAATATGGAATTCTATTAGCAGTTGATTATTAGGCTTACGTACACAGACATGCCTGAGTTGGTTTGTGTTTCATGGAATGCCCATAAGATGGATAATTATACTAGTAGTCATGGTGATAATTGTAAGGCTCTATCACTAAGCCAGCCTTTAACAGCATGGACTGTGTGCTGGGTATGCTTCTCAGTGGTTCCTCACGAGGATCATGGTGGATGTGTGCTACTGGGATCTCCTTTCTGTGGGCAAAATAAGAGCCAAGACACACATCCAGTAACTTGGCAAGATCATATAATGTACAAGGGACTGATCTGACACTTGAACATAGGACCTCTTGTTTCTGAGTCCGTGATGTCCACCACTGTGCTGTACTGTGCCGGCAGAGTGGGCTGTGTGGGACTGGGCAGTTTGCTGAATGTTTTGTAGGTGCTAACAACTGCTTGTTGGAACTATTAGAAAACATATATATTCCATTAAAACATTATATTTATCTACTTATTGTTCTTTTCCACTTTTATTTCTCTTTCCCTCACTCTCCCTTCCTCCCCCTCCCCTCATTTTGTCATGGATGCATGCTTGCTTGCCACAGTGCACACATGTGGCAGTCAGAGGACAACCTTTGGGAGTGGGTTCTCTCTGTCCACCCTGTGGGTCCTGGGGAGCAAATTGAGTCAATCAGATGTGACAGCAAGACTTTCTACTCACTGACCATATATCATTCAAGCCCTAGAACCCATTTTTTATTCCATATTTTAAATTTGATTTTAGAAAATAATGTAAGTGTATTATTATTACTATTATTATTGTGTTTTGTTTGTCATTTGTTTATTTATTTTCTGAGACAGAGTCCCTAGAGCTGGGAGTTCAGGCTGGCCTAAATTTGTTATGGCTGAGGCTGGGCATGAATGCCTGGCCTCTCCTGCTTCTACCTCCTAAGTGCTAGGATTACAGGCATTTGCTTTCACATCCAGATACTTTTGCTTTTTATCAAGTGTTTATCATACTCTGATAGAGAATGTAGTATTTAACTTTTTCACTAGAAGACCTGTGATTAGACAAATCATGAAAAATTCCCCAAGTTACAAATGATATCATCCTAAGACCTACCAATTAGCTAATAATGAGGTAGGAACCTATATTATGCAGGGTGTATTTGAATGCTTAAAAGTGAAATTTTCTGCTTCAGACGTTTTATTATGTGTTTTCCTTTGAATGACAAGTCATGAAACAATCCTGTTTTTAAAAATAACTCTGTTCAACATTTGACAATGTTTTACTTCTCTGTTTTACAATTGAGAATAAGATGCTTTTTCTTTAAATTTTTTCCATATAAGTACCTCTTTCTTACAGTAGTGAATGCTATCAAATCAAGGCACCAGTGTTATATTTTAACATATTCAAATTGTCAAAATGTCTATTAGAAAAGTCTCAATTTTATGAGTACCTGTTCCTATAATTTATGCATGCAATCCCATTTCTCGCCTTCCTTCCCTCTTTTATTCCAATCCTGCATGTTTAATCTGCTGGTTACCCTTAACCCTGGTCACCTTTTCACTTGGAAAAGACTGGCCCCACTGCAGCTTTGTCCTATGCTTTGGGCATCTGTCCTCCAGGAAAAGTAAGACTGTGATGGAGGAGGTTACTGCAGTCACAGCTCCTTGGATATTCTCTGTGAAGGTGTTACCTAGGAATTACAACCTTCTTTGTTTGGGAAGAGCCATCCCAAACAAAACAGCAAAATCAGTCAGGTTATGTACATGCCTGTACACCCAATCCAGGAAGACTGAGGCTAGTCTGAGTTATATAGTAAGACTCCGTCTCAAAAACACAAAATCAAAATAAAACCATAGAAAAATAAATCCCAAACGGAGAATCCCCACCAGTAGAGACCATAATGGAGTAAGTGGCCTGGGCCCAAAACAGGTGACTTAATGGCAGTGTTTGTTGATGGCATATTGGAATAGAGATAGTGTGTTATTGCACTGTGTCATCCAGATGATCTATCTGTCCCTGGGTGTGTCCCCTTAATGTTATCTCTTTATGATGATGGTGCCATAAAACTGATCATGTATCTGACATGTGAATACACACACACACACACACACACACACACACACACACACACACACACGAGACAAAGATAATGGATCACCATGCACTGTGTCTACTGTGTCTCTAGCCTCATTCACCACCATCTCAGTGATCATTTCAGATTCTGGACCACAGTTACCAAAGGCATTTTGGGTAATTTATTTTCCTATCTGTCTTTTGTTGTAGTGGTACCTTAGATAGGCTGTGCTTTCCATTTATTTGATTGTGACCACCGTTAACCATTGCAGAATCTTATTATTACTGCCTGTATATAAATCAAGAAAACCAAATCTGATTTCCAGCATTCTAATGTGGTAAAGCAAATTTGTGTATCTAGGAAGTTCCTTCTGTAAATGTTAAATAACAAAGAGAAAATAAATGTGGGCATAAATGCTAGCTATTATAATCATCTTTTGACCCAGCCAGCCTTTAAATAGCCCAAGTAATGACTGTTTGATATTTATTATAAAGCATATTAAATTCCCTGATTAACAACCATTTATTCCTCCTTTTTGTTTCATGTAGCAGCAAAAATAGATTGTTGTATTATCATTCTTGCTAAGAAATTTATACAATTATTCATAACCATATTCTGAACTTGGAGATATATTCAGATATTATTGGGGGTACTGAACAGAAAACATTTCACTTTTGAGTGGCAGACTCATGATTTTAAATTCCTTTCCTACTGAATATTAATTACAGGCTCCATATGGCTGCCGGATAAATCTCTGAGCGGCAGCCTGGAGATGTCAATTTCTACCCCGTCGTGAACTTTATGTGATTTAGTTCACTGTTTAAGATTAACTGACTGACCTCCTAATTATTAAAAAAAAAAATTATTCTTTCTGGGTAGTCCAAGGGCCAAAGAGTCTCAGGATGGGTTATGGTTCCTCTTCTCCATCTTGCTTGACCCTTCTCTTCCCTCCCTGCTCCTCCTATTTAATTCAGAATGAATTTGGGCCCTTTCTGCCATCTCTCTCTAATGCCTGTTCTCCAGGAGCAATGCTGTTCACACCCCTGGCATTTTAGAGTCCCTGCTCCAGGGTACACTATGACCCTCCTTCTCTTTCTGTGGCTCCATTCTTCCTGTCCCAGTCCTGGGCTTCTGGGATGCATTTGGCTGCTCACAATAGGGTTCATAACCACGGCTCCCTCAGCCACATAGAATCACATCTGGTTTCCCCTTGGTCTTGAATGGCACCCACTGTCCACCCACAGTGTCCCATTCCTCTTCCTCCTTACACCCCTGCTTCCTCTTTGTGCTTTCGATGGAACACAATACCCTTTAAATTCTGCCCTCTCCATGTTCTCAGCCAGGCTCCCGCTCTCTCCCAGCGATCACGTTTCTAGGCCTGCAGTATGACCACACCTTGGTTTGAGTTTCATTTTGCCTTGACTTATTCCAAATGCACCCTTCTCTACTCCATCTCCAGATCTATTTGTCCAAAGCAGGGGTGTGAACATGTCACCCTCCAGGATTAGCATGCCATAAGTGAGCACAACCATGGACTAAGATGAATAGTAAAAGGAGTTGTGTGTGAAAATGATATGCGCAAGAGTTCATTTCCCAGGAGTATTAGCATGCAAATCAGGAACTCAAAGGGACTTCTCAGAAAACCAGAAAAGTGAATTCATTTTTTCCATGTAAATCAATTAAGTGAGAATAAAAAGAAGAGAAGTGAAGCTTTGAAATGAAAATACTTACTGTTGAATTTGGCCTAGCTGCATGTGAGTTATGTGGTCTTGGACAGTGCGTGCCCTCATCAATAATTATGACTAATAGTAGTGATGAAGTGAGTTCATATTCAGCACAAGGTCTGGTACATAGTAAACACAAACATTTTAGTAAAATTGAAACACAATAGTCACGTGCACAGGCATACATGTTTATAAAGTACATAAAGATGGTAGACACAGATAGTGTTTATCTGTGTACAATGAGGTTGTGGTTGTTTAGTTATACTTTCCATTTTCTGTAACAGTTATTTGTTACTTTACCAAGTACAAGCAAGAGATAGGAAGATACATCTTCCAGAGGATAAAGTCACATCCCTGTGTGTGTGTGTGTGTGTGTGTGTGTGTGTGTGTGTGTTTCATCCCATGCTCTTCTTGCCTTATCCCTTCTTCAGCTCCTGAACCTTCTCCCTGACTTTGTAGTCACCATGATTCTTCAAGTACCATGTTCCTTGTTCACACATGTTCCTGCCCACCTTTCCTGTCCATCCTTTTTGTCTAGGTTGCTACCATTGTCCCTTTTAAAATTTATCTTGACATCATTGGTCCCATCTGGTTGAGCATTAGGACACCTGTTTAAAATCGTCTGATTTATGTCTGTGTACCCCAGTGGAACGCTTCTGTCCAGTGTGGGGATTTTCCTAAACGTGATTTAGTTGCTGACGGTGCCGTCCATGTTGCTGACAGTCCTAACAGAAGGACAGGGCCTGTGACGTCATGAGGGCAATAAATGCTGTAGGATCTCTGGTGCAGGGCCTCCAGTAGGAGAGAAGGAAGCAGTGGCTCTTGGAGAAACAGTTGGGGTAGTGTAAGTATTTCATATTTCTATCCAAGAGTTAAAGTACTGACTAGCTGTTTCCCTAATGGGTAACAGAGAGCCAGGGAGGTGTTGGCAACAGGAGTTTTCCATGGACAAAGGCAGGTCATGGGAGAATGGACTGGAATTCAGATTGGTGAGGGGCTGGGCTTGCGGTGGGGTCTTTTCTGGGCTTGGTGTGTGGTAGACACTCAGAAATGTTCAGACTGCATAGTGTCCCTCCTCCTAGTGTCTGTGGTGGACTGAGGAGTTTGGGAATTCCCACAGATTCTATGCAGTACTCTCCATGTGTGTCTTCCTTTGAGAATTTTACTAAGGGAAGGGCTTTTAAATTTTACCAGATTTTGTTAAAGGATCGTGTGTGAAAACCATTGTTTTGAAAAAAACAAACAAAAGAAAAACAAAACAAAACAAATCTAGGATGGGGGGGGGTATTCTGATGGAAGCTCCACCCCAGCCCCTGGCATCCATATACCCAAAGAGTATGGAATGTTCTGGTGGAAGTTCAACCTCAATCCTCCTCCCCCATTTCCCTCTCGGCAAACCCTGCTCCATCCCAGAAAGCCTGCTAAACAGGGCTCCTACCCCAGAGATGCTCACAACCACTCCCACAGGGTATTTAAACTGCCCCCCGCCTGGCTTTTAGGTCTTTTCCCCATCTCCTTTCTGGCTTGGCGGGTGGTGAGGGGACAGAAAATCATCCAGGACTGTTTTGTTCATTAAACTTGGACTTTTTCTAATTCCGTTTGATTTGGTCTGATTTGGGTTGCTGTGTTGGCAGAGTGGACCATCGAAATGGGAAACTTTTCAGGCCGTAGAGGGGCAGGGCATAGACTTGGTTGGAGGATGCCTTGGCTCCAGCTGAGCTTGGCAGGCACCCTCACCTGCTAGAACCCCACAGGGACTGACCATAGCATGCTCCGGATTCTGGCTCCAGATGCCTTTCCCTGATCCTTCAAGCAAGCTGCTTTTTGCCTTTGGATTGGCTCCAACCACACCATTGCACTGTTCTTCCTGGGGCAGGAAATGTGGGCTTAAAAGACTGGAGAGAGAATGGAAGTACCCCGAGTTTTATTCTGCAGTGGCAAGCCGGCACTGCAACCATGGCTCAGCGGTGGCTTTTTTTTCTAGCACTGAAGACTGAAGCAGCACCAACCCCCCAGACACAGTAGTTCTACTTCTTCATCCCCAGCAGCCCATTGAGAGATACTGAACGCCCTGGCCTCTAGGACCCTGCCTGGGCAGATTCCTCACTCGGTGCAGACATAATGGCCAGCTGCATATCTCTGTTCTAGACCATGATGGACTTGGCAAATGTTGTTTCTCTTCTATCAGGCCAGAGTGGCTTCCTGCTGATGAATGTGTTTGTTGAAAGAGGGAGTTTGAGCAAAGGTATTGAGTTCAGTTTGTGTGTTTACTGAGCACAAAGGAAGCTCCTGACAGCTGTATTCTTGGCTTAGTAAGGCAAAGAGTGCTCCTAAGGGAGGGAGTCTGATTTTAGCAAAGATAAGAGCTGCCTTTCCATGGGAGGGGTTTGGTTCAGTGTTGATCTGGAGCAACTTCTGATGCAATCTGTACACTAAACAATGTGGGTACCTTCAAGTTTCTGACCTCTAAAAAGGTCATGGAACAGATATGGAGGGTCTTATTATTTTGTTGTCTTGTGTTTTTTTTTTGTTTTTTTTTTTTTAAGCTTAGGAGCTTGCCTGGCACTGTCTTCAGCCCTACTAGGGCAACAACATACCCTAGAGGGATCTTTCAGAGTGCTCTAAGGATCCACAAGAGTTAAAGGAATGCAAAATTCCAAAGACAGGATTGTCAAAAAAGGAAATGCAAGCGTCTTGATGTTTTTTTCTGGTGTATAAGGTCACTGAGCTGTAGTGATGAATGTTTTTCTGTTATTGAGGAACAAAGAATAGGAAAATTTTCATGAACTTTATTACAAGGTCTTCACTGGGGTCAGTTAAGAAGTATGTAGAATAGTTTCCTATGCTTCTAGCATAGTGACATTTAACAGCGTTGTGGATTAGACATTCCGTTTTAACAGGAAATAGGAGGAAGCTTATGGTATGGCTTGATAGTCTTGTTAGGAGCAGGCTTGGATCTTCTCAGGGGGAAGTGTTACTATGTTCCTTTCCCAAAAGAAACTAAGACAAACAGCGTTCTTGATAGATGGCATTTCTTCCAGTGTAGTGTCTGCCTGAGTTTGTGTGACTCTAAATGTCATGCTTCTAGTTCATCCACAACTATTGGGACTCCAGTGTTCCCTCAGGTCACCTCTACAAGAGTCACAGGTTCCTGAAGACATTCACTGTCTCCCGAGAGTGGCTGTTTGTGATCCACCCAGTTACTTGTGTGCCTAGAACAAACCTGTCAGTTGAGACCGCTCAGCCCGGCTGAGGCGTGCTCAGTGGTACCACAGATCTGAAATGCTCGCTTTCAGGGGTGGAGTAAAAGAAAAAAGAAAGGAAGGAAAGAATTTCGTTATAATAAAGGTAAGTCTTAAGTAACATGGCACACGTTTGGACTGTCACCGGGAAAGGCAAGCACCGGGAAAAAGAGCGATAGGCAGTGTAGAGTCCATCAGGGTGGCTGCAAGCTGAATCGACTTTGATCCGAATCTAACCGGCTGATGATAAGGCCTCATCTCCCGCCTCAGCTGTGCCACACCCCCTTATATTTGCAAGTGTTGAATATGTGAGTAATTATAGAAAGACTGGAAATGATGGAAAGCTGCAAAGAGAACCAAACAATAACAAACATTCCCACCCCTGCCATTCATTCCCAAACAGAAGCACCGGACGTGCTTTGGCAAGCTGCCTTCCTGCCCCTTCAGAAGGGCATTTGCTGTCTTATGCATTCTCTCCTGCCTTCTCACTTCCCTTGCTCTCTAAGCATGCCTTCTGCTTATTTTATTTTTTTTCATTGTGATCATATGTACATAAAATCTATCATTTTAACCATTTCGAATTTCCACAGCACTGAACATATTCATTTAGGCAACCATAACCCTTATACATGTCTGGAACTTCTCGTTATCTGCATTCTCCATCTGTAAAAATTACCTCACAAGCAACACTAAATAGCCAAGTAATAGTCTGTTGCATATAATATACTATATCTGCAAACACATAGCAGATATTTATTTTGTGCTCACTGTCATAGTTTGCGACTAAGGTAGTAAATAAATTATGGGATCTAGGGGGCTGGAGCGATGATGGCTTGGCAGTTAAGGGCACTGGGTGTTTCTTGTAGAAGAGCTGGGTTTCGTTCCAAGCACCCACATGGTGGCTCACAACTGTCTGTTACTCTAGTTCCAAGGGATCTGATGCCCTCTTCTGACCTTGCTGGTCACCTGTCACACTTGTGATACACAGACAGGCATGTAGGTAAAACACCTGTAAATGTAAAACTAAAAAATAATAATGCTAAAAACATTAAAAGATACTGTGTTTGTTCTACAGGACCTTAGAATCCAGGAGGAAGTGGCCAGTTCGAGTCCTGCAGTGGTGCCAGCGCAGGGTCTGCGGGGTCAGATAAATGAGGAGAGTTTGACTTGAGGTTTCACTTTTGAGATCATTCCTTGGTTGTCACAAATCTCATGCATCAGTTCTTCTCTTTCATAATTAATAATAATTGTGAAATTATTATATAATTGTGAAATCTTTGGTCATATTTCATATTTAGCCTTTGTTTTCTCCCTGAAGGAATTCTTGTCATTTTTTTTTTTTTTTTTCTCCTTTTTATTGTTTTCATCAGTGTTTCACTGTGTAGCTCTGGCTGGCCTCAAAGTTGCCACGCCCCTGCCTCCATGTTCCAATCACTGGGACTATGGGTGTCCTCTCCTGTCTCTTTCTGTGATGGGATTCACTTTGTGTTAAAGATGTAGCTGTACTGACTAGAGTAGGTACGAGTCACGCAGTGAGTGTATTCCTCATTCTCTTCGCCCCCAGCCCCCACACAAGTCCTTGTAGAGTGTTCTTTGCATCTCAGCTTTGTCTTTATTGGAAAGTTTCTGTTAGCTCTTGGGAAAGTAGGCAAGCACATCTTACTTGGCTCACTTAGTGGCTTTGGGTTTTGAGAAGTACTGCACACTCTGGTGATACAGTAAATGCAGGGGCCTGTCCCGGATTGAATAGAACAGTTTATTATTAAGTCTTACTTTGTAGAGCAGAGGTATTACACAGGCTTCTGATATATTCATTTTGTGATGGCTGAGAAAGAATGTGCAGTTGTTAATATGTACCTCCAACAACATGCTAGTTTATGTATGTTTTAAAATATACAGTTGATCTTCCTTTTAAGACCATATTTACAGGGGGAGTATGGACGTGTAGGACATGACTTGCCTGACATGTGGCAAGGCCCTAGGTATCTTCAGTGTCACACATATGTGATGTTAGCATTTCTGAGTTAAAAATGGTACCATCACCTTCATTTCTGCAGAATGACACTAACCACAGGACCAGAGGTTGTGGCAGCAAGAATTAGAGAAAGGGCATGGTGTTCATCTGAAGCTGTAAGCCCTGAATCAAATGTTGTACAGGTGGAAAAAAATCCCAGGTTTAAACTGTAGACAATTTCTCATAATTCAAATAGCAAAACCTTTCGCTGTGTTATCAGGCCCTTTCATTTCAGAGAGGAAGGAATGATTTCATCTTTTCTTGTCAGTAGTTTTTCTTAATGTTGGCAGTTCCATCCATAATTAGAAAGCATTGATGTTTTCATTATGAAAATGGCTTTCCCAAGTATAAAGCCAAAACCACTAAATTCAGTTGTTCAGAACTCACTGGATTAGCCTGTGCAGTTACTTTTATGTAAAAGCAACTTAGAATTGATTTGGGGCATTCTGGGTTTGACAGTGTCAGTTTGCTCACGTGTCACAAGAGGCTGTGGGAGTCAGCTGCCACTGAAGAATCTGAGTTCACGGCTCGGCATGCGGTTGGCTGAGTCTTTTTCTTCAGTTGTATTCGTTTGCTAGGGCAGCCTTAAGAGTATCCCAGAGCAGGTCACAGAGCAACGTATGTTTATTTCCTCACAGTTCTGGAAAACCTAGGTCAGGGTGTCAGCTTCCCTGGTCTCCTGAGGTCTCCCTGCTTGCACACAGCTGCCCCATATGGTTTTCCTCAGGGTGCACACACGGTATCTCCTCCTGCAGACAGAAGTCTTCTGCTCAGGAACCAGTCTGATTAGGCTCCACCCTAACAGCCTCATGTTAGTTAACTCCATCACTCCCTTAAAGGCTGCATCTCCAAATAGTCCCCACCAAAGGAGCCAAGCATTAGGACTTGGACATGGAGGTTCTGAGGAGTCACAGTTTCTTTAACATCTATTTTAAACAGCATTGTTTTGTTTTCATTTGGGGAGAGGAGTGTGAAGGAGACACGAAAATTAGTACTTTGCCATGGTACTGTCTGCTATTAGCGGGGAGGGGGACAAGGGGAAGAAAAAAATAAGTGAAACTGATTTGATAGTAAAAGAAAAACAAACAACTTTCTCTCTCCTAGCCCTGGCCTGACAAGTGAGGCTGGATATGGTTTTCTCCGTGTGTTAATGTGTCATAGGGAGGCATCCATGCACTGACTTGTCTGAAATGCTATGTAGCAATCCATCATTCCATCCTGTGTGTGTGTGTGGGGGGGGATCAGCTGTTAGTGGGCATTTAGGCTGTTTCCAGGCCACTCCCACTCTTAACTACCCAAGTGGAGAGCTGTATTCCCTTTAAAGCCTAAGATGGAAAGAGCCACTTAATAAAGTGAGTAGGCCAGACTGCTTTTGGTGAAAACAGGCTTTGTTTGCCAGCTTCCTGTTTATTGTTGGTTAGGGCTGGATGAACCGTTCAGCCTCTTGGAAGAGGCCCATGCTATGCAGGGAGGGGTTTTCCTTGGCTACTGAGGTCATCTCAACCCTCAGCCCTACCCAGGAATAGGGGTCTGTCTGAGTCACTAGCGAGAGTGCCCACTTGCAGTTAAGTCAAACAGACTTCCTTAATGGCTGTTGCTTGTGACTCCTTTCTGCCTGCCCCCAGCCTCTGGTAAGGTGGCAAGAAGCCAGCTTTGTAGTGGAATGTGAGCAGTCTTGGCACTCACCAAGATCTCAGTGCAGGCTAGGGTGGCCAGTGGCTCCTGAAGTTAGCAGATCCTGTAACCCAACCAATGTTGCTTGGATGCTGAGTGTGGAGCAGTGCTGTGCTTTGTGCAGGGTTTCCTAAGCTGAGGGTAGAGCAGAGCTCTGCTTGGTGTAGGGTTTCCTACCCTGGCCTCTTTCACCCTTAGGTGTCATCAGCCATTATTTTATAAGCTGTGTCATGCAGATGCTCTTGATCTTTCTGGAAAAAGAGGCTGTGTCTTAGAGGTATTCCTCATTGCCAGGGCCCTGGAGAGTTCATTTTCACCCGGGAACTTCTAAAACGCACAAGGCCAGTGTCATATTTACCCAGCTGTGAGAAGGGCTGGGAAAGAATAGTCCTCTTCTAAAGCAGCCTTTGGCTCCCTTTGCAGACCCAAGGAGGCCCAGAGGTGGCGTGTGTCTCCCTGATGGCATTGGTACTTCTGAGGCTCAGATTTTGTGGTGCTGTGGGACATGTTGTGTGTGTGGGCCCGGGTACAGGAAATGTGTAATTCAGCAATAGATTTAAAGGGTTGTCTGCGGGGTTTCTAATTACTGTTTGTTTGGTTCACCAGTGCCTAAAAGTGGATGTAAGTAACCTCAGGAGTGAGGAATGCAATGCTCATGTTACAGGCAATCATGCAAATCAAATTCTACCCAAGGATTGCAGAGCACACACTGTGGAGACATTGTTAGAAAAGTGTGCCATCGGATTTTCAATTTAGAACAAGAGCAGTTTGGAACTTTCCTACCTGTCAGGCACTGACATGAAGGACACACACACCAGAAATCAGCTACTGTGTACAAACCCGTTTAAAACTCACCAGTGGTCTCTGGGGTTGCCTTTTTAATTTGAGAATGAAGAGAGAGACAGAGAGGGAAGGAGGGAGGGAGGGAGGGAGGGAGGGAGAGAGAGAGAGAGAGAGAGAGAGAGAGAGAGAGAGAGAGAGAGAGAGGGGCTTCTCTTCCCTTCCTTCTCCCATCCATTATTGCCCATATGGGAAACCAAGGTCTACACCAACCTTGGATAGAGCTTGGCACCAGTTTGGGAATTTTCAGATGTCAGGGACCTGATCGCCAAGGTGCTGGTTTTATTGTCTGCCTCCCCTGAGATTTTAAGAAGTTACTAGGAGAATTAATCTATCTCCAAGTTAAGACACCTGGGATTTGAGAGATTACTTCATGAGGTGAAACTCAGGCCTGGCCACACATTGGAAGTGCCTGGAGGTTTTGAGGAAACTACATTTCTGGAGGAGAGAATGGGTTTCTGAAAAGCCCCCAGGCAATTCCTGTGTGCAGCAAGGGTCTGGCCAACTGTCTGACTAACCTAACCATGTCCTGACAAGGAAAAGGGAGATCCAGGACAGTGGAGAGGCTTGGTCAAGGTCAGGCCTTTGTTGCCAAGGCAGGCCTGGGACTCAGGTCTGGTGCCTCTTCTGGTTTCTGTTGCCCAATGCCAGTCCTTATGTTTGTTTATTGTATTTATTGATACCTCCTCATCCTTCAGGTGATGTTCCTGACTCCAGGAGGCCTTTTCTGGCTCCTCAATCTCTCCTACCATCTGGTCTGGGTAAGATCCCCTCGGTTGTGTTTGAAATGGCACTTTTTAATTAGGGTTCCCCCACTCATGCGGTCGGTTCCGGAGGACAGCCCCTAATGTTGTTGTTCACTGTGTACTTGATGGTGTGTGTGTTAGGTCTTAGGTAACATTTGTTGAATTGTAGCTCCCTTGGTTAATCCTTCAGTCTACATGCATTGCTAAAAATGATCAGATTCTATATACTAGCTCTGACAGCTAAGTTTATTTTCTGTGGCCTACTGCATTATGGGTCAGGATCCTATTGGTGGGTAGGGAATTTTTGGCAAGACTGTTAATGGCAATATAATGAAAACAAGATTTTGGTGACCTGGCATGTTGCTCGGGGTGCTTTGAATAGCCTTCTGCCATCAGGGTGCTGACGTGAGGAAAGAGAGCCTGTGACCCCCTCAGCACATAGAAGGTTGTCCGATGAAAATAGTATTACATGGAAATGTGCTTTAAGTCATCTTTGTGTTCATGCTGAATATGTAACTGTACGAGCTGAACTAAGTTCTTTGGCTTCAGATATGCAAGTTTCCTTAAATGAAAAAATAAATGTGTTTTCTTGTGTCATCCTACATATTTAGAATTGTGGTTTTTACTGGGACATCTTTGCCAGCTGTGTGTCCGTGTTTCCCAGTTGTGGCTCTGTAGCCTTTAGGTGGCTGTGATGCTCAGTGTGAATGTGATGCATGAAACGGTTGTCATAGGTGCAAGATTCAGACTTGAACTTTCTTGGAACCAGGACGGCAAGCTGGGCAGCGTTGGGGGTAGATCCTATTAAGGCGTTGAAGAACAAAGGCCAAAGTACATAGACATACTTTGAAATCTGTATAAGACATTTCACAGGTTCATTGTTAGCAGGGACTGTCACAGCCCGGGTGTGTGGAAGCAAATCTCCACACATCAGGGAAACACTTCCAAAAACAAATACCCTAAAAGTGTTAGGGGGAAAGAAAACAGGTTTACCTGGAGATAAACACAAAGTGTGTCTGTTTGCCTGTGTTCTGAAACAGGTTCTCATGTTGCAGGTTGGCCTCGAATTCACCATGTCTCAAGGTTGTCTCTATACTCCTGATTTTCCTGTCTCCACCCCTTCAGGACTAGATCACAAGTGTGGGCCACCACACCTAGTTCCAAACTGTAAAGCATTTTCATATTGGGTAATTTTACTATATTATAAAAAGTGCATTTTCCATCACTTTTAAAATAAAAAAATCTCAAGAGCAATTTCTGCCAGATTTTTTTTTTGTTTTGTTTTGATTTGTTTTACATTTTGGTTAAAGAATTTAACAGACTAGTAAAAGCCTATTGGTGAGTAACTAAATTTGCTATTCAAACTTGAGAAGTATGATAGTATTTTCTAGACATTAAAAGGAAGAACGAAATTTGTATTAAACCTATAAGGCACAATGTCCCCCTCTAGATCACACTATTGACCTTCTGTAACTGCCCTGAAATTTAGGACACAGGTTTTACAAGTAAACACGCATACACTCTCTCTCTCTCTCTCTCTCTCTCTCTCTCTCTCTCTCTCTCTCTCTCTCTCTCTCTCTCTCTCTCTCTCTCTCTCTCTCTCTCTCTCTCTCTCTCCCTCCCTCTCTCTCTCTCTCTCTCTCTCTCTCTCTCTCTCTCTCTCTCTCTCTCTCTCTCTCTCTCCCTCTCTCTCTCTCTCTCCCTCCCTCCCTCTCTCTCTCTCTCTCTCTCTCTCTCTCTCTCTCTCTCTCTCTCTCTCTCTCTCTCTCTCTGCCTGTCTGTCTCTCTCTCTCTCTCACACACACACTCACACTCTTGTTCACAAAAGAACACAGCTGGAATTTAAACCCAAGTCTTTCTAATTTCAGAGTTCTGTGTCTTTGGCCTGGTGTTGAGGTCTCCAAGTACGACTGCTTATTCACTGTGAGAATTTACTATCCTGATAGAAGAGTGCTTGCTTTAGCTCAGTGTTTCTCAACCTGTGGGTGGAGACCCCTGGGTGGTGGGGAGTCAAATGGCCCTTTCACAGGGGAGGCCTAAGACCAACAGAAAGCACAGATAGTTACATTATGATTCATAACAGCAGCAAAATTGCAGTTATGAAATAGCAATGGAATAATTTGATGGTTGGGGTGGGATCACCACAACATGAGGAACTGTATTAAAGGGTCACAGAGTTGGGAAGGTTGAGAACCACTGCATTAGCTTCTTGGATTTTCTATTAAGCATTGGTACATTAATGAGATGACAATTGTTTGTGACGTGTGGAGAAAAGGGAATGGATGTACATATCAATGGGAATGTAAATTGTCGAGCTGTTTTATGAAAATGTTAAAAGTAGAACTTTGCACTATCAGATAGTCCGGTTTTTATTATATACCAGAGGAAATGAGGTTAATATTTGTGTCTCTGTGGCCGTTGAAGCATTAGTCATAGTAGCCCAAATGTGGAAATACCTGTCTATTGTTAATAAATGGATAAAGAAATGATGGGATATATATATATATAATATATATATATAATATATATATACACACATATACACACACACACATATGTATATGTGTGTGTGTATGTATGTGTGTGTTTGAATATACACACTGAGTATTATTTAACTGTAAAAAGAAGAAATTGTGCCATTTGTGATACCATACATGACTCTAGAGGACATTGTGTTAAGTAAAATAAGGCCAAAAAAAAAAAAAAAAAAAAAAAAAGAGCCAAATGCTGCTTATTTGTGGAATCTGAAAATGCCAAACTCATTGAAGCCGAGAGTGAACAGTGGTTGCTGGTTGTCAGGGCTGGAGGAGGGAAAATGCACATGTGCTGGTCAAACAGTACTTAAGGGTTCAAGAGGAGTGCCAGTACGCAGCAGAGTGGTGGTGTGCGCATTTATGAACCCGACTGAGGTGGTCGGCACATGATGTATGTGCACAGCAAAGACCCTTATGTGAGTGTGTTTACTCTTTGCCAGTTACATAATCTTAAGAGGGTAGAAGTAATGGTCACCTGTGATCTAAAGTCATAGCTTTAGAGATCTGTGACCTGAGTCTCAGATACATTTGAGTTGGAAGAAGCCGATGAGCAAAATGGTGAGTGATATGTGCTTCATCACCGAGATCCTGGATTTGAGAATCCGGCCTCCACGGTGTGCTACCTGTGTGATATTGTGGGCAAGTCACTTAATCCCTCTGTGTTAGCTTCTGCTTCATTGTGTTATTTCCTTCCCACAGGCCCTGAGTTAGAAAAACAGAGTATTCCTATAGAATGGTTCTCAGTTTCTCTGCTGGGACACTGTTCACTTCCTGCTTGGGAAGCTTGTCCATCAGCCTTCTGGGGTTCCTAGGCGGGTCACAGGGTTTCCCTGGTCACTTCCTGGAGACCTCTTACTAAGCTGGGCAGGATGAGACATCCTTATTCTAACTGAGCTGCGGATCGATATTCTGGACCCTTGGGTCATCTGAACACACTTCTAGATGAGGAATGTGGTGAGGTTCCTGTTCCTGCATAGTGAGTCACACAGCTATTTGTGTGGCATTCAGGCTTATCTGGTGTGTCACCTTCCTATAATGCACTGTTTCCCTAGCTCTGGGATGTTACTTCACTGGAATTCTGCGCACAGCTCACTTCCTTCTTGTAACTACTTCCCAACTTGTCTTCCCAGCTGCAGTATCCATTCTCTGGTCCTCTGCTAGCATTTCTTTCACTGTAAGATATCAGAAAGTTGACTTTTTTTTTTCTGGTGTGATTTGGGCTCTGTATCCACAAACTCTTAAGTACCCCCAGGGCTTCAGTTACAACACTTTTAACTTTTGAGTTTCAACTCTCCATCTGCCTGTTCTCCAAGGATGGAGTCTAAATTTGCTTCCCGTCTCACCCTTTCCATCCTGCTCGTCTGGTGCTTTCCCCATCTACAGATGGTGTTACTCTCTCCCTGTTTCTAGAGTTGAAATGTTATCTACATGTACTGGGTGAGAAGCGGCCATGGTTTCTCTTTTGCTGTCTATTCCCACCAGTATGTACGTTCTCCTTCCAAAATGATCTTCTGTTTGTCTCCTCCATCTCCACGTGGGTCAGCCTTGTCACCTGCCCTCAGCAGTTGTCTACTGACTGGGGTGTGACTCCCACTCTTGCATCAGAGCGCTCTATGCTTTGCGCCCTGCCATTGCTTGTCTGGCAGTGTGTGTTTCATTGGGTCCCCTCCGGATTCTTCCTTCACCTCAGTTGGTTGCTGAGCCCTTCATCTCTGCCTTCCTTTGAGGTCACATTGGCTGGATATCACAAGGTGTCTGACATGAGGATGCACACTTTCTCCATTGTATTCTTTTAGTCTTGGTGGTTGACGACAAGGCATTGTCTTAAGCATACCAAACCCTTTTTTGCTGCCATGCCATCTACTTTTCCTCTTCCCACAAAGCTTTCCTTTTGCAGTTGATGTCTGTCCCATCCTCTCAGGTCTCAGATGTCATTCCTCTGGGACTCTCCTCTCGCCACTCACACCAAATAGTTGCCTGTAGTGTTATCTGTCACAGCAACCTGTTTATTTCCTTCTTATCACTAAGCAGTGTAAGTACTTTAGAAGTGCTTATGCCAGGCTTTGGTTGCAGAAGTAAATCTCCCTCCCCTCCAAAACATTATTTTATGATTTGCGCATTGATGCATCTTTTGCATGCACATATTGTAGGTGCTGGATATCATGGCATGTTTAACAAGAGCATGGGCTCTTTTTTTCTCTTAGTATCAGTGATTCATCTCAGGGTGTATGTCTGTTAGTCAAGTGCTCTGCCACTGAACTACATGTCTACCTCTTCTTTTTTGTGAAAACCCATTTGTCTATTATTTCGTGTGTGTGTGTGTGTGTGTGTGTGTGTGTGTGTGTGTGTGTGTGTGTGTCTGCATGAGTTTGTGTACCACGTGTGTGCATGAACCCATTGGAAGCCAGAAGAAGGCATCAGATTTCCCTGGAACTAGAATTATAGGCATTGTGAGCCTATCATCATGTAGGTGATGCAAATCCTAACGGGTCCTCTGTAAGAACAGCAAATACTCCTAACTGCCAATCTATCTCTTTGGTCTCTCCCTTTTACGGGGAGAAGCAGAAAAAAAGAAAGAAAATTGAAAAAGATTTGCAAAGTTAGCCTTATGCTTGCACAATTGGTAAATCAAATAATTCCTAAGGTTTGTTGTGAAAGTGGCACTGTCTCCATTTCCCTGTTCCCTAGCGACCAGTGTCTTCAACTTGAACTGTTTCTTGTAGTCATCTCCCTGCAGTATATTTCTAATCAATATACTAAAATCGTAATTTATCTGTCTTTCAGTTTTAGGCATTCTCCTTCGGTGCCAATGTTTAGTTTGCGTTCAGATCTCCTTGCCCCTTGTTTCTCTGTTCTCACTTTGCCAATTGTAATCATATTGTGATTGTACTGTAATTTGGGTGAGATCAATATTCAGTGTTTACTTTATTGCAACTGTGGAATATTCTCCACAGATGAGATGTTTAATATAGTTTGGTTTATGTTTTCTCTCAAGATTAGATTACATGACCAATATTGGATTTTTTTATCCTTAATTTTTGATATAGTTATAAATAATTCAATCACAAAGTCTTTACACTTGTAAATCTTTCAGTATAGCCAGTCACACAGGGAATCTGTCAGGGTCATCATTAGAGGAAAAGCCTCAGAAACCACCTGCGCCTCTTGGCAGAGAATGAATGGAACCCCGTTAGCACCATCCCACCAACTCCTTCAGCCTCTGTCTTGTACGAAGGCCCAGCTGTGTGTTGTCTTATGATTGGTTTAGTATTTTCTGAACACATTTCCAGTGCCTCAGAAGAAATGTGGGGATTTCAGAGGTGAGAGACATATGTCTGAAAATGCCTTCATCCTCCTGGATCTTAGGTAATGGCTTAGCTAAGTGTAGACATTCATGGTGGAAGCCATCAGCTTTCTGAGTTTGGATACCTTCTTCATTCCTGCTTCTTGAGCTATTTCTTGGAAAATTATACACATCAGATCCTGACCTTGATTTTTTTGTGTGAAAATCTTACCCCTGGAATTTTGTGGGTTTTCTTTTTGAATCCTAACTTAGAAATTTTTGTCAATACTTGGGGATTAGCAGATCCTTTCATTCTGGCAAGCCCTCTCCTTCCTTCATTTTCTTTTCTTAAATGTTGTCCTTGGTTGATCTGGAACTCACTGTATAGAGTTCTCAACCTTCCTAAGGATGTCACCCTTTAATACAGTTCCTTATGTTGCGGTGACACCCCCCACCCCCTTAAAAATATTTTCATTGCTAATTCATAACTGTATTTTTCTCCTATTATGAATTATAATGTAAATATCTGAGATGCAGGATGTTTGATATTCAACCCCCAAAGGGATCACCTAGGTTGACAACCATTGATGTAGACCGTGCTGGCCTTGAACTCTCAGAGATCTGTCTGCCTCCCACACGCTGGGATTACAGGTGTGTACCACCAAGCCTTGCCTTTCCTTTCAAGGAGAAAGTTTAGTTCTGGGAGCAAAGTAGCCTTTGATTCTAGGAAAGGAAAAATGTTCTGTATGCCCAGATTTTTTTTTCTCTCTAGTTTCTCTGGTCATGTCTTCCGATATTGCTCTCCCCGCAAAAAAACATTTTGCACAGTGCCTCTTCGATGTCTTGGTCAGCTTGATGAACATTCCCTGAATTGGATCTCTCAAGCCTGCTGGAGACTTTAATTTCTGCTACAATTTGAGGTTCATTTCCTTCTTTCCTTCGTCCCTTCTTTCCTCCCTCCCTCCCTTCCTTTTTCTTTCCTTCTTTCTTCCCTTCCTTCCTTCCTTCTTCCCTCCCTCCCTTCCTTCTTTCTTTCTTCCCTTTCTTCTTTCCTTCCTTCCTTCCTCTCTCCCTTCCTTCTTTTCTTTCTTTTTTGTCCTACGGTGTTTTTCTTTTTGGTAATGTCTTTTGTTATTTCATGGTTGTATTTGTCTCAGGTGATGTATTAATTCCTCTCCCTGTTGCACACACCACTATCCCCCCCTCACCCCACCCCCGCCCCATCCCCTGGCTTTTATCTAAGGAATTTTGGGAATTCCTCCTGTAATTCCCAGCCACCTTCACAGTGACTCTTCTAGACGGTCTGCTTTTAGGAAACCTTGAAAATTGGTATTTTTAGGTCTTTATTATCCTTGACTCCAGCTATTTATGAATTTTTTTTTTTTTTCTCCTATAAGAAGAGAAAAAGAAAGGGAGGGGTGGAGGTGGACTGTAGACATGGCCAGGGCATGTGTGCAGGGCTCTGTGTTCAGTCGCTAGCACTGACTGCTGTGCTCCCCCCCCCAAGAATGTTAGCTTTCTGTGAGAAAAACGGAAGCAGTGGGCGAGCCGGGGAGAAGTCTTGGAGCCTCCACGTTGACAGCTTCTGTGTTAACTGTCTTTTCTGTGTGGATCTCCATTCTGAGTTGGACTTAGAACCAGTGCATGGATCCTTGCTGAGAAAACAGTCATAGTTTTAGTGGAACTGGGGTAGAGGCTTCCTGCCCCATCCCCCACCACCATGGAGTGTGCAGGAGAGAAGGGGGGGGGTAACTGATTTTTAATGGGATTTGCCTTAGCCACCGTGCCCTATCTTTTGTCTCCTCTTCTAGGAGAAGGGCCTCTGGTCCTTCCTCTTTTAGGATGGAGCTTCTCCAGTGGCTAAGCCAATCACTACTTGCCTGTGAGTTCTCTGTCATTCACACACATGTCCCCATGCCCTCTGCCCTCCTTGGTCTATGTCCTGGTAGGTCAGGGCTCTCATTGCTACATGCTTTGATCTCTGTTTATTAGGCGTGTAATCACATGTTTCTGTGCAGGCTCTCCAGTTCATGGGTGTTTACTTCTGTTGAGGTAGGAGGACAGGGAAAGGAGCAGACTTGTGATCTGTTTCTAGATTAGCCACACCTCTATAACATGCCCACGCTCTCCTGGCCTCTTGTCCTGTCCTTAAGACCAAGGCCTTGAAGCAGATGGTGTCAAGTTTCCTTTTACTCACAGGTTTATTTCATTTAAAGAATTAAAATGTTGTGTAACTGGGCATTAGCATAGGGAGTGGAAATGCTACAGTCTAGAAGAAATGTGAAATGTCAGTGTTTCTTGTATTAGTCAATAAACCTTCAAGTTTTAACTAAAACAGCAACCTGTTTCATAAACAAGAAACTTGTAAAAGGTTAAACATTCTGAAGTTTCTTCTCTGTGGACATTTTTGATTGGTGGCCATTCAGCATCAAAGCACACTGAGTACTTTCTCAGCAGTGAGCCGATGTTAATTTTATTGGGGGTGGGGATAGGAAAGCTAGCTACAAAGGGGTGTGTTTCCCCCTCTTTGCCCCCTGGAAGGGAAGGCCTCCTGGTGGTTCCTGCCAGGAACAGTGTTCTTCCTGTTAGAGCTATGTGAGCAGAGATAATAGTACCATCTATATATTCTCCAAGTTGCTTTTCTCAGCTGGGACGGAAGGCAGTGGGCATTGCTTGTCACTGTGGTTTGGACTGGAGGGTTTAATCATTAACCCAGCACTCTCCACTGTGGTCAGTACAGTGACTGAGGTGAAAATGGGCTTGTGGCCTAAGGACTGGGGATGACTTCCCTTGGGCAGATCCCACAGGCTGATCCACCCCACCCCAGTGCAAGCCTAGCATGTCCTTGGAAAGATACACGGATTGTTCTGGTAGTTTATCAGGTGGTTGTTATTTACTGGGTTCTTGCACTGACATTTGAGAACCATTATTTTAGGGACAAGATACCAAAAAACTGCTCAGGCTTTTAAGTATTTGCAGAACTCGGGGGGGGGGGGAGACAGAAAGAAGCCTGGACAGCTGGTTAGCTGACCCTTGCCTGTCAATCATAGAAGATGTTTGAGACTTGGCCTTCCTCAGTTGGCACCCGTGTTTCTCCTTCACAGATCTTCTTGCTCAGGGGCAATGGGAACTTGTGAGGGGCACTACCTCAGCTTATGTCTGCTTCCTACCGAAGCACATGTGCAAATAATTCATATGTTGTATATTACTTGAATAGTTACAGTCACAATTTATACTTAGAGTGCAATATAAATGCATGGTTCTACTGTCATTTCTCATTTTTTTTTTTGTATGAACATGTGGGGTTGTGCACATGTATGGTGTGTGTGTGTATTTGTTCATGTGGGTGTGCTGGTGGAGGCTGGACGTTGGGGTCCTTTCTTTGTCTCTCCTTCCTTCCTTCCTTTTTTTTTTTTTTTTTTTTTTTTAAGATATGGTCTCTCACTGCACCTGGAGCTCACTGATAAGCTAGGCCAGCTGGCTAATGAGTTCTAGGTATCTGTCCGTCTGTTGTCCCCTGCCCCCCAGCACTAGGGATACAGATGTCCCATGTGTGCTGGGGATCTGAATGCAGGTCCGTGTGCTAGCAGGGCTGGCAGTTTGCTGACTAGGCCATCTCCTAGCTCCCACACCTGTTTATGATGCTGCAGGTTTCACCTAGCTATGCCTGTCTTCTCCGATGGCTCCTCCTATTTTTCTTTCATTCATGCGGATACATAAATAAACCACAGGACAGACATAAAACATGTTTTCTTTAACTTTATGGTCACTTAGGTTCTACTTTCTGCCATTGATTCTTTATTAAAGATTGATGAGAGCCAGTATACAAAGACTTCAGCCAGTCCCCAGAATCTATAGCAGAATAGATAGATAGAACTCCTTTCCTCAAAAGGCTTGTAGTTGCTCATTACATTTTTTTTTTGTGATTTGCAGTGTATAATTGACTATTGGTATGTGTTGTTTTTGCACTGTGCTGTAGAACATTAATTAGAAGGCTTTATCTCACTGTACCACCATGCCTACTAACTGCCCTCACTATTCCACATTTTCAGGACTCTAGAAACCAAGATTCTGCTCTATTCCCATGAGACCAAAGTTTTAGGTTCTGTGTAGAAGTCAGAAGCCTCTTTCCTGGCCCCGCCCCTCCCTCATTATTTTTGAGAATTGAGAGCATGTCCCTCTCCAGGTAAGGTCAAACTATGTAGCTTAGATTAGTCTTAAATTCCTATTCCTCCCATCTCACCCTCCTTACTGTTGGGACTACAAGCCTGTGCCACTATACCCAGGTTTACCAGTCTCTTTAGTCTCTTTTTAACCAGACTTTTTTAATTGTAAAATTTGCCTCATTTATTTTAAAGTTATTTATAACAAATTGACCATATTTTATTTACTGTCTCCCTTAATAAAAAATGCATTTTTCCCTTCTCTGATTTCTTTAAAATTTTTATTGTAATTGATTGATAAATTTTTATTGCAGCTTGTTATGTGCTATAAAGTGGTTTCCTTCATAGAAAGTCATTAAACAGTTTATAGGACAAACATACCTCTTCACAGTTTTTTGTTTGTTGTTTCCTCAAAGGTCACTTTGACAGCTAAGAGGGGATGGGACCAGGAAGAGGGTAAAACCTGCTGACAGAACAGATAAGAGGGAAATGCCATTGTGCAGGGGACTGATGGAGAGGCAAGGCAAGATGGAGAGTGGAAGACAGAGTTCAGAAACCTTAGCCCCATAGGATGCTGAGTGTGCTGGTATAGGGCAGGGGAGTGACGGTCATTGGAATTGAAGGAAAAGGACTTTTGGGTGGGAGTGTGTGTCTGAGACACTGGGACATTTATTTCTATGTGGCACTCACACAAGGACAACGGGATATATGAACCTGGAGATGAGAAATGAAGCAAAGCCAGGCATGGGAGCCATGATGTGCTAACAGATGTCCTGGTACAGACTGTGGGGGAGCCCCAAGTGTTCCCTCAAAGGGAGGTCCAGTCAAGGAGGAGATGTAGGTAGAAGAATCCAAAAAGACAGGACCTCATACTCAGAGGATACCTATGTAATCTGAGCACTAGGGAGGCGGAGGAGGAGGAGGAGGAAGAGGAGGAGGAGGAGGAGGAGGAGGAGGAGGAGGAGGAGGAGGAGGAGGATCTGTGCTTCAAGGCCAGCCTCAGCTAGGAAGGAGCTCAAGGTCAGCCCAGGGTGCAGAACAACTGACACCTGTCCCCACAATACCCAATAGAATCTCACAAGAGTCTTTCAAAATTGTCTTGGTCAGTTGTGATGGAAATCACAGAGATGTTTGTGAGGCAAATATGAAAGACAGATATCAGGCTGTAACAGCCACTGTTGACCTTTGCTGGGGCAGGTAGAGGCAAATTGCACATTGGAGGAGTGCCAGCTATACCTGGATGCTCATCAGTAGTAGTATGGGTTTGGACCCTTTTTTTCCCCCTTGTACTGCTGGGATCAGTCTAGGACCTTGCACATGCAAAGCAAGCATGTCACTGTGGAGCTGAATTTCAGCCCTTAGGATTTTGGACTGTGTGCACTGAGGAAGGCTGATTAAGGTTGTTGTTTTAACTACTTATGATAACCTTATCTTTATTGTTTTATTCTGATTATAAAGCAGTGTATACTCAGTGTAAATGTTTTAAGCTTTAAACATATAACCAAGAGTTGTGTCCATAACTATGTTTCTTTGTATGTAGTCACAGTCATTTGAGATATGCCCATCAAGATTCCTGTGTGTTAACTGGCACACACATGTGTGCATGAACATTTCTCAACAGTCTACAGAAGTTCAGTTTGTAAAGATATGGATTCATGGGATTGCTTCCTTCCTCATGCTGAGTGTGCTGCTGTGGAATCTTCTACAGATTGCACTTCGTTCATGTCAGACATGCTACAGTCTGCAGTGAGCTGTACTACTCTGTTTATTACAGTGTTTACTGGACGTTTGGGCTTTGTTTTTTAGACATTGTTGCACTCTCAAATAGCTTTTCTCTGAACATGTGGCATCCTTGGACATATTTGTATCTCTTCCTATCCATGCTACAAAGTTCCTGAAGTGGAATTGTGGGGTCAAAGGGCAAGCAGTTTGACATTTTGATAATGCTTCTTTACCAAAATAGCTTTTGGGCGCCCATTATTGTTGTTAAATATAGATGGAAGATTTGTGACCATGACAAACATTGATGTTGGGAAGAATAAAGAATAATTGAGGTCACAGGGGAAAATGTTGAGTAGTCAATGGTGAGAAGGCCAGTGGGGGTGGGAACCGTGGTCCAGGAGGTGGTTTTGTGCTGAGGCCATAGGAGAGAAGCCACCCAGCCACAAGGAGGAGGGATGGTGGGTGGAGGGTGACAGGATCCTTAGCATTGCTGTATCCTCAGAGCTTGCCCAGTGCAAGCATTCAAAATGTTGTGCTGCTTAGATGTATAGTCGAATAATTAGCCACAGCTTCCAGGGTTTCTCCCATGTAATAGTATCTGTTGTTACATTTTTGAAAAATTAAACATTAAGATTTCCTACTGAAACCAGTTGAAGGGGTGGGGATTTGGAAGGTCCTTCTTACACGATGAACTCTGGCCCAAATCAGAAAAGACGCCCAATTTAGTCATTAGAAAAATTGTAATATTTTGTTAACATGCCATAACTATACTTGATGGGCTTCATCCTGCCTTCTTCATATATGTGCATAGTGGTTTTAGGTCATCTTCTCCCCACTTGTCCTCTCTTGTCCTCTTGGCCCACTTCCGCTGCCGTTTTGTGCTTGTTTGTGCACAAGCTCACATTTGACCCAATGAGTTTCATTATGGTTTGTTCACCAGGAGCATAGCTAGGCGTTTGTTTACAAGTCATGCACAGTACACCCGTAGTTCGACCACTGAGAAGGTCTCCCCGTACCTCATCAGTCATTATCTGCATCTAAATCCTCCAAGATGGGTAGGGCCCCATGAACTCCAGCTCCTGCCATGACAGGGTGTTATGGCAAGCCCAGGCTTAGGTGGATCATGTATAAATCACCAGGGATGTTTTGAGTTCAGTAGTGCAATAGCCACATTATGCCTACAAGTTAATATTCTGTTGCGTCCTGGATTCTCTGGCTCTTACGGTCTTCTGCCTCTTATCTCTGCTGTTCTTTATGACCTGGAAAGGCTGCCATTAATATCCCTTTTATGACCAGGCATTCGGTGGTCATCACTGACTACTGCAGAAAGAATCTCCTCTCACCAAGCTCCCAGGGGCTCGAGTATACAAACATAAACATTGCTATTTGGAATGCAATTTGATGGGCACATCAGGGCCATTTTAGCAAAACAACAGCAGTAGCTTCTTCACTAGGGACCTTTGTTCTTCCTGTACCTAGGCTTTTGACTGCTTTTCCTGGCCCAGATATGAGTTCTGTCAGGGCGAGCAGGCCTCAGATCCAATTTTAAAAGTGGTGGCAGATTACTCCCATAACAAGCTTGCTACTTTTGCTCCTTGTCTGTGTGGTTGGCATTGTCGCAGCTGCACAGGATGGTAGATGGCAATTTTCCCTTAGCAGCCTACTCAGCACTGCCAAGTATGGCTAGCCCACCAGGAAGAGGCTTCCAGTGCAGATCTATTGATTTACATGGATTTCTTTATGTCGTGTGATGACATGTGTGTCATGTAGGGTCTTTCCAGCTAGTATCAGTGGGCAACCAAGAACAGTGGCAATTACCTGTATTGTTTTGGGGTATCAGAAGTCCCTCAGGGAATTGCTCATATGGAGGCAGCCTAGCCCTGGACCAGAGATTTTTGTTTGAAAAACTTATGGTCCCTGATAGCAGTATTATCTACCTACACAGGGTACTCAAACTTAAATTTGGTTTTGACTAGCTTACCAGCAGTTGGATTTTCTCTGCGTGTGTGTGTGTGTGTCTGTGTGTGTGTGTGTGTGTGTGTGTGTGTCTGTGTGTGTCTGTGTGTATGTGTGTCTGTGTGTGTGTGTGTGTGTGTGTGTGTGTGTCTGTGTGGTGTGTGTGTGTGTCTGTGTGGTGTGTGTGTGTGTGTGTGTGTGTGTGTGTATTAGTTTTGGTTGACTCCCTTTCCTTCCCCCTCCCTCCATTTCTCTGCCTCCTGACTGCTTAAACCTTGAACTTTTCCACCTCTGCTTTCCCCCTTCAACTTATACCACACATTGCCATTCCCACCTGCTTAGGGTTTTTTGTAAAGTGCTTCAAAAGCTTTGATTAAGAGAAATGGAGAGGGAGGGAGGGAGAGAGGGGGAAGAGAGAATGGAGAGGGAGGGAGAAGGTGATAGAGAAAGAAAGAGATAAACGAGAGAGTGAGAGCTCACAGGGATAAGATGGATGCATGTGGGCTCCTCCAGGGATAACTCTTTGGGTTATCTAGTAAAGAGTCTAGAGCTGGATGCAGTGGTAGCTTAGCACACTGGTTTCCCTTATGTCCCCTCGACCACCCCAGCAGCATAGAGAGTAAGAGTGACCAGCTGCCTACTACCACCTCAAACAGAAAGAGTGGAAAGTTCTGAAGCACAATGAAATAAAATACCAGGAAACGAGAAGTTCAAGGGAGATGGCTGTTTCAAGTTTTCTAACACGTTGCATTTAAGGCTGAGAAATGCTGTTGTCACAAGGCTGCAAGGGTAATTACTTGGAGTCACTGCATCTTAGGGACAGTCTGCCCCTGAGGAGGTTGTAGGTATCATAGACTCTTAAGCATCACCCCTGGCACAGAGCCAGGTACTGCTTATACACGCCCTCTCTCCATACAAATCTGTTTTCCTCAGAACACACAATTTACTCAGAGTGGCTAGTTAGCTCATAGGCTGTTAGTACCGCAACCCTCACCCTGCTTTTGTTAGTGAAAGGGTGGCCAGAGAGCACCATGTCCCACATCTGAGAAGTCACCTTGAGGCTCCAAGTGGGATCCTGAGATGGGCTTTTGCTGTAGGGCTGTACTTGACTCGAACCATAAACTCTGACTGACGGCCACACATTGGCAGTGGCTGACTGAACTCAGATCAGCTGATTGTTCAGTTTCAACTCTGCTGAAATGTTAACTCAAGCTTAAAAAAAAAAAAAAATGGATCCTTTGGTAAGGGACTTCCGTTGTCTTCCCTAGTCTGTTATTTATTAACTAGTGACTTAAAATGGTTCCTTATATCCAAAACTTAGAAAGGTACTCCATGATGAGTGTATGCAAATGGGATTTGGATGGAGCTTGCTTGTTTGAATTCTCCTTGTTTGGGGGGCATTTACACATTTATGTGTGTTCTTATTTTCTATAGTATGGTATGGGGCTTAGAATACAGAGCCCTGCTGTGGGTTCTTCTACTGAACTCCATTCTTAGCCCTGTACTTCCTTAAGTTTTGCTGGAACAGAGTGTGTAATAAGCTGCTGGGAGCATCTTTCTCAACTTACTCACTTGTATTTTTCCTTATTTGCAGTATGAGAACTTGCTGGGTCCCCACGTACAGGCATCAAGCAAGACATCACACACCCTGTACTTTATTCAAAACAAGCCTGAGGGGGAACACTAGCTTCACTTTAGATGCTAACAGTGAAGTTCATGCTGCCCAGGTCAGTTAGGAAACAGTAGGCCTGGGGTCTGAGTTCGGATCTGCATACCTCTAACAACTACCCTTACAGACAGAGAGCGTGCATTCATCTGCCCATCAACAGGACATTATGGAACGCCCATAGCCCGGACACTACTGTCTTCTTGTTCAGCTGTGAACAAGGGGAACACAGTACCCTCAGAGAGCTCAGACTCAGTGCACACTTAGGGTGCAGTAGAGAGTAGAGAGGAAGGTAGCAGAATGATAGAAGACCCAAAGGTGGGATGTAGAGAGGTCTGTGGTGATACATTGTGTATCCTCTAATAAAGCTTGCCTCCAGATCAGAATTCAAAGCTAGCCACACTAGCTAGCCATAGAGGTCGGGCAGTGGTGGCACACACCTTTAATCTCAGGACCCAGGAGACAGAAGCAGATGGACCTCAGTGAGTTCAAGGACACCCTGGGCTACATGAGAGTGAATCAGTCTAAAAGGGAAACAGAGTTTCATGCCTTTAATCCCAGCACTAGGGAGGTATATAAGGAAGAAGCCAAGGGACTCATGTGAGATTCAGTTTCCAGACACAATCTCCATTTCAGCCTTGGTAGAGGTAAAAGCTACTGGTTGGCTGCTTTGCTTTTCTGATCTTTAGGCAAGTTTAATTAAACAATAAACAGTATATCATCACAGAGATCCAAAGCCTGAGATCCTGGGTTCAGATCCCCCAGAGCCTAGCTCTGTGGCTTTAGACACAGTGCTTGACTTCTCTCTACCTCCTTAGAAGTGCAGGGATAGTCATGGTATTGATCCTTCCAGCTAGGGCTGCCTAGAGATGCTAGCCCTACCCCTAGATGACATGATTATGGCTGGAAAGAGCTTGGATGGGAAACAGGCACTGAGATGCCTGAAGAACGCTTAGTCAGAGCTGCTTTTCTAGGGGTGGAGAAGTAGCTGGTTTCAGGGTGCAGCACCTTCACCCAATGAGGTTCATTGAGAAATGGGATGTGGAGGATGAGTGGGAGATTCAAGCATTTGCAGCACTCTTTGTGAAAAGTAATGGAGGGTAGATGTGCTAACGTGAAGTGCTTCGGCTATGGTCATGTTCCATGCTCATTGTAGAACATGCAAATGTTATTTCGTTTTTTAATTAAAACCACTTGTCTCTTCCCTGCATATGTTGCTTGACTTTCTTTTTAATTCTTCAAAGTCTTAGGCACTGTGATATGTAGAAGTTTTGTTTCATTTTTGAAAGTCATACACTGGAGACTTTTATGTTCCCTGGCCCCTGCCAGAGGGGAGAGTTGGGATCTTGGCACCATGTGAGGCTCCCCACCCATTCCCACCCACTGTGGTGCTGGTCTCCAGCCTGGAGAGGGTCCAGCTTGAGGGGGGTGGGGCATGGGCTGAGCTGCCCTGTTTGTAGAAAGTTCCTGCTGCCTGGTGCCATCCAGCCCACATCAAATAATAGATGTTCTTAAGCAACTCTTTTTCATTGTGGTAAAATATATATAACCTAACATGAGCCATCTTAACCATTTGTAATTATATAGCCAAGTTACATAAAATACATCATGGTATGTCCATCCCCTGCATCCAACTCTGTACTCTTTTCAACTTGCAGAGAGAAACTGTACCCATTAAACCTAGCTCCCCACGGTCCCCTTCCTGGACAACCACCATTCCATTTCATATCTGTGTGGAGATGACCTCTGCGGTACTTCATATAAATGGAATTCTATATTGTAAGACCGCTTGTTTTACTTAGCATAATGTCCTCAAGATTCTTCCGTGTGTAGCATATTTGCATTTCCTTCCCATTATGCTGAGCAGTAGTCAGTTGCATGTACAGACACATTTTGTCTGTCTGTCCATCTGTTGGTAGACATGGATAGCCTCAACTATTCACTGTTGTAAGTACTGCCTTGTTACACATGATATGCAAATATCTACTTGAATTTCTGTTTTCAGTTTTTTGGGGGTGGGGGAGACAAACCAGTTTTATGATATAGCTTCCTACTCACCCCCACCCCTGCTTCTTAAAGACAAAATTTTTCTATGTGACTCTGCTAAGTTATTTTAAAACAACCATTCTTAGTATCATAAAGCTGTGTTCTAAAAGATTCAAGTACCTAAATATTGTTTCCTTTGTAATTATAAGAACTATAACTAATATTGAAGATTTTGTGATGCATCAGATCTCTCACAAAACATGTGTGCCCTCTGCTAAAAGAGATTTTGGTAACTTTCTTTCTGCTAATTATGAAAAATACTATCATTTCTGATTTTTTTTTCCCTTTACCCAAATTTAGGATTCATTTCCTAGGCTAGAGTTGTTTGTAGGGGATTGCTAGGTGGTGTTGGTATGGTGGAGAGTCAGCCTGTGAGGCGGTGTGTGGGGCTGTCCTTCCTTTCTCTCTTACAGTTCTGAGGAAAAGGACAGCTTACTGCTCTGCATGCTATGGCTGTTTGCTGTGATAGGTTTACATTCGGCTGTCCTGTGGGGAAAGTATTCTTAGTTCTTACAGTAAACATTCAGAAAGTGCTAGAAGGAATTTTCCGACCAGCCCTCTGGTTGTTATGCCAGATAGATATACTTGATGAAGTGTGTTGTTTCAGGGCCCACTGTGGCTTCGTCTTAACATACAATGAACACATGTAAGAGTTCTTTTGTTTATAAATTCTAAATTCTCAAGATGAAAAGTTTTGTTCCAGAAGATTGAAAATACGGAGATGTAAACCTGTACGAGCCTTTTTTGGTTGGTTATTCCCTCTTTTTTCTATTTTTTTTTTTTTTCAGTAAAAACTGAGTTTTGAAATCAGGCTTACTCTGGTAGATTAGGCATGGAATTATGTCTCAAATATGGTTTGAGTTTATGAGATATAGCTGCTCAGAGTGGTGTCCTTGTCCTTCCCAGGACATGTATAGTCACTATAATCAAGGAACTGACAGGCCAGTGACTAGACTGAATTTCACCTGAGCTCTTGCCAACTGCCAAGCCAGGGTGGTGTTAGTTGGGAATTCTGGGGGAATTCTGACAGAATCCCTCAGATAGATGCAAAGTGATAGTGGGCCTTCCAAGCAGTGATTTGAAAATATTTCTATAATGAATACCACTTGTCTTTGATAGAGATTCGACTCTTGCAGCCACGACGTAGAAAACCATGCCAAACCAGCACAATCAAATAGCATTGCTCTTCAGTTACATAATAGATATTTTAATGCAAAGATGTGTATTAAATGGGAAGTGTTTATAGAAATACAAAAGTTGAATTTGTGGGCTTCAAAGGGCCCCAGAGTAGCCAAGACTAAAATGAGAAAATTGGGGGATTCTCATGACCTGATTTGAAAACTTAACGCAAAGCCAAGGCTATCAGCAGTGTGGTACCACAGTAGAGTGTGGGTCCAAAGTCATACCTTTGTGGCTGGTTGAGTTTTCTGTAAGGGCAGAGAAGAGTCAGGGTTTCTAACAAGTGGCGATGTGTTGGCTGGATTTCCACACACAAAGAGAGTGAGACTGAGTTCCTGCCCCACATTTTATATAAAAATTGACTCCAAGTCAATCAATAACCTAAGAGGCAAAATTATAAATCTCTTAGAAGAAAACAAAGACAGATCACATGACCTTGGACTGGACAGTAGCTTCTTGGAAAAACACAAAAAGCTTAAGCAACAAAAGAGTACCAAACAGACCATTGAATTTCATCAAAACTAGAAACATGTGCATCAAAGGATATTACTGAGAAGTGAGACTTTTTAAAGAAATAATTATCAGAAATTGTGTAGCTAGACAGTTTTTGATATCCAAAGTACATAAATAATGCCTTGCTCCAAAAACAAAACAAAAACAACAACAAAACCATTTGAAAATTGGGGAAGGTCTTGAGTTAACAAGTCTCTAAAGAGTATGTACAGATGGCCAGTAGCAAATGGAAAGTATCACAGCAACACTAGTCATTAGAGAAGTGCAAATTAAAATCTCAGGACCCCTTCACATCTACCAAGATGATTGCTACTGAAAAAACAACCAGCATGAAGAGAACAAGGGTATGGAGACATTAGAACACTGTGAATGGGATTGTCACACACCAGCCTCCTTGGCAAACAATTTGGTAGCTCCTCTAAAAGCTAAGACATATTGTCCAACCCACCAGTTCCAGTCCTAGTTTTATACTCTGGAGAATTACAAAATATGGACTTAGATATCTGCTAATATTCACTGAAGCACTGTTTGTACTAGCCCAAACAAAATGTGGTATGTACATAAAATGGAATCAATCACAACAAAGGGTGGTGGATGAAACTTCAAAACACTATGATAAAGTGAAATACTAAGATAGATATTGGACTGGAGAGATGGCCCAATGGTTAAGAGCACTAGCTGTGCTGCTCTTCCCATGGACCCATATTTGATTCCCAACACCTACATTGTGGCTCACGACCATCTCTTAATTCTAGTTCCCTCTTCTGTCCTCTGGTGCACAAACATGGTGCACAAACTTACATGCAGGCAAAATACTTGTACACATAAAATAATAAAAGATAGACACTGTATGATTCCCAGTGCATCTTCCCATATCATTCTTCAATCAAGAAAATTCCCACTAGCTCAGTCCAAAGGGGCATTTTCTACATTGAGGTTTTCTTATCAGACGACTCTAGCTTGTGTCAAGTTAGAAAAAAACAAAACAAAGATAAAAACTGACCAACACAGCTGACTGCTTGTCAACTCAACACACAAACACATCCCTTTCTCGTTTACCCAAAGATGTTGTGTTAATATTACAGTATGAAGCATATTGTAAGTTTGACTGACCCATAGTTTTTAAAGAAAAATTTAACACTGCAAAAGTCTAGTCCAAGGGCTGGAGAGATGGCTCTGAGGGCCTGAGTTAAATTCTCTGCAACTGGCCTGTAGGCAAACATGCAGATAGAACACTATATCCATAATAAGTAAATCTTTTTTTTTAAGGCAAACTTGAATTTTTTTTTTTTAAAAAAGTAGTCTCTTTAAAACATCCAAAACCTTCTAAAAGTCTAAAATCTGTCTAAAAAAATTATAGACTCTTAACTGTGGGTTCCTGTAAAATACAAAAATAGGTTAGATACTTCATATTTCAAGAGGTAAGAACCAGTGTATAGCCACATCTGGACAGGGTGAAACCAAACTATGAACTACATTCTTCAGCTTAAGATCTTGCATCTGGGATTCACTCGTAATCTTTTGGAACCAAAGGGCTTGGGCAGTTTCACCTGCTGGGCCTTCCCCCCCCCCCCCCCCCCCGCCCCAGTGCAGCCAGGATACTTCACAGGTTGGGGCAGGCCCCACTCCATAGCTACTCCTTTCTCAGTGACCTCCTGGTCTCTGTTCAAGGACTCCCCTGCCAAAGGGTGCCACACCTCAGATTTTCTCTATGACCCCTTTCATCCTGGGATCTCCATGACCACTGAGACTGCACCTTCACCGGTGGCCTCTCCTGCCCAGGCTCAGCTGCTTTCCATCTCCCCTTTGTGCCTTCAAAGCCAGCACCCTGTCGGGGATGTGGGAGACTATTACAAATCACCTAGTTCAGCTGACAGCTTGAGGTGCTGCCTCAGCCCCACTCTGAACACACCCGGAAGATTTCGCCTCAGTGACGCAGGTCTCTTCTTAATCACGTCTGATTTTCTCAGGTCCAGCTGACCAGATGCGCATACTCTTGATTCAGAATAGCACAGGAACAACCCTGAGAGAGTTTCTGAAGAACTCAAGTTTTCTCAGGAGCATCACAAGCCAGACCTCCTCCATCACCTGCACTGCTCTCAGCATTATCTTCCAGGTTCCTACGACAGCTCAGTAAGCTCTGATTGTCCAATGGCTTTTCAAGCCCAAGGTTCGAAACCCCTCCTCAGGCCTCCCCCAACAACACGGTCAAGTCTGTTACAGAAGCACCCTGTGAGCAGTGCACCACTGTTTGTTCTGGTGTGCGTTCTTATTGCTGTGATAAAAGCAACTTGGGAAGGGAGTTCTGGACCTGGCTTACAGCTTACAGTCCATTGTCATGGAAGCCAAGGCAGGAGCTGATGCAGAGGCCTGGAGGAGCACTGCTTACTGACTTGCTCCCCCTGGCTTGTTGAGTTTGTTTTCTTATGCACCCCAAGGACCATCTATTCAAGGGCGGCACCACCCACACTGGGCTAGACCCTTCCACATCAATCATCAATCAAGGAAATGACACGATAGGCATACCTACAAGACAGTTTTATGGGGTGTTTTCACAGTCGAGGTTCTGTCTTCTCAGATGACTGTAACTTCTGTCAGATTGACCAAAAACAAAAAAACAAAAACAAAAACAAAAAACAAACAAACAAACAAAAAAACTAACCAGGACAGAGCTCTGCAAGAGTGACAGGGAAGCCATAGCAAGTTCTGTCATTTGCCAGTTCCTTGAGTGTCCTTAATACACCTGTACCTGTGAGGGCTAAGGGTTGTGCATTCCAGACAGAAGATGATATGAGTCCAAGTAGAAAAAGGGGGATTTGGTGACAGATGGGATGGAAGGATCCAGGGTAATGGAGAAGTTGAGGATGATCTCTCAGCATCCATGATATACATCATTCAGGAATGGAAGCATGGTGTGTGTGGGGGGGGGTGGGTAATGTGAGGGAAATATTTAATTCTGTAAATCACAGAATGTTACCACTGTATATTCCCAGTTCCCACCAGGAGTGAGAAACTCCCTTACTGTGACAATTTAGATTTTTATGAATGGTATCCTCCTGGCCTCCTCCCTCTCCATCCCTTCTTATTTTCAGAAGTAAGTGAGTAGATAATTTCAAAATTACCTGTGTTAGGAAAAGCTAGAGGGGGACGGGCAGGAGGAAAAGATCAAGAGCTGTGTGGAAGCCTTCAGTTTGAATTTGGTGTTTGCATTCCAGGGTTGACTGCATGCGGATGCCACATTCTCCTATTTCAAACTCACAGTTGTTGAGTGTCCATGCCAGTAGCAAGGTGGTAGCATTAAAGATAGAAACGTCCAGACTTAGCAAAGATATTTCCTGATTACTTTTTTTTTTTTTTAAAGAGGTAGCCAGGAGTGCTTGGGACATTGTTGCCATTCAAATATATTAGCTAAATTAACACCTCCCCTTCCTATGCCTGCATTTAGTTTAAAATTTAAGGAGATGAACAGTTGTGACGATCAGATGATCAAGATAAATGGCAGAAGGAAAAATGGTGCCAAATAGGTAAAGGCGTTACAATCCGGGGGAAAAAAACAAAAACAAAACCAACCAACCAAACAAACAAAAACTACGAAATGTAAAGCATCAGCTAGTATTTTATAGGATTTGTTGTATTTGCCTTTTGATGAACACATCAAATCTGTATTTTGTTGATAAAAACACTGAGACAGCCAGGCAGTAGTGGCACACACTTTTAATCTCAGCACTCGGGAGGCAGAGGCAGGCGAATCCCCATGAGTTCGAGGGTAGCCTGGGTGGTCTACAGAGCTAGTACCAGGACAGGCTCCAAAGCAATACAGGGAAACCCTATCTCGAAAAACCAAAACCAAAATCCAAAACAAAAGCAAAAACCAAACAAAAACCCACTGAGATGTGGGATAAGAGCTCTGCCTGAGGTGTGGAGGCAGACTTCGTGGTGGTCTTACTAGTCCAGTCTAGAGCCCCGAGTAGTAAACACAGCATGGCACCCGTTGAAAGAACATTTCCACCTCTGTATTGCTCTGTTTGCTTCTGTTGCTGTGATAAAACACCAACTAAAAGCAGCTTGGTGGGGAAAGGATCTATTTCATCTTGTACCTTTGGGTAGCAACAGTTTATCACTGAGGTAACTCAGGGCAAGATGCTGGGTGCAGGGGCTGAAGGAGGCCATGGAGGAATGCTGCTTACCACTTCTCCTGGCCTGCTCAGCTACCTTTCTTACACATGCCCATGTCCATCTGCCTAGGAATGGGACCAGCACAGACCAGTCTGTTAGAGGCAATTCCTAAATTGATGTTCTTCTTCCTGTGTGAAATTAGCTTGTGTTAAATTGACAAAAACTAACCATCACAGTTCCACTATTAAAATTCTTTTCAGTTATGACCCTGAGTAACCCTATTTTAAAAGCCTGATGTGACAGTCTGTAATCTTACAACCTCCTCATAGTATGAAAAATGGTATCATTTGCTTGTCACCAAATTACAGTGGATCCTGTTAAACTGAGATCAGAGAAAGGGACATTGGAAGCTGGAGACCAAATGTGACTGTTGAGGATGGTGAGGAATGGATAGGCTGGGTAGATAAGTGATGTGGGGCAGGTTAGCACTTTTGGAAAGCAAAACATGCTGGGAAGAATGTCTCAAGTGTGTTAGCATTGTGGCTTGGCTGGTGAGGGCTGGCTCTGTGATCAAGTATCATATACCCTAAGATTCAAATTCCTGAGGCTTCTATCAAGTGGGAAAAGAAAATATCCTGCTATAAGCTACTAGACCTCCTGCCCTGTCTGGATATATTTACAGATCCATTTTCCCAAAGTGAAGCAGGTCATTCCTTTGACTTACTTTTTTTTTTTTTTTTTTTTAATTGTATGTCCACTAGATCATGGAATTTTTGAAGGCAACTTCTTTACTATTCCTGGGATCATTTGTACTCATATCACGAGGTCTGTGTTCAGTTCCCAGCACCACAAACACAAGTCCATGTATAAGTAAGAACATATAGTAATTATATATAATTTCTTATAATTACATATGCATGTGCATCTCATCTAGCTCGTGAGTCTGTAGGCTTGCTGGCATGTCTTTATTTTGCAGAGCGTCTGTAAATGAATGTTCTTCCAGTTGTAATTGCTGCTAGTCAATTTTATTGTCCTCTCTCTCTCAAGATGTGTTTGTTTGTTGTTTATTGTTTATTTTTAGAGGAAGAATTTCCTATGTAGCCCAGGCTGGCTGCAAACTTGCTATGTAGCCAAGGCTGGGTTTGCACACCTGATCCTGCCAACACCTCCAGAGTGCCATGCCACCTCACTTAGCCTGTTAATCTGTTTCTAGCTGGCCATATGTTGGCACGGTTGTTTCGCTGATATTCTTCTGATTTTTATTTTCAATGCTACTTAAACTCTTATCACCTCGTATGTAGTAGGGTATCCTTGGCTTATTCTTAGCAACCCAGAAGACAAAAGTCAATATATCTAAAAGATGTACAGTTTGGAATCCGACTGATTCACAGTACAATTGTTTAATTTTTAGCTGTTGACTGAGGTGACTAACAACCTTAAATTATTATTCATCACCTAAGGAAATAAAGACGAACATAGGAATAAATAGATCAGACTTTTGGAAATGCCAGGCACAGATTAGTATGCCCAGTAATTTTGCATTTTCATTTTTCACATTATTGAGTTTTTATTTGCAAAGTTAATTTATATTTACATAGTGTTCAATTAAAATTATTATATTTAAAGTATGAGTATTTTGCCTGCATGTATGTCAGTATGTCACCATGTTTGTGTCTGGTTCCCCTGGGAGGCCAGAAGAGGGTGCTGGGTCCTCCAGAACTGGAGTCACAGATGTTGTGAGTGCTGGGAATTGGGAACTGAACCCAGGTTCCCTGGAAGATCAGACAGTGCTTTTAACTGTCATCTCTCTGGCCCCTCTTTTTTTTTTTTTTTTCTAACAGATGCTTTTGAAATGTCACTTATATCTTTGTATAGCCCTGTGACATCACCGGGGAAATTGTTATCACCAGCTTGGGATGAATACACTGATAATAATGTGCTCTCAGCAGGTAGCATTAGGCCCTGTCAGGGTCCTTAGTCCAGGCCCTTTGCACTTGGCCCTGCCCTCCACCTTCTCTTCCTCCTCCTCCTTCTCCTTTCTCCTTCTCCTCCTCCCAGCATCTGGCTCTGCCATTCTTACTCCTTTTCTTTCCAGTCCTGGGTGTTGAACTTGGGGCCTTGCACATGATAGGCAAAAGCTTACACCAGAGTCATGCCCTCAGCTCAGGCCTGGCATTACCTGCTTTTTCATATATTCACTGTGTTTTTGATCATTTCAGTGGTGAGCAGTCACCTTCCTAAATAAGTCAGCAGGAGCGACTCCTTGCTCCTACTGGCATTGTATGTTAGATACAGCATCTTCTCATTCAAATCAACTTTATTCCAGAGCCCTGCTTAGCAGCCACTTTGGTTTTCATTGGTGGAATTCCTGAATGTTTTCTGTTAGGTAATAGATTGTCAAAGCAATAAGATTATAGATAATGATTCTTTATTGGCTACTTTGTATCACAATCTCAATCACTGTTGCAGTAGAGGTTTTATCTATTGTATAGTCAGGATAGTAAATTCAAGTCACTTCTTTTCTAATTGGTACACAAGTAACCACATGACTGTCATGTTTGGTGAGGCTGCCAGTGTCCTGTTATTAACCCACTAATATGACTAAACCTTTATTTGGTTTTATTGGGCCCTTGGTTTTACAGTTTTACCTTCAAACTTTATTGCACAAACTGCATTGATAAAGTTTGAAAAAAATTACTTACTTTCATTTATGATAACTGTTAGGTGATTTATTTATTCAAAAGTAGATATTTTATGGGCTTCTTTTGGCCTAAACATTCACTGATTTGGTTTTCACTTGTACTAATATAATTGATAATGGTTTTTGTTGTTGTTGTTTTTAGATTATTTTATGTATGTGAACGTTTTGCCTGCATGTTTGTGAACCACATGCATGCTTAGAACTTTTGGAGGTGAGAAGTGGGTATCACATCCCCTGGAACTAGAGTTACAGAGGGTTGTAGTTCACCACATTGATGCGGGGAGTTGAATCTGAATCCTCTGCAAGAGGAACCAGTGTGCTTAACATTCCAAAAGCTATTAAATTTTTTTTTTAAATGAGTGTTTGTTCTCTTAGAAGTATCACCCCCCCCCATTATTTTAATAGATTAATTGTTGTATTATCATCATGTGTCATCTACTTCTCAGCTGTGGTAGGTCTTGGGAGAAATAGTTGTAGTTTGTCCAGCTCACACAGTATTTCAGTAAAGCCATTTTTGTTTTTATTGACTCAAATTCAGTGTCTCTTCTATGTTGACATTATCTGTGACTATGGTTGTTTCCATTATGAGAATAACCAGAACTCTAAATTCTATACTTTTCACAAATCTATTCCTCTACATCCTTAGGGCCTGTGATTTAATGGAACACCTGGGTACTATATCTTGTTTCTTCTGTCACTAGGCAAAATGAATTCCTTCTTAAATCTCCCTTTCCAGTGGAGAAGAAAAGGAACAAAAGGAAATTCCACTGAGCTTTTGACCTCCATTACACAAGAGATAAATTGCACATCTCATCCTGTAGGAATTCAGATAAGATGTCAAATGAAGTCACGCCATCAGATTTATAGGGGTTGTATAAAAATACATGCAAGTATAATGTTTCATTAACTTTATAAAGCAATATATTATAAATGCCCCGTTTGTGTTAGCTTCACTATCTCTACAGTTAATGCTGTAGAAAGGTTAGGTCTTTAATTCCAGGTGTGAACTAAGCTGTACTCCATCTGTGGAGAACTTCTTATAGCCTGATGTACAGACAAGTCATATTTTAGGGCAGTCATTCTCGACCTTCCTAATGCCGTGAGTCTTTAATACAGTTCCTTATGTTATGGTGACACCCAACCATAACATTATTTTCATTACTATTTCATATCTGGGATTTGGCTACAGTTAATGAATTGTAAGGTAAATATCTGATACGCAAGATACTCCTGTGAAAAGGTTGTTTGATCCATATTGTTCTTTTGCTGCAGCTATTGCCTAAGAAACACAAACACGAGACTCAGCGCCCAATGTGAAGTTTGAGAGAGGAGAGAGAGAGAGAGAGAGAGAGAGAGAGAGAGAGAGAGAGACAGAGAGAGACAGAGAGACACAGAGAGACAGAGAGAGAGAGAGAGGGGGGGGCCCTAGAGAGAGAAAGAGAGAGCAAAAGCAAGAGAGAGGTGTGCTTGGCCCGCTTGCTGCACTTGCTTTAAAAGGGGGGCTTGCACATGCGTAACTGGGTCCCCTGCGCAGCCAGGTAAAGGCTTGAACAGCCAGGTAAAGCCTGATGTAGTGATGACATGACCGTGGGAGTCCCGCCCATCATCAGAGGCGGAGTCAGGACACTGCAGGTTCCCAACATTCCCACCTCTTATTGCTATTAAAAAGGTGGGGGTTGGGCATGGCAGGTTAGGGAATAAGGACTTTGAGTTCTCAAAAGACTGCTTTCTGCCGACTTGGGGCATTGATCATCTTTTGGGGATCTGAGAAAGCTGGGGAGCTGCCACATCCTGGTAGCTGGTTGTTTCATCGCAGTCCTGACAGTATGAACTCTGGCATCTCTTTGAGACCTGGCAAGATGATAGCAGAGCAGAGAACAAGGTTGGGTTTAGAAAACAAAAGTTTTTGTTTTCAAGTCCTGGTACATGAGGGGGGAATTGTAAGATGAGGGAGGGGTTCCCAAGGTGAGGAAAGGAAGTCCTATGACCTGAAAGGAAGGGTTGGAGTGAATCTGACCTGTTTGGATGAGTTCAATTCGGCTCCCTGGAACTTACAAGAATCCTTTGAGTTTGTGAAAACATAAATATTAAGACACATTAGCAGCATACTCATGTTAGAAATGGTTTGGCTGAAAGAATTAACAAATACAGTTATGATCGTATAGTGGCATAGTATGGTGCTTAGTATTCTGTCAGAATTGGATTAGTAGCTCATTAAAACTTTATTGGTTAATGTTAAGACTATAAACAGTAGCAACCTTAAAATATGCATTTCTGAAATATGTTTTTTAACAATTGGAACCTAAGCTGCTGCTTTAAGCTGACAAAGCTACCAGACGTCAAAGGCATCAGGGTTCTTGAGAAGGATAAAATTTTACCTGAATGATTAGAGAGTAACAGAGATTCACTAGCTGGCAGTATGGACAGCCACCCCCAGGTCTTCCACAGTTGTTGAGGTTAGAGGCTTAAGGACATCTGCCTTCTGCTGGTGGCACACGACCTGTGGATTAGGAGCTTTTAGGAAGTTATTTGTCTTTAGTTAGTTTATGCCTTAAGCATATAGATGGCTAGGTAAGGCTTTATCCCTGTAATTAATCTGTCTGGAAAACTGGATCCAAGCTGAGAGGCTGTGGAGAGATGTTATACTCAGAGCCCTCCAGCCTGACTCTTAACTGGTTTTAACTTAGTAGGTTAGACTTACACCTGCTGCAGGCTCCCAACAATTCCCAAAGTGGTTGTGATTCACAGATTGAGAAACTGTTTTGGGAAGTTCTGAAGGTAGTCTACAGGAATGTGATTATTTTGGACAACTATGGTTTGACTGGTGGGATAATCAGATCTGAACTTAACTGGCTGTATGGATGTTGCAGCCTCCTGTGCTATTCAGAGGCACCCACCTTGACTGTCACCCTTGAGAGATGCCTTCCAGCCTCCTCTCACCTCTGCTCCCCATTTCTTCCCTGGTTCTTACCTATGGGGTCCTCTGATAAAGAGGTGGCTCCCTGCTTGTGCTGTTGCATCTACTGACTTTCTTTTCAGGTCATAGGGGATACTAGTATGTGAGCGAAGTATACAAGCAAAGGTATTCAGTGTGAGTCTAAAATGTAATTCTGATATTTGTTGTTGATTTTTTTTTTTTAAAACAGATTAATTGTCTCAGCTTTTGCTGATAACTTGGCTTTGTAAACAATCTTAGGGTCTTTCATGAATCTCCCTATGCAAGTTGAGCAGTTCTTAAGTCACTGGAAAGGGTTTTGTTTTGTTTGTTTGTTTTGTTTTGTTTGTAACAATAGAAACCAACTATTTCATAAACCTTGTTAGAAGTCATGTGTGTAGTGACTTATAAAATTCATAGCACTACCACAGGGAAAATTAAGGCTCTGTCTAGCTGCTCTGTCAGGACTATTGGAAGCCACGTGCTGCAGATAGATAGCTCTGTGTGCCTCAGCCCTCTTTACATCTTTAACCTTGTCCTCCTTCTTGTCAGTGGCTTGCTGAAGAGACATGGGCCTGTTGATAAGTGAGAATATCTGTGTAAACCTCCTTAAACAGTTGATGATCTTTCAATATTCTTAACTATTGTTTCATACCTCTTTACATTAAAGTTTTTTTTTTTTTTTTTTTTTTTTTTACAAAGTCAAAGTTATATGGCTTTGTAGTGACTCCTAGTATAATCCAACACTTTATTGTTATTTGAAATGTCCTGTTTTTAGATGTTTATGATTGGACCAGGCCAGTTTTCTGCTGCTGACCAACCCCCAGCACCCAACACTTCTTTATGAAGTCCTTCACTTGTGGCTTCTTTAATGCTCTTGGATCTAGAGCGACACAGTGCATATGATTGGTTTGCTTTCTGGGTGTCCTGTCCACTGGGCCAGCCCCTTTATTTGTGACAGGTTTTTGATGACAACACAGGGCTAGACATGAACGGAATGACCCACTTCCTGCAGTCACCTAATATTGTGGTCAGTATTGTACTGAGATAATGTTTTTCTTTATTTTTTAATAAAATAAATCTTTAATAAATAAATAAGACACATGGTTGATTTATGCATTGTATAAATGAGGAAACTGAGATCTTAGGATTAAGTAACTTCCCCAGTTATTGTAGAACTGAGCCCAGCCGAAATGACACTAGTCATGTCTATATAATCAGGATCTCCAAAGATGCCTCAGTTAGTTGCATTATATTCAGCAACAATCACTCAGAAAGATTAATAAGATTAACTTATATTACTAGTATTTTCTTTATTTACTTTTTTGCTGCTATTAACTGAACTAGCTATTGGCTGGTTTTTGAAGAAATATGGGCAAGGCTACTATCTTAGTCACTGTTCTATAGCTGTGAAGAGACACCATGACCAAAGCAACTCTTTTACCAGCAGTTTTCCACCAGCCTGGTCCCAGAGCCATGCCAGTCCCAAAATAACACACAGAGATTCTATTCATTATAAAGCTGTTGGCCAATGGCTAGAACTTCTTATTGGTTAGCTTGTCTTAAATATTAATTTATTTCTATCAATGTAAGTGTTTCCATGTGGTCTTACCTTACTGGAGAGAGGGTCCCAACCTCTTACTTCTCCCATGGCCTACATCTTCACGCCTCTCTACTATATCTCCCAGAATCCTCCTTGTCTCCTAATCCTGTCTATCTTGCTTTCCTATTGGCCAACAGGGCTTTATTCATTAACCAATAAGAGAAACATATTTACAGAATGACATCTCCCATCATCTCTTTTCTGTCTAAAATAAAAAGAAGGGCTTTAACTTTAACATAGTAAAATATGTAACAAAGCAGTTATCAAATAAGAACTATAGTTGACAATATTTGGTCCATTAACATTTAGCAAGATTTAAAGAAAGTATTCCATCATCTATCCTTGTGAGTCTAAAGTCTTATATGTAACTTATCTTTAATCCTAACTAAGGAAAACTATAACCATAACTATGTCTTCAACTCCATCAAAGACCACGGTAAGGATAATATATAAACTCTAGAACTGACAGAGACAACTCGCCTCTTCAGTCATCGGAAGTTCTTCTGTAATGTTCCATCTTCGGCCTATAGGCCATAGTGTGTCTGGCAGACTCCTCAGCAAAGCAGGAAACTTTAAACTTCTCACCTATATTGGCAGTTTGTCAGTCACTTTTCTCTGTGTCCTGTAGAATATCTGGCAGACTTCCATGAAGCAGGAACGCTATAGCACTGTTCATCTTGCTTCAGCAGTCACTTTTCTGTGAGTCCCACATGTCCAGTTTATACAGCATAAAGTCAAACAGTCCAGACAAGAGCAGTTTCTTGCCCAAATGGCTAGTCTTGTCATATTGGAAGCAAACTCATATCGAGTTTCTTTAATGTCCATCATCTTTTCTGATGCAGGTGGTGTTGCTAGGAGAAGTTGTGAGTCACTGTTAAGAATAACCCTAAACCATTCTAAATGCCATATTCTGTCTTTGAAGGTTTGAAGACTATTTATCCATCTCAAATATATCTCTGTATATCTAGAAATCCTAACATAAGTTTTGACCATTATAGGTAACTATCTATAATCTGTACTAAATTATACATTACATTGTTAATGAGCTATATAAACACAATACCTAAACAAGAGGAGAAATATATACTTCACAAAATTGACCTTAAATTGTATCAATAAATGAAAATCAATTCCAAAACAAAGTATTCATTTCTATACCATAATCCCCTTTTTATCCTTAAAAAGAGATTAGTTTTGGTCATTAACCATTTAAAACCAATCCCATTTAAATGAAAACAAACATGTATAGACAATATGTGGGAATTTGGGTGTTGTTCTTTTCAAAGTACTTCCTGTTGTCTTGGGGATCCTAAGAGGACGCAGAAAATCCTGGCTGTAGTGGTCTGATGTCTGCCTTGTCCCAGCTGTTTTCAATGTTGTATCACCTGGGACACTGTTTCAAGGGTCTTGCTTGATCAAACCATGTTAGTCTGAAAGGAATCCATAGCTTTTTATTTTCTGTAGAAACAAAAATAGAAATTCTTTTTACCAAAAACCTGTCGTTAAACTTAAATTTTGAAGTCAAGGCATTTTAGAAATACGTAAGTTGGATTAATTCAGCATCATTGATAATCAAGTTTATTGTAGCAATTGTTTCTTCCTTAGCAATTGAGCAATTTAAAGACAACACAATAGCATATAGTATCCAGACTCTCTATGTATTACTGTATTTCTTTGTTTTTGTTTTTGTTTTGTTTTTGTTATTTTGTTTTTTTGTTTGTTTGTTTTTGAGACAGGGTTTCTCTGTGTAACTTTGGCTGTCCTGGAATTCACTCTGTACACCAGGCTGGCCTTGAAATCACAGAGATTTGTTTTCCTCTGCCTCCCCAGTGCTGGAATTAAAGGCGTGTACCACCACACCCAGCTACTCTTTTTTTATTTTTATTTTTTAAACCATTTATCATGTTTCTTTTTCTCTTCCAAGCCTATGTATATTTTTAAACACACTGTAAAAATCTTTTAGATTTTACTTCATCTGGATCTGTTTTTACTGTATATCTCTACCTTTTTTTCTAGTCACATGTCTTTTATCTGCTAAACAACATTGATAAAATTAAAGCCAGGCTGTTTTAGCTGCTGGTTTTCCAATATGGCAGGGGTAACTTTACGGCCAGCATTGAGAGCTGAGCTCACCGCCTTGGTCTGTGTTGCCATCAAGCAGCATGCTGCCTGCTTGCAGATGTAGTCACTGACAATGTCAGCTGCTAATACACACCATTCATTTGTTAACAGGGCCTCTTAAAAGTGTCCTGCATTTTTTTTTTTTTTCTGCTTATGCAAACTCAGGAAACCTCCCTTAAAGGAACCTTGAAAGTCTCTGCTTGTCTCTGCTCTTTTGTTTTTAAAATACTTTTTTAAGCTTTTGTTAACTTTTAAGTGTAAGTTCTTAGTACCCATGTTGTAGGCGCCATTTTGTTACAGCATTTTCCCGTCAGCCTGGTCCCAGTGCCGCCTCAGTCCCAAAATAACATACAGAGACACTATTAATTATGAAACTGTTGGCTGGTTATTAGCATTTCTTATTGACTAGCTCTGTCTTAAATATTAACTTATTTCTACCAATCTAAGTATTTCCACGTGGTCTTACCAGAGGGGTGGGGGGGGCGGGGAGTGAGTCTGAACCTCTTATTCTTCCCGTGGCCTACATTCTTAACTCCGAGATAATGTTTTTATGATTCAACCCAGATCCCCAAGGCTTAGTCCCAGAAAAATGTAAAATGATTCACTGATAATTTTTTAATATGGATAATGTATTCAACTGTTAATTGATTGTTATAGGTTAAATGATATTGTAATTAATTTTACTTGTTTGTAGCTAGTTAAAAGTACCTACTGGAAAATTTTATTTGACTCCCATTAAATACCTATCAGGTGCTACTTCTCAATACATTTTAAAACAGAAAATGACCGTCCTCATTTGACTCATGGGTTCCCCGAGAGGCTAGCAGGATAATGAGCTCCTTAGCTGCACTCAACATTTAATTGCTGTGTAGAGGCTGGTAATTTTCCATGCTCGACGCAGTCTAGGGCAGTTTGTGACCTAGCCACGTGGATAAAAAAGGTGCTGCAGATTTCGGTCATGGAGAGTGGGTCACAGATGCTGAGTATCTTTGTTCCTGTCACTGGGTTTATCAAGGGAAGTTTGCACTTGTCTTATTTCCTTTACTCCTTTATTTTCAGTGCTGGAAAACTTGGACCAGACAATTGTCTGTCCCACCTTCAGCTCGCTGGAGAACCAGCAGGATTTCCGAACTCCAGAATTTGTAAGTATTTCATCTTAAATTGTTACTTGTCATCAAGATTTTCTATGAGAAATAAATCCTATTCTTCAGTGGTCAGTCTGGCACGGGGCCCCTCTGTGACTGTTCCGTCTCTGGTGTCTGAGGAGCAGGTTGAAGGAACTTGAGCATCCTGGCACTGGGAGCTTTGGGTTGGATTTCACACTGTGTATGTGCCTGGTGACAGGAACTCATTCCGTAGTAAAGGAGCGAGATGTTTCCAACATTACCTGCTTCGATGGCTGGTTCTGTGACTATCAGTTTCTGCTCTCCTAACCCTTGGAAATCAGTCTTGACTGAGCACAGATAATGCTCTGACCTGGGTGCTATTAATCACCATGGAATGGTCCATTTCTCATTTCCTTCAGGAACCTTCAGCAATGCAACCTGGTAGGGCTAGGAATATTTTATTGGTTGTTTCTATCAAAAGGGAAACTAATGTTCCCACTCAGTCAGACACTGAAGATTAGCCATGGCTCCGACCCTCAAGTAATTAAAAAAATGGTATTAGATGCTACTGTGATTTTATTAGTGCCTTGTTTAAAGAAAAGCATGTAGGATGCCTTGCAGAATGCCTTTCAAAGCAGATTTTTTTTTTTTTTTTTTTTTTTGGAAAGCGCTTGACTCTTGAACTGAGAAGGCACAGCAGCCTTTACCTGGACATACCCAGCTTTTTCATTGCTGTAAATAACGTGTCTACTATTTCCTTTTGTAATGGAAGTGTGTGTGTGTGTGTGTGTGTGTGTGTGAGAGAGAGAGAGAGAGAGAGAGAGAGAGAGAGAGAGAGAGACTCTCTCCTCTCTCTCTCTCTCTCTCTCTCTCTCTCTCTCTCTCTCTCTCTCTGTGTGTGTGTGTGTGTGTGTGTGTGTGTGTGTGTGTGTGTATCTTTTGGAGGGTTTATTTTCTAAGTGTGATACCTTTACCACTCCAGTAGTTGGCAGAGTGTGACTGCATCACAGATTCTGTGTATTTCCCATCTCTCACTCTTTGTGAATTGCCTGCTATATTGAGCCATGAGTATAGAAACAAGACAGTGCTATAAGCTGACAAGGATTGCATATAAAAACTGTACCCAGAGTGCCATTTCATTTTAAAGTGACGCTTCCATGGTGTCCTTGCAGACAGCCTGCTGTGAAAAGCCCATGGCTCTAATACAGAGACCTGGCACTCAGTGACTCCCTGTTACAGTCAGTGTGAGTGTCAGTGAAGGGGAACTGTGAGTACACTCCACTAGTCCTATGTCTCGAAGGGCACAGTGACTTGATACAAACGAAGACACCACTGATACAGACTCAGCTGCTCATCTTTTACCCAGTTGAACTGCTTTTAATTGAAACTTTATAAAACATCATAACTAATGTAACAAGAGTTGTGTGCAGCAAGGTGCTGGTGTGCCTCATAAACATACAGACTTTACATCCGTTCTCTGTATGAAAATGAAAGTTTTCTCAGCAGTGTGCTGGTGCTTGACCCTCCTCGCAACATCTATACAGATAGTGCACAGTGGAGATAAACTGTCCATCATTTTCCATCGCCAGCATGCATTTCTTGGCCTTTACATTTTCATTTTCAAAGTTAGAAGGATGGCTAGTCTAAGATCATATGACCACAGGTGGACTCTAGAATCATCAACTGCAGGTGTCTTGGAGTGACTTATTTCAACCTGGTTCTGAGGGTGTAGAAGACAGAAGGAATATCTTCACTCGAGTTTTTACTATTAGAGCATACTAGTACAATATATGATCCTCCTGTATGTGTATTAAACAACACAATCTGTGTCCCTGTGTGCTGCTTTGTTTTTGCCAGCTTGACCCAAACCAAGACACACCTGCAGAGAGGGAATGTCAGTGGAAGGCGTCACCTCCATCAGGTTAGCCTACAGCATGTCTGCAGGCATTTTCAGTGCTCATTGATGAAGGAGGGTCACAGTTTACTGCAGGCAGGGACCTCCCTGGGCAGGCAGACATGAGTTGTAGAAGAAAGATAGCTGCTCATTGATGAAGGAGGGCCACAGTGCTGTGGACAGGGACCTCCCTAGGCGGGTGGGCATGAGTTGTAGAAGAAAGATAGCTGAGCAAGTCAGTAAATTCGTCTCTGCTTCAGTTTCTGCCTGAAGTGTCCTGTCCTGACTTCCCTTGGTGATGAACTGTTACCTGAAAGTGTGATATGAAATAAACGCTTTGCTTCCCAGGTTGCTTTTGATCAGTATTTTATCAGAGCAACAGAAAGCCTGTTACTGTTTCTCTCTAATTATACATACTTGCCTTCCAGGAAGGAATTCCTTTTTTTTATTTTTTATTTTTTTATTTTCTAAACAGGATTTCTCTGTATTGCTTTAGAGCCTGTCATGGAACTAGCTCTGTAGACCAGGCTGGCCTCAAACTCACAGAGAGCTGCCTTCCTCTGCCTCCCGAGTAATGGGACTAAAGACATATACCACCAATGCCAGGCTCATATTTTCAGAACATATTTTTAAGTGTATTCTTTGAGCTTTGCATATATTATGTATGTGTATATCAAATATTATACATGTATAATATATTCTGTCATATCCACTTTCTACTTCCCCCTCCAACTCCTCCCTGACTGTCCACTATCATATCTCCCTCCCAACTTCAGTTCCTCCTATGTTTAACCTACTGAGTTCAGTTAGTGCTTCCTATGGGCACAGGTATAGGCCATCCACTGAAGCATGTCCAACTTCTAGGGTAGAGATAGGGGGATGCACATCCCTAAAGGAAATGGACTCTCCCTCAGGCAACAGCCAACTGCTAATAGCTTCTCTGGTGGTGTGGGGCTTCAGGAAGAAATTCTTCATGTTGCCATCACCTTACTTGTTTGTGATGCTCATGACACACAAGTTCTTTCAAAGCTTGTAAACGGCTGCTTGTGTTTTCTTCCCAGCACCATTGTTGCCAGTACTCCTGGGCCCACAGTAAACATATGTTATTAGATGCTGTCTCTATGGTAAACAAGCAGGGTATAGAGGAGGTCCCTTGGGAATAGGACACTCCAGGGAACCTAGTATTATATTTAAGAGGAGCCATTTATGTAGGCAGGAGGAAGGTGTACTGTCGGGGAAGACAACTCTGCTCTTACAGACAGGTGAACCAGCCTGATGCCAGGACATCAGGTAAGTTGATGCAAACCAGATCTTTAAATTGGGGCCAATGATAGGACCTGGGAGTCAGGGGACCTAATGCCAGAGCTAAGTTGCAACCATACTAGAAAAAAACAAAAGAAATTGGAAACATCAGCTTTCTATTTTTTTCCCCCCAACCTGGCATTTTGGTGATTCAGTTGCAGTTTGCTGAATTGTAGGAAGCCACAGAACATGTTTGTCCAAGCCTTATTCTCAACTAGTTGAGATTTTGGGTAGATCAAGAACCTGTGGTTTTTATGTAACCATTATTTATCTAGTTTGTTCAACAGGGGGAAGAATAGAATGTTCTTTAGTTTGCTTCCTTTAGAAGATCTATTTTAGAGTAGGATTCACTGACTAGCCTTGGTCACTGCTATTAGAAGGAATGTCACACTCATGTGTCTAGTGTGATTCTCAGTGTGGGCCTGGCACTGGTAGGGTCTTTGTTAACCCTGAGTAGACAGACATCCCTGTTAGCTGCCTATAGCCTAAGGACAGCAGCCCGTCCCCTGCCCTCCTCTCTTCCTCCTGTATCCTCCGCTTCCCTTCTCACTCCCACACACACAGGTACTCACTCTTGGCTGTTTTTTGCTCCCTTTGAAAACTGAAGCCATCGAGTTAGCCAGAATGCTACAATGTTACCAGGGAGAACAGAGATGTAGACACCAGGGGCATGTGTTACTGTGTCTCTGACTTGTGGGAACTTGGGACATGTTGAAACTAGAAATGTTGACATATACCCACTGTGGGGTAAGGGCAGATGTGTGGGAGGATGTCAGTAGAAAAGGCTAAATACTAGTTTACAGAGAAACTTGGTGGTCTTGTGTGGTAGGCAACCTGTGCAGTTTTGCTTGAGTACAGTGAAAATAGTTAACATTTTATTGTGATTGTTTCCCCCATACTGCTATCTTTAAACAAAGCCAAAAGTTATTATTATTGGGAGGGGCACATGCACCATGCCATTCTTGTAGAGAGCAGAGTTGGTTCTTCCCTTCACCTTTACATGGGTGGGGTCTAGGGATTCATGGACCCCTCAGGTAGTCAGGCTTTCATATCAGGCAGCAAGCAGCTCTTCCCACTGAGCCATCTTGCATCCTGCAGAAGCCTTCCATGCTGATTTTCTCACTATTACCTGTTCTCTTCCATGAATGAAGTCTGATTCATCACATTACGGTTTCTGAAGAGGTCAGTTCATGATCTAGAGAGATGGTGGCTGTCTGAATGACAATTGTCTATTGTCATGGGTGGAAATAGACTTGGAGGATTATGATTCTGGGGAAGTAAGTGGTGAAAATGAGGCTGGGAACTGAGTGCCTGAGACTTGGAAGTAGAGGGTGGGGTGAGATGGCTCAGTGGTAAGGGCTAGCCTCCAAGCCTGGTAACCTGAGTATGACCCCCAAAATCCAGGTGGTAGAAAGAGAGAACTGACTCTCACAGGTTGTCCTCTGACTTAAACACACATGTGTACATGCATGCAAGTATGCGCTCAAATGCCACATACACAAAATAAATGAATGAATGAATGAATAAATAAATAAATGTAAAAACAAACAAACAAAAAAATCCAGAGGCTATAAAAATAGGCCATAGACTTAGAACTTAGGATCGATTTCAACCTGCTGGTAATGGAACAGAAAAGTGTCCTGCTAGATAGGACAGAATCTATCCCAGAATCCCAAGATGCCCAGGACTTCCAGTCCCACACTGGTTAAGAGCTCTGCAGGGTAAATTCAAAAGCTAGTGAGTTGTGGCCAGCTCTATAGACTTCATTTCATTCTTAGACCCAAGGAGTTGGACATTAGGGTCAGCAATGGAGAGAGGTGATGGCCATGTTCATTTCTAGAAACCCTAACTATTGACAATGACCCAGGAACTTACAGTCTGAGCACACACAGTTGAGAGCTGGGGTGTGAAGGACTTTGATGTAATATCTGCATCTGCCTGTAACCACAGTCAACATGGGATTATGGAGATGGAAGGCTAAGGGACTGTTTTATGGTCTGAACCCCACTGTTGCACCCCATCTGCCTTTGCGTATAGCTCTTCTGACTTCATAGATGATGGGGGTTGCCTTTCTGTACACATTTCTCTTATTGGTTAACGAATAAAGCACTGTGCTGCTAGTGTCCAAGCAGGAAGGATAGGCAGGGCTACAGAGGAGGAGAATTCTGGGAAGTGTAGGCAGAGAGGAGTCGGCATGTGAGCCTGAGAAAAGAGAACTGAAGTCAGGTGTTCTCTGGTAAGATAAGACCATGTAGTAATACATAGACTAGTAGTTATGGGTTAATAATTAAAACAGAGCTAGCCAATAAAAAGCCCAAGCCATGGGCCAATAATTTCATAGTTAATACAGAGTCTATGTGTTTATTTGGTGCTCTCAAGGGTGTCAGGACCTGCCGGGCCAGAAAACTAATGCTTACAAAATGGCACCCAACATGGCAGGAATAATCTTACCACTTCGGATATTATTTTGTTATTTAGTTTCTACCAAATTTGCAGTAAATAATAAAATTCGGACTGGCCAAATAATATTAGGATTACAATAGGCTAAACCAGGAAAGTTAGAGGTTATAGGTTTTAGTAACTAAATGAGAAAATAGACTCAGAAAGATTAGTGCTAAAGAGTAGAGAGATTAGGAGGTGTGACTTTATTAGAGGCGATATGTCACTGGGAGTAGTTTTTAAACACCATGCTATTCCCAGTTAACTCTCTTCTGTTTAGGGGTCATGTCTCATTATGTAAACTCTCAGCTACTGCTCCAGCACCATGCCTGCCTACTGCCATGCTCCCCACTATGATGGTCAGGGACTCTACTACCTTCTGGAATAATAACCCCAAATTAAATGCTTTCTTTTGTAAGTTGCCTTGGTTTTACTATATCTTAGCGTAGAAGTAGAAAAGTAACTAAGGGGCTAGAGAGACAGATGGCTTGGTGGTTAAGAGCACTGGCTGCTTTTCCAGAGGTTCTGAGTTCAATTTCCAGCAACCACATGGTGGCTCACAACCATCTGTAGTGGGATCTAATGCCCTCTTCTGGAACAAAGTCAGTCATACTTGCAAATGGGGCACTTGTATATATAAATAAACAAATCTTTAAAAAAGAAAAGGAACTAAGACACTGTTCTCTAAACATTATTGTTAACTCCCTAAAATTCTGACTTAATCATCTTCAACCCATTGAAAATACATAAAAACTCCAAGGAAGGGTTATAAGTATTAATGTCTTCAACAAATATTTATATTTATTTTAGGTACTACATTGAATATACAAAAGAGAACATCCCTGTTTTTTTAGGAGCTGACACTTTTGCTAAAATGGACAAAGAAAATAATATACATATCAAATGTGAAATCATTAGGTAAAATAAATAGGGATTGTGTGTGTGAGAAAGAATGTGTTGTGTATTGCCAGTGGGTGTATGTGTGTGGCAGTTGTAAATAGAGTGTTAGGATTTATCTCATTGAAAGGTGAAAAGGCCTGGAGCAAATCTGTTTAGAAGGATGGATGAAAACAAGTACATATAAGAGGAGTGGCCTAGAAAGAGGATTTGAAATGGACAGTTTTATGATATGTTTGTGGTCACGGAAGGAAATCCGGGTGGCTAGAAGATGGGGAGACTAGCCAGTCGGGGGCTTTGTAGGCTACCGTGAAGGATTTGGTCACACTTTTATGTCTGAAATTCGTTTGGATCAAGTGAGCCTTCTCTGGATGGGTGGAAGGGTCACCAACAGAGGAGTCCCTGGACTAAGATTATTTCCAGGGTGTTCAGAATGGTCTGTGAAGAAACAGCAAAGTCATGGAGTCTGCCAGGCATGGCAGCTGGTTGGTATTTCAGCATGATGCTGTCACCTATGGAGTTCATGCTTAGGCGCTGAGCATTCAGAGAGTCAGAGAGCGAGAGAGAGAAAGAGAAAGAGAAAGAGAGGTAGTTCGTCTCATTCATAGCTATCCTTGGCCCACAGATTATGTATGTCTTCAAGTGCCTGAGCCTATGGGGGTCATTCTCATTCAGACCACCCCAGCATCACTCAGAGGGCAGAGAAGGGCTGTAATTTGATGCACGAGTAAAGGAATTGGCCATAGCTATAGGGATGTTCATACTTGGATTTGAAAGGAGGAACTTGTTGAGATTTTATTCTGATTATTCGTTTACCAGTGGCATGGGTAACAAGCATTAGCAAAGACTGAGGAAGGAGACGAGAAGAAGGGATCTGAAGAGGGGGAGGGCTGAGATAGCTATGTGAAAAAAACGGAAGCATGAGTATGCTGGAGAAATCTCAAATGAGTGTTGACAGGAACAAGAGCCTGTGTGAGGTGAGCAATTGTAACTACTGGCTGACAAAATCTAGAATCGCACTGGAGATATGTCTGGGAAGGAAGTTCCTAGATTGAGTTAGTTGGGGGAGGAAGACTCACCCCAAAGCTTAGGTGACACTTTTCCCTGGACTGAGGTGCTTGGCTGAATGAAAAGGAGACAGTGAGCTGATCACTGGAATCCGTTTCTTTTTCTTTGCTGACTGTCAATGAGCAGCTGCCTCACCTTCCCATCATGATAAACTGTGTCTCTTTTAACTATGAGCTAAAAATAGCCCTCGCTACCTCAGATTGCTTCAAGTTGGGTGTTTGACCCTTCCAAGTAATATGATCACGACAATGGCCGTGTGTGAGGCCATTCAGGGCCAGTGTGGTGGGACATGGTGACGAGGGGAAGGATGGAATAGGCAAGCATATGCTTTAACAAGGTTGGATTGTCTCAAGTCAGATCAGCAGCGCAAGCCAAGGGTGAAAGAGCTAAGGGGCGTTTGCAAAAAAAAAAAAAAAAAAGCAGAGGGCCATAGACATGAGGCCTACAGGTAGATGCCAACCTAGTTGACAGTTTTTGAAGTTGGAATATTCCAGAAAGGACAAGGGAAAAGTGATTGCTGAAGTATCCGATGCTTGTAACTGAGGGGCATGTGTCAGCTTTCCAGAACTCAGCAAAGCCACTTGCACAGAGAAAGAGGAAAGGCTTTCTTTGGCTTCACAGTCAGCGCATGACTGACTGGCAGAATGGCTTGTGTCTGCGGTGAGGACTGAGGAGTTGCATGATGGAGCAGAACCTTTCATTTCATGTCCTGTAAGCAAATAAAGTGAAGACGGGCCAGAATCGACAACACCCTGATGACCTCACAGGCCCCTAAGGGGGTCTGCCACCCCAACAGTATTCTCAGTCGACTAAGCTTTCAACACATGGACCCAAGATACAAACTATGGCAGAGGAGAAAAGATGGAGTCTGGTTCATAAACCATAAACAGGCTTCAAGAAGGAGAGCATGTAAGGGTTCACAGGGCACAGGTGGGGGAGTCAGCCTGGCATGAGAGGAGCCGCATCTGCTCAGGACCTGGAGCAGGAAGCTGTGTAGGATTCTAGGAATAATAAAGGGAGGCTGGGAGATTCACCAGCTAATAACTGCTTTGAGCCACTGAGGGTGAGGAGGGTGCAGAGTAGAAGCAGAGGGAGAGAGAGAGAGGGAGAGAGAGGAACAGAAAAATCAGGAAACAGTTCTAAGATTTCTTGGCAGCAGAGAATGGGGCTGGTGATCCCCCATAGTGTCCCTCAGCCATGAAGATAATTGAGAGAAGGCTTCGGCTAGAGAGTGTGAAGACAACAGTGTCACCGGCAGGAGGAACTGTGATGTGACTTTAGAGCAGGAATGAAAGAGGGAAGATGAAGAAAGGAGCCCAGTGACTAGAAACAGACCAAGGTCTCTGGCCTCTTCGTGACAGCAAAAGAATGTGGCATTGGCCAGAAAGGGAGGGGACCTTCCTGAGAGATGGCAGTGTCCTTATTGGCTGTGGCAGTTAGGGACGAGAGCATTGATGACCAGCAGCCATGCTGCTGAGGAGCTACAGGGCGCCGGCAAAGCCAGGGCTGAGGGCTGGGTATCGCTGTGTGGTGAAGGCGACACATGATGGAGCGGGCAGTGTAAGTATGGCAGGGTTGTCAGGAGCAGCGGTGGGGAAGTAGGTGGTCCATTCTGCTCACATGGCCTATCAGAGACCGCCCCCCCCCTCACATGGCCCTATCAGAGACTGCCGCCCCCCCCCCCCCGAAATTGTGATGAGTCTGGAATCGTGTGAAAAACTCAGTTTTGTCCTCTCCCTGGTATGGGGTTCTTCTGAGAGAATAATCTACCAGAATTTTGTTTGCAGATTTTGTTTCCAACAAGTGGGTAGGGGTTTGTTTCAGTGCTGGTTGTGAAGGCTTTGCATTTGTAATGCCAGCCCTCCATCAGCTGAGCAGGAAGATTGTTGCATAGTGAGCTCCAGGCTAGCCTGCCTCTCCCCCAGAACAAAAAGCCAAACAACAAAAATCCTATCAAAATCGATTTAAGAATTTTAATCATTTAGCGCCCCCCATCCCTGCTTTTGTTTGTTTGTTTGTTTGTTTGTTTTTTTGTTGTTGTTGTTTGTTTTTGTTTTGTTTTTCTAAGGCAGCTGGATACCGGAGCTAGTGAAAAGTACTTTACTGTGGGTTCAAATCCAAGGTCTTTCTGGCTAATCTCCTGAATCAACTAAAGTCCCACACTCTGACTCCAATTCCAAGATGCTCAGGATGAGTCCTGGGGGAGTGATGTGGCACTGTCCCCTCAAACATCCCCTCACTCAGATGCACACACTTCTCCTGTGTAAACAGTTGTACAGGATGGCTTCTTCCTGTGTCTTCTGCACTGTCCTTTCCAAATGGGAAGAGAAGAGGGACCTCACTGCCCCCAATGCCAAGCACACTTACAAAGGAATTTAGATTTTGACTTGGCAGAAGGACTTTCATAAGAGGAGTGAGATCAAAGATGAATGAGCCAGTAAGAACTGCTCATTTGGGTCATTTTGCTGTTTGGCATTCACGGGGTGTTTTAACATTGCAAGCTTGCTCTGCAGTTAGGGGGAGTGTAGAATGAACCAGGTACTCTCTCTAAATATGAAAGAATGCTTTACTCGCTCTGTGTGGCTGATCCAGAGGCTGAATTTATGAATTACTAGGTCTGAGGAGGATGAACAGAAGTGGGCAGGCATGAGAAGATGCCATTCAGAAATTTCTGTCTGAGTTACATCTGTGGAGTACAGAAGGTCTTTTCCCAGAGGAATGGTGGTAATTAGACCATAGGACCAGCCAGGCCAAACCCACTGGAGCCACATTAACTTAAAATGCTAACAAATCCCATTCTGTACATTCTGGAGTATTCTAATCATTAAATCATCAATTTAAAACTGTTAAAATAAGCCAGTCCGGTTGCCTTGGCCCCAGCCTCTTGGGAGCCAAGGCAGACAGTTTGCAAGTTGGAGGCTGCCCTGTCTCAAAAGAAGAACTGGTAGAATCTGGCTGGTCCAGAGATAGTGATTGCTTAACATGCTCAACCACTCCTGGCTCAAACCCAAGCACCCCATCCCCACAACTCTGAAGTAGATAAAAATAAAGTACATCATCATGTCAACAAATGCTTAGTGTGACAATATGCATAAACTGATTGATTGCTTTTTGAGTTGTGATAGACAAGGAAGCAGCAGCAATAGGCTCTAAGGGGAGGAAGCCAGTTCCACATAGAAGGTGACAGAGCAAACACACTGTAAAGTTTCTGCAAGTGGAAATGAATTTTGTTCAAGTGGCTGAACCCTATAAAACAGCCACAGGTGTCCAGGCTGCTCAGAACTATTCCAGAGAAGTACACCTATAATCTCTGTTTTCGTATTGGAGGCAGGAAGATGGCGAGTTCTAGGCCACAGTGAGATTGCCAAAGTGTCAGAGAGGAGTCAGATCGCTCCAGCTAGGTTTAAACTTTCTGGTTGGTGTTGCATGTCTGTCTTGTAGAGTGTCCAAAAGCTGGGATATTGGTGTGCTCCAGTGAGTCATCTTGAGATGATGTAAGGTGTTATAGGTAGTATAGGTACCAGAAAACTAAAGTGACAAATGGGACATTTAAAAAAGTGGGGAGAGGGCATTGATTTAGGGAAAATACTGAATACAGACCAAACTGATAAGTGAGTATGTCAAAGCCGGATTGTTTGTCTCCTTGAACGTGATGGAGGGTCTTTAAGTAGATTGTTTATGAATGTTAGAAAGAGGTCACCAGGAGCCAGCAGGAGGTTGATCATGTCAGCCTGAACAGAATTCTAGCCTGAACATGTTATTTTTTTTAATGAAATTATTAGACAGGTGGGGTGGAGTAGATGAAAATGACTATATGTTCATGGGCTTTGATTTTAGTCAGGGGATGTGGGGGCGGGGGGGGGAGCGCCTTTAAAATGAAGATACGGTCCTGAAGGTTGCACTTACCAGGTAATTGATCTTGGGAAGAATGTGGGATAATGGATGAAAATCAATTTTCAGAGGAGACAAATCAACATGAAGTACACTTCTGCTCCTGATTCATAAATCCTAGCTGGGTAAGTAAAGAGTGAAGCTGAAGGTGGATGACCTGGAACGCTGAGGCCTTGGGCCAATTAAGCACGGAATGCCCTGAGCCTGTGATAACAGTGTCAGGAAGTCGATGGAGATCCAGCCTGCACCCACTCCTGACTTCTGCTCAGGGTTGGTGAAGCCGCCTCCCAATCGGAGTAACCCCTTTGAGAAGGGACCTATTGAGAGACAGTTCCTGATGACTGTGCAAGAGCCTGACACAGTCAGGCAGTGGCAATTGGTCCATGACAATGCAACCTAGGGCGTGTCTTTCCTTTCCTTCTTTTCTTTATGGTTTTTAAATTTAAAAAATCCATTTTACAAAGATAGTCTTTACAAATTTAAATTACTCCTGTGTGCATATACATACATATGTATGCAGATACCTAAAGAGGCCAGATAAGTGGCATCTGTGACCTGCCCATTGTAGGTGCTGGGCACTGAACTGAGATCTTTTTGGAGGGCAGTAAGTATTCTTGAACTCTTGAGAGACACCTCTTCAGCCCTGTAACATGTAATTTTAAAGACCATGAATGTCAGGAAGGCAAGGATGGCTGATAGACTGTATTCCAGGAGGAGGGCTTCTCTCCATGGAAACACCCACCAACCTAGCAATGTTCCAGTATAGTCAGATAAACAGGCTAGATGATTATAATGAACACGTGAGTCAGGATATGTCAGTGGGTAGAAAGACAGGACATGGGTGGTTCACGAAGAGCAGGACTCATTAATGGGACTGCGGAATGGTAAGGAGTGGCTGTGAATACCCTTTGCCTCTGGTTCAGTGTATCTCATAGATGCATCTGGATTACTTCCTTTTTTATCTTTCCCACACTCAACCTGTAGTGATCAGCCTCAGGATGGTGATTGGTTAAAATCCTCTGCTGCTCATAACCGTTCGTTCCACCTGGTTTTATTCCTTCGTTTTCAGAAATCCATGACTGTAAATGCCTCGTGAATCCTGCCTCACAAAGCCTCACATTGGACATTCAGTGAGCTTTCTGCTCTGCGGGGATGTCAAAGTTAATTTAACAAAAACATGCTGAGGGAGGCAGGAAGCCCTGGGCATTCTGAACAGTTATGATGTCTGCATTTACCACAGATCTCTTCCGACTAGAAGGCATCTGGAAGCATAGCACAGAAATGGCCAGGAAAGTTTAAGAGTCTGCTGGCCAGCAGCCTGACCATGCCATGACCTGCAGCAGCATGTATGGAGAAACACGCTAAAAATGTAAAGAGAAAACACAGGATGTGGCATGAATGTGAACACAGTAAGAAGTCACAGGATTCCTGGGACATGAAAGAGGGGAGACCAGGACCAGTGGGATTGGTACTATGTCTGTCCCTTTGGTATTTTGTACTTTGCAAGAACTTTTAATTTCTGAAGCCTAGTTAACTGTCGTTTTCTGTTATTTCATCAAATAGAAATAAAAGATGCATCTTTATTATGAGTCTTAAATCCTTTTTTTGCAGTGTGTGTGTGTGTGTGTGTGTGTGTGTGTGTGTGTGTGTGTGTGTGTTCCACATACATCTTGGTGTGCATGTGGAAGCCACCCTATACTCTGAGCCATCTTACTGGCCCTATTAAAAGTCTCATGGATTCCTTAAGCCAGTCTCTGGTAAGAAACTGTGGGAACATTTTCACCCAGAAAACCCAAATTTCTTCTTCAAAGGAAAAGTGCATTTGTAGCACCCCCCTACCCAGTCACCTTTGGAGATACAGATTAATGTGATCTGACAGATTGTAATTACTACCAGACAACATCTTCATTAGTTACAATGAGCAAGCCAGTACTGGAATGCTCTGCTCTGTTCTACAGTGTTAACATGAATTAGAATATAGCAGGTCTGCACCTGAGTTGTTGCTGGGGTAAAATTTGGTCTCAGTTAAATGCTAGAAAAAAAACAGATCATCCAATTTAACAGGCCGTTCAGTGGGGGCTTTTGTGTCAGCTATGCTCTCTGCAGCTTCAGGTGCTTTTTGTTGTGGGTTTGCAGACAGGGTCCAACTGTTAGCTCAGGCTGGCCTTGAACCGTTGATCCTCCTGCCTCAGCCTCCTGAGTGCTGAAGTCACAGGCATGCCCCCACTGCACCCTGAAACTTCATGTATATTTAATGTAAATACGTGGCATGAAAAGTAAGAATGAAGAAGACGAGGGCAGTGAGGAATTTTTGAGATATTAAAACATTTTTGCATCCTGATAGGAACTGATCTTTTTTTGCTGTAGGCAGAAGCTGCTCCCACTAGGAAGTGGAGCCTGAGCTGGAACTGGGGCACTCGAAGCCTTCTTTGTCCTTCCTGGCTGTCCCTGGGTCTCCTCTTTGCTTTAGGACTTCCACTTGCTTATAGGTAAAAAACAGGAAAGTCAGCCGTAGGTTTCTTCACCAGCATATGGTGCAGCGAGTGGCTGCACAAGGATTGAGAGGCATTTGAGCAATGTGGAAAACGTCCATAAAGTGGTCATGGACACTTGTCACTGTGCAAGCCCAAGCATTGAAGTGGCCACAGAGCACATTGCTCAGCCAGCCCTGCCACTTTCCTTTTAAGTGCTGTCACACTGTGGGTATCAGAAATTGGCTCCCTTCTTAGAAGACCAGGTTTTTAAAGCATTGATAACGTGTATCCCGGAGAAAATACAGTTATCATTTCTTACATACTGACCAAATCATCAGTGGGTTGGGAATGAATTATACCCAGCAGCGTTATAAAATGACAACAGCACAATCGGTTAATAAATACATTGAGACCTTTCTAAAACTCGCTAATAGAATTTTTAATGAATTAGGAATGAGACCTATTTAAATTATTCAGTTTTGAATAAACCACCATCGACTTCACTAAATTTTGTAGTAAAATTTATTCATCTAGTCATTCAATATTTATTAACCCGTGTGCTCAGTGGGAAAATAAAAAAAAGAGTGCATCTCAGATGTTTGCCCTCAGGGCCAAGAGTGGCACCTGTGTGTCCAGGTGCTAGCTGTGGATACTGGCTGGTTGGTGGCTGAAAGGCTGTGAGGGCCTTTGGAGTGTTAGATAAGTTCCAGGATGTATATAGAGTCCTGCCTGGGAATGAGATTGACCTAAACAGTGCTCTAAACAGAGAAAGGACTATGCCGTACTATGCGCCTAGGTTGTTTTTTCAGGAAGTAGTAATTTTCCTCGGTGCCTTTGTTCCCTCCACTCTTCTTCCTTGGGACCACAGCCTCCCATTACACTGTTACCCACTGGTACCCACGCTTGGAAATGCTTCCTTTAAAAATGCAAACCAGTCCATTCCTTCTGTAATGCATAGTGGAATTTCTCCCCCATTGCTTCATCTGCCTTATTATAAAATGTCATGGGATAAATGGGGAATTAATTTCAGTTCATTTATTTAATAATATTTATCCATTTAATGTTTTTGTAAGTCTCTTGGGAAATGGCATAAAAAGATGGCACAGTCTGTGTCCCCTTGGGGCATATGTTCTAGTGAGAGACAGACTTTAATTAAGCCATTGCACAAATAGCTCAACAATTAGAATGGCGAGACATGACATTTAAAGAGAGGGTAAGGTGCTCTGAGTTATAAGGGAGGAAGCCTCAGCAGGCAGGCAAGGGAAGGCCCCCTGAGACTTTACCAGGGAACATAAAGGAGATCCTAGAAGGACCTACAGGTACATTGATGAGGCGAATAACCATTGAAGCCCCAGCTGTACAGGAGGGTGTGAAACAGGAGGTTGTGGAGCTCAAGGCTGTCCCTAGAGTTGCAGGAAGACACTCAGCCTCATCTCAAACAAGCAAAGCAGACACAAAAACCTTAAAGAGAAAGACTGCGACTGCATTGGGCTAGAGTTGCCGATTTTCTATGTCATCTACCTTTGCAAACCAGCAAGATTAGACCCTTAGTATTTATCTTTTGCCAACTAATTTTAAGACTTTAGCAAAGTGGTTACATTAAATGTGTTCACTGGACTGTGTAAACTCAAGCCAGTGGACAAGAATCCACTGGACTGCTTTCCCTGGTATTGTGGGTTAAAAGCAAAGCAAGTTTTACTTTCAGCGTCATAGTCCAATTAATATATGACATTATGTTATATATGCATGGCATCATACTATGGTAATTTATATAATGCAAAATTAGGAGAATGGTATGGCCTTTCAACTTTTATGGCCATACATTTTATACTGAGTAATGAGGGCTTACAGTGTTCAGTGTACGAGAACTTAAAATGGAGAAAGCAAACGCATTTATTAATAAATTTGAATATAACCAATAATGAGCTAAAGGATGATAATATAAACTAATATTGAAGTATGGTAATGTACATTAGCATATTTTGATATAAAACCTTTTTTTCTTGTAAAGTAGCTTATCATGAGAGAAGTGATGTAATTTTATGTATTTTCTAAGTCTGCATAAGAGTAGGTAGCTGGATTTTCACATTTGCTTGTTTAAAGTGACAGCATGGGCTGGAAAAATAGTTCAGTAGTCAAGAGCACTGGCTGCTCTTCCAGAGGACCCAAGTTCGAGTCTCAGCACTCATGTGGCGGCTCAAAACTATAACTCCAGGTTCTGGGGCTCCAATGCCCTCTTCTAGCTCTATGGGCACCAGACAGGCAACATGGTACACAGACATGCATGGAAGCAAAACACTCATCCACATAAAGTGTATTTTTAGTGGCCACACATTGTTTTGGCTGTATGGATTATTCGGGCTTACACAGGTTTCCATTGGATGAGGAAGGACTGTTTCAGAGCCTCTTTATGCAATTGTGTATTCTTGGGTTTCACATCAAAACTGAGCAGCTGGTAGTTTTGAACAGTTGGTTGTGCCATAGAATGTAAAACCACATAAAAGTTTCATACATTTTGGAATGAACCCTTCACATAAGTATGATTTTTGCACCATGCACAGGACAGTTGGAAAACAGTTCAAAGTAGATATTACAGATTAGTAGCTCCTACAAATGTTCGCTTATACAAAATGAGGAGGAAAAATTCATATTTCTTAACATTACCTTCTGTCTCAACAAAAAGCCACTATTAGGAAGCTCTCACATGGCCATGGTGCATGCAGTTATGCTGAGTTTTAAACTTGCTTGAGGTTTTTAGGACATTGTCATTAACAACAAATACCTTTTCCTGTAAGTATCTGCCAACCCTACGTATGGCTTTATGGCCAGATGTCAGTCAGTTGTCTGTGGGGTAGAAGGAGTACTTCCTGTTTCAGTGTACACTGCAGAAGCGCTTACCCCGAGACGGCAGGGAACTTGGGTGTGTAGACAACTGCGTTTATGAGAGCATCTTTCTTCACACAGCGTGTTAAACAGCTGCAAGATGAGCGTGTCAGTTAGTAAAGCTGCCGGTTGTCAGTGCGCATCCGGGGCCTTTGTGTGCACAAGTGTGGGTGTGGCGTGATTGCAGACACAGTGGAACCACTCTGTGTCCTGTAAAGAGGGGCTTCTTACCCTTTCCCACTTTTTGAAAAGACAGATACAGGCGTTTTGCCTGTGTGTTTGTCTGTATATCACATGTGTGCTATGTACTACCAGTGGAGGCCAGGAGAGGGCGTGGAATCCTCTGGAACTGGAGGTGCAGAGGCTGTAAGCCCCCGTGTGGGTGCTGGGGTGGGTCCCAGGTTTTCTGGAAGAGTAGCCAGTACTCCTAAACATTGAGCCATCTCTAGTCCATCTCCACCAACCTTAAGCACTGACTTGCAGACATTAACACAAGAAAAACAAACACATTTTATGTTATAGAAATATTTTTTGACCTTTCAGATCCCCTTCCCCAAAGGGCCAGGAGTCGCTAGAGGTGTGTGGGATGTGCATGTCCTGGCTTGGAAAATAATGAAGTACAGTTTGGATAGGTGGTTGGAGGAGGTGGAGAGGACATTACATTACAAGGAGTAGAGGTAGATGGCAGCCAAAACTCTGATTGGAAAAGATGGTTAGACTGGATAGTTAGAATAAAAAGGACTGTGTATATAATCTTCAGGCTGTAGTCAGAGGTACCCTACATACCACCCAGTTGGGGAGAATAGACTTTTCTGCTGGGTTTGTCCCCTTGTGGGCATGTTTGTTCAGGAGCTTTCCTGTGGGGGCAGGGCATGGAGTGGATTGGCAAGCAGAGAGTGTGCAGTGTGGACTATGATCCAGCTGTCGAGGATACAGCTCAGTCTGAGTGCTGCACTGGGAGACGGGGGGGGGGGGGGTAGGGGAGGTATTTATAGAGAGCATTTTAGAAAGAGAAATGAGGTGAGCTAGAACCAAAAATGCCAGAGGCTGTCTGCACATTGTATTTTATCGCTCTACTCCCTGCTAAGGGCATTGTGAGAGGAACAGACACAGTCTGTGTTTCTATAAAAGGTCCCCTACAAGACCCTGCCCTCCTGGAAGGCTGAGACTACTTCCTTTCCTTCTGATAACAGGTTCGTGTCGTTGGATACTTTTCCTTTCATGCTCCTGCCAGAAGGTTTCCAGCCAGTTTTCATGGTCATATCACACACAGCAGCCGAAGTTGCCCCAATGGCTAGTACATTTTCTTCCACGTATCGTCTCTGACCCCAACCTTCTTCTGTATTGACTGTCCATTAGTCTTTCTGTACTCATTCTCCATGGTAACAATGACTTCTTTTAGGGGGCTGGAGTTAGCTAAGAATTCATACTGCTTTTGCAGAGAACCTGTGTTAGGTTTCTGGAACCCACATCAGTAATTACAGCTCCTGTAACTACAGTTTCCAAGGAGCTGACGCCCTCTACTGGTCTTCTAGGACAGTGAACTCACATACATACAAAAATAAAAAATACTAAGTATTCTTTTGAAATAGATTTTGTGGAATGGCCAGGTATGATTTAATGGTAACATATACAAGCTTTAGCATCCTTCCTTCATTTGTGAAATGGGGCCTTCCACTTCAGTCCCATTTTCCTCAAAACTGGAGAGAGCTAAAAAAGCCTCTAATACCTCAAATTAAAGCACTAAGGTTCAGTTTCATAGAAATTCAACAAACTCAAATCAGTAAAAGTAAAATAAAAAAAGAAATTCAACAAACTCAGCCTGGTTTCCACGGCACAGTAAGCTGGAAGCTGTGAACAATGGGGCGTTGCAGAGCCTACTAAAGGCAGTACCTACTAAAAAGGCATGACAAGAGAATGAGCGAGATGTGGAGGAAGCACCTGACAGTCACAGGGTCCATAACCACTCCTGATGTAGGGATCCAGAAAGGACATGTTTAAGTAGAAAACACCCATGAGGCACAGTTACTGGCCTTTGTCTGTACTCCAGGCTCTAGGCTGATTGTGGCACCCCAGAGTTCCGATTGACACAGAACCCTATCTTTCTTCACATAATGCTCCCGTATTCATGAGTAGATCTGAAAGGATAGCATGGGCCCACCAAGGCACACAGCTCATGTCTGCAGCAAGACTTGGGATTTGAACATAGATCTTCTGGATGCCAAGTCCTTATCCTTTTTTCATTTTTGCCTTTCTTTAAGTTTACCTCCTAAAAGTAACTGAAGCTATGTATGGCATATTATTTTAATATACCAAAAGTACTATATATGAGGAATATGCAAGCACAAAAGTTTAAGTAGCCACTTTTGAGATGTTTTCACCCATTATACATGTATGCGCATGTGATATGCTTGTGTATCCATGTGTGGGCATGTGAAGTTAGGTAGGTACTTACAGAGACCAGTAAGCATCAGATCCCCTGGAATATCAGTTACAGATAGCAGGCAGCTGCCTAGCGTGGATGCTGGGAAATGACCTGTTCTCTGCAAGAACACTATTAAAAACTCATCTCTTACTGGGGAGTGGTGACACATGGCTGTAATTCCAGCACTCAGGAGGCAGAGGCAGAGGCAGGCAGATCTCTGTGAGTTCTAGTATATACCATAGTATATAGTATAGTTTGTCTTACAAAACTTAAAAAAACAAAAGAAAAGAAAAAGTCTCATTTCTTTAGCGCACTTAATTCCAGAACATTTCCAATAATTGAACCATGTTTCACAAAGTTTTTATTAAGATTTATTTATTATATATACAGTGTTCTGCCTACATGCCAAAAGAGGGCACCAGATCTCATTATACATGGTTGTGAACCACCATGTAGTTGCTGGAAATTGAATTCAGGACCTCTGGAAGAGGAGCCAGTGCTCTTAACCTCTGAGCCATCTCTCTAGCCCACAAAGTTTTACTTACATTCCTCCTTGTGATACATTTAAAATGTTTCCCCACATTTTTATCGATGGGTTGTTGGGGCTGTGTGTTGTGGAAATACCATCCCTGCACAGCCAGCAGCCCTTCTGGTAGGAGCACCGTTTGCATTGACGGGGAAAATAGTATCAACTGGCATAGTCCTTTGCTCTCCTGGACACTGGGTTTTCCTTTCTTTTGTTTTGAATGAAATTAAAAGTATCAATTCCCAAATTAAAGGTGAGAATGTTATGGCTTGAGAAGTAACAGGGCATGAAAAAGTTGAGGGAGGACAGCACTCCTGCTGTGTATTCAGGCAGTTGAAGAGCTGAAGATAACATGACGCTGCTCCCCAAGACACGCTCACCAAAGACATCTCGCCATGTCAGGAAAACCCCTAGATGGCTGTCAACCTCATTTCACCAGGGGAGTGACAGGTTGTAACCCTGAGGAGTCTGGAAGAATTGCATGGGAACCCAGGAAAGAGCTGAAGACTTACTGTGCTATTGGGCCCTAATTAGGAAATCACAGTCTGGACAGCAGTGTCAGGAAGTCACAGCCTGGACAGCTGTGTCAGGAAGTCACAGTCTGGACGGCTGTGTCAGGAAGTCACAGTCTGGATAGAAGTGTCAGGAAGTCACAGCCTGGAAGGCTGTGTCAGGAAGTCACAGTCTGGATAGAAGTGTCAAGAAGTCACAGCCTGGAAGGCTGTGTCAGGAAGTCACAGTCTGGATAGAAGTGTTAGGAAGTCACAGCCTGGACAGCTGTGTCAGGAAGTCACAGTCTGGATAGAAGTGTCAGGAAGTCACAGCCTGGACGGCTGTGTCAGGAAGTCACAGTCTGGACAGCTATATCGGGAAGACACAGTCTGGACAGCTGTATCGGGAAGTCACAGTCTGGACAGCTGTATCGGGAAGTCACAGTCTGGACAGCTGTATCGGGAAGTCACAGTCTGGACAGCTGTATCGGGAAATCACAGTCTGGACAGCTGTATCGGGAAATCACAGTCTGGACAGCTGTATCGGGAAGTCACAGTCTGGATAGCTGTGTCGGGAAGTCACAGTCTGGACAGCTGTATAGGGAAATCACAGTCTGGACAGCTGTATAGGGAAACTGCTGTGTTCATTTTCAGCTGAGGAACCTGTTGTGCAATGGGTCTTTGTATAAAAACAGACTGTTGACCTGGGGAACATGTGACATGAAAGATGGAGCAAAGGGGAGCAGTTTGCAGCTATGAGCTTGGTGAAGGGGATCTACCAGTGTGTTTAAGGCATAACAATTAGATATGTTAAAAGTAGCTGAAATGTGGCTAATGAAGAAGAACACAGGTGGGTGGAGAAGAGCATAACCATTATAAAGTTCCGTTGGAATTACAGCTCAAGACACTAGAAGCTGGGGCAGCACTATTTTAATTCCAACTGATTCCAGAACGCAAGATGAGAAGCTATTGCTTAGAAGTTCAAAAATGTAATTTAGGACAGCCATGTTGTTTCAGGTGGAAAACCCTACTACTCAACATTCTTCAAAAGATGGCATAAACTAAAAGTTCACATAGGTCCAAAGTTTTATGCAAGTGGATGGAATATGAACCTGCAACAGACATTAAACTAAGCTACACTGATCTGAGAATCTGAGGCCTCTGGAGGACAGCTCTTACCTCAAACACATTGTCTTGTGCTGCTCATCTTTAGCCTGTCACTGCACCATTATCTAGCGGGTAGTGTGTTGAAATTCCTTGTAGTTTCTCTCACAGTTCTTTTCACCAGCACTACCACTGACAGCTGAAAATAGTGTAAACAGATGGCAGTTTATTCTAGAAAAGGAAACTATAAAAAGCTACACAGGCAGTTTCACTTTCCTTTTTATTGTTTGACATTTCTTTGCTGTTCTCTTATTTTTATGGCTAACCTGAGTTTGTCTACTTTTTGATGTGGTTTTTGTTGTTGTTGTTGTTGTTTGTTTGTTTTTTGAAAACAGGATTTCTCTGTGTAGTTTTGGAGCCTGCCATGGAACTAGCTTTTAGACCAGACTGGCCTCGAACTCAGAGATCTGCCTGCCTCTGCCTCCGAGTGCTGGGATTAAAGGCGTGTGCCACCAACACCCAGCTACTGGTTTGTTTGTTTGGGGGGGGATTTTTTTTGTTTGTTTTAAGTTAAGAAAACAGGAAATTAAAAAGTCAGTCACAATACAGTTCCCAGCAGGAAGACACCTGCCTGCAGTCTCCTATAAGACTGGTTACTCTACAGCTAGTTAAATTTTCTGGGTGTGGCTCTTGGAATAGAAACCAGGCCCATGCTGATAGCACTCAGCCCCAGCCCCAGCCCCAGTGAATTCCTTTTATTTTATTTTATTTTATTTTATTTTATTTTATTTTATTGTAAAGATCACTTCAAAGTTCTGTCTTCATATGTCCTCTCCTCTACTCTGGCTCAGAAAATTGAAGAATATTTAAACAGTAACAAGGATGGTGGAGAAGGCATGCCCTCATCCTTGCTGGCATTGCTAATAATAGAATCCTTGTGTTTTGCAAAGGGAAACAATGACAAAATGCACACACTGTATCAGGAGGCTGTGGCATGTAAAAAGACGTTGTAATGACATAGCCCGATATTTACCAGCCACCACATCTGTGTCTTGTAAGAAATAACTGAAAAGAACAAGCTTTGCCACAAGGAAAATTGTGGAAATAATTTACAGATAAAAGATAGCACTTTTGTTTTGAGGACTGTGACACCAAATTTAACTTGAAACCAAAATCGTTATAAGCCAAATAAATAGTAGGTTCTAAATATAGAGAAATGTATGAGTTGGAATGCATAACCCGTGTTTGGTGGTTGTGAGGGTGGCCTGTAATCTGTGATGAAAAGTCAGCTGCTGTTCTGGTGACCTTCTAAAATGAGCACATTTCAGTTTAATGTCCACATGAAAATAATGGGTCAGAACTGCTGAACCCAGGGCGGGCTGACTGTGCCGACCGTGCCTGGAGTATGTCTCCCTTTTCCTTCAAGATGCATTTGGTAAAATTGAGTGCATTCTAAGGTCTCTGTCCATATAGTTCCCCATCTCCTCCATAACGACAGACTGCTGCCTTCCTAACTGTCTCAGCCAGCATCACTCTGCATCAGTATCCACAGTGGTTACACATCATGACTTCTGCATGATGCTGGGCTCCTTCAAGGGTGCACTGACCCCTCTACCAGCCCTTCCCTCACATCTCTATAGGAGTTACCTTTGAAGAGGTGCAGGAACTGCCCCTGACTTGTCGTTTTTTAGCCTTGGGGTTTTCAGACTGAACCACATGGAGTCCTGTAAGGTTGTTCTTTGCTGTTCTCTGCCCTTTTGCCCATTTTCCTGTGTGGTCTCAGATTTCACCACTGAAGTTCCTGGGAATCTATTAAAAAATCCAGTTAGGTCAAGGGTAGCAATAGGTACTACTTAAAATGTAGTAGTTCCTTTGGGTGGGGCCTGTAATGATGTTAGTGTCCTCTAGTTAAAAGGTGCAAAAGAAAAAAAAACCCACAATACACATTTTGGCTGTGGTAGTGGGAAAATGGGAGGCTGTAATCTAGGGAGGTGATGTCTGGCTCAGTCATATTCTCCCACTGTGCTGGTGGGCATGGGCGTGTGACTTGGGATGCTGGTTTTAGTGACTCGAGTATCTAAAGCATTCGAATAGGCCGTAGCACTTAAAATCTGCTTCCGGAATTTAGCCTAATGAAATAGTAATTGAACATGTGCACATATACATATGTACAAGGAAGCACACTGCAGCAGTGTTTACAGAAGCAGAAAATTGGAAGCAACTTCTGTGTTCATCAGTGGAGGAACTGTTTAGCTAAATTATATTGCAGCTATTAAACATGATGATTCAGAGCGTTATATAAAGCTAGAAAATGTCTCTGATCGATGTTTGTAAAACAGTGTGTGCGTATGGTGCCGTTTTAGTTAATATGTGTGTGAGCATGCCTGGAAGGACGCTCTCTGAAAATATTTAAAAACTCAGCTCATTTCTGGGAGATGGGGTCACATATGACTTTTATTTCTTCCTTTATACTTTTCTGTGTTGTTCAGAGTTATTTTGTGCTGAACATAGTTTTTTCCATTAGGAGAAGAGTCTGTGTGGTTTTGGGGTGTGGAAAAAAACCTGAGGTCCTAATACATGGAGAGGCCTCACCGAGAGCCCATGGTGAGCGAGGACTGGTCACTGTCTTCAGATCTCAGTAGTTAACAGAGAGCCAAGGGGGATGGGGTGGGAGCCAAGGGGGATGGGGTGGGGGTGTTACAGAAATCACGGGCCATCCTGAGTGCACGATGATTGTCACAAAGTTGCTACCAAATCCCAAGACACTGTAAAACCAGCCCTAGCTTCAGGGCCCACCCTCCTGGCCTACCTTCCCACCCTCCCATCCTTCCACCCTCCCACCCTTCACCCTCCCCGAGTGGTGGTCTCCTTTGGTCCTTTCTCTGAAGTCGGTGTTCTGGAATGCCCAGTCTAGTCAGAGAAGCTCCTGTGTCGGCTCTGTGTGCCCACACACTTGTGACTAATGTGTTACGTCCTTCTCTACCCACCCCTGCTCTCTTCAAATATTTGTCTTTCCCCCTCAACACTCAGCCTCCCAAAGCTGCTGCAGTCCTAGAACATTTTTAGCTCAATATTTGGCTTTTGTCATTGATTTTGAGTTTTGATCAAATAAAAGGAGTGAAATTTGACTTGCTTTGTATCATGCTTGCATCATTCTTTGGAGGAAAACACTTATTTATATCTTGCGTCTTTCTTTCTAGCTAGGAAAAGATGGAAATATGTCATTTGTAGCATGCAAGTGAAATTAAATTTTGTTTTGAAGTCGGGCGGTTGTTGTACGCACCTTTAATCCCATCCTTGGGGAGGCAGAGGCAGCCAGATCTGTGTGAGTTTGAGGCCAGCCTGGTCTACGAAGTGAGTTCCAGGACAACCAGTGCTACACAGTAAAACCCTGTCTCAAGAAAAAAAAAAAAAAAAAGTGTTTTGAGATCTGTATAAAGGTTTATGCTTCTGACCTGAACTTGACGTGTGTGTGTGTGTGTGTGTGTGTGTGTGTGTGTGTGTGTGTGTTTGAATTCAGAGGATGCAGGATGAAGGTAATATATTTTTAGTTTAGTTTTGTTACAAGTAGTGCCCCTCCAATCCGCATGGTATTAGAATTAACTATTTCATTTTTCTAGTCATAAGAACTGCAGAAAGCAGTTCTTTGCTACACTCATACTACAATTACTCTTTTAATTATATGAAAGTTTGCATTTTTAAAGTGCAGTTTCTCAGCTATTGTTGGGAAACACACCTTTCTCACAGCCTGCTTTGTGTGAGGTGAAAGCTGTTAGCCCAAATGAGCCTGCAGCACTCCAGCATTTCAGGTTGTTTAGAAACTCTTGTGATGTAATCAGCTTCACTGTCCAAGGCAAGTGTCAGACCTTCTCATACATAAACATGAGTTTGAGCGCAGATTCCAGTGCAGCCACATTTCATCCTGATTGTGAATAAATAATTTAAATTCAGCATTTCAAACAATGGTAATGGATGCTGGTGGAGTGTGGTGGGACTGAGTTCCTTGCAGGGATTTTGGGGGACCCATTTTAATGACATTTAAAACATGTGAGACTGTTATCCATATTGGCAAGTTATTTTATAGTCACAGAAATACTGACATCAGGGATCCCGGGAGTATGTATTACTGAGGTGAGGAGTGTTCTGCTATGCCTGCCCTGAGAGTGGCAACAGAACACCTCCATGCACGCAGCCTTTTCCTCAGGCCCCTCTCACCACCGCACCTCATGTCTGGTAGAAAACAGATTCCATATGGCTGCATCATTTCCTTCTGCTGTGACTGTAGTATCCTCTTCAAGGGGAAGCTCAGTGCCCACATTTCAGCCAGATCGCCTGGGTAGACTTTCCCTGCCAAGTTACTACAAGAAAACACTCTTAAGACATTTTCTCTTAGCCATCGCCCTACAGAAACCAGAAGTCTCACTTGATTCTATGACTAGGCCCACGTGTGTTTCCTCAACAACAGCAAAAAGAATGTACAATTTGTACCTTCTCAAATTCATTCTAGTTTGAAGGCACAGAACTAAATATTTTTTTTCTTTTACTTTTTGAAAATGCCATGTATGTATTCAAGATCCATAGATGTATCTTGATAGTCTCCGACCTTCCCCCACATCCCCCATGTCCTATCTCCCCGATTGCCCCAGCATCGTGCTGGAATATTTAACTGGCCTGATCTTATATAGTTAACCATAGTTGTTACTCAGTTCATGTGCCCTACAGCCATGTCCTATGCAGAGGACAGAATTTCACAACACCCCACAGTATCCTCTGACTCTTATACCACCATCCTTCCTTCTGATTTTCCCTGGGCCTTGGGCAGGGGACTTATGCAGATGTTCTGTCTATGGCTGAGTATCCACAGCCACTTAACTCTTAGTCCTTTGGACAGTCACAGGTCTCAACATTGACCACTACCGTCTATAAGAAGCATCTTTGCATACATGGATCTGCCTAGGAAGGGGGAAAAGACCAGATTTCCTGAGTAAATGGGGAGCATGGGGGGGAGGGGGTGGAAGAGGAAGAAGGGAATGAAGAAAATGTATAACTCAATTTAAAAAATTATATAAAAATATAAACAAATAAAGTAAGTGTCTTTGGCCGAAGTTGGGACCAGCACAAATCTTTATTTTTTTTTTATCCTTGAGAATTTTTCTTTATTCTCTAGAATTTCATAGCCATATATAATAAAATGTAATAGTATTCATCCCATTATTCTTTCCATGACTCCCCCAATTTAACCCTATCTCAGTGGGTTTTCTACTGCTGTGAAGGGACAACATGACTAAGGCAACTTATTAAAAAAAGCATTTAATTTGGCACTTACAGTTCCAGAGTGTTAGAGTATATAACTGTCATTGCAGGAGTATAGCAGGCAGGCAAGCAGGCATGGTGCTGGAGCATAGCTGAGAGCTTACATCTCACCTGCCAGTAGGAGGCAGAGAGAAAGAGAGATAACTGGGAACACTGTGGGCTTTTGAAACCTCAATTCCCACCGGCCGTGACACACCTCCTCCAACAAGGCCACCCCTTCTAATCTTTCCGGAACAGTTCCACTAACTGGGGACCACACACTCACAAATATGAGCCTATGGGGAGCATCCTTATTTAAGCCACCATCATCCCCTCCCAGCTTCAATTAGTGTTGCCCATATGTGCATGGATGTGAGGCCATGCACTGCATCTACCCAAGGGAACATCTTCCAAATAGAATGAGTCTTCCTCCTGTAGAGTATCAACTGCCAATAGCTCCTTCTAAGAAAACACGTCCCCCATCTTTGTCAGGATTTTGGCTGGCGTTATCTTGTACAGTTATGAAGCAGATAACCACAGTTGCTATGAGTTCATGAATCTGATACCAATGTCAAAGAATAAATATTTAGAACACAGTTTGCTAAAAGGCATGACCATTTAGCAAAATATCATCAGTAGGTTCTCTGCTGTGTCCTTTGGCTTCCCCAGCCATGGTTTTGTTTGTTTGTCATATTTATAGTGCTAGGTATGGATTACCTCTTGTGGAGCAGGGCTCAAATCCAGCCAAGAGATCCAGTCAGTTGGCTACCCCCCAAAATTTCTTGCCACTATTCCCCCAGTGGCAGGCACATCCTGCCTGTGACATGCAAAGAAAACAGTCAGTTGAGGGAAGAGACAGCCAGAGGTTGGGTAAGTTATTTTTGCCAGATATACATCTGACAGAGGATTAGTGTCTAGAATTTACATAGAATTAAAAAGAAAAAAAGCTAAACATGAAGAAAACAGTCCTGTGGGTGATGGAACCAAATGTAGATTTCTCAAAAGGTAAAATACAGATTGTTGCTAACACTTTTTTTTAAAAAAAAAAAAAAGTGTTCAACATCCCTGGAAATCACAGATCTTCTTCATGTCACTCCTAGGCATAAAAAATTCTAAATACCTCTGCTACAGAGGTACTTGTACCTCCATGTTCTTTGAGGCTCAATTCATATTGTTGAAGAAATAGAAACAACCTGGAGGTCTGTGAACTGACAAATAGATATATGGTCCATATACAAAGAAAAATAAATACATAAATGGATGAAACTGGGGGAAAAAAAATTATACTGAGTGCGGTCACCCAGGCTCCCAAAGACAGAAGCGGCTTGTCCTTTCCCGTATGTGAATCCTAGCTTCAGAGATTTTGAGTTTAACGTTGAGTTCACGTGGACGCCAGGGCACTAGGAATGGGCCATTCTAGGGGAGGGGTGCATTTAGGAGGGGGTAGAATATAGATGAGGTGAAAACAGAAAAGGGAAATAGTGGGAGCAAGGGAGTGAAGCAGGTACTGGAGTGAGGGGGAGGAGGAAGTGAGGACTCAGGGGAAGGCTTATCCCAAATGAAGTATGCATGAAGAAGCTATGGGAACTTGCGATCTTACAATCTGCGGACAATGTAATTTTGCTACCAGCGTTTGGTACTTTTCCTTTACATTTTATATACTTGCATGCATGTGTGTACAACACATGCCTGATGGCTTCCATTCATAAGCCAGACCTCCAGGGGTCAGCTTTCTCGTTCTACCATGTGGGTTCCAGGGATTGAACCCAGGTGACACATACCCTTACCATTGAGCCATATTGGCTGGCCCATAGTGACAGGCAATTGTTCTGATTTGACTAAGACCCTGCTGTTTGGGTTATATCATTGAAGGAGCAAATAGAATGAGAAAGGCCAGATTGAGAGGCACCAGGGAAATGCCATGTGGCTGAGCACTGCTGGCCCTTCCTCTCTACTGTCACTGACCTTCCCTTCGGTCACTGGTCTTCCTCTCTATTGTCACTGGTAGCCTACTTACCCAAGTGTTGATTGGAAGATGCCCTAGAAGTCATGCCAAGCATATCTCCTCTGTGTCCCAAGTATAATTTGTCAAAGCTGAAACACACTGGGATCCAGCCACTCTTCAGCAGTGAGTGACACATGTTTTGTCTTATTTTGATGCAGTGACAAATAAATATAAGCCAAGCTTTGAACTCTTATCAAAGGTGAATCATCGGCTCAGGTTTCCAGTGGAAGCTGCACAGTGGATTCATGGGAATCTTTTGTTCTCAGGACCAGGTTTGGAGAGATACAAAAAGATGGAGTATATTATAGACATGACACTGCTGGACACTTTCCCAAGAAGAAGGGTGAATCATAAAAGTTAAAAAGGATATTTATTGCCTTGACACTGAAAACGTTTGCCCAAGACTCTCAGGGTAAAAGTTAGGAAGTCACCTTGATGAACCTAAGAATTACATTTCCCAGTGAGAAATTAATTCAGTAACTGCATATGCTCTTAGCTCTAAGATGGGTTTACTTACTGAACTGTAAGCCTTTTCTTTAAGTCTTTTTAAACTTAAGTTGCTTAATAGGAATCACTGGGATCCACAATTTTTAACTCTTTTTGATTGCTCATTTTTGTGTCACAGGCAAAAGGACTAAACCCCAGAATCCAGTTGATACCAACAGAGGATGCAGTGGCCAGGGATGAATGGTCTCTCTTTCTGAATTTTCAGTTACTTAAAAGATGATCAAAGTTTGTTTTGAGAAACTATTAAAAAATTCCTTCTCTACATAAAGGAAAACTTTGGGAAATGAATTTTTTAGGTTGCCTGTCATTTTAACGGGCTGCTATATGAATTAGGCCTATCAGTGAAATTTGCATTGAGAAATCCAACCTTTTTGTTGTTCCCAAAAACAAAATGGTTCTATTCAAAGATCAACTTTTTTAAAAATTTAGACTTGTTCCTTCCCCCCAGCTGCCCAGTAGCATGCTTTCTGCCAAGAGGTGAGAAGTTTGGATTTTCCAACAGTAAAATGTTGGCGCCTTTTTCTTTGGTGCCTAAACTTAACAGTTCCATGCCTGACTCTTAGCATTAACTTCACATAGCCAGTTGTTGTCACTCCCTGTGTTCTCTGTACAAAGAACCATGGTCCTGTTGTCTACACAAGAGGTCTGTGTGCCCACTGGCCGACTTAGCAGGTGGCTGCCAGCCTGTGCCGCTGTGCAGGGGCAATGCCTGGCCAGTGTGTGTGGCTTATACTATGGTGCTGTCCCTCTCCAGGCCTGGTTCTTCAAGCGGTTCATCTCCCCAAAGGCTCCCCAAGGTCTCAGATGTCTGCAGAGATCAACAGGCTTTCCTGTTGCACACTGCCAGCTTCTCATTGCCATTCTGAGAAATCATTCCTGGTTTTCTCCTGCACGGGACCTTTCCCCTGAAGGCTGCCCTGGTCATCACCCATAGTAAAACCCTCAACAAAGAGTAGACATGAAGACACCTAAAAAGCCCTGTAGTAGAAATTGAAAGCACAAGACTTAGCATTTTTATATATCTTTACTTTTGAGGTTTGTTAGTTTAAATAATTGAAATGGCAAAGGGGGGGGCAGTAACATCAGTCTAAGAGAGGGATGTGTCTTGTCTCCCTGGATAAGATCACTCCCTAGGCAGAGCCATAGTGTTCATGGCAGCCCTCAGTGAAGAGATTCTCAGCCTGTGGGTCATGGCCCTTTGGGGCATGTGTGTGTGTGTGTGTGTGTGTGTGTGTGTGTGTGTGTAAGTGAAAGTGAAAAAAACCTTATCATGGGGGGTCACCTAAGACCATTGGAACACACAGAAATTTACATTACAATTCATAACAGTAGCAAAATAACAGGACATAGCGATGGAAATAATGTTATGGTTGGGGGTCACCACAGCATGAAGAACTGCATTAGAGGATCTCGGCATTAGGAAGGTTGAGAGCCACTGGCTGAGTGGGATGTGGGCATGGAGGCAGCTTCTGCAGGTGGGGTAGCTTGACGGATGGAAAGTGACAGTAGGAAGACTTCACAGGCCCCTGTTGGAGGAGAGGAAAGGAAGAACACATAGAGGTTTTATGGGTTGCAAAGATTACATCTTCTCAGAAGTGTGAAGGAAGGGAGGCGGGGTGGTGGCAGATTCACATGATTCTCTGTGCTAATTGATGCTTGACTGCACAAGAGAATTAATCAGTATAATGAGCATATCATGCAAGTCGCTCCATCAAATGATTGCGAAACACAACCCCCCATTTGTTTTTAATGGGGGAAATTTTAAACTATCACTTACCAGTTATAAAGCAGTGTGGTTCTTAAACAATGGAGTTCACATAAGCACTTTTTATAGACTGAGAACACAGATTCGTCACAGTAGATTAAATCAACCATGTCCGTGGGGGGGGGGCAGAGCGATAATGATCATATTAGGCCCATCTTCTGCTGTAATATCTTACTTTGTTGTCATATTCATTATCCCCACCCACCCACCCACCCGTCTTTTTGAGACATGGTGTTCCATTGTAGCTTAGGCTGGTCTGCTTCAGTCACCCAGGTGCTGGGGGTATAGTAGCTTGAACCACCATATACAGCTAGGCTATAAACCGTTAAGCTCTTAATTGGAGACTCATTTAATTTGTTACTATCCATATTTGTAAGTTTTAAATTTTTCTTTCTATGGGTCAGAGGGCACTGCTTGTGGATATCAGACAAATCCCGATGACTAATGTGGCTTTGTGTGCATGGCAGCTGTTTTTTGGCATTTGTATAAAATAAGACCTTAGAGGAAGCGATGACCTCCGGAAGGATGTCATGAAAATGAAGTAGAAGCGAGGAAGTAAGAGACAAATGGTGAGGTTTCCATCAATAGTGTTAGGTCTCCTATTTTTCTTCTTGGTAAAAAAATCAATCCCACAGCCAGCAAGTCCTTAGTAGTGAGTTCCTGTCCAACCCTGACTCCCCTCTGCTGTCCAGGCAGGTAGACTCTGGAGAAACTGTGTCCTGAATGTGATACTGACCATTCATTCTCAAGTATTCTAAGTGTATCTCCTGCTCCTCCAGCCACAGGCTCCCTCTCACCAAAAACAGATAATGCTGTAGCGATCAGTAACTACGAATGACTGCATTTCGTGAACTCACAAAAACTAGAAGATCCACACTTGCCAATCAATGCCTTTCCAAAAACTCACAATACTGCTTTTCCCCTATTCCTCACAGGAAGAATTTAACGGGAAGCCTGACTCCCTCTTTTTTACTGACGGCCAGAGACGGATCGACTTTGTTCTTGTATACGAAGATGAAACTAAAAAGGAGAACAATAAAAAGGGAACAAATGAAAAACAAAGGGTAAGATCTTTCCTCTATTTTAATTTCATTCACTGCCTTTTATATTGTGCAATGAGAAAAGGCGTGCTGTTTTCATGTAAGCAAGTGGGTGATGCTGACTCGGAGTATGGTGAGCCAAACATCCCTTCCTGGCTTTCTCAGTTCACGCTCCTTCAAGGCGTGTTAGTAGGGAGTTTTGTTGGATTGGAAAACCTGCTCAGGTTCTTCCTCAGGGAGATTTTCCTTTAAGGAGTTGTGCTTTCTGTTGTGCAGAGGAGATTTACACTGAGGTACACCAGGCAGGCAGGCAGGCAGCTTGCACCTGGCTGGGAAAGGAGGCTGATAATTAGTGACAAGTGCAGTAACAGCTAGCATTCTGTGTGTGCGTGAGCTCGCTCTGCTGCCAGGGGTGCATTTCTGCTTACACTTTGTTTTTTTCTCATTTAACTCCTGCCACACCTGAGCTGGCCTCTGTCACCATACCATACATGAATGAGAGTTGACATTAGAGAAGCCAGATGATCACCCAAGGCTGTGGCTGCTTCATCTCGTCAGGGTGGGGACAAGTTCAGCTTCTCCTCTTGAATCCAGACCTTGTCTTCTGTCACCGCCTTTTCCTCTTTTGCATCCGTGCTTTCCCTCCTTTTCCTTTGCTTAGGCCTCTCAGGAAACAAAGCCGTCCATACTTTGACAAAACTCAAACAACAGGCCAGAACTAGTTCAGCCTCCTGGATCTTCTTGGTTGCAATGCAACCTGCACATAACTCAAACTGGACAGAGGAAGTGCAATATGGGGATGCTGAGATCCACTCTGGAAATCCACCATTGCGTCTACTCCCTCGAGAATGTGCTGTTAACCACATACACACAGCTTTCGTTGTGCTCATCCATACTTTATCCATAAACTATACCCATATTTTCATTACTGCTTATTCATTGAAAACAAGTGGTGAAATCCTTTTGTAAAATGAAATGAGTAACTATTTTTTTTTTTAATTCACGTGTTTAAAATTTGGAGAGAGGGTTAAGTTTAGAGTTTTAGGTTTGCCTGGTACAACAGACTAAGCTCAGGATTTAGAAAATGACACTTAGATTATCGTTCAGCCCCTGCCCTAGCCAGAGCAATTTGACGTATACGGAACATTTCCCCAGGTGATAATGGCTTCATCAAAAGAAATAAATAAGTACATTTATTGTTCACGTCCAAGTAAAAAGTGTCATTCTCGATTGGCTCGACACATGGTTCAGGGTTGGGGCTGTGCTGTGTGGAGTTGTTCAGGAACTAGGTTGGAACAGAGGCTCTGCCATCCAGAAGCAACCCGGGCATCAGCACAAAGAGCAGAGAAGATGCCGGAGTAGATGAAGGAAGAGCTCATGAGTCTTCACTGCTGGACCTGGCAGGGACTGCAGCCATTGTGCACAGGTGTGTCAGGCTGAGCTCAGCAAGAGAGGCTTCAGGCTGGAGTGAGCTGTGCCTCAGACAAATCTCCTTCTTGTCAGCTGTGTAACTCCCCCCACAGTTAGACTTCTTTGAATTTAGAGTGCATCTTCCAAAAAGGGTTATCATAACTCTAGTTGGTTGAAATATTTTTCTTATTGATATATAAAAGGTTGTCTCGTCATATGGTATCCTAGATTAGGGAAAATAGGACCTCAGCATCTCTCATGTGGTATTATGATTAAAATGAAATAGAATAGCATGCATGGATGTTACATAAATTTCCAATACATACAAGTCATAAATGTTAATGTTGTACCTTCTATTTTTGCTTGGATTTGGTGTGCTCTTAAAGCAACACTCTGCTATAAAAGGCGTGACTCCCCTGTTACCCTCCTTTATCACTAGAATAAAGTAGCTAGTGGACTTGATCATTTTCCCTGGATGCTATAATAGCCTATGCATCCATAATTACTATTATCAAACAGTCATGGACCACCCCATCTGCTGATAGAGCTGGATTGAGTTTATGTAAAGCAAGTTAAACAAGTTAATCAGTCCATAACAGTATAAAGGAATCAGCCTGGCTTTGGACAAGAGTTTTACTGCTTGGTGAAGGGTCCCTGGAGCTACTCACATTAGTAATACGTTCCTTGTTTGCTTTAGACATGGATGCAGGTCTCAGGGTGATTCTCATAAGTCAGGAAGCAAAAAAAAAAAAAAAAAGTCATCATTAATTTTGGCAGCCCTCCAACACAGTGAGTGATGTACCTTGATGTTGATATTCATAACTCTGCTTTGTAGTGTTTTCAATTTGCATTTGTATGTATTTCTTAATTTTATACTCTGTCAAAATTGGAAGCCTGGTTTTGGAACCACATTTTTATTAATTAAACAGACATTTCTGAGCTTTGTTGTATTCCTTGTCAGGGCTTAGTGAGGATTTAGGACAACACCAAGAAAGGCAATTTCAAAGTCCTGTTTCTCCTAAACGGAAACAGTTTTTGTCTTATGTTGTATTGATTTCCTAAAACAACACCATGATTGACTTCACCAGGATTGATCAAAAGAGTCCTGTAAGCAAGTTTTAGGGCTGTGGAAAATGGGACTAATAGGGCCATAGGCACCCTAAATATACATATATTAAAAACTAATGTCTCCTCAGAGCAAGAGAAAATTCTCTTTCAGCCAAGCCTTTAAATAGTATGTATTTTCACCCCTCTGTATTGGTGAAATCACATCCTAAATTTGACACTTCCCTTTAAAGCATAAGTTGTTGGCTTTTGCATTTGATAAGGGAGTGATTGTGAGTTGTTTCAGTAAGCCTTTTTTGTCTTATACTGTGCTTTGTGTTAGAATCGGTTTGGATGATTTTTATTGCAAGTCACAATAAAACAAGATTTCAAATGGCTTAATTGCTAGAAGGAAATAATTACATAACTAATCAGAGGTAGAGCCAGTTCTGAGGCTGGTGATTTTTCGGCTTAATGAGGCCATTCCTTCCTCCTGCCCTGATCCTCAAGCAAGCATCCCTTGGATATAAGGTGACAGCTGGGACTCCAGGCAGCTAGCAACAGAAGGGGTGTCTCTCTTTTCAGAGACAAGGAAGCTCCTCGGGAAGGACCCTGTGCAGCCTTCCCACTGTCATTCCCTCTCTAGCATAGATCATAGTCTCTTTCTCTCCTCCCTCCCTCCTTCCCTCCCTTTCTTCCTTTGTCAAGGTCCCATGTAATCTAGGTTCATCTTGAACTCACTATGAAGTGATGACCTTGAACTACTGGTCTACCTGTGTTTAACTCCTGAGTATTGGGGTTATAGATACATGTCATCATGCCAGAAGTGGTGGTGAGTCTTTGTTGACAACTTGACACAGCTTGCAAGAGATAACCTCAGCAGAAGAGATAACCTCACAAAGTTGCCATCATCAGTTTGGCTTGTAAACATGTCTACAGATGTGAGGATGGGGGTATTCTTTGGATTGCTAATTAACAGAACAGGGGTAGCCTAATGTGGACCATGGTACCCTTCGGCAAGTAGACCTGAGGTGTATTTAAAATAAAACAAAAAACCCTGTCTGGGCAGAAGCAGGAAGCAAGCCAGTAAGCAGCTTCCGTTTCTACTGTAAGTTTTTTCCTTGTCTTCCCTCAATGATGGGCTCTAACCTGTAAGAGAACCCTTCCTCTCCAATTTGCTTTTGGGTATGGTGTTTAGCACAGCCAAATCAGGACAGCAGATTTATTGATTTGGAGAATGGGACTCAAGGCATCATGCATGCTAAGCAAGCATTCTACTAATTGAGTTATGTCCCTTGCCATCTCATAGTCTGTTATAATTCCACAATAGCCAGCCTCACTGGTCTGTTGTCCCTATGCCCATGTATTTAGCCAACAACAGATTTAAAAAAATAATATTATGAAAGGGACTGGAAAGATGTGACAGTGATTAAGAACACTTGTCTTCACAGAGGCCTGGGTTTGGTTCTGGGCACCCATATGATGACTTACAACCATCTGTAACTCCATCTAATCAGGCCATCTAATGCTCTCTTCTGGTCACTATGAGCACCAGTCATACGCTGGTCCTCAGACACACATGCAGGGAAAACATACACATTAAATAAATAAGTCTAAATTTTTTTTAATGTTCAGAAAAAAAAATGTTCCTGTTGAACACATGCAAATGCATTCCTCTTTATTATCCTCTAAGGTATACAATATACATATTGCATTATGCTAGGTTTAGTAAGGTATACAATTTGCACTGTTCTAGGTCTAGTAGCAATCTGAAAATGGTTTAAGATGTATGGGGGAATTATGTAGGTGGTACCCAAATACTGCTCCATTTTATGTCAGGGCCCTTTCAGTGTCCATGAAGATTGTCTTCTATGGCCATTCTAGCATCTATCCTTGTATCTGCAGAGGGGGCTGGATGAATAATAAGGTGGAATCTTTCACTGACCCATGCTAATCAGGATTGGTTCCGTTTATTTCCTGAGTCATCATATCACCCAGTATCAGAAAAAAAATGTTCAGGCTTTTTTTGTAATAGGAGAAGGTAAGATCTTAGCGTCCGTAAATTGCCATCAGTGTCTGGCACCAAAACAGCTGCAATTAAATATGTACCGTACTTTCCTGTGAAGCATAGATAGACTCTGAGTATACCTGGTGATTGGTTCCAAGGTACCATTGGACACCAAGATCTGAGGGTGTTCGCTTCTCTTATAGAAAATGGTGCAGGATATTTGCATGTAATCTCACATCTTTCTAGGTGCTTTTCCTCATCTCTGGTGATGTTGTATAAACACAATACAACATAAATAGCTGTTAAACTTTGTTGCTTGGGAATAACAAGGGGGAAAGCCTGAATGTGTGGTTCTAGATGCATTTTTCCCAAACATTTCCTATCTTAGTTTAGTGGACTCTGTGGACAAAGAACTACAGATATGAAGGATGTGTTGTATGTGGTTGTTTGTGACCAATCAGACAACAGATAGCAGTGTAGATAGTGCAAAATTGTTTCTTGTTGGCTTTAATGTGATACTTAGTTTCATATTTATGATTCTCCCTGCTGACTACATTAAATAATTTGCTATTGGAAAGTATTTGACAGTTTTGTGGACTACTTGAAAGTTAAGATCATATGCTTCTCAGAGCTTTGTGTGCGTAGAGGGTTTGGGAGGAGAGTGTCAAAGGGAGGGTGTAACACTTTTTTGTTGAGAAAAATAATTTCAAGAGATCTTTAGTGTATCATAGAGACCATAGTTAATATACTACACTGACGCAAATGGCTAAGAGAATAGTTTTCAGACTCCTAGGATAGGTTAGGCAATGGAATACTAACTAGTTGAAAGCTAGCCTTTCACATATATAAATATGTGAAATGAACATGGTATAGATGATAAATGCATACACTTTTGCCACCTACTTTCCTAGTTTAAGTAGAAAAGTTGGGGAAAAAGGGAAAACCCCATTTCAAGCTAAAAAGAAATGAATTAAGATAAAAGTAAATTACATTAATAATTGAATATGAAAGGAATATGAAATCCAGAAAATTAAAATGAATTGTGTTTTGAGCCATAAGGTTTTGTTCAGAAGTTAGAGTTGAGTGGCACATTTGCCTCTGAGCTTCCTCATCTGTGCAGAACTGGGGGTGTTACCATTAATGTGGGATAATGTTCTCAACACAGCTACAAACAACCTTGATTGTTCAAATGGAAAGCAATGTTCTGCTGGGCGGACCTTCTGGAGGCATGATTGGCAGGCAGAAAACCTCCTCCGACTTAAAAATCAGCAAGTGAGCAGTAAGGGAGGGAAGTAAACGACAAAGAACCCTAATAGCCCCAAGAATATTCTGAGATGAACATTTCCCCATAGACTCCAGGAATTGGAAGCTAGATATTCACATTATGATAGGTTACTGAAGGATGCTGGCAGCCCCTTTTTCGTGACCTTGTCTTTCCAGGTGGTAGGCACTCAGGCTCATGTTTTAGAGAAAAATCAGATCTACTTTCATTTTTTTTTTTTTTAAACATTTTAGACTAATGCCAGGAGCTCCCTTTAAAGATTTCTCTCTTTGCTTTCCACCCTGCTTACTGTACTAAAACTGAAGCTTAAAGGTAATAAATTAAATCAGAATTAGGAGTTTCCAACTGCAGCTAGGAAGTGTGTTGCATGTTTGGTTTTACTCCTGAATGTGCAGCACAAGAGAGTGAATCTGGATCTTGCTGCTTATTTCCAAAATGGTCAGTGTCATTGGCCTTCAACCTCAAGACCAGATGGAGAACAGTGATCGGCGACATGCTAGGAAGGGAAGGCAGGCTGTCCTGCCAGCCCATTGAGGCCTTGGTACTTTAAAGATGAGGAAAGAACACCCATTTGCTGAATTTTTCTCTTACTGTCTAGCTTAGGTCTGAAGGAAGCCGGGCGTTTGCCCTGGCACCCACAGGTATTCTACCTTTCTAAATGACATCCATTCAAGGGACCAGGAGTTTTTCAACCACATTCCTACACAGAAAAGGCTTGACGGGGATAAGCAACCATGAACAAATTATGTACACCTGCACATGCATATGAAAAGGTACATTCTGGGAAGAAGTATTTCTTCCTATTTCATTAAAGAATGTGTTTCTTTATTAGTTGACAGTTTTAAAAACACAGTGTATGGTGCCCATTTTCATCCCCTATTACTCTCTCTTCCCATTCCAAGGGATCCCTTTGTTCTAAATGATACTGTCCCCTGCTGCTGTGTTCATATGTTCCCGTTTCATTTGTTTTCTGAACACTTGGATGGTGTATTCACTGGCACATGGACAATTTACCAGGGGCTTTACCCCTGAAGAAAAGGACTCTTCTTCCCCTAGCTAGGGATAACTGCCAAAAGCTCGTAGGAGAAAGACAGGGCTCATGAGTTCCTCCTCCACCAGTGATAGACAAGCCCATCTTGAGCAGGTCTTATGTAGGTAACCAAAGCTACTGTGAGATCATGATACAATGCACATTGTGCCCAGAACCCTGCATTTCACAGCCCTGCCTCCATCATCTGGGCAACAGTAGTTGACTGTATCTAGATTTGCCTGTGTACAGACTGCTTTGACTTCCTCTCATCTCTACTGAATCAGTAGCTCTAGACCAGTGGTTCTCAGCCTTCCTTATGCTGTAACCCTTTAATACAGTTCCTCATACTGTGGTGACCCCCAACCATAAAATCATCTTGTTGCTACTTTGAATCTGTAATTTTGCCACTGCTATGAATCGTAATTTAAATATCTGATAGGCAGGATAACTGATATGCAATCCCTGTGAAAGTGCCATTTACCATCCTCAAGGGATTGCGACCCACAGGTTGAGAACCACTGCTCTAGATGAAAGGCCTGGGCTTGTGTTTGAACAGGAGCTCTCTATGTTGTTTTTAGAAGCCGAGAAGTTTGTAAACCACCTTGACAATCTTTCGCTCCCTTTATTCAGTGGTAGGTTATAAATGGATTTCTCTCTGGGTAACTTGCTTTTCAAATGACCCATGAGTGTGTATTTCTTTTTAATTAAACCAAAAATGTTAATTTAAAAGTAAAGTTTGAAGCTGAACTTCAGCTAAATATTTACTTTCATTTATGCTTGTCAATTAAAATGCTTGTCTGTTTTTTGGCCCTTCATCAACACACATTACCTGCTTGAGTAAATTCCCCATCACACTGGTCCACCAACAATAAATGTATCACCAACACGTGAATTTAAATTAAGTTGCAATTAATTAGTTTATGTATTCTACTTAACAACCCTTTTGAAGCACATACTATATAACTACAAAATTAGCACATAAAGTAATTAATGATTTTATATGCATTAAGTACCTTTGACTTATTTCTCAGGTGTCTTTGTAGACTTTGCAAAGATTAGCCAAATAAAAATAAAGTGGCAGAACCCTTGGTACTTTGCTTAACAGAGTTTTAAGACTCTTTGAAGTTAATCTACATATATCTCATTAATCCTAAGTAACTGGCATTTCATCACAGTGTACTCTGATACTTAGTCAGAGTACTGTACTCCCTGCTTTTTCCACTGACAAGGCAGGATCCTGAGAAGGAGCAGCAGAGACCAGTGTTTATAATCAGGGTTTACACAGTTAATTCACAGGTAAGTCCTGTAGAGCAATCACTCTATTAAGCCGGTGAGACATGGAGTTGGTAATCTACAATGCTCAGGAACATGGGGCTTTTTAGTTATATCAGTGTATCCTTTGTAGTTCTAATTGCAGTGTTCTTTATTTCTCTGAGAGCTTTATTAATCTCTCAAAAAGGGAGCTATAAATAATGTTTCTGGAGGGTGGGTAGTAGGTGCTCTTTCCTGTCTTCACTTTGAGCTGTGAGCCCTCTCTCCCCACGGTGACAGTCCTGTGCTTCTTGCTGTGACTGTGAGGGACACATGGTCACAATGACTTGTTACTTTGGGTTTACCAGAATTCCATACATAAAGAAGTTAGATCTCCTTGCAGTGCTGATGGATTTGCTTCCATGAAGATATAGGGATTTACAGCACAGTTTACTTTATGACTTGATTTTCAAAGAGAGAAAGAGAGAGAGAAAGAGAATGTAAGTCTGATTCTTTTTTCTGTTAAATACACATCAGAGAGCATAGTAAAGGTTTAGGTCTTATATGTAGGGTTTCCCAGCAAGCCCTTGAGATCAATTATAGTTTAAAGCATGTCTCCAGATAATCATTTATTCAACAAATATTTATTGAGCAATGGCTATGTCAGTCAATAATGCAATATTGACTTTGGTTTTAACACAGAAGACATTTTGCACTAATTTTTCAGATGTCAAGAATGGTTAGTGATGCAAGTATAAATTGTACTGAGAAGTAAAGATAATGATTTTATACTCAGACTTTGGAGGTCTTTGAAGTAAGCGTTGGCTTCCCGCTACCTGTGCCTCTTTGACAGTTAGAATACCCATGCTCATTTCCTTTAGTTGCTTGGCACAACTAAAGCTGGTAAGATCAATTTTTAAAATGTGCCACTGCTTCTTTGTAAGTCGGCATGCCAAAGGAAAATAATGGGATCTGTCTTGTTAAAGTAACACCAAGGTGGTTTATTAATGTGTTCCAGCAAATGTAAATGCCCTGTCCTTGTGTCAAGTGTTTATTTATAGTTTGGGGGGGCATTATAAGCCAACTCAAAGCTCTACCAATTATGTGGAGTCTGGTAAATATCTTGGGAATTCTCTGTAAAGAACTAAATAAGAATGAAAATAAGATAAATTAGTGCAACCTTTCTGGAGGGCAGCATCGCTGTACATGTTAAAGGACTTTCAAAACATGCTTGATTTAATAGTTCTCCTTCTAGTATCATGCCCTGAGGAAGTAATAAAAGGTACTCGAGAACTGTTCCACAGGGATTTTCATGATAGTGAAAAATTAAAGACAATCTAAATATCTAATAATTTGAGGTTGGCTAAATAAAATTAACCCATCCCCCTGAAAGAACGTTATTAAGGCATTAAAATAAGTTCAAAGGAAGTTTTTCCCTTTCTGACTCTATGATAGGCACATGTGCTACAGTGTCTGTCCGTGGCCTTGGAACACACAGAAGGATTGCAGAAGAGAAATGTTGAGCAGATACATCATTTCCTCCAGAGGATGAAAAGAATACATGTTCATTAGACATCAAAGACATAGTTTAAAGATCAGAATCAGGATGGGAACAAGGCATGGACAAGTTCAAAAGACAGAGGGTCAGGCAATAAAGGTTAAGATCCATTGGAAGCATTCCTGTAAAATGGTGCAGTGTATCACACTGGAAGGTCATGGGGTGTACAGTGTAGAGGAAGAGTGGATGGTTATTGCTAGTCTTTTCAGATTTCTTATATTAAAGGATGGTGATTCTCGAAGTCCTGACAAATAGAGGGGATTGTGTACCAGGCATCATGTGTTACACTGTATACTGATAGTCACATTTAATCTTTAACCCTAAAGTGAAGTGATTTCTTCACTGATTCTAGAGATGAAAACAATGATACTTATCTCAAAGTGTTGTCCAACATCACAGAGGTAGGAAATGGAAGAGCTAGGATTTGAATTTTGGCTCAATTTCAAAGTGTGAAAGCTGAAGGGGCTATTTGGGATAGAGCAGAATCTAAGAGGAAAGTGAGAGTACAGCCTAGCTCTTAGACCCTTACCTCTTCTGTCTCCTCATTATTAAGTATCTGGGAACTTCACATGCTCTGGAAGCATGTTCTCTGCCATTCAGGTACCCCAAGATTAAATGTACCTCTCCTCATAGCCTGCAATACCCACAAGTAAAGGATTAAAGATGAAGGAGCCCAGTTGTTACACTGGAGTGTCCTCAACTTCTGAGTAACGGGGAGCCATTAGTATACAATGCACTCTGTTTATTAAGTCATCAGACATTTATGGTATGCATACTGTTTTATAGGCCTGTATTAAGTACTTAAGATACTGATATTAAAACACTAACATCTCAAGGGGCAGGAATGGTAAGAAAAGACAAGAGAGGACCATGGGAGATTTGATAATCTTAAAATGGGAAACATTTGGAGTGATATTTTGGCTGACAGGTAAGAGCAATGAGGAAATAGAAGGCATTACCCAGTAAGCTCAAGGAGAGAAATAACGGGGTGGATTTTAGATGCTGTGAAGAGAGATGGCATCAGCAATTAATGGGCAAAAAAGAAGAAACCCGTAGGTGTGCAATGAGTGGCCACCATTGTCGCTATGAGGAAGGAAGCTAGCCCACAGAGATGGGGTTATGCTAGTTGGGGGCCAAGCATGTGGAGCACCTTAGAAGTATGGGACAGTTCTGGGGAGGAGGGGGGAGGTTGGTGACCAGAGAGGAGACAGCTGAGCATCATGATGGGCCTAACTATAGTGAAGCAGGGGGTCTGAAACAGGGCCACTCACCAGTATTAAAATACTCCCTAACCTCTGGGAGATAATCCGCCTCTAGTTGATTATTAAGACCTAAGTGCTTGAGCTTGAGTCTTTACATCTCTTAGATTTGGTTCTGAATGTTCCTTCCTGCCTCATGCTCTTCAGCTTTTAGGGCTATATTAGAAGGCTGCGGAGCTCTTAAGAAGTTAGGGCTGCTGGCAGAGGTGGAGCATGAGGGACGGGCTCTTGAAGGTTGTGCTCACCTCAGTTCTGGCCTGTACCTCCTATCTACTGCCATGTGAACAGGCCACTGCTACACACTCCTGCCACCATGAGTACTGCCATGCCTGCCTGCCTTCCCTGCTGTAACTAGTCTTCCTCCTTTAAGTTATTTCTGTTGGGAGTTTTTTCACACTGATGGAAAAGTGACTGATAAAGCATTAACTGAAATACCTGTCACTACTGGGGTCACCAACAGCTTTGTATATTAAGTCCATCTCTGGAGTTGCTCATCACCCCAGAGTTAGTTCTACGTTGCATGATAGCACTTGGTTTCCAATTCAGGGGGTCTTGTGGGTGATTCTGTCGCTGTGATAAACACCATGACCAACAGCAGTTTGGGAACAAAAAGTTTTATCTCATTTTACAACTCTCAGGTCACACCCCACCACTGGTCCGGGCAGGGTCATGGAGGCAGGAGCTGATGCAGAGGCCATGGAGGAGTGCTGCTTACTGGCTTGCTCCTCATGTCTTTCTCTGCCTGCTTTCTTATAGAACCCAGGACCACCAGGCCAGAGGTGGCACCAGTCCCAATAGGCTGAGCCATCCCATATCAATCATTAATGAAAAACAAAATACCTGACAGACTTGTTACAAGCAATCTGTTAGAGCCATTTCCTCTATTGAGCTTCCTTTTCTCTTAAGACTCTAATTTATGTTAACTTGGCAAAACAACCCACCACAACAGCAAAAGAACCACTCAGGACACAGGGTCTGGAATAGAGCTAAACTTGACAAGACACCAGGACAGTGATTTTCAACCTTCCTAATGCTGTGACCCTTTAGTACAGTTCCTCATGTTGTGGTGACACCCCACCACCACCATAAAATTACTTTGTTGCTATTTCATAACTGTAATTTGCTACTGTTATGAATCATAACAGAAATATCTGATATGTAGGATATCTGATGCACAGCCCCCAAAAGGGGGGTTGAGAACCACTGCACTAGGAGAAAGACCATCTGCACGCCTGCTGTAGTGGATACAGGCTGTGCAGTGACCTGAAATGTCCATAGAAAAAAGCAGGCTTCAGTTGCTTTGCCTTGAAACATGTAACTGTTTCAGTCCTAAAATGGGAGAAAGTCTGAAGTCATGGGCAATGTCTCTAGATCCTCCATACAGACATGGAAAAAATCCTGTGTCTTGAGAAGTTTGCAAGTTCCCTGAAAATTAGTTAAGACCTTAGTAAATATTTATATTGTAAATTAATAAATGCATACTGAATATAGTGCTTTCCCCTCATCTGTGAAATGCATTCCAAGACCTCAGTTGATGTTTCAAGCCATAGACCACACCAAATACCAAATTCTGTGCACGCGCACACACTCACCACGCAATGCTTTTCCACTAAATGTGCCATGTACTGGAGCTTTAACATCAGCAGTGTGAACTTTGACAGTCAACTAGCATGAATTTCTCTCCCTTTAACAATGTCGTGGAAAATTCATTCTCACCATAAATCTTGAACAACTTCAGCCTGTTGTTTTTTCAGTACAGTTAAGAATTTCCATCTGAACATGGGTCTCAGTTAGAAGGCCTGGGCAGTCTAGGGGACCTCTGGCAGTGGAACCCTGGTGTACAAAAGGACTTTGGGAGCACATTCCCCGTGGAGGGATACTCCCTTACCTAGAGGCAGGAGGGAGGGCCTAGTCCCTACTCCAAATGACTTGACAGAGTTTGTTGACCCCTCCTGGGGGGGGGGCACCACCCTCCCTGTGGAGTAGGGGGGGGATGGGATGGGAGGGTGGTTGGGGGGCATGGGAGGGAGGGAGGGAGAGAGGGAGGGAGGAACTGGGATCAATATGTAAAATAAGAAAAAGGAAGGAAGGAAGGAAGAAAGGAATTTCCATCTACACACACACACACACACACACACACGAGAGAGAGAGAGAGAGAGAGAGAGAGAGAGAGAGAGAGAGAGAGAGAGAGAGAGAGAGAGAGAGAGAGAGGCGGGGGGGAGGGAGACTGACTGACTGCGACTAGGACTGGTACTGGTGTGGACTTTTTGAAACCTCAAAGCCAACCTACCCTTGGTGACACACCTCCTCCAACAAGGCCACACCTCCTAACCCTTCCCAAAGAGTTCTATCAACTGGAAACCAAACATTCACGTAAACTCACATATGGGGGCCATTCTCATTCAAACTCCACAAAATCCAAATGTTTTTCTTTACTGGTAAAGACGTGGTTGGGAACAAGACTGCATTGCCATGAGACTCTAGATGGTGAGATGCTTTTGAGTTGAGAGTTAACTGAGTTACTACCCAAGGCAAGCTGGAAATAAGACAGTCCAAGGGTATAAAAGATCAAAATGCCCAAAGACTGTTTGGAGAGACAGTGACGGTGGCCTCAGAGGGCCTACCACTTGCTGGGCAGCAGGTGGGAAAGCAGCATCCTGGGCCTTCAGGCCAGCCGGGTGCTCTCTGAGGAAGTCCTAGCACTTGCTTGGGTGTCTCTCTGCTGAGTTATCTCAAGTGTGTGCAAAGTGGTATTTGCTTATTATTAGAACTGTATGATCATTGAGTACAAATAAAACCACGTTTGCTTCTGATATTTCTGTGCAATGTTATCAGGGATTTCGTGTGGACTCAGAGTGAGCCACATACTGGGTGTCCACATCCTATTTAGTAGGAGCTTTCCGTGTTGGGGCACAGCAGCTCAGGGCCAACTCTGCGGCTCTCAGTATGCAGTCAGAAGTGGTGCTCCCTGGGAAAAGTGGCTGACTGCTTCTCCTGGATTATTTTGACCTCTGTCTAGCAGCACGTGGCTGATGGAATTGTTTTTAAAAGGGGGGGAAAGACCTCATCTGCCATTCTCAGTTGCCTTCAGTGAGAGGGTTGCCTCAACTCATCTCTGGCCATTACCAGAAATGGAAATTCAGGAGGCTGGAGAGATGGCTCAGCAGTTAAGAGTACTGGCTGTTCTTTCAGAGGACCTGAATTCCATTCCCAGCAACCACATGGTGGTTCACAACCATCTATAGTGGGTTGTGATGCCCTCTTCTGGAATAAAGATGTACATGCAGACAGAGCACTCATTTATATAAAATAATTAAGTAAAATATTTTTTAAAAAGAATGAAATGGAAATTCGGCTCTATGTACATCAGGCCACTTAACTCACACTGTCATGAAAATCTAAAGAGGACACTCCTGAAGAATGAACAAATGAAAAGCACAAGGCACAGGGGACTCAGTTTCCTTTCTTAGGTTGTAGAGGTGATAACCAATGGAAACAAACCTCCAGCCCAAGTGATGGTAAATGTCCTTAACCGCCCTGTTCACCCTTGTTATTTTGTTTCAATTTTATTGCTGTGATCAAGACCAAGTACAAAGCAACTTGGGCAAGAAGGGTTTGCTTCAGCTTATACCTCATAGTACATCTTGAAGGGATCTGGGGTCAGGGATTCGGGCAGCAGTCCACGTGTCTGCATGTTTTCCTTATGTCCTGGGCCTCCATTTTGCAGATGTCTGACCATCTAGAACTCGGTAGTACACCCAGTGTATCCAGCATCTTCTGAATTGGCTTGTAACCAAGGGGATGGGGGTATATTAGCAGATAGTTCCCTATTTTGTAGACCTTAACATATTTGTGACTTTCTGAACATTACATTGCAAATACTTTGAATCTTGTTAAAGTTGTTTGCATTACTGTGTTGACTTAGTTAACGCATGCAGTGTGTGGGTGGGTGGGTGTTGAAATCCAGATGCATCTGATATTGAATCATTTGAAAATACAGTATAAAAATGAAAGTTTAAAAATCTGGAATCTTTAAATCTGAAAAATAACGTCAGTGAATGAAACTCAAAAAGTTCCTTTCATGTGCTCTTGGGAAGCAGATGTTGTACCATAGTAAATTTATGTACCTCTAAAAGACCAAAGCCCCACCAGCCCAGCCCATGGCCCTCTGAAGAGCACTGGGAATCCAGTACACTCCCTTGCATTCTCTTGGAGGCCAACTCCTATATATCACCAGCAGGCTCATTGCTTCTGCTCCATTTTCAGCAAATACGTCTCTTCAAGGCCCAAATACTTGGCTATTACTTTTCTTTTTAAAAATTTGTCTTTTCTGCTAAAACAGGCAATCTAACATATATTCCTGTTTCTTTTTCAGAGAAAAAGACAAGCCTATGAGTCTAACCTCATCTGTCATGGCCTGCAGCTGGAAGCCACACGATCAGTAAGTGTTAGTTTATTTGAAAGGCTTTTTGAACCACTGTAGTTGGGAGCGTGTGCATCAGCTGGGGTTGAGGTGTGGCATGCAGCCACAGCCACACTGCACAGAGAGTGGAGGAGGCAGACAAAGCCTGTACCACGGGCCAGTGAGATAGATGGTTTGGTGGACAAAGTCACATGCCACAAAAGCCCAGTGGCCCAAGTTCAGTCCCGGAACTGCATGGCTGGAGGTGAGTGCTGGTGACTGACAGTCACCCTCTGACCTCCACACCTGTGAGCAATGGATACATCGTGTCCATACTTCTTTCTTTCAAAGGGGGAACATTTCAGTTTTATGCCTTTTTTTTTTTTCTTTGCTACATAGACAGCATATCTATAGCAGAGAGGGTAACTTATTGCCGTCAGTGGCCATATAGCATACTGGGTAGATATAAAATAGATTAAGTAGCCCATTTCCAGGCTTGGAAATTTTTTTCATTGGAACAGCCTTGCCATGGGTGTTCTTGTGTTGTGATTCTGGGTCACTGATAGATTGTGTGATAGCAAATTAAGTTTGCTTTTCTCACTAAAAATTAGTTTGAGTTTTGGGGAATGGATTGGCTGCTCCTATAGAGGACCACAGTCCTATTCTCAGGACATCTGCCTGTAGCTCCAGCTCCAAGGAAGCTGACACCCTCTTCTGGCTGCTGTGGGCCACCTGCACAAGTTCACACACACACACGCACACACAATACAACTTAAAAAAAAAAAAAAAAAAAACAACTATTTAGAAAATTGGTAATTCTGTGTTTCTTAATTCAAACTAAAGAATTATCTTTAAGTAAAAGTTGTATAATTGTTTGCAGATCTGATATTATCTTCCCTTTTGCTGATGTCCTCTTGACATGAATTTTTTTTTTTTTTTTCATTTTAAAACCTACAAGAGCACAGCAGGAAAACATCTGTGCTTTAAAATTGTGTTCATAGTTGTTCGGTTTCTGTTGTCCCTTTTTAGGTTTCCGATGACAAGCTTGTGTTTGTAAAAGTGCATGCACCCTGGGAAGTGCTGTGCACCTACGCTGAGATCATGCACATCAAACTCCCCCTGAAACCCAATGACCTGAAGACCCGCTCAGCCTTCGGAACCCTCAACTGGTTCACCAAGGTCCTCCGCGTGAATGAGAGCGTCATCAAGCCAGAGCAGGAGTTCTTCACTGCGCCGTTTGAGAAGAGCCGGATGAATGATTTTTATATCCTTGATAGAGATTCCTTCTTCAACCCTGCCACCAGAAGCCGCATTGTAAGTCTAGACAGAATGCCGTTTCTGTTTTGGTGTGGTTTGAAACCTGCTATTGAAAAATTAGCCGCTTGGTTGGGTCATTGCAGTTCTGATTTTAAAATACATATTTAAAAAATACTATTATTAGTACTGTTGGTATTATTTCAGTGTGGACAGATTTCTGCCATAGTAATAAGCAATGGTTTGCATGAGCTAGTTCTACCATAAAAATGACATGGTCTTTTTCGAAATCTTTTTAGGTTTATTTCATCCTCTCTCGAGTCAAATACCAAGTGATGAACAACGTTAACAAATTTGGGATCAATAGACTGGTCAGTTCTGGAATCTACAAGGCAGCGTTCCCTCTGCATGATGTAAGTCAAATGGCAACAGTAGAGATGTCCAGTGAGTACTCTGGTGCTCACAGGGAAGGACTCACCTTCTTGACTGTCTGTCCTTTCCTCTATAAGACAAAGAAAATATCACGAAGGATCACAGGCTGATCCAGGGCAAGAAAGATCCAAAGCATCTTTACAAGATGGACCCTAGGCATAGAAACGGTGCTGGGATAGACTAGGGGGGCATAGAAACGGTGCTGGGATAGACTAGGGGGCATAGAAACGGTGCTGAGTTGGACTAGGAAGAAATAACAGCTCCCTCCCTCTGGCAATGTGGCCAGCAGTACAGATCTCACGGGTCAGGGCTGCGGCTGTGTGAGTGTCTGTCTGGAAGTTCTGCTCTTCTACTTCCTGGCTCGATGGTCTCTGCTTACACGTGTCCTTATCAGTAAGGAAGGTGTAGTAATGGTTCCTACTTCACAGAGTTGTTTTGAGAGTAATTAAATTTATATAAAATATTAGTCCCTGCCATTTAAGTGATGGCTACTTTCATAATTACTGGCAGATGCCATCCCAAGAAAAAAGCAGGGGCCTTTGTTTTGTAAGGAAAACATGTTAGAAGTTTTCATTTGACATTTCCTGTAAATAGACTTTTCCCCCTTGAAATATTATTTTCAGGCTATACCAGGGCTTTAAAAAGGGAGCTTATCAGGGTTTATGTCACAGTGACAAGGCCCCAGATTATTGACAATATGAAAGGACTGTTCAAAGGCTACAGCGACCCATTGGCTTCAGAAGTATTTATTAAACTCCTAGCATCTCCTATGGAATGAAAATTCTAAACGTGATCACTCCAGTACCTCATGATCACATGTGTGGGAGGGTGTCATGTATCTAAAAGTGTTAGCCTATCCTGTCCTTGAAATGTATTTATTCCACATCAATCACATTGTTACTTTGTTGCATTTACTGACCAATTTAACAAAGAAAGCAAAGGCCTGAGTTCGATAGTTGCTACTGTATGTTATGTGCATTGGGGGAGAAGACTATCTTAAAGTGTGTCATGTATCAAAACAAAACTAGAACATCAAACAAGTGCTTGACCCACGTGGATAAGGAGAGAGGGAGGCAGGGGCAAGATGGCAAAAACCGAGCCTCCAGGGAGAGCCAGTGTAGTGTGGCCACCCAGCCTGAAAGTTTGTCCTGTTTTTGTGCCCCAGCAAAATTAGCAACGGAAGCTTCTGAACTTCAGGGACCATTCTCTGGATGTTAGTGTGGAACACCACAGTCTTAGAATATTCATTGACATTTGCCAGTGCCTGGGTCTTGTCTATCTCCAAGCCTGGGGTGATCCTGTGTGGTGTGAGGGGGAAGCAAACAAAGATGGGGGCTCTCACCAAGGCTGGGCTCTGGTAATATGGTTTAGTGCATGAGTGACATGATATAGTCTTTGTCACTTGTTTTCTGTGCATCATCAATATAACTGCTGAGCTGAGAAATGGTGAGGCATTGGCTATGTCAGTGGCCTGTTGCTAACCAGCCAGTGTCCTGGTCCCCCAGCATCCAAGAAGGTGTGTGTTTCAGATAGCTGTTCCTTGATTGTGAGGATCTGAGGTCTTGACTGGCCCAGTTATCTCATTCATCAGGACTGCCTCACTTGACAACCTTAGCATCCATGGGGCTCCAGCCACCCCCTAACTTGTTCCCTAGGTGTGATCACTGCTAGCATCACTATCCAAGTACCCATTGCCATCTCTATTCCCAAATATCCTCAAGGGCAATAGTGTGGTCACCCTTGTTTTAGAATCACTAAGAATTAAATGGTATAGCTGTCCCTTCCAGCAAGTGGGCCCCAGCTCCCACAAATGGCCATTGATGCCATATTTAATGGTCAGATTTGTACACCAAGGGCTGTGACACTCTTTTCTTCCTTTCTGTTTCTCAGTGCAAATTTAACTATGAGTCGGAGGACCCCAGCTGTCCTAGTGAACGTTACCTCCTGTACAGGGAATGGGCTCATCCTCGAAGCATCTATAAGAAGCAGCCTTTGGACCTTATCAGGTGAGCATGAGAGAGCATTCCAGGGAGAAGTACTCAGGGGTCCCTTGTGGTGTCTGTGCATGACAGTATTGCCAGCCAGAGGTGCTCACCCAGCTCTGTGATACCCAGGGTTTTCTCAAGGCTTTCTTACGTACCCATAGTGGATAGATCATAACTTATGTGCCCCCGGGTGTAATCGGACATTTTTCTCCAGACTGTCTGGTCCAAAATAACCAGCTCAGAGGCTGGATGTTACTTATTAATGCTTGGCAATAACTCAGGCTTGTTACTAGTTAACTCTTACACTCAATTTAACCCATATCTCTGTCTGTACTTTGCCACAGGGCTTGATACCTTTTCTCAGTACGGCATTCTCATCTTGTGTCTCTGCATTTTCCAGCGACTCTCTGAATCCACTCTTCCTCTTCCCAACATTCTCCTAGTCTGGCTCTCTCACTCAGTCTCTTCCTCCCCAGCTATCAGCTTTTTATTAGCAAAATGAGAGTAATACATACTCGTAGTGTAGAAAAGGGTTGTCCCACAGCACCAGTGTCTACTCTGGGATCAGTGGTGGAGCATTTATCTTAGAAAGGCCTGCTCTGGATTTGATCCCTAGCACAGAAAAAAACATCTAGTCCCTTCCTACTCCTGCAGGTCCAGCAATCACACTTGGCTCACAGCCCCGACTTGACAATCCTGATTGATCTTTCTGGCATGACCAGCTCTGTCCTGAGTCATCTCATGTGGGCCCCAGCATGACTTTCCTGGGCAGAAACTCTTAGATGATGCTACCATGAATGAAAGGATCCTCTTCTCTTTCAGAAACTTGCCTCACAGGGGTTAAAGGTTACCCATCAGGGACCTAGGAGTCTTTGTTGCACAGGAGTCAGTATTAGAATCAGTAGCTCATTGCATGGTCGGGTGAGAGCATTTTCAATGTTTTCCTACTGTTAGATGTCATTTCATGATCTCAGAGAAAATCATGACTGCGTCGGGGCTTGTCTCTCAGAACATAAGGTTACAGTTCAGAAGCTGGTGGCTTGGGCACTGTGATGTTCTTGAAGTCTACCCTGACCTGTGCATTTGCTGTGGTGACATCATCCATGTCGGGGGGTGGGGGGGTGTGGCCTGGTTTGTGCAAGGATACTTGACATGCAGTATTGTGTGCTCCTGTTAACACAGTGCCCTGTTGCCTCTGTTTTAGTGAGGTGGCAGCCATTAAAAAGTGGTTTGTTAGGTTAATTGCTTTATAAAGATTCATGTAATTATCTCATTTGGTCCTCGTTTAACATTGTCTGGATTATTGTCGCACAGAGGTACTTCTGTCAACTCTGATTACCCAGGAGATAAAATAGCATGCAGATGTGTACATGTAAACACAGTTTCCCTGGGCATTCATGAGGAACTGGTATCCGGAGCCTCTGAGAATAAGGAGACCTGTCCAAGTCCCTTACATCAAAAGCCATGACCTTTACGTGCCCCACCTCCCGTATACCTTAAATCATCTTTAATCACTTATAATCCCTAAAGGGATATAAATACCATAAATGTGGGTGCTCTGCTATGCTGTCTAAGGAGTGACAGCAGGGAGAACCGTCTGAAAATATTCAGTGTAGATGACATCTACCCCAATATCTACAGGTGAGACTAGGTACATTCAGCATGGTGGAGGCGTAGACTCCCCCAGAGCTTTCAGTAAGCATGAGACTGAATCCTTCGGTGAAGTTCCCATGGGTGGAAGGCTGCCTGTAGTCGAGGTTGCCATCCTTGAGCAGTTTCATTTTACTAACTTTTTTCTGTAGGAAACCAGTTGTGCCTGACTACACGGCAGTGGTTTGATGGGTTCTTATGTTAAGTAAATCAAGTGCATTTGTTAACTACCCCAGCCCCATTCCACAGGTTCCCTTCTTTGCCTCACTACCCTCTCAGGAACCCAGGCTTTGACCTTTGTGTGCTGTTCCCTGGGGTTAGCAAAAGGGGTAAATGTTCTTTCTGTGAAAGTGAGCCAAGCAAACTAGAAAGATCAATCTGTGGGAAACCATCTTGGCCCAGAAAAGAAAAGTTCCTGCAGCGACCCCTTATTGACCTCGGAGTGAGAAAAGAAGACAAAGCTTGAGCAAATGGCAGGAAAGATCACTGTAGAATAAAAAATATCAGCCTTTGGAAAATAAAAGTAGGATGGGAAAAAGTTGAGTAGAAAGTTCAGTCAGCCTCCAGAAGTCCAGGTTAGGAGCAGTCTAGAGAGACTGGTTCCTTAGGATGACTGTTAACTCTTGAGAGAATGAGGCTACCAGAGATGACAAAAGGACCTAGCAGGTGACTAGGCTCAGCTCTGAAGAGTGTTTACAGCCTTAGCGTGTAAATCAGAGGTAGCGATTGACCAGAAATGGTGCCACGGGGATGGAAACAGAGGTGTAGGTGTGTGCATGAGGCAGAGGCTTGGTCCAGGCTAGAAAGGCAATGTGTAGAATGAAACACATTTGGGCTGTGCATCTGGACAGCAGCTGGTGGGGTACTGGAGCAGCTGGAGACTGACTGCCCCTCTTAATTGCCAGCTGCCAGGCTTGATAGTGCTCACCTGAAGCCTCAACACTTGAAAGACAAGAGGAAGAAGGGTGGGAACCCCGAGCTAGCCTGGGCTACACAGTGAGACCCTGACACTGAAGCAAAATAGTCCTAGCTAAATGTTCAAAGTTAGGATCCTTTTGGTGGAAAAAGACCAGAGACTATCATATCTGCAATTATCCAATAGAGAACAGGTCTCTATTTACAGATCTGGACTTCAACTCCATTGTACTGGTAATGCCCCAGAAAGAGTTCAGTTCTGTCACTGACTATCCATGCAGAGACTGCTTGACCATTTTCCTAATGTGACAGAATGTTTTTTTACCATTGTAAAGTTTGACCATTCAACCTCTAAGGATCCCAGTTTTAAATATGTCATGTCTAAAATACATAGTTTGTAAGGATTGTGTGGGCCTAATTTGCATTGTGGTAACAAAACAACTGAGTCGGGCAACTTTACAAAGAATAGAGGTTTACTTAACCCACAGTTTGGGGGACACCAATTTCAAACAGCACAGTACTGCCTCTGGCAAGGGGCATGCTGGATTGTGTCTTCTTGGGGTAAGTGGCCTCATGGCAGTGACACTGGGGACAAAGTGAGTTGGACACATGGTGAGACATGATATAGTCCCTCTTGGGGAGCTAATGGTTTCATGAGAACTTGCATATTGCCTTCTGAGGGTGATTCCTGCATGACCTCGTCCTAGGCTCTGCCTGTTAAGGGGTCTGCCATCTTGTAGTCCCTCCATAATAGGGACCAGGCCTCCAGCCCACAAGCCCTTCAACATCACTTAAGCCTCCTCAAAGCAGAGCAAGAATATAGTAAAGAGAATACCATCCCAAGTCTGCTATTTTCCCGCTGTCCAAAGCCAGACACCAGCTCCATGTCACATGAAAATGTTGTCCTCTGCTCATCTTCTGCCCTAACTCCACTCCATGTGGCTCCTAGCCTTCATTTGCAGCCTGTGGTGCTGAACTTGCCTTTGTTCTAGAAGCTGGTCCAGCCTCCCTGGGATCTAGGCTGTACTCACAGCTGAGTTCCTACTAGGTGAGGCCTGAGGAGACTGGCTCAGCTCCAAGCCGAACCTGCGGTCCCTCATAAGTCTCACTTGTGTCTACAGACCAAGACAGAAACAAAGTAGAAACCCACTGCCCGGAAGCTGCCTGGGCCTCACTCGCCACTCTGGCAGGAATCGTTTTTGCCTGCATCTTATTCATTCTATTACCTGTGGTCAGAAAAAAATTGTGAAAAAGAACGACTTCTATTTTCCTATTAGTTTTCTCTTCAAGTACCATAGGTATATAGGTATATTTGTACAGAGAGAAGTCACAGTGGGTAGTGGGGTGGCACTACCTGGGGTCAGAGGTACCAACTGTGTTCTCAGAAATGTACCTTACACATGGGAAGACCACTGTATCGGCAGTAACATTTGGGTTTGCACTGAGCTTCTTGCATTTTCTCTGCGTATAGAACAGCAGGTAGCTGAAGATTCCTACATATTAATGGTCTTTCCCAGACTGTAACATGCTACTCTTCTTCACCAAGGACAAGGGACACCCTATCTGTCCCCTCTGCAGCTCTTTTCCCTCCATTGGTCGCTTTGAAATTCACTCTGCTTCTGCACCTGCCACATCCTTGATGTTCCATAGTTAAACTAAAGGCACCACTGTGAAGACCAGCATGCCGGAGCAGTGAACTGAATCAGGGTTTTATGTAGAAAGCCTCCTTTACTTAAAAAACAAGCAGCCATACTAGGATTAAGCTGCACAGTGATGATGCTCTAAAAATACATTGCCTCTCTCCCTCCCTCTCTCCCCCCAGGAAGTATTATGGAGAGAAGATTGGAATCTACTTTGCTTGGCTAGGCTACTACACTCAGATGCTCCTGCTTGCAGCTGTGGTGGGCGTGGCCTGCTTCCTCTATGGATATCTCAATCAGGATAACTGCACTTGGAGGTAATCGCTCTTTAACCCTTGTTTCCACACTTAGGAGTTATGACAGTGTTCCCAGGGCTTTAGACAGTCATGGTAAAGGAGAACTCATTACAAAAGCTCATTGCATGATCTCTCCCCTTTGTTCCGATAACGGGAATGAATGAAATGGAAATATTTTTCACAGCTAAGGCAACACAGCCTCTGATGGGAGCATTTTGTCTCAAATTTTAAAACAAAACTCTGGTGTTTTAAAGTAGTTCTTTCTATGAAAATGAAAGAGGTAAGGTTGCCCTTGAACTTCTGAGGGATGCTTCACATCTTTGCTGACCTGAGCCAAGGAAAACTCTGAATTCTTAGGGTTACAGAGAAAAAGCTCATGGTTTTCTGAGTTTAGAAATGACTTTTTCTTAAATTATATGAACAGTTGCATGATCAGAAACTTAAGTAACTCAGTTGTGGTTCTGTGTTTTTAATTTTACAAAATGTTGGGAGAAGGTAACTAAATACCCAAGAATCCCTTTGCAGTTGATACTGGCATTCAAATACCAGCTACATCCAAGGGGAGTCCCTGGGTGCTGTGGCATGCTGGATTGTTCTGTGCTGTTTGGGGTTATGTTATCGTGTGTCTGCTTTTGATGCTCACTATGCCAGGCACTGTCTACTGATGGATTGGCCTCAGTCCAGGTGTAACAGGCAGGTTGTGGTTTCTGGGCTTCAGGGCTGAGGTGGTGACATTTTTCAAGTCCTGAGCATGTCATCATGGCTCTGAAGTGGGATGTTTGCTTGTCACCCTGATATATAGGCACATTACCTAGTCCACTGACAAGCTGCAGAGCCTGTGTGCCCAAGATGTCTGTTTGAAGTCCCCTCTCTCTCTTTGTGAAAACAAATTTTCAGCCAAGGACTGAATGTTGGTACCTTCTCCCTCTGACTATGGCTTCTTTGTTGGGCTAATGTTGTTCTGCTCCCTGTGGCATTTCAGATTTGATCTTTAGATTGAGCAGGCTTTACATTTGCAAGGTCCATTTGTATGTGTGTTTGTGTTGGGTGGCATGTGCATGCGTGAGAGAGAGAGAGAGAGAGAGAGAGAGAGAGAGAGAGAGAGAGAGAGAGAGTGTGCACGCGTGCACGTGCGCATGTGTTTTGAATGTTGGCTGTGGTCCATGCACAGGAGTATGTGAGAACATAGAAGCCAGAACAGAACCTGTGTCTTCCTCTCCTGCTGTCAGTCTTATCACCTTGAGCCAGCATCTCTCACTGAACCAGAGCTTACCTTTTTTTCCTAGCTTGGCTCACCATCGAGCTCTTGGAATCCTACTGTCAATATCCCCTAGTACTAGAGTATAGGTATGTGGACCCATGCTTGGATCATTATGTGGGTGCTGATGATGAGATGCCCACAGAGCAAGTGCTGTTACCAATTAAACCATCACCTCAGTCCCTGGTACTTATAAACCTTTCATGAAGTAACCATAATAGTCACATATTAGTTGACACTTCATACAGGTTATGGAAAATGGAAAGTCTTAGGAACATACTGCCTGTGTCCAAAACTATGTGGCTTTACTTCAGTTAAATGCTGTAAGCAGAGCCTAAAGGCCCATACTAGTCAGATCCTGGAAAACAGTAGTGCTGAGAACAGTATGGACTTGGAGGCCCAGTTTAAGAGGGAACAATATTAGCCATGGGGCTAGCCGCCATTCCTATATTTTGGCAAAAAACCTTGCTGCTTTCTGCCTGTGTCCTGAGAATTTCCCTGACACTAAATTAAAACTAATGGAGAAATTTTTCTTTTTTTTGGCAGAAGCAATAAGGTGTCATGATATTGAATCTATGGCATGGTTATTATTAATGGTTTATGCAGATTTATAATGAAAAAGAGCAAGTGAGACAGAGACACAAAAGGTGATTTGAAAGAAAAGGGGCCATAGGGAGCTAAGGAATGTGCTGGCAGAGAGGCTGTAGTTGTTAGGGAAACGGCACCAAGGAGAGGGCTGCTCTGCACTGGAACAAAGGGAAGAGTGCACCCAGGAAAGACCCGTCCACTGAGCTCCTGGAAAGCAATGGTAAACACAAGCTGCTGCCAGTGAGGTTCAAGAGGGCCAGAGTCCACCGCCCATTGGCAACCAGGGTTGGCAGTGTTGTCCACATGGTGCTAGCTTTAGAGGCTAAAGGGTGAAAGAGAGATGGGGTATGGATTCTTCTGCCACCATTTCAGAAAGCCACTGAGACAAGAGCATAGGGCGGCAGAGGAGGCCTTGCATGAAGGCCCTGAGAGGCCACTTTGTGAAACCTGGAAAGTGAAGCCTGCATTATTACAGTGGAGACCCCAAGGTGCTGAAAATGCCAGAACCATAATTTGCCAAGAAGACCTCCATACAGGGAGCGGAACCAGTCCAAAATGGCTGTTTCCTGCAGCCAGCCAAGTTGGATGGGTAGAGCTGAAGTCCCAGATATCTGATTTGGAGCTGTGAATTTTGTTGTTTGCCTTGCTAGGTTCTATTCTCTCTTTGGTCCAGTATTTTCTCACGGTACCCCCATTCCTCTCACTTCAAGTGGTAATGTATCATCTGAACCTTTGCATGTTACAAGTGTGTAATTTGCATTGAGATTCTATAGGGTCAGGTGCAATGGAGAGATCTCCTTGAGATTCAAAAAGGACTTTGGATATTGGACTTGTGAAGAGTATTTTAGAAAAATTTTATAGACTACAGAGCATTTAGAAATTGAACTAAGTATGTCTTGCTTTATGATATAATCATAAGCCTATGAAGGCCGGGGGGTGGGATGTAGTGATTTGAATGAGAAATGTTCCCCATTGGCTCAGGGATCATAACACTTGGTCTCCAGTTGGTGGCACTGTTGGGGGAGGTTTAAGAAGTGTGACCTTGCTGGAAGAATTACATCATAGGTAAAGGGCTTTGGTATTTTATAATGTCACCCTGTAGGTGGATTTTTCTGCCCTACCTCCAGTCCCAAATAGCCACACAGAGACTTATTAATATTTATGAAAGCTCAGCCGATAACTTAGGCTTGTTACTAATTAGCTCTTATTTAAATTAACCCATTTTTACTAATCTATGTGCTGCCCCTTGCTCGTTCGCCTTATATACATACTGCCTATCTGGCTCACTCTGCATCTCATGGCATTTCCCCTTCTTCCCAGCATTCTCTCTGCCCTGAAAATCCTGTTATTCCACAACTCACTCCACTTCTAATTTTTCTCTCTACTTCATGCTTGTGGTAGATATGTGGTCTCTTCAGCTTCCAGCTCCTGCTACTATTCCTGCCACTTGTAGACATGTCTGTCTCTTGGCCATGATGGACACTTATCTCTCTGGAACTGAAAGCCAAATTAAATTCTTCTGTAAACTACCTTAGTCATAGTATTTATCTCAGTGACTTGAAAGTAACCAGCAACCAAAAAGAAACCAGTGTCCGTTAGCAGCGATCCCCTAACTTCCCATTCCCTTAACCTCTATAAACCACGAATCTACTTTTGTGTCTATAGCTCTGTCTATTATGGACATTGTATAAGTCAAGCTATGTGGTACATGGCTTTTCGTGACTGCTTGCTCACTTATGTTGTTGTCAAGGTTCTTAGTTGGAGTTATTTATTGATACCTCCCTATTGGGAGTCCCTATTGGGGAGAGCAGATAATAAACCATTGCATGCGTATGCCACATTTCCTTATCTATACACCAAGTGATGGATGTCTGCTGTAAACATTTACTTGACATGTTGTCATGGGAACATATGGTCTCATACCTCTTGGAGATATAACAGAGTAGAATTGCTGGGATATATATTTTCCCCTGTTAACAGTGTAGGAAACTACCACAGTACTGTGCACAATGACTGTGCTGTTTCATGTTCCTGTCAGCCATATGTGAGGACGTCAGTTTCTCTAGATGCCAGTGGGCACTTTTCTTAGTTTTGCTTTTATGTTTTGTAATTGGCCATCTTACTTGATACAGGTGGTATGTCATGGCTGTGGTGGTTCTTATCTCCCTGATGTAGACTGGTGTTGAGCAACTTCCCTGGGTTTACCATTGACGTGCCTTTGTAGAAATGTTCTTTTTGTGCTCAGCAGAGAAGTTCCTTATCAGGTCTTCTTCTGTTTTAGCTGGTATAACAAATATAACAGATGGGCTAGTTGCTGAATAACAAGACTTATTTCTCACCCTTCTAAACATTACAAGTTCAAGATCAGGATAGCAAATTGCTGTCTTGTGAGAGCTGTGCAGACCATGGATGAAATGAGTGCTGTGTTTGTGTTTCTTGACTTACATTAATTCTTCCTTTATTCTTTTTTTCTTTGTTTTTAATTTAAATAAAAATTTATTTAAAAAAGAAAATCTTATTTTACATTCCAATCCAAGTTCCCTCTCCCTCCTGTCCTCCCATGCCCTCTATCCTCCTCCATCCATTCCCCAGAGAGGGCGAGGTGCCCCATGAGAGATCATCAAAGTCTAACACATCATTTGGGGCAGGACCTAGGCCCTCCCCTATGTTTCTTGGCTGAGGGAGTATCCCTCCATAGGAAATGGGCTCCCAAAGTCCATTCTTCATGTACTAGTGATAGATACTGGTTCCACTGCCCTATAGATTGCCCAGGCCTCCCAACTGACACCCATGTTCAGGGGGCCTGGTTGGGTCCTACGCTGGTTCCCCAGCTGTCAGGCTGGGGTCCATGAACTTCCACTTGCTTATTTTCCTTTAATCTTGATGACTCGTTTTGCTAGTGTGGAACCTGGGTACAGCTTGCTTTCATCACTTAGCAAACATTGTTCCACTGCGCTGGACTCCAGGTTTCTGATAGGGAGCCAGCTCTTTTCTCTCTGAGATTTGTATGTGACCTGTCGAGAGTCTCTCTCTGCTGTCAGGATTCTTTCCTAGGGCTCCCTCTGTCTTAGCCTCTGAGTATGGTCTTCCTAGGTGTGAATCTCTTTGAGTGTATCCTTCTTAGAGCTTTCTGAGATTCCCAGATGTAAAGTTTTCGTGAAAATTGGGAAGCTTTTGGCCATCCTTCAATTATTTCTGTTGTCTGTTTCTTTCTCTTCTGCAGCTTGCAGAATGCATGTGCTGATGTGTTTGATGGAGTTCCACTAGTATTTGAATCTGGGTTCATGGATAGTTTCTATTTCTTCCCTCCCCCCCCCCCATTTCTCAGACTATCTAATCTTAACAGATACAACATTGTGTGTTTTATCTGCACAGGTTGCCTTTTGAGAATTTTTATCATTAATGTTGTTGTGCTTAAGTTTCTTCTTAGGTCTCTTTAACTTCCTGCTTCCCCATTTCATGAGACAGGCTTACATCATCTCTTTAATGCCTTAGGTGTGTTTGCTTTAGTTCTCTGTGCACACTTGCTTACTTAAAGACTCTACTAAAGAGAATGTACTGGTCTCCCCCAGTCAGCTCTTCCTCTTTTAGAGCTATACTTTGCGGGTTGGTGTGCCTGCGACTCGCAGGGTTGAGAATTTGTCCTTTTAAATATTACACCGTAGGAACCCTGGGAATCAGATTTTTCCTCAGGGTTGTTGCTACTTCTGTTTGTTTCACTGCCTCTGCTCCTCTTGCTCTTTTCCTGGACTGACGCCATGGTCTGTATTACCTACCTTATATGGGCACTAAAGTCTGTGTTCAGTGGATTTGTAGACAGCAGTTGGATTGCGGTGATGTCCTTGGTGCTGGGCCATGTCCTCTTTCTGTGTGGTGTGTCCTGGGAATGTGTCTGACACTCCAGCAGACATGTTCAGCTCTCCTAAGATTTTCTTCTAGCTTATGCAGAAGCCCAGGGTTAACCTCCAGGTCCTCTCGGATCTTTCCTGGGTTATACTCTCTATCCCACGTGCATGTGGCCCTTCTACATCTCACAGACATGTTGAAGGATACCACATACTAGTGCTTCCTTTAACGTTTTTGAGTTTACATCTACAATCACTCAAGTAGGTGCTATGCTAAGTAATTTCTGGAGTGTCTTAAAGTGGGCAGTTGGGAGATTAGGCTTTTTCACAATGTCAGCTCTGGGTATGAGGTGAAAAAGCATCGAAACTCATCATGAAGCTTTGCCAGGGAGCTGCTAGACAGGTGAAACACGCCTGCGCCTGGGGAGGGGTCCCTGGGAGCAGCTACAGACACTGCCTGCCCCACTTGGGGGCTGTGAGGCTGGCTGCTCTTGTTCATAGTGGGTGGATGTGGATGGCTGCTGGATTTTAAGGTTGACACAATCCTGGTGAGATGGGCATGGCAAAGCTGTATTCTTCTCAGATTGGCCAGCCCATTTACACACACACACACACACACACACACACACACACACACACACACACACACCGGGAGGGTCATTAGGCAGCTGCAAGCATTCGGTTAACTTTCAGAGATCAGCAAAGAGTGAGTTTGAACATTTTAATCATTGTTCTCATTGACTGTGTGAATGAGTAGGTTTTCTGAGCGCTTACTCAGCTCTCTCAGACATGCTTCCCAAACCCACTCATTCCTCTGAGTTATTTGCAAGGTCACCTATTCAACGATAATGTTGGCCCCATTCCAGCAAGGTCCATCTGAAATGGCTCCACCTGTAGGAGCAGTCCATGACTTCTTGCCTCTTCTCATTAAATCTTGAATGCATCAGTAACTTCCTCGGTGATTTTTGTGACCATGTTGACAGCGTTTCTCTTTAGCCTAAGATTAATGAAATATTTCTTTCATTTTCAATTTGTGTATGTGAGTGTGTGTGTGTGTGTGTGTGTGTGTGTGTGTGTGTGTGTGTGTGTGTACGCAGGTGCCCCCAAAGGTCAAAGAGGACATCAGGTCCCCTGGAACTAAAGTTATTGGCAGTTGTGAGCTGCCCTATGTAGGTGCTGGAATCCACTCAGGTCTTCTGTAAGAGCAGTATATACCCTTTAACTGTGGAGCCCATCTTTCCAACTCCATCTATTTTTTCTATTCCATAGTGTCATTCTCATTTCTTATGTGGAATTTATTTCGGTGATACGATTGGGGTTTATTTATGTTCATGCTTTTGCTAGTGTCATGAGTAGCGTTGTCCATTCTACTCTTCCTGATTTGGGGACCAGATCTTTGGATATAGGTAGAAATCTTTGCATGTTTCATTTTGTGCTGTTGGTTAGTTGTTTTGGCTTGTGCCAGCCATGCCTAATTAGTAACTTGTCTATTCTGAACTTTGGGTCTTCGGTGAGATTTGTAGATCAAATGGCAGTGCTCTAACACAAACACTGATCTCTACTACCGTAAATAAATCTTTAATACATATTTTGATTAGATTCATTCATCGACACTATACTTGTAAAGCTACTGAAAAATAGGCTTTAAAAAATTATTTCCCAATTGTTACAGGTAGATAAGGAGAAAATCTCTTTTGTTTCCCTACGTATACTTTGTATATTGATTTTGTGTTCACAATCTTTACTAAATATGTTCTTATTATCTCTGGATTTAAGGCCAGACAGAATGCTTTGACAAATATTAGGCTCTGGGGTGGGGGGCGGGTTAAGTTGCTTTTGTCTGAGGCTCATGGAAGGGGAAGTAGAAGTGTAATTTCCATATCAAATAAAACCAGCAACTGGGGGGTTTTGTGGAGAATGGCAGGTTCCTGGGAAGTATGTGGAGACTTCAGGTTTCCTCTTCTCCTAGCCTTGCTTCTCTGGGCTCTCGGGACTTCAGAGACCTCCAGCCAAAGTGGTTATGGAGGAGGACCTTTGTCATATCCCCGAGCTAAGGGCACATTTGGGCATTGTATGAAATTCTCAAAGGATAAATAAAAAATATGTTAAAATATTAGGATCCAGAGAGATGCCTAGGTGGTTAAGAGTACTGACTGTTCTTCCAGATGACCTGGGTTCTATTCCCAGCACCCACTTGCTGGCTCATAACCATCTATAACTCCCCTGCCAGGGAATCCAATGTTCTTTCTGACTTCTGTGCACACCGTGCATAGACATACAGGCTGGCAAAACACCCTCCCATATAAATTAAAATAAAGGTTAAAAATATTTTTTTGAAGAAAAGTAGACCACTTACTATTCCGTATGCTTTTTATAGCTTCTATATGGTGAGTCTTTATCAGAATAATAACTGTTACCCGTGATACTGTTTTGTAGGCTTCAGTCTTGTTGCTTGTGATGGATGGACTTGGATTTTATGAGGCGACTAGAAAACAAAAGCCTTTTACTAAGGTTTCTGAATTGCTTTATCTCTCTTTTGGTAGCAAAGAGGTCTGTGATCCTGATATCGGCGGCCAGATCCTAATGTGTCCCCAGTGTGACAAGCTGTGTCCATTCTGGAGACTGAATATCACCTGTGAGTCTTCGAAGGTAATTATTGCTCTTCTAGATGTTTACACTAAATAATCATTTAGTCATAACATTATTCCCCCTTTGAGGATGTTAAGAAAGGAGTTCTTAAGTGAACTGCCAACACTGGAAGATAGCGCATGCTTATTCCACATTTACAGGTTATAGGTTGAGAGTGACCACTCCGTGTCAGGGAAAGGAAGGACGTGGAGGGTTTTAACCTACTGAAATATCTCAGTTAATCCAACCAAGGTCCCAAACTCATTTTGAGTAGAGTTTTCATTTTCTCAGGGCTGGAGGTTGCCCCACCTCTTAGCTATCTCCTCGACCATAGGTTTACTGCTGCAAATATTTGCTTTAATTCAAGTGAGTAAAAACCTAAACCCTGTGCTCATAAATGTATGCTTATGAAGTCTGAAGTCTATAATCATGCAGTTTGTGTTTTCCCCTTTCGAAGCATGGAGAAATGATGCTTGGATTTTTAAAGACCCTGCTGGTCCATTAAGGCTGTTTCTGTTAATACAGAAGGAAGGGTTTGTATCTCAGTGATTGGTAAGAGACGCCCCAAATGTTGGCAAGTGGAGTGAGCTCTTAAGACCCAGGAATCTTGGGTTGAACATTGAGATAGGAGTGCACTGAGAAGAAGCAACCTTAACAGAGAGCTGGGTCATTTAGGTCCTGGGCTTTCAACCTGTGAAAGGAGAAAATGATTCTGCATCACAGGTGCTTTTCCTGGGCAGGAAGGGAAACAGCCTGGCCTCTCATGACTATAATGGTCTCTGATGTAATTCTTCTCTGCCCTTTTGTCCTGCCACATTGTGCAGCCCCTGAACCTTCTGACCTATTCCATGGAAGTCTGCCTTTTTTTTTTTTTAGGAGTAGTGCCAGAGTGCTTATTTTTATACTTTAGTATTAGTGAGTGAGTGTGCACACGGGTGTGTGTGTGTGTGTGTGTGTGTGTGTGTGTGTGTGTGTGTGCGTGCGCGCACACACGCATTAAATGAGAGGACAGTTTTGTGGAGTTGCTTCTCTCCACTTCCGGGGGTTCCGAAGTGCCAATCTTGTGCAGCAAGACACCTTTACCTGCTGAGCCTGTTTTATGCTACACTGATAACATCACCTTTGCCACACAGTACCTGTGATGTAGACAGAATCATTCTCTCATTTTATAAGTTGAAGCACTGAGAGACTAAGTGGTCTGTTATGCTCACACACCTAGATGCTGGCAGGAACAGGAGCTGTAGCAGATCTGTGCCAGTCACCATGGCCGTGCCACGTTCCTCAATGGCTGCTGCCATCAGGCACACGACCCTGAAATCCAGATTGGTGTTTGAAAAACTTGTCCCACTGCTAGTTGTGGGACACCACTGCTTGTGGTACATTGTCAGCCTTGTCCATTTCTACACTTAATTTATAGATTTAAAAAGATTTGATGGCCTACCACTTGAGCCACAGCAATGCCTAGAGTATGGAGTAGTGGCCTGCATGCTGCAGATTACACAGAATGAGACTCTGGGGAGCTGCTGGTCACTGGTTTTTGACTGATAAATTAAAAGGTGCTTGTTAGCACCTTCCCAGAGGCTCTGGACCTGAGGCAGGTGCGGTGGGGATGCCACAGTGGAAGCTCCCTTCTTAAGACGTCCTTTTCTCCCTCCCCGCCACCCACTCAAGATTTCATCCTTAGACTCTACCTACTCCACCTTAGCTCAGGACTTTCAAGTGTCTTTTGTTGTTGGGGGGTGCCTAAGGGAGGGGTCTTTGGTTTTGTTGTTTTTCCTAAAGAATTTCTGGAATCTTGTGGGAGCTACATACAAAGGAAGGGAAACAAAGACAAGTATCTGAGGGCGGAAGGGGTGGGGCAGAAAAGAGAAGTTCCTTCTTCCATCTTCACTCGTTGATCCACTTACTAATTTCTACCTCTCTTCTGAAGAGATGCTCACTAACTGACAGGACTCCAACAAATGCTGACTTGGGGCATCTGGTCCTCTGTGCCAGCTGCCAGTTGACCTAAGTTGGGTTGCTAACTAAGCAGTCCCTTCCTACCTCCTGCACTCCTGTCCCCATAGCTCTCCTGGGACAAAGCAGAAAGGCCAAATGTTAACCTCCTTTCTTGTACCCATGGTTCACACAAGTGTGACTAACATGGCAGCTTCATGTATGTCTACCTCTGCCCTAGGGGATCAGGCATATCCCTCCTTGGGCAGTAGGCAGTTGGTATGACTTGTACCAGTTCCAAAATGGGAATGGCATTGGAAGGGATCTTGAGACGCAGATTACACATTTGGAATACTTTTCACAGCTTTTTGTGTGCAGTTATTTGCAATAAAGAGTAGAACATCATGTTGAAAGACATCTCAGAGCAGGTGTTTTTTCCAAAAGAAAAAAAGATAAAAGCTATGGAGAGCATCGTTTGTGGGACACAGGCTTTGGCTCTGTTCCCCAGGACATCTAAGCATGGCAAGTCCATCTTCCTTGACCTGAAGGGTTTTTAAGAGGAATTACTTCATGAGAACATTTAGAATATTGGCATTTGATCAAGGTCCACATGGATGGTGGAGGGGACATATATCTGCTTTGGGAACCAGGTAGATGAGAATATAACTAACTAGATATATGCCTTATGAAAATAACTAATGATTTTGCATACATGAAAATTACATCACTTTGAGTATAAGGGCAACCTCCAAAAAACTACCTAAAGCAAAGTACACTTCCTATTTAGAAATGGCTTTGAATATGTTATCACTTTTCCTTGTTCACTCAGAGCCTTTGCTTCCCTTTTATTCCACCTCCCCCCCCCAACTTTGCTCTTCATGTGGCCGCTTGTAAAGTAGGCAGAATACATGTCTCCCACTTTTCCATTAGCTTTGTAGGTTTTATATTAAGGAAATTTTTAGACGCTCGCTAATGAAAGATGGTAACCAAGGGAAGGTTTTTCCAGGATGTCATAAAGGCTGTGTATCTATCAGCAAAGAGATCAAGCTTGGCAGCAGTGAGAGAGTGATCCTTAGTGATAACTGTACTGGGTACATCAATAGCACCTGCACAGCCTTTATCCCCTGGAAGGAAGCATGGCAGTTACAGGAGCCAAGCCATCCTTGGGTTGGAGGAAGCAGAACGCTCCTGGAGGAAAGCCATAGCCACAGAAACTCTTCCTTTCTTCCTTCCTTCCTTCCTTCCTTCCTTCCTTCCTTCCTTCCTTTTTTTTTCTTTTCTTTTTTTCTTTTTTTTTTCTTTTCTTTTTTTCTTTTTTTTTCTTTTCTTTCTTTCTTTCTTTCTTTCTTTTTTTTTTGAATAAGAAAAGAAGTATTATTTCTGGAACTTATCCTCTGAGGGGAATGAGACAATGATAAGGGGCAAATCGTAAAGTTACTTAGAGAGCACTAGATTCTTAGAGCCACTGGCTGCATCCTTACCTTCACTCTGACAGCTCATAAAAGAGGCTTTAGCAGCTCCCAATCTTAGCAGATGTGCCTATTTCTTTATCACAGCGTGGGGAGATTCCACTAGAAAATGCACTCAGGCTCAGACAGCAAAAGCTGTTTTTGCCTTTAAAATGTGAGAAATTCCATCTGTGAGTATGTCGTATGTGTCGTGATTGCTAAAGCAGCATCAGCCCTAGCGAACACTCAGGTTGCAGAGAGCACGGAGCGTTATGTATTTGCTGAATGCTGATAAGCGAAGGATTCATTTATTTATGTGTCACTGCTCTATTTTCCAGAAATTGTGCATCTTTGACAGTTTTGGAACCCTGGTATTTGCAGTATTTATGGGAGTGTGGGGTAAGTTACTTTTACCTTTGTTTCAGTTTGATGGTGTTGGTACAATTTTGTGAAGCTATTAAAGTCGCCCACTTTTAGGACCATGTCCTGGCTGAGCGGCAGCTCCCCGAGAGGTTCATTTGTAGGTGTCATTAGATTTTACTGTATCAAAAGGCTGCGGCTTCACAAGCACACCTAGATCCTCATTTCATTATTTCTCTCAATTCCCTGAGTCATACTTGGCCTGGCTCAGCTGATCTCTGTGGTAAGCCACTGGCTTGAGAGGTGATCTGGCAGGAAGAAGGCTGGCTTGGTCTGTGGGTTCCATGGGGTTTCTCACCCTCAAACGGTCAATCCTAGGATTCTTTATGAGGCTTCAGAGCTACAAAAGGAAGCAAAGGAACACAAGTCCCAATGTCTCGAGCTTTAAACATTACTGATATTTATTCTTTGAGAATGTCTATATGTCTATACAATGAAATGTCAACCCCCACTTCTCCTCTCTAGTCCCTCAAGATCCTCTCTCAACTTCATGGAGTCCTTCTCTTTTCTAAAATAACACACTAAGTCCAGCTTGTGCTACCTGGGTGTGCCACCATCCACTGGAGCATGGGGGTGTGCCACCATCCACTGGAGCATGGGCGACCTACCTATGGCCACCCCTCCAAAGAATGATTCTTCCTCTCCAAGCAGCTACTGAATGCCAACAGCTCCCCAGTTAGGGGTGAGGACTTGTGAGCTCACTCCCAGTCTGTGTTGTAATTTGAGCTGGCTGCTTTTGTGTAGGTCTCCTGCAGGTAACCATAAATGATAAGCTTTTTAGTGCAATAGCCACATCTTCCCAGAAGCATGGCACTTGGTCCGCTCCTCTGGCTATCAAATTCTTTTTACCTCCTCTTCTGCAACATTACCTGAACCTTGGTCTGATAAAAGATGTCCCATTTGGGGCCAAGCACTCGTGGTTTCTTGTTCTCTGCTCTTTGACCAATTGTAAGTGTTCCTTAGCTGATGCATGGCACAAGGCAAAGCTTCTCTTCTGGGGTTGAGAGCAGACCAGATCTATCACTTTAAATTAAATGTTTAGAAGATAGCTTGATAGCATAACCATTTAGCAAAGTAACAAGAGTAGGTCCCACCCTAGGCCTATGACCTCTTCAGCTATGGGCTTTTGAACAGGTTTGGGGTACCAGGCCTGAAATCTCTCCTGTGAAACAGACCAAATCCAATCTGAAAACAATTGGTTACCCTATAAAAGTCAAGCCACTATTGCCCCCTGGGTACCAACTTGATAGGCAAGGTGTACCACATGTGCAACAGTGGCATTTGGCCTATTATCAGCTGCAGCAAGTCAGGCAGCCAAGCCTGAGCAATGAGAGAAAGAGGTGGAGACGACTACCCAAGGGCAAAGGGCATGAGTCATTGGAAGCCCTTATGGTTTCAGTACCCATTGTCCCAAATGCTCAGGACGAAAAATGTTTCAAAACTTGGAGTCATTTCCTCCTCTTCTCCCCTCTGCTCCTCCTCTTCTACATCTTCCTCTTCCTCCTTTAAAGGCACATCTTTAAACCAAAATACAAAATCTAAACTATTCCCAAATCAGTTAGTATGAGTAGGCACTCAGCATGGTTTGTATGTCAAGAATGCTTATCCCTGGTGCTACAATTCCCACAGCTGGGATCCAGCCCCGGGGGGCAGAGGGGGTGTCAGGGATTGAAAGCCTTTTAAGTATATTTCACTGAAGTGGTAATAGCAAGTTCTGCACTAAATAGAAAAGATGCAATCTTTATGTGTAAGTTCTGCACAGAAACTGGGTGGTGGTCACTCTTTTTAATCTATGTAGCATCAAGAACATAACAAGGAAACCATTTTATTAAAATGCAGACTTTTGAGTGTTTAATTGATGTAATAATTCTTATATAGAGGGGACATTCCCATTCTCAAAGATACATGCATTTCTTTTCTAGTTGTATTGTGTAGGTTAAGATCAGTAGCATCGGGTTATAGGTAAGTGCAGGGAAGGAACTAAACCATGCCTCTCAACCTGAAAGGGGAAGCATTAGCACATGAACACACACATGCACACAAGCACATGGAAGTAAGGATTGAGGGTCCTTGCAGGATGGGTGGTGGCTGTACCTGTAAAAAGCCACCAAATGCTATTTTGTACCCTTCAGAAATACCCATGGACACTGTAAGGGGACAGTGAAGTCTAAGGTGGCCACACTTAGCCAGTAAGAGAAGGCATTGTCATTGAAGTCTCAATGTTCTTTGTTTTGGTGGCCACCTCACTCTGGGAAATACTCGCCACAGAAGCATAGAGAGGGCTGAGGGTGCAGCTCAGTGGTGATGCACTTGCCTCTGGGTTGTCTTCCGCTGTTGGAAATACATCCCTTTCCCCCAGTAATAGCCAGGGAGCTATGCACGGGGATCAGCAGTCTTCATATTGCCTTAGCCACAGCTTGTGATTGCTATGATTCTAAACAAAAGACATTTTAAATAAAGCCTATATGTGTGTGTGTGTGTGCACGTATATGCATATAAACGTATATTTATAATATAATTATAGTATGTTAACTAATATAACAGTATAATATTCTATATAGGTTAATGTGTTGGTATATTTTCATATTTTTGACATTTTAATTATGTATGCCATAATAATTTTAATATATCAATATTCTATATTAATTTATATGTGTTACTTTTATGCAGGAGAGGCAAGCCTCAAATCTTGTAATTAGCTTTACTTTCTGTGACCATTAACTGCACCTTGTTATGGAACTGTCCTGCACCTGGTTGCAGATCCATCTTGTCTGACTTTAGAATGTAGAAAGTGCCTCTGTATGGCTTGTAGCAACATATGTGTATTTGATGAACTCTGAGTGCTTTATGCTGGTTTTCTTGTCACTTCTGCCTTGCGAGGACTACCGCTGTGAACCTCAATAAGGAAAGTCAGAAGTTGCAGAATGGAGGCGGTGGAAGACTCTGAAGTCATTCCTTACCACAGCCATTCCACTCCTGTAACATCTCCTTTCCCACGGTGTGTCTGGCAATGCCTGTTTCTCTCTGTTCTCTAGAAACGAGAAACATTGAGGGCAGGAAAAGTTTTATAATTGGTATAGTACCAAGCATGCACTTACCTAGAAATATCCCCCATTTAGGCTGCTCCAGCCTGGGCGATTGTGCTGACTCGTGGAGTCCTAAACACAACCTGTACTCAGGCAGCATTCTCCATTCCAGGCTAATTGAACCAGAATCTCAGGGCTGGTACTCATGCTTAGGACTTTTTTAAAGCTCCCCAGTACCTCTGAAGTACAGTCCACATGAGACCAACCACTGTAGACCCCTCATTTATTGATCCCGTCCACCTCCAGTCAGGCATTAGACTCCTGACTCGGCTGGCTCTTCCAGTACTCTAGACACACAGACACACATCATCACTGACTGTCTTAGGTACTGTTCTATTGCTGTGATGAAACACAGCTTACAAAAGAGTGTTTAATTGGGCTTACTGTTTCAGTGGGTTAGACTCACATCTTGACCCACAAGTAGGAGGCAGAAAGAGAGCTTACTGGGAATGGCCTAGGGTTTTGAAACAGCAAAGTTTGCCCCAGTGACACACCTCTTCTAACAAGGCCACTCCTCCTGATCTTCCCCAGATAGTTCCATCAACTAGGAACCAAGAATTCAAATACATGAGCCTGGGGGAGTGGGGTGTCATTCTCAGTCACTGCACTACACTGGCCCAGTGTAGAACACATCCTCTGGGATGTGTTCCTCTACTACACTGCTCAAGCCAGAAGCCTGGCCTGCATTCTTGACCCCTTCTAGCCCCTTTATTATACCTGCATCCACTCTGTTCCCTTCAACATCCTTCACACCTTCTCTGCTGTTTGCATGTAGGTCTTCCTGCAGCTGGGTTCACACCAGACTGCCTTCATGTGCTCCCAACCTGCTCCTTTCAAGGCTCATAATGTCCTTTGTAACATGCCCTCCTGCAGGTCTGTCACTCGGCTGTCCCACCTTCATCTTGACCCTTCAGTGACAGCCAGAATGGAAAGTACCTGGTACCCTGGCCTCCTTGACTTTTCATGGGCAGCTCCCCAAGGAAGCTAAACTGTCCTCCTGCCGCCTTCCTCCTTTACCTGACCATCTCAGCCATCCCCAGATGCCCACACGGTCCCCTCCTATAGAAGGCTGTGCCTGGAGCATCTGTTGTAATGGTTCTCACCTTTACTAATGCTGCAACCCTTTAATATATACTTCATGTTGTGGTGACCCCAAACCATAAAATTAGTCTCTTTGCTACTTTGTAACTGTGATTTTGCCACTGTTATGAATCGTAATGTGAATACCTGATTACACGAGATATCTGACATGTGACCCCTGTGAGAGTCACAACACACAGGTTGAGAACCGGTAGATGGTCCAATGGATATCTCACTTATGTGTCCAGGCACTCTGTTCTTGCTCTGTCTGTGGTACCTGTCATTCTCATACATCTAGAATGTTCTTTTTCTCAGCATCTAGTGGACACTTGAATAGTGATTATGAATGAAACCATGATAATTTCAGAATTTTTAAGAAGGGTTAAATACAGTAGACTAATTAAAAGAGCCTAGGGGACTGACCTGGAAGCTGTATCTTCAATTAACATTTAACATCTTTAGCTTTTTTTGAGTTACAAATTATGAAAAATAATGATGCCTAATTTTGTTCATATTTGTACAAAATTGAGAAATTGATTATTCCATCTAAAAATATTGTTTCAGCTTATTTATTTAGAGGGCACTAAATAAATGTCCTTTCTATCCCTGTCTCAGAGGGAAGGAGGAAGAGGAGAAATGAGAATGTAGGGAAGAGCCGAACCATAAACTGCTCGTGAATAGTGACTTTACTTGTGTGTTCAGTTGGTGAAGCGTGGGTTGCAAGCTTTGTGTCCAACATACAAACTTGCCTTCTGACCATACCCATTACCCCCCACAGACCATCATGTTTTATGGTATTTGTAAATTACCAACACTTTTATTTAAAGAAAACATTTCCTGCCTTTTAAATGTCATTGAAACCTATAAATGCATTGTGCTCACCACTCAAGTGGGAGTGCTAACTCCCAGCATGGCGTTCTGGCACCAGCCTCAGGGCCACACTGTCCTCTTCTCTCTTGGCAGTTACGCTGTTTTTGGAGTTTTGGAAGCGGCGCCAGGCAGAGCTTGAGTACGAATGGGACACCGTTGAGCTACAGCAGGAGGAACAGGCCCGGCCAGAGTATGAAGCCCAGTGCAATCACGTGGTAATAAACGAGATCACTCAGGTGTGTGTCTGTTCTGCAGTGCAGTGCTCTCCATGCAGTGCTCTGCCTGCAGTGCTCAGGAAGGTAATTCAGAGCAGTGCCTTCTCTGAAGAGGTTCATACCACAGTCCGCCAAGCCATCATAGGGCTTGAACAGTGCAGATGCCTGAGCCCATTTTGGCATCTCTGAGATGCTGAGTATCCCAGATGTGTTCTGGGCACTGCTTAGGACAGTGTGTGTGGAGACCACTGTGGCCCCTCTCTTTCAATAATGGTAAAATGCATATATTTTAGAGGAAGTGAGAATGACATAGTTGTATAAGGTAAGATGTGTTGGCATACAGATGTCTCAGGCATCTTCTTTGCTGTTAGTATGCATCCTGAGCTTGCTGTCCCTCTCTCGGGTGCTCAGTCACTGGCCCTCCTGGTTGGGGTGTTCACAAAAAACACTATGACTCTTAAAGTCAGAAAGGATTGTAGGAGAGGAACACACATTGAAATCCTACTGTGCGCCAGCACTGTGTGAGGCATTTGTCACTGGAAGAGTATATTGGCTGCAACTACTGCAAAAAAAAAAAAAAAAAGAGGAGGAGGAGGAGGAGGAGGAGGAGGAGGAGGAGGAGGAGGAGGAGGAGGAGGAGAAGAAGAAGAAGAAGAAGAAGAAGAAGAAGAAGAAGAAGAAGAAGAAGAAGAAGGAGAAGAAGAAATAACATGTCTCCTTGTCTCTCTGTTCATCCAAGAGCTGATTTCTGAATCTTCCATACTATTTCTGTCAACATAGGGAATTCAAAGCTGCTCTTAGTCGCCAGTGTGGGAATAGGAGTCACTCCTGGAAGGAAAATTCTTTTACCAAGTGTTGGAGGAATGTCCGCAACTGTAGGGTTCTAACTCAGCCTGCAGATTTTCAGAAAAAAGGTGCTAGAGGGTAGGGAGCACTTGAACATCCTTATTTTATGAATAGCAGAGCAGGTGGCATTTGTCTCTTGGGATACAGGGAACCGCATTCTGAATAGTAACTGCTATTTGCTGCAGAGGACAGGGCAGTGCCTATGAGTGGATATTTTAATATGAAAGCTGAAATTCAAGTAATGACAAAGTGCAGAGAATCAGAGCAGACATGGTCTGGTCATTTAAAACTGGCAGCTAATGAATTCAATCCCCGGCAAAATGCTGCTTGCTAAAAACTTGCTAATGAAATCTCACTTTCCTTCATTCCTGTGTCACCTTGGTTGCCTTGTGTATTCCTGGGTTAGAGAGGAGACATTGCTGACACTGCAGGTATGATAGCAGCTTATGGACTGGGTGATCCTGGAGCTGTGCCTCAGTTTCCTCGTTTATAAGATGGAAGTGACAGAATCTTTCCATGTTACTATGAGTATTGATGGAGTTTGTGTGTGAAACTCAGGAGAGTGCCTGGCACTGAGTGAATGGTAGCCAAGCTCACACCTGGTGTTACACTCTGGCTGTTCTTCCGGATAAATTAGGACTTGTCTTCTTTTCTTCTCCTGGTAAACGTGAGATAGAAACCTCCAAAAATTCATTGTTACACCATGTTAACATGTAAAGCCTTACCCAAACCCACAGATGTGATTGCTGAGAGTGCATGCCAAGCCAGTTCAGGGTCCTGAATTCAGTACCTAAAACCACTATATAAATAAACAAACAAATGCTCTGCTTGGCCTGGTGTCTATGTGAGATTAACCTCATATCTCTCAGTGAGAACAGTACGCATGCAAACTTGGGTTTTGTTGTTTGTTTTTAGTTGAGTCTAAGGTGTTAAGGTATCCAGAGATGTGAACAGTTTTATTGGTGCTGCCCCTTGACCAGCCATTTTTCTTCATCAGGAGGAGGAGCGAATCCCGTTTACTACCTGTGGGAAGTGTATCCGGATCACCCTATGTGCGAGCGCTGTCTTATTCTGGGTAAGAAACTGTCACAAGCTTATGTTTAATTTTTTTTTATTGTGTGACAAACATTTTAGTATTTCATTTAAAATATCAAGGAAAGTACAAGCCAAGTGCCTATGTGGTCTCCTCCAGATAGGTGTGGTTGCTACATGGTGTCATCGAGAGATGGCCCCTAAATGCTTCCTGGCTGCCACATCGAGTATTGCCAGGGACACCTTCCTGTCCCTTCTACCTCATTCCTACCATTAGGTCAGGATTTCCAGCTGCTACTGAAGAAACCAAGCAGGGAGGCAGTAAGAATTCCCTGAAATTGCAACAACTAAAATTAAAAATAGTAGGAGTTTTCATAACAGAAAGATGTGCCAATGAAGAAGGCATAAAAAACTGATTTTAGGTGAGGAAGGAAAAAAAAAAAAACATTGCTGAAGATACTATTAATGAGAACTTAGGCATAGGAATAAACAGTAAAGAAAGGGACATGACAGCCAGATCCAAACTCTGTCTCATGATTTAATACATAAGAAAGGAAGCGTTATAGATCCAGATTGCGTTAATGAACAGTGGGAATTTTGCTTGCTAGCTATTGAGGGAAGGAAAGGTCAGGTCATACTTTGAACCACATTCTGTAATAAATTCCAAAATACTTTCTAAGCTGTAAACCATAAACTGGAAATAAATGTGAGTGAATGCAGTCTGTAGGTCTAAAGTGACCTTCTAAACTTTGCTAGCAGTGAAAGACATTTCAGAGAAAAGTAAAGATTTCGACACACTGAATTTAAACAAAATACCAGAAGAAATACAAACACAAAGAGATAGGCAAGAACTGATTGATACCTTTAGGATGGAGCCCCAGTCTGTTGTGAGACGGCCACAGGAGCTCAGCCGCAGGTGACACCATATATACATGAGTACCAACCAAGACAAACACAGTGGCCCATCTGGGAAAACAGCCTGACCCTGGGAGGATGGGTACACACAGTGAGATTCTCCTTTCTATCTCCTTGGAGATGCCACATTGAGGTGACAGGCTGCAATGTCAGCTTCTCCCTCTGGGACGGGTGATTTTGTTTCTCATCTTTCCTAGAAAGCCGGTTGACTGTGTGTATTAAAATACACTCAGAAAGATTTGTATGCACTAGTTTTGTTTAGCTTTTAGAAACCATGAATCAAGAACTATGTCAAAGTTTAGAGTGGCCGCACTGATCTGTAATTCTAGTATTCACAGAGCCGAGGCAGAACAGTTGTCAGCCTGGACCACATAGCAAGATCATATCATTAAGGGTAAGGTGTTACAGAGAGATAAGATTTCTTCACAGACATCTCATTTTATAACACATGTGCACACACCGAGCCTATACACACGTGAACACCACAGCCAAAAATGTTCTTCCCCCTTCAGACATAGCCAGACAATGGAATATTGTACATTCTAGCAAAAGTATGCTCATGAAATATCCCACGATGTGTAAAATTCTTAAGGTTTATGATGAGTTAAAAGGAAAGATAAAAATACAAAAACTGGCTTTTAATATGCTAATAAGGCATAGTTCTGAAAGAATTTTGTGTTTATATTAAAAGGTTTGATAATGAAATACGGGAAGGCTGGTTTCAATTCCTGAAACTGAACTTCGGGTCTGAGGTATAATTTTTGATGAGGGCTGTTGCCTGTAACCTAGGTAGCGTCTGGTAGACACCCAGTAGGCTGAGAATTTAGGAGAGGCTGACCCCACAGAGCAAAGCCAGGCTTATTTCCTAGATGGCAAAGTTTCTATGTCTGTTCACCATACAGCACTTAGTACCCTGCTCTGAGCAGATGCCTGGAAGGCTGAGGAGTTCAGAATCATAGAAGGCCTGGGAGACAACCAGAGCCTTCCCAAGCCAAGGGGGAAGCCGAGCTGCCAGGCTGTGTCTTTGAGTCCTGTGACTCCCATGCTTTCCCTCCCTATCAGCTCACTCCAGAACAAATCTTTACTTTCAGCCTGTATTTCTTCCTTCTAACACTGCCTGCTATGCCGACTACTTGTGAGAGAATTCAATAGTGAAAGGGTGTTGAGGTCGGCAGTAAGCGCCAAAAGGATGCTCTTGTGATGAATAATTAGAGAAGTAATGGTGGGGGTGATTATTAGAGACTTAAGTGATCTGTTTGTATTATACTGGGGGAGGAAGACACTACATTTTTCCAATTTTTTCTCAGCCCTTGCTAATTTACACGTGCACACACACACACAATCCTTTTCATTTCACAAGACTTATCTGTGAAGGAGAGGAGATAATGAGCGAGATTACAGGGAAACACAATGCCTTCTCTATGCAAAGATTGCACGGCAAGGAAGAAAAATTCTTCTTAACACTTTGGTCGCCATGATCACAGCTAGTTCTACCCAGTGCTTTTCCTAGGCGTCGGTATAGGATTCTCCCTGTAGTATTTGCCCACTGCATGGGAAAGTTATGCCCGGGGTTAACAGGTACAAGATTCCACAGCCAGTGCTCACATACTGTGCCTTGCTTGGTGCTAGAGTTCCTGTTCTCTGTAGCTTTTCCCTGCCTCTCATCATGAACATTCAGACAGAGTCCATGGTTCTGAAGTATGTCCAAGAAAGAAGATATAGGGGACAATTTAAAGTGTCTAATTAATTAGTGGTTCTCAACCGTCCTGATGCTGCAACCTTTTACAGCTCCTCATGTTGTGGTGACCCCCAATTATTAAAATTATTGTGCTGCTACTTCGCAACTAATTTTGCTACAGTTATGAATCGTGATGTAAACATCAGCTATACCTGATGGTCTCAGGCAACCAATGTGAAAGGGTCACTTAACCCTGAAAGGGTTCAAGACCCACAGGTTGAGAAACACTGGCCTAAATTAAATACTGCTGTTTCAGGTAAGGAAAGGGTCTTCAACATGCAGTTAATGTTGACCAGAGAGAGACATTCTGTTTCCTGAGAAAATAAAACCCTGCCACGTGCAGGCTGTGCCCGACGCCACCCAGTGGCCCTGGGAAATAGTCAGAAATGTAGCAGAGCTTGTGGGGCTGAGGGTGAGAATGGTGAGGCTCAGAGAGTGAATGATGACTCAGGAGCGTGAAAAGTTTGAACCCAAGTGTGGAAAGCATGAGCTCTTAAAGCAGAGGCTTGCTGCCAATACCAATGGCCTGGTACCTTGGCCACTGCTTCAGTAAGACCCTGATACTACCATGGTAAAGGCAAGCCAGCCCATGCTGACGTTTTGTGACTGGCTTTCTGACAGGAGGAATGGTTCTCCTTAGAGTAGAACTGAAGCCCCTGATGAGTCCACACCTGAACCACTGAGTATTGTACACGGGACATTTTCATTGCTTCTGTGATGATGAACACTCTCCACTTTTGTGCTGTCTGAAGATCAACACTCCTTTTACTTGGTGCTCTTAGTCTATACAATTGTCCTATAAAACTATGTAGTGAGGGATAGCACATCTCCTCTTGCCTGGCCCAGTCTGACTGTCAACAGTATCCCACTATGGTAGATGTTCCCTCTCTCATTCCCATGTTTCTTCCCATCTAGCCCCATTTATCAGCTCTTCCCTGGCACTTATATCCTGACCTTTATTTATCTAACCACTGAGCCCATCTCAGTGACAGTCTGAGGCTCAACGAGGCTCACACTGCCAATATTGGTGCTTTCAGATCCTGCTCATCATCGCGTCTGTGATCGGCATCATCGTCTACAGGCTGTCGGTGTTCATTGTGTTCTCTACAACCCTCCCCAAGAATCCCAACGGGACTGACCCAATCCAGAAATACCTGACACCACAGATGGCCACATCCATCACAGCTTCTATCATCAGCTTCATCATCATCATGATCCTGAACACTATCTATGAGAAGGTGGCCATCATGATCACCAACTTCGGTGAGGTCCTGCCCGGCGGGAACGATTTCCAAGAGATTTAGAGAACCTTTAGTTATCTTCATTCCTGTAGGTTAAGATTGTTAGGAAATTCTAAGTGTAAACATATTTTCTCTAGCCCATATGGGGTTGGACATGTTGCTCAGTGACAACAGGGATTTGATCCCTAGCACCAGAACAAAAATAACACCAGGGTTTTAAAACAAAACTGTTCCTGAACATTTGACCATAAAAGCATTTTTTAAATTTTAAGGAGCAGTTAGAAAATGTGTGTGTGTGTGTGTGTGTGTGTTGGCTTGCCATGGAGGATATTGTGTTTATATAGGATGAGAACTCATAACAATGTGTAAACTCAGAATTAACACAGTGGCTATATTAAGAAGTGGAAAACAGATTAAACTAGAACAGTGTGAATTGTATTCCTTTCAGCATGCCATCTTGGGATCTGAGCCTTTGATTAGGGTCTCAGAGCTGTTCAGGATCTCAGCATCTTTCTTGCTGCTGTTTTAACTGCAGAACTCCCAAGGACCCAGACTGACTATGAGAACAGCCTGACCATGAAGATGTTCTTGTTCCAGTTCGTTAACTACTACTCCTCGTGTTTCTACATCGCCTTCTTTAAGGGCAAGTTTGTCGGCTATCCAGGGGATCCGGTGTATTGGCTGGGCAAGTACAGAAACGAAGAGGTGCGAAAACACCATCACGTTACTCTCTTGACAGTTAAAGCTCTGCTCGCTTTCTCTCGGCTGCCTAATGAAAGTGACTTCCTTGTGTATTTCTGAGCTATTTTTAGCCTAAGAGAACAAATAGAGATGTTAATGCAGTGTTCCTTTGCAAGTTACACACCTGAAATCTGAGTGTTGTTTCCTTTGTGACATGCCAGTGCGACCCGGGCGGCTGTCTCCTTGAACTGACTACACAGCTGACAATCATCATGGGAGGAAAGGCAATCTGGAATAACATACAAGAAGTGTTGTTCCCGTAAGTACTAGATACATAGTCCTGGGGTTTAGATGGGAGACTGGTCAGCCCACCCACTGAAATAATTTGCCCACATAGCTATACATCTACCTCTAAAGCAGACTAGAATCCATTAAAACTAAAGGGTCTAACCAGTGGTTTCTACATGTTTAATGATATACAGGGGCCCAGCAGATAGCTAAGTTTTCTGTGTGAGCATGAAGGCTGGAGCTGGGAATCCTCAGGAGCCATGTAAAAAGCCAGGCACTGTCGTACATACCTGGATGGGGATGTAGAGACAGGAGGATCCCCGGAGCTCATCGGCCAGCCAGTGAGCATAGCTAAATTGGAGAAGTTTGGGGATCAATGATAGACCATGCCTGAAAAAAGCTGGTGAAGACTAATTGAGGACTATTGTCAACCTCTGGAATTCACATGCTCCTGCACACACGTGTCCACACACAAGCACAGACAGTCCTGTAAGATCTTCATCTTCATACTTAACAGAAACCCCACCTGCTGTAGTTTATGCCTCTTAGGCTATCACTGGTGGCAGATTCAGCAGAGGCCTCTGAGCAAGGGTCCTTGTTAAAGCTGTGAACTGCATGTTATCACACATTCACATGGTATCCCCCACCTTCCTGCATCTAGATGTCATTGATAGTAATGTGATATAAGCCCAGTATGTGCCAGTCTCTTTAGCAAGTGCTATATGTTTTCATGTATATGTTTATATAGTTTAATTCCATAGATAGTATTTTAATCTTCCTTTTGCTAATGAAGATCTGTGGCTTAAAGAGGTTAAATGGTTTACTTAAGATCACATTGGCAGTGAGAGACTAGCGTGGGATTCAACTCCAGGATAACATGACTCCAGACTCAGTGTTGTCAAGAATAGATGTCTCTTGTGATCCCTAAAGCATCAGAAACAGTTACCATCAGGTTTTGAGTAGTTTCCCTAAAAAATGAGAATAGCAACAGGAACCAGTTACCCTCCAGACAGGTAGAAAGGGCCCTATTGTGTAGACAGCACTTTATGCATTACCTACAAACAGAACACTTGATATAAAACTTTTCTGTTGTGATTTAACAAATTATTACAAAGTCAATGGGTTAAAATAAGATTTGAAGTCTCCCAGTCTGGAGGTCAGATGTCAAACATGGATCTCACTGAGCTAACACCAGAGTGCCAGCTAGTCTCAGGACTTTGCCTTTTCTGGCCTCTGGGCAACCCAGATAGGCCCTTCTCTTAGGATGCTGCCTGTCATGCCTCTGCCTGGTCTGTGGTTCTCATCCCTCCCTACATCATCCAGGATGGTCCCCCCTGTCCTATAGCTGATGCTTCTTGGTACCCAGCGCTCTTTGGGTCTTCTGGAGATGGGCAGGGAACCTCCTTGGGACATTGTCCTGACCACATGCTTACTTTTTCAAAGTAGTTTCGGGCTTCCAATTGTGCTTTCACGAAACTTCTGATTCCCCCTTCTACAACTTTGCCATCCCAGCACTGATATTCTAGGGATTTTCTTTACAAAAGACGGTGTTAACATTAAAGAAAGAAAATAATGGAAACCCTAAAACACCTGGAACGTTAGTATCTGTGGACATTTAGCCAGAAGGCATGTCTACACCAGTGCAGAGTGTCACCTCACCTTAACAGCCTCTCGAGCCCCCCACTCAAGCATGAAGGTAAACTTAGGGTTTACATTTCGAAATGAAAGTCCTTCCTTTGTATAGTCTTTTACCCGACCATGCAGTGGTATAGATTTGCTTAAAGATCACCACCTGGTTTAGGCTGAACCTTCCTGAATCTTCCACTGTTTTCCCTCACCACTTACAATGTTGTCTTTTTCTGCCCCGAATCTTTGTGTCATTCCTGCATTGCCAGGTTTCTCACCATTCTCTCTGGAATAGTTAGCTGCCTGGGTTTCAGTGTATCCACATCACTGGGCCTTTCTCCTCTTCAGTGGAAACTCTTGAGACCCTTCCCAGCAAAGACAACACTCCCAACCCAGGAAAGGGCTCCAGCTTTAACTGTGAGATAACTTCAATCCTGCTGCACAGAAAACAACCCTTCCTTTCATCAAGTTCATATCCCTGTTTTTCCAGATAAGTAAAAGTAGGTCATGGGCAAATCATGCCGTTTCAATATGAAAATGGATTAAAAAAAAAACACTTAACTCATTCTTATATTTTTGGTTGTGAGCCTAGCCTTTAACGGCTGAGCCATCTCTCCAGCCCCACTTAACTCATTCTTGTACGACTAAGCAGCATTTCCGGAGCCAAGTAGATTATTTGACTCTAAATGTTTTTTGATAAGTAACTGCCTAACAATGAGCTACTTTCTGAGTTTTAAAAAGTTAACAGAAAGGCGTCTTTCCTAAATCAATTCTGAGGAATTCTGACTTCAAGTCAGCTTATTGTTAACAAGTTCAGAGATTTCCATTCTGGCAGAAGATAATGATGTCATGTTTTTAATTCCTTTCCCCTGGCTTGAAACCTGAGAATGCCAAGTCTCAGAGTCCCTAGGGCTGTGCTGCTCTGTGTGGGCCAGTTCCTTAGTTCCACACAGAATCTACTGCAGTGGTGTGCCCCTTGCCCCTGAAGAGTATTGGCATCAGGGAAGAGCTATCATAGTTCTCATATGAGCTTGCTACTTCACAGGAATGCAGGAAAGGGTATTTGGTCAAAATTTCTGAGACTTGGTCATTTCAGGTCCCACACCTTCATTTGGCTTGGCTTCCTAGACTGAGCCGAGCCTATACCTAGACTGGTTCCAGGTGCAGTGCAGGTATTGGGCATGAGGCCTGGAGTGAGTGTTGACCTCAAATGTAGTCATCAGTGATTGATACTGTGTTTAGCTGGACCTAGCAAATGTCAGCCCACAGGCCATCCCAGCACTGATATTCTAGGGATTTTCTTTTTTTCTTCACAAAAGACGGTGTTAACATTAAAGAAAGAAAATAATGAAAACCCTAAGACACCTGGAACGTTAGTATCTGTGGACATTTAGCCAGAAGATGGTTGGGACCTTTTTTTTTCCCCCCCCTTTATGTATCCTTTCTTTTTTAAAATGACCATGAACTTACATAACCAGAGAAGGGACTGTTGTAGGAAATACCTGCCTTCAAGGGAGGCTGTGGATGAGGCCACACTCACCCAGGGATGTGTGCTTGTGGATGGGATGTACCTAGATGGGAATGGCATCTGGCTAAGAGAAAGTGAGGTCCAAAAATACTATCACAACTGAATAAAAGGAAATGTGTTCGTTAATGTTATGGTAAATTTGTACAGAAATTATTTTAGGAGCAGAGGTTACAATCTTGGCCAGAGAGAGGGAAAGGCTCTCTGGTGGTTTTGTTTCTGTTTTTGTTATTTTTAAAAATCTGTGGTAATTCTCATGTGTAGTCAAGGTTGAGATCTGACCCCAGAATCACAGCCCAGTTTTGTTTTTGTTGTTATCGTTTGTTTGTTTGTTTTTGTTTAAAAACAAAACAACAGAAGAAAAGAAACTCAAAAGATTCAGGGCAAAGTTGGATGGATTTCTATTAGATTTAAGTGATTAAACTCAGGAAAACAGAACAAGAGGCTTGGAGTCTCTAGCTCCTACAGACAGGCCAAGAGTCGTCATCTGCTGTGGTCTCCAGAGTGTAGGGGGGCAGCATGGTAGAAGGGAAGTATCTACTGAGTTAGGTGTGTCCCAGGACAGAGGTGGATTGGAAGGCTCAGAGGGAAATGCCTGCTTCTTCTAGGGCTCGGACAGTGTTCAGAAATGGCTGGAGAGTGGGAGGCAGAGCAAAAAATAAACCAATGGAAGCCAAGCCCTGATTTGTTATGGTTTGGTGTCATGAAGACTTGTGAGGTGTGGCCCTTGGGTACCACCTGTGGCTACAGCATTGAGGATTCCAGAGCATCCTCGGATCTTTGGGTTGACAGAGAGGAGGCTTTGCTGTCCACAAATACTCCATACCTTGAAGCCAGTGTCCCAGTGTCATAGCTCTGTCTTCAGTGGCCTCTGCGTGTTAGCTCATATTGGTCAGCGGGAAGTCCTGTGTGTGTGAGGAAATGTACTTGCCCCTTTTACCTGTCTCAAAATCCATTAATCCTGGCATCAGCACTGGCCAGTGTACATGAGCACATTTTAACTTTACCAAAGTAGAGTAGCTAGGAAGCAGGAGTGTGTGGTTCAGATTCAAAAATTTCCAAGTCTGAGTTCCTCTATTTGCCCAGCCTCCTACAGAGGAAGTAGGTAGAGATGGGGAAACCTATCTCCCACAGATGTTCTGTGGGAGAGCATCTGCCCTAAGTAAGCCTTACTAGTGGTCCAGGAAGACTGAAGAGAGACTAGCAGCAAGAAGAAGCCCAGCATAGCGAGTCAACTCTTGTCAGCCTCGAATCTTAAGCACTTGGTACGCTGGAGGAACTGGTGAGGGCCTATGCCATTTTCTTGTAGCATTTGTCTGCACGGTCCTGTGATGAGTCCTCAGTGTCAGAATTACTGACACACACAAACCTGTGTCTAACCCACCAAAGTGCAGGAGATGCTATGTGTGGACTTGAAGCCAGCTGTTACTTGATGGCCAGTTCTGTTGCCATCTCAGGTCTGTTTTCAAGGCAGATTGACCTGCAAAGGGTGGGAGGCATGTATCAGGGACATAAGCAGCATGCTGTTCAAAAAGAGAAAGCAGAAAGCAGACAGGGAGCAGTATGAGCAGTGTGCAGGGCTGGCTCTGCAGTTGATCTCTTCCGTTGTCCTGGAGTTGTCTGGTTCAAGGCAGAGTCTGAGATCTAGTGTTCTGCAGTAGCCACTCCTCCCCTAAGTTAGGAGCATGCAAATCCTCACTCTTGGGTCCCACCCTAGTGCTCAAACCTTGCTTCCTCCTTCCAGGCCCCACAAGAGCATCTGTGTTGTGCTGTCTGTAGCCACTAGTTCCCCAGCCTGGAGGTTCTAGCCCTGCTGCTTAGCCCTCTGCCTCCTTCATAGGCTCACACAATGTCACAAGATAACATCCCCAGTTCTCCCTGCACAGTGTTACAAATGGAACTTGTCTACAGCAGGTATCACAAGTTTGCATCTCTATCTTCATTTGGCTTATTTTTCATGCTGAACAAAAATGTTTTTAATGATTAGAAGGAAAATATGGAAAACTGGAGACATTTAGCATTGCAAAGGAGAAACTGATTCAGCTCTGAGATTGGAAGAAATAATTCATTATGTGGGTCTGACGCTTTTTGTTCTAATTTATAATTTGATTTTTTTTTTTTTCTGGCAGATGGGTCATGAATCTGATTGGACGCTATCAACGAGTTTCAGGAGGATCAGAAAAGATAACTCCACGATGGGAACAGGACTACCATCTACAGCCCATGGGCAAGCTGGGGTTGTTCTATGAGTATCTTGAGATGAGTAAGTATTCAGTAAAATATGCCAGGACATGTGTTGGAGCTGAAGTAATCTGTGGTTGAGCCACAAAACTATTTAACATATTGATATGATATGTTTTTCTCCACTAGACAGAAGTATATAGTAGAGGAAAAAAGCAAAGCTTTCAAATATCATAGCTGTGTGTGTGTGTTTCTTGTTAGTATTTATGTTGTTTGAAGCTAAGGATTTATTACCAGGCAATGAAATGGAATTTTCCCTGAGGTTCTACCTCACTGGACATTTTCAAAACATTTTGACCTGTGAATGTTGTCTGTGAATGGACCCCATCACTGTCATTAGGTATGATTCATTCTGCTTAGGCCAAAGTCCATGCAGGCACTACTATTGACTGGAAGAGGATCACTGAGCAAGCCTGTGAGAACATGGTCCCTTATGGCAGAAAAGTCCCTGTCCCCCTTTCATACCTCACTCCTGCTTTAGATGACCTATTGTTTGCTCTGAGCAGGGTTTGTATGTGGTGCCTTGAGTGACCCACTAATAAGGAGCCGTTCTACTGGCCTAGAGTTAGTTAGGATTTGGCATGGGGCTATCCCACCTTCTTGAACATCTTGGCCATTTGTGGATTACCTAGCAGGCTCTCTTTATCAGCTGAACATGGTTTTGAACTCTATTGCCTAAAACAGGTGCATCTCAGAACAGATTTTCATCAGAAACACTAATCTTTCTATTGGGAATGGCATGCTTATAGCTAAAAGATGGCTAACCATATACAGTTTTTGCATCTCTGACCTTGACCTATCCTTTACAATGAGTCGCAATTTCTTAAGCTTGAGGGAACAGACAGACAAACAAGTACAAAATCTGACAGGCCTCATGTGTATGCATAAGGCTTCATGTTTCTACTAGAACAGTGTTTCCCGCAGATAGAGTATGATTTAATAAGCTACCTACCATGTATAAAATATCTTTTAGAAAATATGCATAATACACAGAAATACCTGTTTGTCTGGGTGATAAAACAATCCATTTTGTGTGTGTAGCAGCCTGGGGTCAGATTTGAAAATTGTTGCTTTTTATAAAGATTGGGCTTTATTAAGGGTGTAGCATCCGTGCGGAATGGATTACAAGACAATTACTAACATCTCCTACCAGAGCCGTTATCAGCATTAATAGTGGCTCCCTGGCGTAGGATGTTACTTATTTGAGCCTCTCTCCAGTACAGTCTTCAGAGGAAGTCATTTTTTGCCCGATTGATTAGTTAAATGAATGGTGTTATGGGGGAAAGTTACATAGCCATGCTTTGGGGAGAAGATGAACAGACGTTTAGAGTTTCATGGGCCTGTTAAATAGTTATGAACTAATTAATTTGGTTTCATCCTGCTCTACAATGCATATACTATATCCTATTGTAGCAGCTGCTATAGGCAGACTTTGAGGTTTTTTACAATGTTTATAGCCATGTCAACAATTGCCAATGACTTAGAGAAGCTTCTTGAGTTTGCATAGACAATATATTTAACGTTGTATTTGGTAACACAGTGAAATCTGTGTTTAGTCCTTCTAAGCTATGAAAGATGCAATTTTGAGTGCCCTCTGAATTACTGTTTTCATGTCTCTAAAAATATTGTCTCTGGGAGTGGGGTCACTCTGAGGTGACCTTCACAGTGTTCCCCCAACTCACCAGCAATGCCACCTTCCTGCAGGTTGCCTGTGCGTTCCACCAACTCAGCTCTTTTCCTTTCTTTCCTGCCTGACTGGATCTTGCTAGACCTCAGCAGATCCAGTCAGCCCTTGTCACTGCTTTGCTGCACTTTTAGGGTCAAGCAGCCCCAGCTCCCATAGTCCCTTGTGTGCATGAATGCCTCTCCCCATGCTATACTCAGCTACCAAGCCCTTGACACCAGTACTTGGAACCTAGTACTTACAGATAATTATTGACTTCAGAGCATGTTTGAATTGCTAGTCAATCTTACATTTGCATTGCCCTGCCTACTCTCAGTGCCCACTGAGGCTGTGTGCCTTAAATTTTTCTTAACTGCTTGCTGCTAGCAAAGTTTTTGTTTTGTATCTAGTACATTTCCCTATGATTTGAGATTGAATAATTCTGAGGTATTAGCCAGAGTTAGGCCCTTACTCTGAGAACTTAAGATACAGAATGTAAAAAGAAGAGCAGTAGTTGATCCTAAAACCCAAAGCTGAAGATACTGTTTGATATCTAGGTCCAACCTGCCATAGACACAGATCTCTTTGGTGACAGACAGCTTCATAGTTGACAGATGGCACAGTAAAGGGTACTAAAGTGATGCAGTGAGCCCCTGGTGTACTTGAACTGCCTTTTCCATCTTTGCCTTGTTAATTCAACCCATTTCCAAGGTAATTTTCCAGAGTTGTGACAATAATGGCCATTTTCATTCCTTTCCTGTTGCTGTGTTAAAATACCTGAGAGAAGCAATTTAAGAGGTAAAAGGTTCATTGGAGCTCACAATCCATTGCACAGCCCATTGTGATGGGGAGGTCCAGGCAGCTGGAACCTGAAGCAGCATTTAACATCACATCCGCAGAAACAGAAGGATGTATGCATGCCTTTTCGACATTGTATACAGCCTAGGGATCCCTGCCCACAATCCACGAATCCTCCTACATCAACACAGTGTAATCAAGGCACTCCCTGACAGCCATGCCCAGAAGCTCATCTCTCGGGAGATCCTAGGTCCTGTCAAGGTGACAGACAGCACCAAGCATTACGATGATCCCCATATATTCTTTTATGTATTTCCTTAGTTGCGAATGTCTCAGCTCGTCAGCATTGCCTTGGCGCCCCTTTTCCTCCCTGTACCACATCTATCAAATGCTACGCACTCTGAGTGACTTTGGGTTTGCCTTTCTTCTTTGTCTCTTGTGTTCCTGTCCACAACCTGCAGGGAAAACCAATCTTTAAAGGAAAGTCTTTCTAGCATTGCAGGTAGGGAACGCCTGTCTCTTCTTCAAGTAGCAGTGACAGGTGTACCACTGATGTATTTGCCAGAGATGCTAAGACTTGGTACAAGAAGACTTAGTGGTCAACCAGGAGCTGTTGAAGTGATTGGGAAAAGTGAATGGTGGTGTCCAAAGTATGGTGAAGGAAATGGGTGACACACGCAAAGTAGTGGAGAACTGGGCACGTTTTAAATACGAAGCCATGCCCTCTGGTTTCTTCAGAGTTATGTAGACAAAGCAGAGGCTCGATGATGGGAATATCAGGTAAACTACAGACATATGTGATGGCCTGTGTGTGTGTGTGTGTGTATAGCTAAGGCTTGGGTTTCATAAGAAGAATGGGGGTTTGTGGGAATATTGGTAAGAAAGAGACTTGTGTGGCATTTTTATTGAAAGTCAGATTACTCCAGAAGTAGAGTAGAAGCTAATTTAGATGGGGTCTGTATTTGGTGGGAGGAGAGTAGTGAGGAGATTTCAGCAATTAGCTCCTTTGTTTCTTTTGTTTTTGAGACAGTGTTTCTCCATGTAACAGCCCTGTCTGTCCTGGAACTTGGTTTGTAGACCAGGCTGGCCTTTAACTCATAGAGATCTGCCTGCCTCTGCCTCTCAAGTGATAGAATTAAAGGTGTGCACTGGCCGCCGCCACCACTGCCACCATCACCTATCATCAGCAGTTAATTCTTTCAAGTGATGAGTGCCTGAACAGAGGTTATGGGCATGGGAACAGAAATGGGGAGAGTGGTTTAAGGAGTACTGAAGGGGTCACTCAGATGGTCGATGAATAGAATTTCTAAGTTACCTCCCAGGAGATAGAATATGCAGGGTAAGTAAGCAGGAGGGTTGCTGGTGTGGCAATGTGTCTGTAGAGCATCAGGATGTCAATGTTACTGGAAAACATGGGTACACAGGTTAGGCACTAAGGAGCATAGGTGAGGTCATGTGGGTGGATCAGGCATGCCTAACAGGAATTGTGAGAGACTACAGATGATGAGAAGGCCAGGGCAGAGAAGCAAAGCAGGTGGAAAACTTGAGCAGGGTTATTTCTGCCGAGAAGATTTTGAGGATGACATCATTGCTCAGGGAGGAATTTGAACGTGGCAGAAAGGTGCAGAAGACAGGAGGGAAAGTCAGCGCTAAAACATTGTCAGTTGCTAGAACTGGAAAAGTGGTTGAAGCCCTATGGGTAATAGTCTTTTAAAGGCTCTTATTTAATATATAACTTGGCTTTTTAAGCAAAACAAGTCAAGGAAAACTGTCCCATGGAGATGGAGATGCTTGGCCCTGTCAAAAACTATATGTCTGTAGCAGGGTCAAGAGCCTCCTGGGCTTTGGAATGTGCAGCCATTTTCAGGGAGACATGAGTAGCTTCTGTAGTTTCCGTGCTGTGGTGAGGGTCTGTGATATGTAGAGCTTTGAGGGCTAAATGGCAGAAATCTCTGAAGGCTTTGCACTCTGCTTGTTGCTAGCACACCTCCAATATTCTCTGAATAGCCTTCATATCCACACATTTCTGCTTATCTTTGGTTACTAGATACATCTACTTTGTTCCTTTTTGAAATCCCAAACCATGAATCTGCTTCTAATGTTATCTTGCCATGCAAAGGAAGTATGCTTAGGATGCCTCAAAACATGTCACCAGGAAGTAACACCAAAGAGTTTCCAATATGTTGTTTCTTTTGAGTGAATATATATGAAGGGAATAAGCTGTGCTTGGTCTCCTTTCTTTAGATTTCATATTTTGTTTTGTTTAATTGGTCTTGCTGTGAGCACTGAGTTGTGATTGGCCTGTGAATGTGTCTCCTCACTCGGGAGGGTTCTTTGTTTGCCTTTTTCTTTACAAGAGTAAAGGAAATTGTGTTGTCCTGCTGTCTGCCGTCCCCTCCGTGATATGTGTCCATTCCATTGACAGTTATTCAGTTTGGGTTCGTCACCTTATTTGTGGCCTCTTTTCCACTGGCTCCCCTGCTGGCTCTGGTGAACAATATATTGGAAATAAGAGTGGATGCCTGGAAGCTGACAACACAGTTTAGACGCATGGTACCAGAAAAAGCCCAGGACATCGGCGCGTGGCAGCCCATCATGCAAGGAATAGCCATCCTGGCTGTGGTGACCAATGTGAGTAGTCCTGGGGTCCACAGGGCCCACTATTGTTTTTATGGATGTGGGCGTGTCACCTGCATGGATATGGACCACGTGTGTGCTTGTTCCCAGTGAGGCCAGGAGAGGGAGTTGAACCCTTGGAACTGATATTTCAGATGGTTGTGAACTACCATGTGGGAGCTGGGAATTGAACCTGGGTCTTCTACAAGAGCAGCCAGTGTTCTTCACCACTGAGCTATTTCTCTAGCCCCCAGTATGCTTTATAATTATTACTGACTCACCAACTCAGGCCAGCCTCCACAGGTAATATTGTAATAAGTGCTGATACTTTTGACTCGTATGTGACATAAAAGGCATCACCACAGGATTCCTTTAAACATAGACAGATATGGGTTCACTTAGAGTTAGAGCACCCTAAAAGCACCCCACCATATTCTAAGTGACATCTTAAAATATTAACTGTGATGAGGGAGAAATCAATCGGCCATCCTAACTGGGTGTCAGTTACCCTCTCCTCTCGAGGTAAAGCAGTCCCTACGTCATGGCTGCAGCAGCCCCATGATTGCATGTGTCCCCGGCTGTAAGAGAACAGCCTGCACAGGTTGCTTGTTTGGGCACAGGCCAAGAGGCAGCTTGTAGGCCGAGCAGTTTGATGCCAGCCCATCAAAGGATCCTTTGCCTACAAATGTCCTCCAAACCAGGGTTATCTCTACCCATATTTCACTACCAATGTCACCGGGCCAGCTTCCCAAACAAAATGATTTTTTAATTTTGGCGTCTTAAGCCGCAGTTGCTGAGTCCCCATGAACTCCTGCAAAAGCAGAAGAGAGAGTGGCAGGGTCTGTCTCGGGCTCTGGAGGAGGGAAGTGGGCTGTGGAGTCGGGTCTGTCTGAGTTCCACTTCCCACACCACAGCTTGAGCTGTGTGATCTTGGCCCTGTACACTTCAGAGCTCCATTTTGTATCTGTTAAATGAATTCTGTACTCAGCATGGTTTGGGAAGTCAGTGAGTTACCGCAGACACATGGAGTCCTGTCCTCATTCACACAGTTGCTGCTGTTTAACTTCATTACCCGGGCATCATTAACCGTGGCTCCCTGAGGACTCTGACAGGCACCTCAAAACCAGCTTCACCTCCACCCCCCTTGACCGGATACAATGAAACAAGTTATGTGGAACCCAGCTGTCACCCCCACCAGTCTTCTGAATTTCAGGCTACATCTAGCTTTGGGGAACTGATAGATTAAATAAGTTTCCTTTTACCCAAGTAGCCCTTACCTTCAATGCCCACTGTGTTTCAAAATGAAGACTGATGTTTGGAGCCACGACAGCAAGGCCTTTCAAGTGTTACAGTCACGAGAGCACGAATCTGTCATATCCAGTATGCTACACTACATTAGGCAGGGCAGGAACATGGATCTCTGTGCTTCAGGGAGACTTTGGGCAGGAAGGTTTGATGCTAAAAGGGTTTTTGTTTGGCCTTCAGGAAAAAAAAAAAATAGTTCAAATTCCTGATTCCTCAAGCATTCTGGAATAATTGTGTTACATACCTTTTCCCTATATCCATGCTATGGCTCTACTCCGTGAGCACAGATGGGTGATTGGCTGGGTTTCCAAAGTACTCTGTGTGTGTGTGTGTGTATGTGTGTGTGTGTGTGTGTGTGTGTGTGTGTGTGCGCGCACAAGCACAGGCACACACACTCATTGGGACTCCTGGTTATTTTTTCCTATAATAAACCCTAAACAAAGCCCCTTACTAGATTTGCATTGTTGACTAAACTAAGGAAAATCCTTCATTCACATTGTTAGTGTTCATTACACTTACAAAATGCATTGTATATATGCATACAGGTAACCATGAAACGTATGTTACCCCACGTATATAACCCTCCCCCTCGCACACCCCGCATGATGTCCACAATCTAATATGCACAAAAGGAGGAAGAGAGGCCACCAAGGTAGGAGACACCAAGCAGGCGCGTGCCGTGAAGTCATTTGAGTTGAGGCTGGCTCCATAAATAAGCACAGCTGACATTGTTGTGCCTTGCCAGAGCATCTGCTATTGAAGAGCAATTTTAATTTACTTTGATATAAATGGAACTTGTGTGTAGAACAGCATGGGCAATGAGGCAAGCTCCGTTATGTGTATTCTTGCCGTGTATCTCAGAGTAGCTCAGCTCAGGGGGAAAAGGTACCTTGTCAGAAAATGAGAGCATTATCTTCCTTGTTGGAATTTTTGTACCTTCCTGAAGCACATCTCCCGGTGATTCTGTATAAAGATAGTGTTGAGCTAAGTGATAACAGGAAAACTTCATCTGTTGAAATCTAGCACATACCAGATCTTCTTGTCTTACCTCACTGCTGACAGGCAGGCAGACACACATGCATGCATGCCCACATATACACCTCACTGCTGGTAGGCAGATACACATGCATACATGCATGCATACACACATACACACCCCTCATTAATGACAGGAATACACACACACACACACACACACACACCTCATTGCTGACAGGCAGACATGTGTGTGCACACACATGGATTCTTCACAAAAAGCAAGGAAACTAGCATTTAGTGAGGGGTGGAGGGGCTTGTTTTCTTGCTTTGCCTGAATCTTGCTTGTTTGTGATCTCACTGCAGCTAAACCCTGTGTCCAGATTAATACTATTAAAAATCACTTTATGCCAAAAACATGTCTGTTCTTGTGCTACAGCTGGTGATTGCCCTTTGTCCCTCCTGAAAACCAGTTTTATATACTAAGTTAAAAGCCAAATTAAAGATCTTTGGGGAAGGTCCATGCAGTTCTAAATAGGCTTTTTCATCCAATATATTTCTGCCTGTGATAGACACAGACTCCTAATTGACCTGTCTATTCTTTCTATGCAAAAACATACTAAACTGTGTTATATGATAATTTATGATTTCAGAACTTCATCTAGTTAATCTTTCAGAAGTTTGGATGCTCAGATATTAGATGTTTTAAAGCTATCATTGTTTCCTGACTGAGTGAACAGAACAAACCCAATATAGTTATTCAGGCCATGGATTGTCTAAGATACCATGGGGGTAAGGAGTGTGACTTTAGTGGCCATTCTGCAGCTATACATCAAAAGAGATGTATATTATTCAGTTCTCATTCTTCTTTGTGAAGAGGGGAAAAAATGATTTTTATGAAAAAAAAATCAATTTTGTATGAATGCTTTATTCCACAAATGAGGTACATAAAGCAAGATTATCTTCCTAATATTGACCTTAGTGTTATAAGAGCATTCTAAATCTAAACCATGGCAGACTCCCAGTTCTCTTTAGTAGAGCTTTGAGGTCAACAAGATACCATAACTTTGAACAGCACAGATTTACATACAATTTATGCAAGTCAGTCCTACTCTTCATGGTGCCACAAGACAATTACTGTCAACAAATGGTGTAGTTCAAAAACTCAGTGAGCGACTACTGGGTCTTTCTCTCATTCCTCTGCTTAGAATGGAAGACTTTCCGAAGTGTCTTCTACTTTAAATATGTACACCTCACACTTAGAAATGCAACTTGATAAAAACAATGATTCTGTCATATGGCAAGCCATAGCTTCAAGTCTAAATTAACATTTCCTTTCTCATTTCCCATAACACAGGCCATGATCATTGCTTTCACATCAGACATGATCCCTCGCCTCGTGTATTATTGGTCCTTCTCCATCCCTCCCTATGGGGACCACTCCTACTACACCATGGATGGCTACATCAACAACACTCTCTCCGTCTTCAACATCACAGACTTCAAAAACACAGACAAAGAAAACCCGTACATTGGGCTTGGCAACTATACCCTGTGCAGGCAAGTTTGGATTTACCTGTTTAAAAAATGCACTTCATCTTATGTGGTATCATTTGAGTCTGTGTTAAGGGACAGTTTTCACATGGTTTTCTTTTATAATAATATTTCAAAAAATTAAAGCTAATACAGCTAATATAAAGAGTTCAAATGGATACATCATAACTGATAAAGAGCTTGTAGTTCTTAGAAATGGAAATACTAAGAGTTTTACACATTCAAATCATTTAGTTCTTAAGACTGCCTTGTAAGGCTGGGGAATGTAGCACAAGTTCTAATTGGTCTTAATAATAAAAGCCCAGAGTCAGATATAAAGTTAAATGCTGAAAGATCAGAGAGATAAAGGAGCAAACCATAGCCACCTTACCTCCCCAGCTTCCCAGCCAAAAAGAGACCAAGTTCCTGTCTCCTCCTGCCATATTACTTCTTCTCTGCCCAGCTATATCACTTCCTGTCTGTCTGTACAGACCTGCAGACCTCTATGGTTAGCTAGTCACTAGCTCCGCCCTCTGATCTTCAGGCAAGCTTTATTTGTTAGAGTACAAATAAGTATCACCATAGGGGAATGTAGCTCAACTGGCAATTCTTGCCAAGCTTGAACAATGCACAAAATCAGTAGTGGTACATGCCCATAACCCTAGCACTGAGGAGGTAGATGCAGGTGAATTGCTTCTAGTGGAGGCAAACTTGGGATGCATAGTGAGTTCAAGGCCAGCCTGGGATACATCCTGGATTCAAGGCCAACCTGAAATACATGGCCAAACTAGTTCAGTAAAATAGAAGAAGAAAGAGGCATACAGGCTGTAGCTCAGCAGTAGGAGTGCTTGCCTCCCATAGGCATATCCCTGGGTTCTCTTCCCAGCAGTGAAAGGAAAGAGAAATAAGACAGCTCAAGAGCAACCTAAAGCGAGCAATGACACACTGGCACCTCGCTTAGCAAAGACATAAAGATGGATGGAGTGAAGGGTCTCCAATGCTCTGCATTTGTAGCTGGAAGGTCAACAAGGATGGTGCCCCCTAGCTCACTTACCAGTTGGCAGTGTTGAACATATAGGGCATGTGAATTTGTCTTCTCTACTACAGATTCTTAAACCCAAACTCATTTAACCTTTCTGGTTCAGATCTTCAATAACACAATGGAGAAGTAGTGGTCTGCTTGTTCCAACTGTATATATTCTGATCTCAATAACTGCATTCATTGTTTACAGCCAGGAAATTAGAAGTCGCTGCCTGATGAAGACAACAGAGTTAGGTGAAAAGCTCTGACCAGTGTGCAGTATTGGGTGCTATGGCCCAGTCAGCCTGATGATCGCTTGTTTTATGTCTTTTCAAAACGCAGGGATAAAGCCTGGGGAAAATACGTAAATACTTGGTTAATTTATAAAGATGCACCTTATTTTAAACAGCTAGAATCTGTCATTTTCTGATAACATGCTCAATAAGTTACTACTGGATAAGTTTCCTCCAGTATTCAATACCAAACTGTACTTTAAGTGAAATGTATGTGATGTCCAATTTTAAAACCAGAGTCTTCTTCAATGCAGTGATTTTTAATCAGGCCCTGGTTTACAATATTAATCAAAAAGATGTGTCTCCTAATATGTCTGGTTGTGTTTTCAGGTACCGTGACTTCCGAAACCCACCTGGGCATCCGCAAGAGTATAAACGCAATATCTACTATTGGCATGTGATTGCTGCCAAGCTGGCTTTTATCATTGTCATGGAGGTAAGAGAGCTGTGCTTCCAGATGGTCTACAGTCATGCATATTCCTAGGCAATCTATGTCCTTTAAGTATTGCAGACTCTATAAATGCATAATCCTTCCTTCTTACTGGTTGCTAATGACGGTTTGAGGAAAAGGGCTAATCAATGATGGCCTGAGAGTAGATCTTCCATAACACTCTGAATGTAATGGCTATCTACTTTAAATGTGAAAAAGCATGCTGTGTCCAGGGAGATTTGGTTCTAGTTAGTACAGTATTAACTGGGTTGGGTATCTTTTATAATTTGGGGCTCTGAACAGCAGCGTGTTGGATTGTGAAAGGTCTCTGCCTGTAGAACTGTAATGTGTCTGTTACCATTCAGCCACTGCATGTAGCACACCAACACTTTCTAGTATTTTTTGTTTTGTTTTGTTTTTCTCTCTCTCTCTTAAATTAGCACTGAGAAAACAACACAGCTGTAGGTTGTCACAGCTGTAGTTTGTCAATTGAGCTAGCCAAAGTCTTTCTCGGAGCAGATTAACTAGTAACAAATTATGGAGCCTCAAAATGTGTTGTGCAGAGAAATTAATCAGCCCTTGCTTGTTTAAGCCACTATAGGTAGTTTTCTGTCACGTGTAAACACCAATCCAACAAATTCTGAGGCTAAGCAATCTGATTTTTTTTTTTAATACCAAAGACTAAGAAAATGGGTAATGGAAGAGAGGAACACTTTCCATAAGTAAAACATACTTCACAAAGGAAGATGCAACTCACTAAAGATAGGAGCCAGAGAAAAGAGGCAGGTTACTGACAAAGCAAACTAAGATCAGAATGGGGGAAGGTTCTTTGCAGCAATCGCAAGCTGGAAACAACTCTAGTACTTCCAAGCGCTGACCTGTAAGTGCAGCGAGAGGGAATAACTCAAAGTTTTCCACAACACAAAATCACTGGTGAGCCACGGGGCTTTGCAGAGAGACTCAGTGAAGCTACAATAACCTAGATCAAAAGTTCCCAACCTGTGTTTTCCAATGGCCTTAGGAGCTGGGACACTGCCCAGGAGCAAAATTACAGTTATGAAGTAGCAAATCAATCTATAGTTGGGAGTTCCTAAGACCATTGCAAATGTGTGTTTTCTGATAGTCGAAACATACAGGTTGAGAACCTCTGACCTGTATATTTATATACATCATAGCCACAGAGGGGAAACTGTTGGACACAGTGGCATGTTTTTATGCCAGCACAGGGGAGGCAGAGGTGCCTCATCCCTGAGTGTCCCAGGCCAGCCAGAGCTACACTGTGAGACCCTGTCTCCAAAACAAAACAAAAAATCTGAAACTCTAAAGAAAGAAGAAACACTAAAGCTTTTCTCACAGGCTCATAAATACAGAAGTTCTCATAAGAATGTGTATTTTTTAAAAGGATATTTTTTAAAAGACAGCATCATACCATATTGGCTTTAACCAGAAACCCACAGCCTGTGAGTGTTAGTAACCTCTACACAGATGAACTTGGGGATGAGTCTTGCCCGTCCTCTGCTGTGCTCCCTTCACCTGGTTGCTGCACTAACTCTACTGTCACCAACTCTACTGTTCTTCCCCTAGTGAGGTCAGGGTCCCCAAAGACATGGCAGGGTTTGCTTCCACACACACTCCCCTTCCTCTCTCTCCATCCTAGCCATTCCTTCACCACCTAAGTCACTGAACCCAATCCAGCTATAGTGACTCAGTCTGTCCTGTGGTGTGAACTCCTTGAGCAGCCCCTCCACCCACATGTTACCTAGCCATGAGTACCACCATACAGCCAACCTCTGACTCTTCCGTAAAGCATCTTCACTTGAGGCTTTGGGAAAACACGGGTTTTTGGTTTTTTGTTTGTTTGTTTGTTTTGTTTTTAAGCAGGAAAGAGAAGTCAAGGAAAGTAAGAATGTAGTGACATCTTGCCTGTGAACCTCTAACAGTATGTACACTGCAGCTTTTCTCTGCCCTTCCAATGGGATCTGTGACCCAAGAGACACTTTTCCTCTTTCTGCTTCCATCCACACCTGAAGCCACGCCCAAAGGGGTGTGGCCACTGTTACGGGTTCACAGGCAAGATGCCACTACATGAGAATGATAAAGGGCTCAATTCAGCAAAAGGAAGTAACAACCATAGTCAATGCATCCTCAGTAGTGGTTCGTCTAGTATAAAAAGATCTGTGTGCTTAAAGGGAGAAGTGGCCTTCAAATCAATGACAGAGATGTTTATCAGCCTCCCTACAAACTGCAGAGTTAAGTCTCACCTGTGACCAAGTGGGCCTGACTGACATCCACAGAACCCAGTGCCCAGGGTAACACACATTTTGTTCCTCTCCACAGAGCAGCATCTCCCAGGGCATGTCACCTGGGAAGCCCCAAAACAAGTCTCACTCAGCACATTTTTAAAAATTAAAATCATACCAAGCAGCTTTCCTGAGGACAGTGCTATTAAAATGAGAAATTAATCAGAAAAAAATCTAGGGAAGTACACATGTGCAGAGAAATTAAGTGACATATTCTCAAACAGCCAACAAATGAATAAAGAAATTAAGAAGGGATTTTTCTTTTAACCTTTAAACAAATAATAGTGGAAACATGCCAAAAACCTATGGAATATAATAAAGGTCATACTGAGGTAAGTTTCTATCAGTGGAGACATCAGATTAGCAGAAGAATCCCAAATAGCCTGTTGCCATGCCTCGAGAATGGGAAACAAACCTCTCCTCAGCTCAGTCGGAGCCCAGCACCACCAAACCTTTGTGCTTGGCTATCTCCAGGCAGCTGCCTGGCTCCCATGTGTTCTCCTATCCACTCTGGTCTACCCCAGGCTCACCCTCTGCTCCAAACAGTCTGCTACTCTGCACTATAGCTTCATCTTCTGGCCAGCTGCTCAGGACGGTGTTCTCAGAGACCTTCCTGCCCCTTTTCCTTCCCTCTCACCCCTGCATCCAAGCCCGTTGGCTTTCTCCTCAACAGTAGACCACCGACCACTTCTTATAGTCTTGCCGGCTTTCAATGTGTTGTTGGCCAGCAGGTTTGCTCTGGCTGATACTTTCTTCCATGTCACCTGCTGCCTTCAGGCCTTTACAGAGACAGCATCCCAAACCAGGAGGACACTATGGAGAGGTAGCTACTCTCCTTGTGGCAGCCAAAAGTAGAGAGTAAGGGATAGAGTCCCAGGGTCTCCTTCAAGTACACACCACAATAACCTAACCTCCTCCTACCAAACCCCATCCCCTCAACCGAATTGCAGGTTGCAGCCAACATTTAACACAGGACTTTGGAGAAACTTTATAGAAATCAAGGTCCACCAGGCCAGAGGCACCATCATTTCTTGCCTGGCTGGGGCCTGGTCTCTGCCTGGAGGCTACGGTGTTCTGACCTCAGAGTAAAAGCCAGAGTCTCTACTGTTCCACCCAAGGCCTCACACTGTCCAGCCATGTCTGTGGTCCTCCCCGTCACTCCCTCCTTCCTTCCAGCTTCTCCATTCCAGATCATGTTCTGGAAGCTTCCCCTACCTTGACTCTGCCTTCCTGATCCCTGCATAATTTGTTCCCTCACCCCTTAAACCCTCTGGTGATTTACTTATGAGCAAACTACTCCTCATAGTGTCTCTGATGTGTCCAGCATCCTGTCACACTCAGTGGGGTTGTACTGTTCCGGGTTCTCCCAAAGCTCTCAGCACTTTTTGACACCAGGCACAATTCATTTTTTAAGTATTTTTATGGCAACTCATCTAATCCCTTTTGCACCCCCCCCCCAAAATACGTAACATAACCAAAGGGACTTTAGAATGGTAACAAATGAAGTTTAACTTCATTAGCAATCACAGAAATATAAAGCCAGATCAAAGTCAGGGTCTGTTTGCAAGTGAGAAAATTAGCAAAAGAAAGAAAAAAAGAAAATTAATGAGACAGCACCACGCGCTGACAGGATGAAGCACAGCTGACACTTCCCAGGTGCTGCTGCTGGTACAGCCAAGCCAGTGCAACTGCTACTGACAAGTACTTTGTTACTTTGTAAAACTGGACATTCATTTGTCCGGGTATCTCAGCAGCGCCCCCTATAGGTTCCTGCTTCTTAGAAACTTAAAGAGATCGTTCCAGGATCTGCGTACTCACAACGGCACCACTGCTAATGTGAAAACTAGAAACCAGCCCATTGCCTATCAGTAGGGGAAGAAATATGTTACGGTGCAGTCACCAGGAACATTGTACCACAGTGAAAGGAAATGAATGAGCTATGGGAATGGCAGTGAAGAATTTTAAAAACAGGTTTTGAATCAAAGACTGTGTGGAAGGAAGGGCTGGAGACATGGGTACTTGCTGTTTTTGTCAAGAACTCAGAAACAGTTCCCAGCAAACACAAGGCAGCTCACAACTGTGTGTTAGCTCCATTCCTGGAGCTCTGATGACCACTTTTGTCCTCTATAGGCAGTGTGCAAGCATGGTATGCATACATGCTTACATACATACATACAGGGGAAACACACACACAAAAATAGTTGTTAAATGACTATGAAGTGCTACCTATTTTTATAGTGCTCAAATCAAGTAAGATTAAATATACTAACAGTGAATACATACATATTTTGGTATTTTTCTTTATAGGTACATATAGGATAATATTGACCTTTGAGAAAGGAATGGGGAATTATGAAAAAGCATACAAAATACAACTGCACTGTCAGTGGCCTGACTTCATAACTTACAGAGGATGTGGGAACATTTATTTATTCATTCAGTCATTCTTACTACATAGCCTAGATGGACCTCAGACAGTTTCGCGTGTGCTGTGTGATAATGTATTATTCTTCACCCTTTCTAAGTAGCAATTATATGGGTGAGAATTCACACACTAGGGATACACTTCTTCCCACGTGCCAAAGAAACACAGGATAGCCGAACGCTAACAGGTCACTCCTTATATCCTGTTACTTGAGACTGAGGGGCTACAATATCTGCCCTATCCGGACACACTGCCAAGATGACAAGCACGGATAATCTCAAGGAGGTTGGTGCCTCTAACATTGTCTTCTCTCTCCCCCACAGCATGTCATCTACTCTGTGAAGTTTTTCATTTCGTATGCAATTCCAGATGTGTCAAAAACCACGAAGAGCAAAATCAAGAGGGAGAAATACCTCACACAAAAGCTGCTTCATGAGAGTCATCTCAAAGACCTGACCAAAAATATGGGGCTTATAGCTGAGAGGATGGGAGGGGTGGTTGACAACAGTGTGCGGCCGAAACTCGAATGAGGGAGAGTTTACATCCCGAGAGGCACTTTAAAAAGAATCGGCTCTCAGACACGTCTCTAATCTCTAGAGAGGATGTTGTGCACTCACTCAGGCAAATGGGAGTCTTCACTGTGCCCATTTCTGCCTGTACTGTTTTTCAGTTTCAGCTAGCAGTATGGGAACTGAAAAATGGGAAACGTTGATCAAGAAAGGCATAAACTACCTACCTGGAAAACCTGAATATGTTCCCTGTTTTTGATAAATTGGAGCTTTAGTAACAGGAAAAGCCTCGAAGCTTGCTTGAGTCCTTTCTGGGGACTTTGTCTGGTCTCAAGCACTTTCCTGTGCTTAATTTTTGCATTTTGCCAAATCTATCCCAGACCTATTTCATCCGTCCTGACAGTAGCATCACCAAAGACCAGGCATACCTCAGCCTTAATCGCTGTTGTGTTATTAACAATAGCCAGCTCAGAATTGAGTCTGGATGCCATATTAGGTGCCAGGTAGACTGAAGAGTTCACAGTATTTCAGTCTCTTTACTATACCCCTAAGAAAGGGGACCTCGTGGCATAAGAAACAATGTCCTTCTTCATTTCAGCCTTAGATAGGCATGAAGAAAGAGGGTATTAAATGAAGCCTGTCCCTGTTACTCCACGGGACACCTGCCTTCCAGCAACACTCCCAGCATGCTCTGAGCCCAATCAACATTGACTGCTCTGCAGACCGTGAGGGAGTACAATGAGAAAGCAGGAAAAAGTAACTTACCGATCTGGACATTTAATTTACCTCTTCTTGATTATGTTAGATTCTTGGGGAAATGATAATCACATGATTGTGACTGCATTGTTATCAACATTAATGGGCTGGGAACTGTAAGCCCATCAACTGTGTACAAACTGACTTACCCAGAAGGAAGGCACTACAATCACCACTGTCCTTCTGCTTGTCTGCTGAAAAGGCAGGTGCCCTGACAACAATGGGCGTGGTCAGAGCAACAGCCAGCAACTAGCCCTGTCCTGTGAACCTCGAGTGCCCAGCTGCACTCACTGGGGGTCCTACTGACCTTTCTGCTTGCCACAGTGACCAGCTTGCTTGCCATCTCTTCATTTCCTAGGTCCAGTATCCCATTTGTAGTCCCAGCTGTGCTAGAGACAAATCTACCCAGATTACTGCCATTTGAGGAAGGAGACCCTGGATTTAGTTTGAGCCCCCAGCCTCCTCTCAGCCATCAGGCAGTTAAGGGAATGGCTGGTTAGTCTGCTGGTAACTTGCCGCTCAGCCCTAGCCTCCTGGTGCCTTGCCCTCTCTGCTGCTCACCCGAAAGTTTTCTTTGAGTTTTGCAGCCTATACGCTCTCAGCTTTCCTCCAGCACGTCTAGAGGTGACGTGGCTACACCTCAAACCCTTGATAATGGATGACAGAGGTCAGTACTGGGTGAAGAGGGAAGGACCTGCCTCGCACTGTTTGAGATGGGCCTCTGCTGACTAGATTGGTATGGAATGCCTGGGTGCCCAGGAGCCCCAAGGAAAGTGAACAGGTTTAGAGACCTCCTTCTCAGGGCCACAGTTCTAAACGCCCACCCAGAACAGTGTATTAGAGTACCAACATGATTAAGAAAGCAGTGTTCTGGGCTTTTAGGTAGCCCAGTGGGTTGGCAGAAACATTTCCCCACCTCCCTTGTACTGGGAGTCCAGGAGCTGCCATACAGTGTCTTAACTGTGCTGAGACATAAGTGACTGCCTCCCCCCACACCGGGGATGGTCTCACTCCACAGCTGACACCAGGTGCCACTCCCTGTCCCCACCCAGACTGCCCTCGAGTGCCTCACTATATTACCTCCTTTTCAGAGCCCATGCTCATTTCCTAAGGATCGAAAGTATTCGCACTTTACATGACAGAAAAGGAAATCATCCTTGCGTCTGTTTTTTCCCCCCTTTCTTTGTATGCACAAAGAAAACGTCAAGTGAAAAGTGCGTTTATTCATCAGTATCCCCCAGCCAAGAACTCCCTTCACAGTGTAGAAAGTGCCACAGTGGACAGGAGAAGAAAACACAAACCCCCCAAAAAAAATTAAAAAAAAAAATCGGCTTTTCCGAAGGGAGCAAGTGTGGTGTCTGCTGAAGGCTAAGTTCCAGTGAGCTGTTGGGTCCCACGGCATCAGTATCATTCCTGTGAGGCCTGTGCCAAGTTGGTGATGGAGAGGAACAAGGGACACCCGCAGTAGCAGTCTGCATCTGCCAGCACAGTGAGGTAGTCCCCAGCCCCAGGACATCAAGGGCATGACAGTGGCCGGTGGGGGAAGGATCCGGCCCTCCACCTGTTCAGCATTAACCACTAGCAAAGTTTATATTGCCTTTGAATCTTAGTCAATTGCATCAGTAGACCCAATAACTCAGGGGATTTTAATTTACATGTTCCTCAGATCTGTTAGACAGCCATTAGACATAGAAGGCCGTTATTAGTCTTGAAATCAAACAAGGCCATGTGGTAACAAGTTTGTCAAGTTCTTCCCTTTGTAGTGCACACGCGCCGTGAATTTCACAGGACACTGTCTCTCGTTGGCGGCAGAACGCGACGTGTTCGTCACACACTTCTTGTGCTCTCCTCAAGTTTCCATTATGGTTGAGAAGTGGAAGCAGTGCACAGGGGCTGAAAGCCATGATGCTTCCCATGCAATGTAGCATCGGTATTGTTTGTAACTGATGTTTGTTCATCTATGCATTTTAATATTTTTTAATTATGAGCATTTTAATAAATTCAGTTTTACAAACAATTCTGTGGTCTAACTAGTTTCAATTGTCTTAGTAGTGTTTTTAAGGAAACTAGTTCCTGAGATTTGCCAGCAACGGGGTAAGTATAAGTTAGATAGTGGATATATGCCACTGCATAGGGTATATCTAAAATGACTTTCCATGACCTGTGGTTACATGGACTTTCTTAAAAGATTCGAGATAGGGTTTCAGCCTGGATAGCTGCTAGAGATGAGCTGAGCCTGTAAATCCAGGGGAACCGCAGACTCCCCAAGCCAGGTGCGTTAGAGTCACTGGTGAGATGGCAGGCCTTTGTTACTGTCTTAGTTGGGGTTTCTATTACTGTGAAGAGACGCTGTGGCCTTGGCAACTCTTACAATGGAAAACATTTCATTGGGGCTGGCTTACAGTTTCAGAGGTTGAGTCCATTGTCATCATGTCAGTATGCAGGCAGACATGGTGTGGGAAAAGGAGCTGAGGGTTCTACGTTTTGCTCCACAGGCAGCAGAAGCAACTGTGAGTCACACTGGGTGTGGCTTGATCGCAGCTCTCCCTGCAGCCACATGCTTCTTCCATACTTTCTCCAACAAAGCCACTCCCAGTGGGAGCCATTTTCTTTCAAACCACCACAAGCATCCTCTTTAGGTTGTTCTGTTGGAAATGGGTTTCACTGTAGCTCAGGCTGGTCTCACCCTCTCTCAAGTTCTGGAACTATACATGAGCCATCACACATGGACCCTAAATGCACTTCAGAACAGTACTAATAAACTCCAAATGTTGTAAGCCCAGCAAAAGGTTATTACACATTTACATCTAAAACAAAGCACCCCTTTCTCAATGGGGACTTCTCAGTAACTGACCAGAAAATGCAAATTTTCCATCCAGTATCTTAGAGACTTTTGCATGTTTGTTTCTGCTTGAAATTTTAAATGTTTTTAAAGTAATCCTTAGAAGACAGAGTGGCTAAATAGATGGACCCAGTATGCATTTCTCTATCCACAGAAGAATCAGAGTCACAGGAGGTGACTGAACCCTGGAGTTGAGTAAGAGACTGGAATCTTAAAAGATTGAGGAAGGTAGGACATGGTATGACCCTGGTTTCAGAGCCAGGGGTGCAGGGGGGAGGAGTCCTGTGAATGAACAGCTCAGAGAGAGAGAGAGAGAGAGAGAGAGAGAGAGAGAGAGAGAGAGAGAGAGAGAGAGAGAGAGAGAGAGAGAGAGAGAGAGAGAGAGAGAGAGAGAGAGAGAGAGAGAGCCTTGACAACAAATTGGAAACTGAACTATTGAAATAACCTCTTCAAACAAGGGGGTGAAGGATGGATGAGGAAGGAAGGGAAAGAAAGGAGGATGAAGGCATTCAAAGCATTTAGAAACAAGCATGCATTTTCAGAATACGACAACCTAGACCTGTCCTGAAAAGAGACAGTACCCAAATTTGAATAGATTTGAGAGTCAAACTCCTGCATATCCCATCTCTGGGATTCCACAGACATTCCACCACACTGGCTCAGCTGATGGTTTTCCCATGAGCCAGACTTGACTTGGTGGAGTGACTGTCAAAGACCAACTGTTATGATGTGAATATCAAATGTTCCCTATAGGGTCATTTAGTGCATGCATGATCACCAGCTAGTGGCACTATCTGGGGAGATTGTGAAAAATTTAGGATAGGAGGTAGATGCAAAGAGTAGGTTACTAGGGGCATACCTTTATGCATGGTCCCCAGACCCTTCCTCACTCAGCCTGCTCTGCTACATGCCTGCCACCTGTGCCTCACTACAGTCACAGAAACCAATGACCATGTACTGTGCTTTCTGAAATGTAAGTCACCCTATCCTGTTAATGTTAGGCATTCTGTCATAGTCATCAGAAAGCTAACACTGAGTACTACATAATGGAGAATGGGTGTGGCAACACAGAAAGGAGCCAAAGGTACCATCCGTAAGAACTGGGGGTCCAGGAGCCTGCTGAGACCATTGTATGGCCAGTATATGTGGCTTCATTTAGGTGCCACTCCTCCCTGCAAAAGATCTCTGAGTTTCTTCTAGTGCAAAGGGCCTGACTGTTATCTCCAACTCCAAGGCACAGAGTGACAAGGTCCAGGCAGAAACTATTTCTGATGTCATCAGCTGGTTCCAGCTGTGGCCCACATCTGCTTGTTCTGGTGAGCATTAAAACTAAAAGCTCCAACCAGGCAGAAGACCTTGTCCATCACCCATCCACCCACAAGCATGCACAGCTGGAGGGAAGCCCTGTGCCTGAGCACAAAAACCCACAACAGCAGTAGAATGCACAATTTGTCCTGCATCAGCATTTATGTGTGTCACTTACATTGACCACTGGCACCTCGCCAATTCTGTGGTGTTGATGAAACCCCATGAACGTGACAGGGCAGGTACTATGATTATTGACACTGCTTCTCATTAAGCGCCTGGTTCCACATTGGTGTCAGAGGACAAACGTGTAGGTTCTTTGGATCTAGTAGGGTAACTGTACCATACCTCACAGTGCCTGAGGAAGCCTGATACAGAGTACCGCATGGGAAAGCTGCGAGGGAGCATGAATAGTGGTGCCAACAGCACACATCCCAAAACTAGAGTATCTACACGAATAAAAATCAACTCTTGATCTCTGTGATTTCCCTCTGATGGCTAATCTTATGTGTTCATTTTATTAGAAATATGCCTAGAAGGTAAGTATGGCACACTCCAGGTGTGTCTGTGAGAACATTTCCCGGGACCATTAAAGCATGGGTATGAGAACATTTCCCAGGACTGGCAGAGCATGAGGGCTTTGACCTGACTGGTGGTTTGAAAGAAAATGGCCCCTGTAGGGAGTGTCACTATTAGGAAGTGTGGCTTTGTTGGGTGTACCCTTGCTGAAAAAAGTCTGTCACTGTTGGGGTGAACTTTGAGGTCTCCTACGCTCAAGCTATACCCAGTGTGGCACACAGTTCACTTCCTGTTTCCTGCAGATCAAAATGTAAAACTCTCATCTTCTTCTCCAGCACCTGTCTGCCTGCATGCCACCATGTTTTCCCACCATGACGATAATGAACTAAACCTCTAAAAACTAACCTAGCACCAATTAAATGTTTTCCTTTGTAAGAGTTGTCATGGTCATGGTGTCTATTCACAACAATGGCAACCCTGAGACACTCACCAAATGTTTAACCCATTCATGGATTCAGAATTTGAACAGAGTGCAGGAAGTTATAGGACTATGGAAGGTGAGGTATACTTGGAGAAGTGAATCATTCTAGTATTGTAGTTAGGTTTCTGTTGCTGTAATAAACCCATGACCAAAGGCTATTGGGAAGAGTAAAGAGTTTCACATGAGTTATCATCGAGGGAAGCCAAGGTGGGACCTGAAGCAAAGACCATGAAAGAACACTTACTGGCTTATTCCCCATACTTTCTTGGACAACCCAGGACCACCTGCCCAGGGGTGACTGCTCACGAGCACTAGGGCCTTCCACATTAACACTAATTGAGAGAAAGCCCCACAGATTTGTCTGCAGGCCAATATGAGGTAAAGGATTTGTTAGCTGAGGTTCCGTCTTCTAGGTGACTGTCACAGGGCATATGTCTTTGCAGAGTCTATATCTGCCCTGGCCCCTCTCCGTTACTCCTGTTTCTTGGTTGTCCATAGGTGAGTATCTCTGCCCCACCACACAATTTCACCAGAATGTTTTGTCTCACAGGGCTTGGGAACAATAAACTCTGCCGACTATGAACTAAAAGCCCTGAAACTATATCAAAAACAAGTCCTTTCTTTCCTCAGTGGTTTCACTTAGGTGTTTTTTTTTTTTTTTTTTTTTTTTTTTTTTCCTCAGAGGGACAAAAAAAATACCTAGCATGCGGGCAGACTCCATTATGATACCAGCTTGTGCCCCAAGTCACTGATCACAGCCAAGGGAACAACTATGATATGAGATTATCAGTAAACTCAACATTTTATGTCAGATTGGCACACAGACACATCTTTTTGAGAAATTCACTTACTAAGATGGCCTTGCCAATGAGGGTAGGAGAGAGATTCATTTTACCAGATGTATAAACCTCACATTAAAACACACAAAAATGAAAAAAACACTAATATGACACCTACTAAATCATGACTCTCATGACATTAAAATGTCTGCTACAGAATTCAAAGAATGATTGTACAGAACAGAGAATTTTAAATGCCAGGAGAGAAAAATGCCAAGTCACTTAAAGGAACCCCATTAAGGTAATAGCACATTTCCGAAGTAGAAGTCCTATGGGATAGGAAGTCGTGAATGATATATTTCAAGTCCTCAGAGAAAACAAATGCCAACCAACATTGATATACTTAGCAAACTACCATTTAGAATCAAAAGAGAAATAAAGACCAAATTAGGTAGCATCAAAGCTAAACTACAGTGCATAAGCCAGGTATGGCATCACACACTTGTGACCCCAGCACATAAAAGGCAAGGCAGAGCCTGAGGATCTGTGAGTTTGAGGCCAGCCTGAGATACATAGTGAGAGCCTGTCAACAAAGATAAATGAACAGAAATCCACACTACAGATCAAGTAGATTTAACAGACATTTACAGAAGAACCCAACTGCTATAAAAATGCATATTCTCTCCATCAGGATATAGAATGTTGCAATAGAAAACATCAACCCACAAAGAACTCTTTATAACGTTAATATCATCAGATCCTATAATCTTTTCTGATCACTACGAAATGAAATTAAAAATCAGAGAAATTTTGGAAACTATATAAACAGATGCAGCAAGACACTTATCAAGTGAACTGGATGTATATTGAAAAGCTGTATGGCAAAAATGGGGTGGAAACCCAATACCATAGCCTGTGGGATGCAAATGGGAGGAGTTACCTTAAGGCAGAAGAAAGAGGATAACATATTAAATATTGAAGAGGAGGATACTGTGGGTGGAAGGGTTTAGACAGGGAGGAAGGCAAGGGACTGGGGAGATGAGTGTAGGGATGGTGGGGGATTCAGTGGGGGATTCAGTGGGAGAAGGGGAGTATGAAGAAAACACGTGGAAAGCATGATGAATCCACCCATGCAATAGCAGATGGACTCTCAAGGAAGTAACCAACTGTTCTCTGAATGGACTGAAGACCCCACTTCAGTATGTAAGCCTGACTAACAACCCACACCTGAGGAAGTAGTAGGTCCATTCAGGGAATTTATTTCTGGCAGTTAACATAGCAGCAAACTACCTTTTAACTACCTATGCTTACATCCACAGATAAAAGCAGCTTCCAGCCTTAATCAGAGCAGCCTCTTCTTGCAATAACAACAGTAAATGCAGAAAATCGTGACTACCCAAGATGCAAAAAAAATAAGTGAAGGATATGGGCCCAGCTGTAAGCAGATCACTTATACTGTTCCCTCCTAAGGCTCAAGAAACATTATGGAGGGAGTAGGTAGAAGCATGTAGGAGTCAGAAGATAGGATAAAGGGCTACAAAAGGATGCAGCTATTAGAATCATTAACTCACACAAGCTCTAGCTACCTGAATGGACCCTCACAAGAGCAGCCAATCAATCAATCAATCAATCAATCAATCAAGGAGAGAGGATCAGCTCTTGGGACCCTATCCTTTACCACTGAACTATGGCCTATCAATGAATTCTGGGAAAGAATCACTGTCTTCAGTTATGTTCCCTTTGCTGAACCCATCAGACTCCAACAGTCACCTTATTACCTCTGGTGAATCCCAAAACAAAGCAAGTGGATTTCAGTGCACCAGAAAGATTCATGGGATGTATGAAGGGTGGTCAGTGGTAGTCGGGAGGTAGGAGGCTAAGTGTGGTCAGTGTGCAAAGTATATATGTGAAATTATAAAAACTAATAATTAAAATTAAAAAGAAATTCCATCAGAGAAATTTATAGTGGAGTCCCAATAAAAAAAGAAGTAATGATTTCAAATAAACATCTTAATGACCCATCTCAAGTTCTTAGAGAATTAAGATAAACACACTCCAGAGTGAAAGAAATTAAGAGATCAGAGCAGAAATAAAGAAGCAGCCAAAAGGAACAATACAGAAAATCAGTGAGACAGTTCAGTAGTTGAAAAGAAACAAAACTGACAATTAACAGAGATAGGGCATGGGGAAGAGGATCCAAATTCAATTAGAATTACAGCAGATGACAGTACACAAAAATTCCAAGGTTTTATTAGGGATTCATTTGTTTGGGTTTTTGTTGTTATTGTTTGAAACTATGCTAACAAAGCAGAAAAACTAGAACTGGGCAAATTTTTAGATACAACATTAACTAAAATTTAACAAAGATGATATTAAAATAGACCAATGACAATTGACCTAGTAAGGAAAGTGACCAATAATGAAATCAGTAATACAATTCTTCCCAACACAGAAAAGCCCAGAACTAGCTGTCTTCACTGCTGAGTTTTTGCCAAACTTTCAGATCTGTGTTTCTCAAAGTATTCCATAGAAGTGAAAGAGCAGAGAAGCCTACCCACATTGATTATAGGAGGCCAGCACTACCCTCCTACTGAGACCAGAAAAAGAAGGGAGTAAAAGAGGGAAGGAAGGAAGGGAAGGAAAGAAACTATAGAGTAATATCCCTGTTGGTATAGAAGTCCATAGAAAAATACGCTCAAATCAAGTTCAACAGCAGATCAAAAGAGTAAAACTCCATGATCAAATTGGTTTCATGCCAGGAATACAGGGATGACTTAACACATGCAAATAAATAAATATAAATACATCAACACAACGACAGATTTTTTTCAGTTACATAATTATCTCAATAGAAGCCAAAAATAGATTTGACAAAATTCAGCATCCTGTCACAGTGAAAGCTTTGAACAAATTAGGTGTAGAAGGATGATCATCAACAAAAAAGGGCTGTATGTAACAAATCATACTGAATGTAGACAAGCAAAACATTTCTTCTATAATCAAGGACAAAATTTAGGTTCACAATCGCACTACTTTTATTCAACACATTTTAGGACCCTAGAAATTATTATGCAAGAGAAAGAAATAAAGGCATACAAATATGTTTGTGAATGATATGATTCTCCAGAGAAAAAGGTAAACACCAAAGACCATTAAAACTGATAAACTAATTCTGGAAAATAGCAATGTGAAATTGACACAGGAGAAGGAAGGAAGGAAGGAAAGAAGGAAGGAAGGGAAAAGAAAAACAGTCTTTATTCACCAAAAATTAATTTGATAAGGAACAATTGAAAACAGCAGAAACTGCATGAATGCTGTCCCTCACATAAGCTGGAACTCCAGGAGCAGAGGGGGCCATGGTGGACTGCAGAAATCAGAGGGAACTTACAGTCTCCCTGCCACCCCAGAACCCTAAAAGCACTAGCTGTAGACAGTGACTCCCACTCTCCCCTCTGCACAGTACCACATAGAACCTGCTAGAGCAGCAGTTCTCAACCTGTGTGTCTGTACCATCGGAAAACACGTTTCCATGGTCCTAGTAACTGGAACACCACTCAGCAACAAAATTATAGTTACATAGCAACGAGATAATTGTATAGATGAGATTAGCTGTATAAAAGGGCCACCGCATTAGGAAGGTTGAGAACTGCAACCTGAAAACATCACACTTAACTCGGTACAGTCGTGCTGGCAATTCTCTCCATACGGATTCTTTATATTTCCTTCTTTTTAACATAATATTTTATTGACTCTGTGTATTTCACATCATGTACCCCAACCCCACTCATTTCCAGTCCTTCCACATCAACCTCCACTGTTGTAACCCCCCTCCCCACAAATAAATAAAAATTAGAACATAAAAGAAAACAAACAAAACCATCTCGTCAACCCCTCTGGGCAACAGCCTGCTATGCTATCAATGGCAGCAGCATCCTGGGCATGTATGGCTCCTCCATTTTTCCCACATCTCCATCATATGTTTGTCCATAGTGGCATGCAACACACCCTTTTGCCAGAACAGCTGAGTTGGTCAACCTTCCAGCTTTCCTGCACCCATGCCACCAAAGCAGGCTTCCTCTCTGGCCAGGTGAGGGGCGGGGCCAGCTCTCCCATGCCTACACATCTGACTGGCTCTCCCACACCCGCACCCACACCTGTAAAGCTAGCTTTCTCACTCTTACTTTGTACTATTTCATTTCCAGGCTTGCACATATGTCTCCCGGCTTTCTTCTGTTTGGTTATACTTAGGGGTGTTGTTTGTGTCTCTCCACTCAGTTAAGGCTTTCTCTACATTCTCCATTCTCTACATTCTTTTTCTTATACTCTTCAGTTACCAATCACCTACTCCTCTCCTTACTCCTACATCTTTTCTTCTTCCTCTCACTCTTACCTGCTCTATTTTTACTTCTTAACTGAAACTTTCTGTGGATTCAGCAATCTCTAAAATCTATAGACTCTAATATCTCTATACTTTGTCCACCTCCATTTTTTTCTGTCCCACACTATTGGCTGAAATCCAAATTTACACTATATTACCCTTAGTTAGCTATGCTCCAACAGTTATTGAAGTCTACGTGATCACTGGTGTGAATTGGCTAATATGACTGTGGTTGTCTTCCCAGTTAATACCCTACTTGGGAAATGCAGAATTTATATCAGACACCCTGACTCCAGAACTGAGGTATTATTTTTCTGAACCACACACTCAGCTCTACTACAACTGAGGCCCACTTGGATATTACAGATATTTTAACTAAAAGAATACAGCTAAAAAATAAACCAAGCAACAAAATAACACTAAATGTTTAAAACAAAACTTTACCACCCCAACAAAAAAATGTGGAAATCCAAGGCAACATAATTCTCCCAAAATGTATTAACCCTACTATAAGAGTGAGGAGAGGGAGTTAGATGAAATCCCAGAAAATTAAAAATTATGATTTTAAGTATGTGCAGAGACACAAACATCTGAACAAAATAAGTGATACATACAGAGTATGAAAAAGGAACTTAGCTGTGAGATAGAAACACCAGAGAGAAAACAATCTGCAATGTTGTAAATAGAAAACAATCAGAATAAAAAATTCTATGTGAAGTCTCCATGAACAACTGACTCAAGAAGACAGAACATCTGAACTTAAAGACAATGTAGAAGAAACAATACTCCATCAAAGAAAACACAAAATTACAAGATACTCCTGAGAATTTAATGGTATATATGATGTTATTAAAAAGGAAAACTATGGATACTGGGCATAAAGGAAGACGAATTTCATTTTAAAGACATGAAAACATTTTCAAAATAATCATAATGGAAATTTTCTCATTTGGGAAAAGAGGCTCCAGTCAGATGCAGGAGGCATTTGAGGTATCAAATAGACCAGATCAGGTAAGAATCCTCCCGCCTCATCATAAAATTAAAATGTTAGATATACAGTGAAAATAAAGAGAGAGAGCCAACAAGTCACCTGTAAGGGCAGACTCATCCAAATAACAGCAGATTTGTCAACTGAAACTTTAAAATCCAGGATAGCCTGGAAAGATGTATTTTGGCTTCTAAAAGATAACAACCACCAACTAAGACTACTATACCCAACAAAACTATCTGTAATGACTGAGGAAACAATAAAGCCTTTCTATAATAAAAATAAATTAAAGGACTTTATGGTGACGAAGCCAGCTCTACAGAGATATTTGGAGGGATCATCTAGATTGAGAAAAACAGATTCATCCATGAGGCCACAGGAAACAATAAACTATAATAGATTAAAAGTTAATTAATAATTGAGAGAAAAAAACCCAAACACTACAAAAAATCAACAAAATGGTAGGAATCAATGCACACCTTTTGATAGTAACTCTTGAGTATTAATCTCAGTTCACCAATCAAAATGAACAAATGGACTTGCAAGATTGCTCAATAGGTAAATACTAACAACTTGAGTTCAACCCGTGTAACATACGTGATGAAAGAAGAGAACTGACACTTTCAAGTTGCCCTCTGACCAGCCCACATGTACCATGGTGTGTATGCCTCTCCATACCCCTAATAAATAAGTGATAAATTTGCCAGCAAATTAAAAATATTTTTTCAAAAGGAGTTTGAAATGTGGACCAAAAAAAAGTAATAGTAATTTTTTAAAGACATACACTTGTAGATTGGATCAAATTGCAGGAACTATGTGTTGCCTCCAACAAATGTACCTCACCACAGTTACAGACATTACCTTCCTGTGAAAGGACAGAAAAGGGATATTCTAAGCAAATGAACTTATGAACACAGGAAGGTGTCACTGTTCTAATATCTGACAAAAGAGACATGAAAACACAACTTGTGAGAAGAGAGAGAGACACTTGGTACTGATTAAGAAAATAATTCACCAAGAAGATATTATGACTCTGAACATATATGCCAGGAAGACAGGTGCACCAAATTTTATAAAACAAATACTATTAGATGTAAAGTTATCGAGTAACCAAAACACAATAATAGTAGGCAAGTTCAATTCCCTACTCTCACCAATTGGTTGGACATCCTGACACAAATTAAATGAACACCTGAATTAAGTGACATCATAGATCAAATGTGTTTAACAGATGTCTACAGAATATTCTATTTAAACACTACAAAATACACATTCTTCTAAGAAGCCCATAAAATTTCCTCTGAAATAGACTGTGCCTTAGGACAGAAAGCCAGTTTTAACAAATAAATAAAAATCAAAATGGTTCCTTGTACTCTGTTGATCACAATAGAATAAGACTACCAATCAATAGCAAGAGAAAGCCCAGAGTACACATGGACTCATGAAGGTCAAACAACACACTACTCAATTGTGTCCTAAAAAAAAAAAAAAAAAAAAAAATCAAAGGAAAGTGAAAATATGACATATCTAAGTCTGTGGGATATAACGAGAGCAACACAAAAAAGGCAGGCAATTCATGGTTTTAATGCCTGCATTAAGTAATCAGAACTGAGCCACCTTTGGGGAAATTCCTGGAGCTGAACTGAGCACAATAGATCTGCCTATCCAACATGGGACCTCAAGTAATTTCCACCTGTCTGGTCTCTGACCCCCACCACCGGTCTTCTTCTGGAGTTCTGGGCCCCTCCCAGAGATCCGCCTATCTCTGCGGGACCACTCTGAGTTCCTGCGGGCTGGATCCTTGACCCCCATCTCAGGACCTCTGCTAAAGAGGCCCTACTCAGCTGGAGAGTGCCACCTAGACTACCTATCGGTGCAGAAACATCCAGAGTACTAGCCCAGCCTTTGTCTCCATCACCAGGCCTTGGCTATAGGACCACTCTGAGTTCCTTCAGGCTGGATCCTTGACCCCCATCGGAGGACCTCTGCTAAAGAGGCCCTACTCAGCTAGAGAGTGCCAGCTAGACCTGCCTATCAGTGCAGAAACATCCTGAGTATTAGCCTAGCCCTTGTCCCCCAACACCAGGCCTTGGCTACAGGCCTTGGCTAGAGCTAGACCCGACTATCCCTGAGGAAACATCCTGCAGGCTAGCCTCTGCCAAAGAGGCCTCAGCTCACCTCTGCTGGAGCCTGATCTTTGACCGCCATCATCAGGCCCCTGCCTACGGAGAGACCTCCTAGAGAGCTTGGACCACCCAGAACTACAGATGTCGAGCCTCTGACCCACCTAAACCCATAGAGAGAAGGAGAAACCCCACCAACACCTACTGGAAGAAGCTATGAGAAGATGGCAATACAAGAAAACACCTAACATCAGAAAGACAAGCATAACACCACCAGAATCTAGGAAATCTACACCAACTAGACCAGAACACAACAAAGCAAATGAATCAGAAGAGAATGACCTAAAAATTATCGTCATAAAAATGATAGAGGCCCTCAAAGAAGATGTGAGAAAATCCCTTAAAGAAGTGGAAGATAAAACAAAAAATTGGAAGTAATGAATAAATTTCTTAAAGAAAGTACAGAAAGCCAAGAAAAAACAATTAAACAGGTGAAGGAAATGGTTCAATACTTGAAAATGGAAATGGAGACAATAAAGAAGACACAAACCAAAGGAATGTTGGAAATAGAAAAATTGGGCAAATGATCAGGAACTGCAGATGCAAGTATAACCAACAGAATTCAAGGGATGGAAGAGAGAATCTCAGGTGCTGAAGATAAACTAGAAGTAATAGATTCATTGACCAAAGAAAATCACAAATCCAACAAATCCTTAACACAAAACATTCAGAAAATGTGGGACACTGTGAAAAGGCCAAATAGGCATAGAGGAAGGTGAGGAAGCCAAGCTCAAAGGGGCCGAAAACATATTCAACAAAAACCATGGAGGAAACTTTCCCAATCTGAAAAAGGATATTCCCATGAAAGTACAAGAAGCATACCGAACACCAAATAGACTGGACCAAAGAAAAAAGACCCCTCGACATATAATAATCAAAACACCTAACATACAGAATAAAGAAAGAATATTAAGAGCAGTGAAGGAAAAAGGACAGGCAACATATAAAGGCAGACCTATCAAAATTACGCCTGACTTCTCCATGGAAACCCTTAAGGCCAGAAGGTTCTACAAGTACTAAGAGTCTACGGATGCCAGCCCAGGCTACTATACCCAGCAAAACTCTCAATCACTATAGATGGAGAAAACAAGATATTTAATGACAAAGCCAGATTTTCACAATATGTATCTACAAATCCAGCCCTACAGAAAGCTTTGGAAAGAAAATTCCAACCCAAGGAAGTTAGCTACGCTCACAAAGAAGTAGGCAATAGATAATCCCACTTCACCAGAAACCAAGGGCAAAGATGGACAAATAAATTCATAATACCACTGCCAAAAGCAAATCTAAAACAAACAAACATTAACAATCAATGGTCCTTACTCTCTCTCAACATTAATGGTCTAAACTCACCTATAAAAATGCACAGGCTAACAGAATGGATATGAAGACAGAATTCATCCTTCTGCTGCATGCAAGAAACACACCTAAGCTACAAAGATAGACATTACCTCAGGGCAAAGGGCTGGGAGAAGATCTTCCAACCAAATGGACCCAAGAAGCAAGCAGGTGTGGCTATCCTAATATCTAACAAGTTAGACTTCAAACCAAAATTAATCAAAAGAAATGAAGATGGTCATTTCATATTCATCGCAGGAGAAATCCAACAAAAAGTCTCAATTCTGAACATCTATGCCCCAAATACAAAGGCACCCACATCTGTAAAAGAAATGCTACTAAAACTCAAAGCTCACATAAAACCTCACACACTTTTAGTGGGAGACTTCAACACACCACTCTCACCACTAGACAGGACCACCAATCAGAAACTCAACAAAGAAACAAAAGAACTAACAAAAGTTATGTCTTAACTGGGTTTAACAGACATCTATAGAACATTCCATCCAAATACAAAAGAATATACCATCTTCTCTGCTCCACATGGAACCTTCTCTAAAATCGACCACATACTAGGTGGCATAACAAACCTCAACAGATACAAAAAATTGGAATAGTCCCCTGTATCTTATCAGACCACCATGTTTTAAAATTGGAATTCAACAACAACACAAATGCAGAAACCCTACAAACTCATGGAAACTGAACAATGTGCAATTGCACCACACCTGGGTCAAAGAAGAAATAAAGAAAGAAATTAAGGACTTCCTAAAATTCAATGAGAATGAGGACACGACATATCCGAACTTATGGGACACCTCGAAAGCAGTGTTACAAGGGAAGTTCATTGCACTGAGTGCCCATATGAGGAAAACAGAAGATAGTCACATTAGAGAATCACCAGCGCAACTGAAAGCCTTGGAACAAAAAGAAGCAAACTCACCCCAGAGGAGCAGACACCAGGAAATAATCAATTTGAGGGCTGAAATCAATAAAATAGAAACCAGGAAAATACAAAAAAGTCAATGTAACAAAGAGTTGGTTTTTCAAGAAAATCAACAAGATAGACAAACCTTTATCCAAACTAATGAAAAAGCAGAGAGAGATCATGCAAATTAACAAAATCAGAAATGAAAAGGGGGATATAATAATGGACACAGAACAAATCCAGACAACTTTCAGGTCATACTTTGAAAACCTGTATTCTACAAAATTTGAAAATTCAAAGGAAATGGACAAATTTCTGGATAACTACCACTTACCAAAATTAAACCAAAAACAGACAAACAACTTAAATAGACCTATAACCCCCAATGAAATAGAAGCAGTAATCTAAAGTCTTCCAACCAAAAAGAGCCCAGGGCCAGATGGCTTCAGTGCAGAATTCTACCAGAAATTCAAGGAAGAGCTAATTCCAATACTCCTCATATTGTTCCACACAATCGAGACAGAAGGCATATTACCAAACTCTTTCTATGAGGCCACAATCACCTTGGTACCCAAGCCTCACAAAGATACAACTAAGAAAGAAAACTACAGACCAATATCCCTGATGAACATCAACGCAAAAATACTCAATAAAATACTGGCAAACCAAATCCAAGAATACATCAGAGAAATCATTCACCATAACCAAGTAGGCTTCATTGCAAGAATGGTTTAACATATGAAAATCTATCAATGTGATCCACCATATAAACAAACTGAAAAAGAAAAACCTGATCATCTCCCTAGATGCTAAAAAAGCCTTCAACAAAATTCAACACCCTTTCATGATAAAGGTCTTGGAGAGATCAGGGATAACAGGAACATACCTAAACATAATAAAAGCAATATACAGTAAACCAACAGCCAACATCAAACTGAATGGAGAGAAGCTTAAGGCAATTCCTCTAAAATCAGGAACAAGACAAGGCTGTCCTCTCTCTCCATATCTCTTCAATATTGCACTTGAAGTTCTAGCCAAAGCTATAAGACAACAAAAGGAGATCAAGGGGATCCAAATTGGAAAGGAAGAAGTCAAACTGTCTCTATTTGCAGATGATATGATAGTTTACATAAGCAACCCAATAAACTCTACCAGGGAATTCCTACAGCTGATAAACACCTTCAGCAAACTAGCAGGATACAAGATAAACTCAAAAAAAATCAGTATCCCTACTTTATTCAGATGACAAAGGGGCTGAGAAAGAAATCAGAGAACGATCACCCTTTACAATAGCCACAAACAACATAAAATATCTCGGGGTAATGCTTACCATACATGTGAAAGACCTATACAATAAGAACTTTGTGTCTTTAAAGAACGAAATTAAAGAAGATACCAGAAAATGGAAAGATCTCCCATGCTCTTGGATTGGAAGGATAAATATAGTAAAAATGGCAATCTTGCCAAAAGCAATCTACAGATTCAATGCAATCCCCATTAAAATCCCAGCACAATTCTTCACTGACCTTGAAAGGATAATAGTCAACTTTGTATGGAAAAGCAAAAGACCCAGGATAGCCACAACAACCCTGTACAATAAAAGAACTTCAGGAGGCCTCACCATCCCTGACTTTAAGCTCTATTATAGAGCTATAGTCCTGAAAACAGCCTGGTATTGGCACAAAAATAGACAGGTAGACTAATGGAATAGAATTGAAAATCCCGATATTAATCCACACACCTATGAACACCTGGTTTTCGATGAAGCAGCTAAAAAAAAATACAAAGGGGGTGGGGGGAAAGCATCTTCAACAAATGGTGCTGGCACAATTGGATGATGGTGTGTAGAAGACTGCAGATAGACCCATGTCTATCGCCATGCACAAAACTCAAGTCCAAGTGGATCAAAGACCTCAACATAAATCCAGCCACACTGAACCTCTTAGAAGACAAAGTAGGAGGTACCCTTGAACAAATTGGTATAGGAGACTGCTTCCTCAACATAACTCCAGTAGCACAGACACTGAGATCAACAATTAATAAATGGTAAATGGGACTTCCTCAAACTTAGAAGCTTCTGTAAGGCAAAGGACACAGTGGACAAGACCAAACAGCAGCCCACAGACTGGGAAAAATTTTTTACCAATCCTACGTCTGACAAAGGGCTGATCTCCAAAATATACAAAGAACTCAAGAAACTAGTCAACAAAACACCAAATAGCCCTATTAAAAAATGGGGTACAGAATTAAAGAAAGAATTCTCAATAGAGGAAATCAAAGAGGCTGAAAGACACTTAAAAAAATGTTCAACATCCTCAGCTATCAGGGAAATGCAAATGAAAACAACTTTGAGATACCATCTTACTCCTGCCAGAATAGCTAAAATTAGAAACACCAATGACAACTTATGCTGGAGAGGATGTGGAGAAAGTGAACACTCCTTCACTGCTGGTGGGAGTGCAAACTCATACAGCCATTTTGGAGATCAGTATGGCAGTTCCTCAGGAAAATGGGAATTACCACAGGACCCAGCAATTCCACTATTAAATGACCCACATCCATGCAATAAAGACATGTGCTCAACTATGTTCATAGCAGCATTATTTGTAATAGCAAGAACCTGGAAGCAACCTAGATGCCCCTCAACTGAAGAATGGATTAAGAAGATGTGGCACATCTACACAATGGAATACTACTCTGCAGAAAAAAATAACGGAATCTTGAAATTCGCAGGCAAGTGGATGGAACTTGAAGAAACCATCCTGAATGAGGTAACCCAGTCACAAAAAGAGGAACAGGGTATGTACTCGCTCATATATGCATTTTAAATGTAGAGCAAAGGATCACCAGCCTATAATACACACCACCAGACGAACAGGGATACAAGGTGTGTTCTAAGAGATTCATATATGGTCCCTCACAAAAGGGCGAAGAAACAAGTCCCCCAGAGTGCATGGGAAGTGGGGGGGGCAGTGAATGGAGAGAGAACTAGGAGAAAGAGAAGAGGAAGAGAGGAAAACACATGTGACTAGATAGATTGAGTCAGGGCGAGAGAGAGAGAAAGGAGGGGGGACATAAAAGAGGGAGCCATTATTGGTTTGAAGAGAAAACTAAACCTAAAGAAAGGTCTAGAGAACTACAAGACTAACTCCAACTAACAATTCAAGCAACCATGGAAAGGCAACCATAAATGCCCTTCCCTGATAGTGAGATCATCAACTAAATTATCCACCATCATGGTGCCCCCATCTAGTACCTGTTGGAAACAGAAGCAAACACCCATAACCAAACACTGAGTCGAACTAGAATCCAGATGCAGAGAGAGGGGACAAGACCAGGTTGCAGAAACACATAGAGACAGCTGACCTGAACAAGGAGGAGCTAATGCCCCCCCCAAGACTGATAGCTGGGAATCCAACATGGGACTGACTCAGACCCCCTGAATATGGGTTTCAGCTAGAAGGACTGAGCAGTCTGGGGGACCTCAGACTGTAGAAACAGGATCTATTCCTGGTGCACAAAAGGACCTTGCAGTCACATCTCCCATGGAGGGATTCCCCCTTAACCTAGAGACAGGAGAGAAGTCCTAGTCCCTACTTCAAATGACTTGACAGATTTACATGACCCAAACTGGATAGCATAGCCCTACAAGTGGAATGGGGGTGGGGGGATGGGAGGGGAGGGTGGCCAGGGTGCATGTCAGAGGGGAAAGAGAGTAAGAGGGAGGGAGGAAGGGTTGGAGGGAGGAAGGGAAAGGAAACTGGGATCCACATGTAAAATTTTTTAATTATATTATTAATAAAAAAAGTAATCAGAACTATCTCAGACAAATAATTTAATCACACACCTTAAATATCTGAGAAAAAGAACAAAAGGCCAAATTCCAAATCAGTGGACAGAAAGAAATCATTACTATCAGGGCAGGAATTAATGAAATGGAGAGAAAAAAAAAATACAAAGAATCAATAATACAGAGAGTTGGTTCTTTAAAAAGATAAACACAATAGACAAACCCTTGGCCAAACTAAACAAGAGCGTGAAGACATTAGTTTAAATTAGGTATGAAAAGAAACATATATACACATATAGTCACTAAATCTGAAAATCTAAAGAAATGAATGAATTTCTAGAAACCTACGCTCTACCATAATTAAGCCAAGATGTGATAAACAATTTAAACAGATACAAGAAGTGAGATTGAAGCACCAATTTTAGAGTCCAGGTCTGCATGGCTTTACTGTGAATTTTACCAAACCTTAAATAAAAACTGCCACCAGTGTCTTAATTATTCTCCAAAATAGAAAAGCAAAGAGCACTACAAACTCTCTTTACAAAGCTCCTATAACCCTAATGCCCAAACTAGACAAAGATGCAACTAAAAAGAAAGCTACAAACCAGATACCTCAAAGGACATAGATACAAAAATTTCAGCAAAACAATTGCCCATGGAATTTAAAAACACAACAAAAAGAACATTCACCACAGTCAAGCTGATTCTGTTTCAGAGATACAGGGATGGGCTGATACACAGAAATCAGTAAACGTTATAAATTAGAGTCTCAAGAACAGAAAGAAATCACAAAGTCATTTCAACAGATGCAGGAAAGGTTTTTAACCAAAAAAAAAAAAAATTCCCCTCTTGTTACAACTTATGAAGAAACAGACTAGAAGAAACATAACAACATAACATAATAAAGACTATATATGAGAATCTATATCTAACATTGTACCAAATTGGGGGGGGTAAGCTTGAAGCATTCCCACTAAAATCAAGGAGACAAGAGTAATGGTCTTTCTTTTAATCCACTAAATGATTCTTACTGCCTAAAATGCTGGAAGTCATAGCTATAGCAGTAAGATAAGTGAACAAAATGAATTAAAACTATGAAAAGGAAGAAGTCAAAGTATTCTTACTTGTAGATGATGTAATTCTATATACGAGACCCTAGAGATTCCACCAGAAAGCTCTTAACTGATACACACTTTTAGCAAAATGGAAAGACATTAAGATTAGCAGCTTCCTATGTATCAATGACAAGTATGATGAGAAATCAGGGAAACAATTTCATTCACAGCCTCAAACAAACAAATCCCCAAACCAAACAAAACCAAAAATCCCCATTCTACAATATCCATGACCAAAAAAATGTAAAAGCCCTTTCTTTATAATGAAAACACTGAAGAAACTGAGGAAGACACTAGAAAAATAGAATGGCCTCCTATGCTCAAAGATAGGAAGAACTGACATTATGAAAATTTCCATGCTACCAAAACAAAAAAATCTATAGACTTAATACAATTCCAATCACACTTCCAGTGGCAGTCTTCACTGAAATAGAAAAAAAATCTTCAAATTCATATCAAAATACGAAAGACCCCAGATAGCAAAAAAGAATATTGTTGGAGATGGCACTTTACCTGATTTCAAGTTATACTACAGAGCCTCAGTGATGAAAACAGCACGGTACTGTCACAAAAATCAATGACATAGACTATAAGACCCAGATACATGACCTTGCAACTATACAAAGCTGATTTAAAAAACAAAAACTTAAAACACATTGGAAAAAGGAAGCATCTTCAACAAATGGTTTTGGGAAAACTGGTTATCTATACGTAGAAGAATGGACCTAGATCTTTAGCTTTCACCTTGGAAAAACTCAATTCCAAATGGATGAAGAAACTCAACACTAGACCTGAAACTGTTAAATCACCAGGACAAAGTAAAGAATATACTTCAAGATTCAGGTATAAGTAAAGCCTTTATGAATATAACTCCAATTGTTCTGAAAATAAAGCCAATTATTGATAAATTAGATAAATAGGACTGGCATGAGATTTAAAAGGCTTCTCTACAACAAGGGAAACAGTCAAGTGAAGAGGTAGCCTACAGAAGTGGAGATAGCCTTTGCTTGCTACATATATGACAGATGGTTAATACCTAGATTATGCAAAGGCTAGCTAAAGGTCAAGAAAACAAACAATCCAATTTTAAAAAATAGATATAAACAGAGTTGTTTGCCAAAATAAGTTTAATGCATCTTTTTTAAATGTCCAGCATCCTTAGCCATCAGGTAAATGCAAGTTAAAACTACTTTGAGATTTTTACCTCACTCAAGTCAGAATACCTTATTATCAAAAAACAAAACAGTGAGTGCTGGCAAGGATGTAGAGAAACAGTAATTCTTATCCACTGCTGGTGGGAGTATAAATTAGTTCAGTCACTATAGAATCAGTGTGAAGGGTTCTCAAAAGGGCAAAAGTAGAACTGCCATATGACCCAGCTATACTACTTCTGAGCATACACCCCATTCCCACTACAGAGGAACACCCATATCCACTACTGCCATATTCACAATAGCTAGGAAATATAATCAACCTAGATGTCTACCAGCTAGCTGATAATGAAGTTGTGGCAATGTGCATAATGGATTTCGTGAACAACAGCATGGAATCCTAGTATATTTTAAAATAATTTTAAAATACAATTTTTGAAAGAATCTGAAAAAAGGTAACCAGCTTGGATAGACAATGCTGTCCCCAGAGGACACGGATTATTAAGTGAAAATATGACTGCCAGGTATGGGATATCTCTCTATGAATTTCTGGCCAGGTAGGTGCCAAATACTCCCTTCCCCCACGCACAAAACAACACAAGTTATTGCTATTGCTTTTGGCTGCCCACAATAACTAGATTGTAAGAACCTATTGATGAACACACCATACCCTTTGGTTGCCGGACATACAGAAATCAAGCTGAAACTGACCAGGAAATGTTCTGCCTGTTGGCTAGTTTCCATAGTGGTAGAAGAGGTGCTGTGCAGGCTGCTGGGGTGGTGGGTGACATCTGTGAACTTAACTTTGCAAGTTATAACGCTGACCTGCCAGAAAAGATGGACCCACTAAGGCAATATAGTGGCTGGACTATTTGCAGGGTGTGGGGGTGGGTAACCAACTGTTTTCTGGTTGGACTTGAAGTTTGATCCATAGAAGGAAATGCATGGCTGCTTCTGTATTTGTAGTCAAAGGCCCATAGCTTGAGAAGTCAGAATCCATACAGGGTAACCTGCTACTATTGTTTTGCTGTCTTAGTCAATGTTCTATTGCTGTGAAGAGACACCATGATAGTGCTGACCCTTATAAAGAAAAACATTTAATTCTGACTTGCTTACAGTTACCAGATGATGGGAGGTGTCATTCTGTAAATATGTTTCTCATATTGGTTAATGAATAAAGCACTGTTGGCCAATAGGAAAGCAAGATAGGCAGTAGGAGACAAGGAGGAGAGAGAAAGTAGTAGGGACTTGAGAGAGCAGAACATCGGCCCCTCTCTCTGGTAAGATAAGACCATGTGGAAATACTTAGATTAATATAAATGGGTTAATATTTAAGACAGAGCCAGCAGATTAAAAAAAAATAGTAACTGGCCTACAGCATTTATATCTAATACAGCATCTCTGTGTGTTATTTGAGGCTGGTATGGCAGCGGGACCAGGCAGGCCAGCAGGGAAAACCTACTCCTAACAACCAGAGGTTTAGTCTATTATCCTCATGACAAGGAGCATGACAGCATGTAGGCAGACATGGTAGCTAAGAGTTCTACATCCAGATCCAAAGGCAGAAGGAAGAGAGAGACACTGGGCCTGACTGAACATCTGAAACCCTGATGTCCAACCCCAGTGGCATACCTCGAATAAGGCCATGCATCCTAATCCTTTTGAATAGTGCCACTCCCTATAAGCCCATGGGGGCCATTTTTATTCAAACCATCACATTTGCCAAGTGATCATGTTGTCAAACTGGCTTCTGAATATTTCTACCCATAACTTCTATTAGCAATGGACAGTGGTTATTGCAGAGTCTAATGGCTCAAAAAGCTGAGTATCAGTTGAGTGCTCAACCCTAAATAAGGCATCTGTATCAAAACTATCCTACCTCAAAGCTCAGGATGTGGAAGAGGAGGCAGGAAGAATTTAAGAGTTGGAGGGTGGGAAGCAGTACTGCAAAAGGCTGTTTTTTCAACATGACCTGGCTATTGCACTCACAAACTCCAAACAGGTGTGCATGCTTGTGCAAGACCTACAGTCAAAAATCTCAACAAGGGTAGGGGAGGGGTTCTCCATCCCGACTGAGGAGCTGTTGGCAGTTGATGGATCCTAGGAGAGAGGGAGCCATTTTTCTTTGGGTGGTAGATGCTGGTAGGTTGCCCTCGCTCCAGCAGATGCTCCCACACCTATATGCAAACAGGCATTACTAATTAGACTAAGTGGGTTATTTAAATTTAAAAAAGGACATGTAGTTGGGAAGAGGGGCAGGACCCAGGAGGAATTAGAGGGAAGGAGTAGGGATTGAGTACATTGTACACATGTGTGAAATTCTCAATGAATAAAAAAATTACTAAAAAGGGAATTCATGACCACTAAGCAAGCATTACTAAAATACTAAAGATACTTGATACTGAAGGGAAAGATAAGCTCACCCATAGGGACACAGGAATGAATAAACCATGATACAGCATTAGCAAACCAACTGGAAATAGGGAAACATCCACATTACAAAAATCAGCACAATGGCATGAATTAATGCATAGCTTCCAACAATACTCTGTATTAATGGTCTCAATTCTTCAATTAAGTGATACAAACTTTCAGACTGGATTTTAATAAATCCATCTATTTGTTGCTTTAAAGAAACGCTCTTCATTATCAAAGGCAGATGTTAACCTGGGGTGAAAGAATGGAAAAAGATAATTAAAGCAAATACAACTAGGAAAGAACCATGAATTGCTATTTTCATAACCAACATAATGGACTTCAAAATAAAATCAGGCAGAAAGGATAAAAAAGGGGGTACTTTATACTAATTAAGAGAGTAATCCATTAATGGACATTATAATTTTAAACATATACACACACCAAACACAGGTACACTAAGATTCATAATTTATAATACTATGTTTAAAGACACAGATTACCTCAAATACATTAATAATGGGTACATTCAATTCCTTGCTCTCACAAAGAGCTCATCTCAGTAAAATAACAAAGAAATATTAGAATGAAATGAGACCCAATGGACCTAACAACACCTACAGAATATCCCAACCAAACACTGCAGAATAAACATTCTTCTTGGGAGCCTATGGAATTCTCTAAAACAGATCGTATTATAGAATATATAATATGTCTATATTATAGGACATAAAGCAAGTCTTAACAAGTGTATGAAAATGTCGTTATTTATTGTACTTTATTCAACTATACAGAATAAAGCTAGAAGCCAGTGTCAAGAGAATTTACAGAATATAGGCAAAAACATAGAAATTAAAGAACACAATATCAGATAGTGATTAAGTCTTGATGGAAGTAAGAAAAAAAATTACTAGAATCAAATGAAAATGCAAAGACAATATACTAAAAGTTATGTAAACTTTCTTAAGAGAAAGTATATAGCTACTAGTGCCTACCTTGAAACACTTCAGAGTTCTAAAATAAATAATTTAATGCTGCACCTTAGGGCCTTGGAAAAACAAGAATGAGTCAGCCCCAAAGAGCGTACCAAAAGAAATTATTTCATGCAGGGCAGAAATTAGTGAAATAGAAATGAAAAAAGTGAAAATAGTCTATGAAATGATAAATTTTAAATGGTAAACAAGATCAACAAACCCTTATCTAAACTAAACAAAAGAAAAGAAATAAAACCTAAACTAATAAGAGGGGATGAAGGGGGAGACATTACATTGGATTCCAATGAAATTCATAAATCATTATAATATATCTTAAATCTTGCCTTTCTAAAGAAGTGGATGGATTTCTAAGTACATATGACCTACTAAAATCAAACCAACATGAGATAAACAATTTTAAGTCATCTTTAACAAGCAATAAGATTGAGGAAGTAATTTTTTAAAAAAGTCTAGGTCCAGATGGATTCACCATAGAATTCTACCAGACCATTAAAGAATGCACACTATCCTTGAAATAGCAAAGGAAGAAGTGCCAAACTCTTATTATGAAGCCAGTATTAACTTCATAACCAGGCCAAATGGAGACAATGATGACAAGGAGGGGTGGAGTAAGGAAAGACAAAATTTATGAACATAGATGCAAATGTTCTCAGGGTGAGAGAAATAGTCAACACAATGCTTGTCATCCAAGTACAAGGGCCTAAGTTTGATCCCAGAAGCCAAAAGTAATCTACAGGCTCAATGCCATCTCTATTAAACCCTAATGTCACTCTTCACGGATATAAAAAAAAAATCTTAAAATTCATATGGAAGTACAAAAGACCCCAGATAGTCAAACAATCCTGAGCAAAAAATCATATTACTATACCTGATTGCAACATAGGACACGGTTCCATGGTACTAGCACAAAACTGCAAATATAGAGTACAGGACACAGATATAAATGCACACAGCAATAATCACCTAATTTATTTTATGAAGATGCCAAGATGAATTAACATTTGAGAAAGATCACTTTTTCTATGGTGCTGGGAAAACTGGGTTTCTACATGTAGAAGAATGAAGTGAAGCTAGATCTCTAGCACCCTGTACAAAAATCAACTCTAAGTGGATTAAAGACCTGAATGAAAGTAGGACATAAAACTCTGAAACTGAAAAAGTAGGCAAAACATTTCAAGAAAAAGACATAGGCAAAACTTTCTGAATAGGACTCTATTCATTCAGGAAATTGCACCAACGGATGATAAGTGGGACCTCACAAAATAAAAGCTTCAGCTCAGCAAAAGAAATGGCTAATCAATTTAAGAGGCAGTTTAGAGAGAAAATCCATATTAGCTAAAAAAAAAAAAAAAAAAGAAAAAGAAAAGAAGAAGAAAAATATGACAGGCTTGATATCTAGACTATACAAAGAACTAAAAACAATTAAAAAATACTGCACACAATATCAAACCATCTAATTAATAAATGAACTAATAATGAACAAACAATTCACAAAAGATGAGACACAAATTACCAATAATCATAGGAAAACATGTTCAACTCACTAGCCACCAGGAAAATTAAAATGATATTCCACCTTACCCCAGGAAGAAGGTCAATCAATTCAAAATGTATGATAATCAATACTCACAGGGATGTGGACACAAGGGTACCTTATACACCTCTGTAGGAACTAATCCAGTCACTATGGAAATCAATACAGATGTCACTCAATAAAACAAAAAACAGTACCCTGTATGGCCCAAATATAGCACTACTGAGTACTTAGTATAAAGTACTAAAGAACTAAAAGTCACCATAACACAGAGAAACTAGTCCATTAATATTTATCACAACCCTATTCACAATAGCTAACCTATGGAGCCAACATAGGTGTTCAACAACAGAAGATGGGTAAAGAAAAAATGGTATACATATGTACAAATAGAAATTTTTTAGCCATAAAGAAGAAGATTTTACTGTTTACAAGAAACTGGAGCCAACTGTTGAAGCCATGCTGCACTAGCTGAGACTTGTTGAACAACAAATACCTGTGACTTCCCATTGTGGTTCCAGATGTCACATAGCTATATACAATCATGCATGTATATATGACATTGAGACACTGGAAATCAGGCAGACTCTCTGAAAGGCAGACAGATAGGGAGAAGGGCCTATCAGGGTAGGGAAATCAGGGTAGAGAACTTTCAAGATGGTGGCTTTTTCCTCCTCACCCTGGGATGGGAGACAAAAGCCTGACAATTTAAAACAAAGGCCTTGTGACCTTTTCCTCCCACTGGTAGCCCCCTGCTTATGGACTGGCTCAACAAGTCCAAGGCTAGATCAAGACTAGTTACACAACTGTTGTGGGGCCAATCAATCATCCAGTCTTCCTTCAAACTGACGACTGTTAAATTAGGGGAGGGAGACAGTAGTCCATGAGAAGAAATTAAATTTTGGCTTTCTGTGTCCCCACCTCCACCCCCTACATACGCCCACCCCCTCTTCCCCTTCCGTGGAGGGAGGGTCTTTTCCTCTGGGTGTCAAAGCATGCTCTTCTTCAACTCCTGTTCCTGTCTGCTCCTATTTGTGGTCTTTACATTTTGCCAATCAAGAATTTTTCTTGCCTTTTAATTCTTTAAGTGGTAGAGAAAATGAACTGAACAAGGACCCCTATATGATAACAATATTAAAGTAGAAGCAAAACATCTTGGGGTAAAGGAGAAATTCATGGGAGGGGCAGAGGTGAGAAAGGGGCAGGAAAGGAAGGAAGCAGAACGTACTTATACATACATTATATACATAATGTAAATATATACAATACCAGTATACAATGCATATATATATATAATGACAAGTGATGGGAGATCTTATTTTGTAAATATGTTTCTCATACTGGTTAATGAATAAAGCCCTGTTGGCCAATAGGAAAGCAAGCTAGGCGGGGCTAGGAGACTAGGAGGAGAAAAAAGGAAGTAGTTGGGAAGAGTCAACATGGAGAGCCAGGAGAGGTAGCACACCAGCTGTTCTGGCCGGTAAGATGAGCCACGTGGAAATACTTAGAATAGTAGAAATGGGTTAATCATTAAGACAGAGCTAGCCGATAAACAATGATAGTAACTGGCCAAAAGCATTGTATCAAATACAGAGTCTCTGCATGTTATTGGGAGCTGGCGTGGCCTCGGGACCAGACTGGCAGCGGGGGAGGGGGGGGACATACAAGTAATGCATGCGCACGTGCACGCACACACACACACACACACACAATCTTCATCTACTAAATGATCCAGTGATCCAGCTTGTCTACTTAACCATATTAAAGAGACACATGCCTACTCCAATACTCTTTACAATAGCCAAGGCATGGACTCAGTCTAGGTGTCCATAACAGATTATTGGATGATATGAGATGTCCTTCTGTATGCTACAAATATGTGTTGCTTTTATTGGTTGATGAATAAAGCTGTTTTAGCCAGTGGGCAGGCAGGATTTAGCTAAGTAGCAATTTTGAACAAAGAAGCAGGGGAGAAAAAAGACAAAGGATAGATGCCATGTAGCTACCAGGAAGGTAAGATTCCCAGGCATTCTCCAGTAAGATAAGGCCACATGGAGACACACAGATTAATAGTTATGGGTTAATAATTAAGAGAGAGCTAGCCAGTAAGAAGCCTAAGCCATTGGCTAAACAATTGTAAGTATATATTAAGTCTCTGAGTGGTTATTTCATTAAGCAGCTGTGGAACCTGGTGGCTAGAGAGGAAACAGGTTCAGCAGGACCCAGACTAGACGGAAAAAATCTTCATTTACAAACGGATAAGCAAAATATGTCATACATGCACAATGAAATATAATTTAGGCATAAAGAAAAATTAAATTCTGCAAAATGGATGAAATGGGAAGATATGAAGTAAAATAAGACAGACACAGAAAGGTACAGAGGAGATGGTTCAGTGGTTAAGAACAATCCCAATATTTGTAAATAATTCATGCTATTAAAATACCTGGATAAAGTTGTTGTGCTTCATTTCCTCTTTATCCAGTTGAGAGGTTATAACTATGAATTTACAAAGACCTTTCTCTGTAGAAGTATTTTTTTTCCTAAAATATACAGTGATGACCCTTTCTTACCCAAATTATCTAGAGGATGAGCAGACAAGGGACAGTGGCCAGATCATGAATCAGAAAAGAGCTTGCAACTGGCACGGGAGACTAATCCTTTACCTGTAGTAGTCAGTCAGGAGGCCAGATTGCTGTAAGCCAGAGTTACACCATCTCTAGTGATGATCCAAGTAGACAAACAGGAACTTTTGTAACAACTGACCTGATATTGCCAGGGCTTCATTAGTAACATTTTGCAATGGTGGTTTAATTTTTCCCACTTAGCCAGAGAGGAAAGTGCCAGGCTCTTGCTACATGCGTATCATTTTCATTGGGCACTTACTTCACTGGAACCTTAACTCCTTCTTGTAATTAGAACCACTTCCTATGAAAGCCCAGCCAATAGACAGCAGTCCCCAATGTTGTTCAGAGTGATTTGCACATGTGTGGGCTACCATTGTCTGTGGCATGTGAGGTGAAATGGCCTTCCCACAGCTGAGCCACTGTTGTGTCGTAAAGAACAGGACACAAGTCCTGGCAGAGTCACAGTTCAAGGACTCACCTCAGCACTGGGTCTTTAATCTTAAAAAAAAAAAAAAAAAAAAAAAAAGTAAAATTTTGCTCTCAAATACTTGGGTTCCAGCAGCACCAGCAACTTCTTAGGACCCAAACTGCAAAGTAACGCTGTTTCCAGAAAAGGACAGAAGAGAGGTACTGTTCAAATGGTTCAAGGATTTAAAGAAACAAAGGGGAAAACTATCTCAGGAGATTCCAACAATGCACAAAATGTTCCCTTCTCCTCTTCATGTCTGCTATGTTTGACTATAACCAAGAAAAACTTACAGTCCATTCTGGCTGTTTCCCAAGCACTTGAAATCAAACACGTGTAAGGAAATTCTCCAGAAACATGACTGGTGGGGCAAATCAGCCCCAGAACTCTCACTGGATGGAGTGCAGAGGAAACCATCCCATTAATGCTTGCCTTCACACATAATGATGCAAGCAAGTGAATGTGTGGGCCCTCTTCTCTTCACTGGGATAAATCACTTCATTACCTTCCTTGTTTCCATCTAGGTGATGGCACTAAGAGCCCAAGACAAAACCATTCCTAGGTAATTTTCCATCATACTTTCTTCTGAAAGGCTGCTACCCACTCAATGTGACAAGTACAAGCCATGGTCGCATGATTCTAATGTTCCACACAGTGAGGTGGAGCCCTGGGGGTCTCCACTGGGCTCTGCCCTGCTCCCTTACTTCATTTACAGCTCCAACCTTAGGCTCAGCAATCACAAGCTTTTGAAGTTCCTGCAGGAGATCTGAATTTGGTTCCTAGCACCTACCTTATGTGGCTCACAACTACCTGTAATTCCAGCTCCAGGGTATCCAGTGCCTTCTCCTGCTTCCATGGGTACTTGCCCTCATGTCCACATACCCATACATAGGCATACATGGATATATATATATATATATAAAAACTTTTTTTGGTTTTGGTTTTTCGAGACAGGGTTTTTCTCTATTGTTTTGGAGGCTGTCCTAGTACTCACTCAGTAGACCAGGCTGGCCTCAAACTCACAGAGATCTGCCTGCCTCTGCCTCCTAAGTGCTGTGATAAAAGGTGTGAGCCACCAACACCTGGCAGATATATATATATATATATACATATATATGTATATACATATATATATACATATATATAATTTAAAAAGTAAAATAAACATATAGCTCCCACCTTTTCAGTTGGAACCTTCTATGAAGCAACCTTTTCCAAGGCTATCTAGCCTGTGTCAAATGTGTAAAAGGAAGAGACAATATGAATTATAAAAAAAAGCAAGGGAAAAGTGTTGACTCATATATAAAGGGATGTCTATTAGACACAGCTTACTTCCCAGCAGAAAACTATCAGGATAGAAGAGAATGGTATGTTATAGTCAAACTCCTGGAAGGAGATGAACAAAATCCTGTCAGTCAAAATTACACACAGAGAAATTATCCTTCAGAAAAAGAGAAATAAAGTCTTCCCAAGTAAACAGAAATAGAGAGACATCACCAATGTCAGATTATTCCTATAATAAATACTGAAATGAATCCTACACTAGACACAAATGGACGAGACCCACCACCATGAATGCACATATAAATGTGTGAAACTTACTAGGACAGCAGTGTGAATTCTACTTGACTAAAAAAAAAAAAAAAAAAAACAACCTACCAAATTACAAAGATAAGAAAAGGTGGGAAAAAGAATATACAAAGTAACTAGAAATGGTGAATGAAACAAGAGGAAAGTCATACTTATCAGTAACATCTTGAATGTAAATGCATTATATCTACCAATCAAAGACAACTAAAAACAATATACAACTAGAAACCAATACACAAGCAAACAGAATCCAACCATATGCTATCTACAAGAAACTCATTTCATTAGTAACACAGATTGAAGTAAGAGACTGGAAAAAGCTACATCATTTAAATGAAAATTCCAAACAAAGATGAGTGACTATATTAACATCAAAGAAAGCTTTAAGTGGAAATCATAAGAAGAGACAAAGGGCCAGATATGATGTATACCTGTCATCCTAGCACTTACAAGGCTGAAGAAAGAGAACTGTAAGATTGAGACCAGCCTAATCTAACACATGGAGATTTTGGGAACAGACAGGGGTGGGGGAGGGGAGGAGGGAGGGAGGAAAAGAGAATGAGTAAGAATATTGAGAATGTTGATAAAGAGATCAATTTGCAAAAGACCCAGTGTGTGTGTGTGTGTGTGTGTGTGCGTGTTTCTCTCAAACTGAGCCACTAAATATATAAAGCAAATATTATTAGACATACAGACAAAGAGACTTTAATATAATGATAGTCAGATTTCAGCACCCTACTTTCCTCATGGGCAGATCACTGAGGAAGAAAAGCAGAGAACATCTGAATTGAACATACTGTACCTCCAGTGAACTTACAGACCTGTGCACTCAACAGCAGCAGAACACACTTCATTCTCATCAGCACATAGAAGTTTGCTAGGACAGATAGATCATCATGGGAAGCCTCAAAGTGAGTTTCAACAAGTTGTAAAAATTCTAGCTGTTGCTGGTGTCACACAGCTTTAATGCCAGGGCTCAGGAAGCAGGTGGATATAACATGAAAAAATAAAAGACCCAGAGACAGATAATGGGGTTCAAACTTCAAGCTGAAAATCATAAAAGCAAAGTAGTGGGCAATAGCTCTCACCACTACCTGAGGCTGAACGGGCTGATCCTGCTGCCTATCCTTGGTGTGACTGTGGAATCCTAAGACTGAATGCCTTCCTATCCTCAAAGTGGCTGGAGAATGAATGCTCCATACTGAGACCTTGCTCCTGTCTTATAAACCTTTCATGAGTCCTGGAATTAAAAGTGTGAGCTATAATTCTCTTTTAGACTGATTCACTCTAATGTATCCCTGGGTGGCCTTGAACTAACAGAGATCCATCTGCCTATATCTTCTGAGTCCTGGGATTAAAGGTGTGTGCCATCACTTCCAAACTTCTATAGCTTGTGGCTGACTTTGCTTTCTGAATCCTCAGGCAAGCTTTAATAAACCATAAATAATTATCACCACAGGCAGATCTCTGAGTTTGAGGTCAGCCTTGTCTACAGAGAGAGTTACAGGTTAGTCAGGGCCACACAGATAAACCCTGACTCCAAAAAAAAATTTTTTTAAAAGTAAGAAAATTAAAAAAAAATTTAAAGTAAGAAAATAAAAATTCTATCATGTATCTATTCAGACTACAGTGGAATAAAACTATAAAACAAAATTTTAAAATAAATATCAGATACGTGGAAATTGAACAACATAGTCCCAAGTGGACAATGAATCATTGAAAAAATTAAGAGAAATTTCAAAACATCTTGAAATAAGTAAAAATAAAACCATGACAATTCAAAATGTATAGGCCACAAAGCTGGACATGGAGGCCCATGCCTTTAATCCCACAATTTTGGAGTAGATGCAGGTGAATCTCTGTGAGTGCTTGGCCAGTCTGGTCTACACAGCATGTTCCAGGCTAGCCAGAGCTACAGAGTAAGATGCTGTTTCAGAAGGGGGAAAAAAAGTATAGCACACAGCAAAAGCAGTTCTAAGAGGTGACTTTATACTAATGAGTGCATATGTTGAAAATAATTAAATGGGAGGTAGAGAGTATTGGGCTGAGAGTAGATTTCTTGCTACTATGTGTATTATCCTATGCCCAGCATGGCAAAATATGCCAGTCTGAAGGAATGGTACATACATACATATCAAAGATTTAGAAAAGAAATGATAAAACAAAATTCAAAACTAGTAGGAAAAAAGAATAGAGATCAGGGCAGGGATACATTAAGCAAAAACAATACATAAGACTATTGTAACAGTTTTCAAATATAATCAAGATTACCCTTAGCTACAATAGCAAAGTGGAAAAGAACCAATTAAATAAAACCAGAGAAGAAAAAAATGAAAACAAGTGATGATACAACAGAAATACTATTATGAAGAATTATATGCTAGCAAACTGGAGGCCTAGAAGGAACAAGTAAATACCTATATACATAAACTGCCAAAGTTGAATCATGAATAAATAGAAAATATAAACAGATTATAATGAGTGATAAGATTGAAGCAGTGATTAGAAGCCTCCCACTATAGAAAGTCCAGGCTCTGGAGGCTTTCCTGCTAGAGTCTATAAAACATTTAAAAAGAACTAATTCTAATTCTTCTTAAACTATCAGCATTTTCAAATGGCGGGAATACTGCCAAAACTTTTTATGAGGCCAACATTGTCCGGAGTCCAAAACAGCTACAGAACAATTGCCAACACACCCCTGATGAACAGTATAAAAATTCTCCTCAAAATCCTAGCAAACAAAATTTTACACACATCAAAAGGCCACACACCATGATCAAGTGGATTTAATCCTGAGACACAGATGACTCAACATTGCACAAATGTTGACACAACATAGTTGCAGCTACAGAACTGAGGGCAAAGATCCTATGATCATCTCAAAACATGGAAAAAAGTATTCGATAAGATTCAATATCCTTTCCTCTTTCTCCCTCCTCCATATTTGTTCCTTAACTTTTCCAAAAAGAAGAGAAGTGACATTAATGACTACACCCTTTGTAACTCAGGTTTTGCATTCCTACCTTGTGTATAACCACATGTTATAGTTAAGTGGTTAAAAGTATAGGACAAAGAATGTTATAATCTATGAAAGAGAAATGTCAAGTAACGTTTAAAGGCAAATGCATTAGCCTAACAGCAGAGTTCTCAGAAATAACTCTACATGTCAGGAGGGTATGGTGTAATGTATTTCATGTCCTGAGAGAAAATAACTTCCAATCGAGATTATTTGCACCCACCCAGGCTTTGCTTCACAGTGGAAAGAGAAGGAAAGACCTTCCAAGATAAAGATAAACCGGGGGAATTTATGGCCACGAGACCAGAATTACAAGAGGTGCTTGAGAGGAATCCTATACCCAGAGAGAAAGGATTTAGTAAATACCATCATTAAGAATGTGAATAAACTAGAAAAAAACAAACCCAAAGGGAATAAGAAAGAAATACTACTAATATTGTAAACCATAAAATGTGTAAGATAAACAGAAAGAAATAAAATATATCCAAAGCTACTCAAAGAAAATCAGAATGAGATGTAAGTGTATATGCCACGTGTTGGAATACTGCTGACTTTTATAAAAACAAAATACTACTAGACATAAAAAGATGTTGGCCCCAATGTAACAGTGGGTGACTTTAACAGCAAGAGTAGCTCTGCATAACTAGAAAAAACATCCCAGAATTCATGTAAAGCACAAAGGAGTCCAAGTGGCCAAGAAAACCTAAGTAAAACCATATTGGAGCCAAAATAAGACATAAGGAAAACACCAGGATATTGGCACAGGTGGATTCCCTATGTAAGACTTCAAAAACAGAGGGGGGGGGGGAAGAATTGACACCTAGGATTATATTCAGATTCTGCTCAGCAGAACAGGTGGTCTCAAAAGGTCTGTGGTGGTTTGAATGAGAATGGCCCTAATAAGCTTATATATTTGAATACTTGATCCTCGGTGGGTAGAACTGTTTGGGAAGGATTGGGCGGGGCCTTGTTGGAGGGGGTGTGTCACTGGGAGTGGGGGAAGGCTAGAGGTTTCCCAGTATGTTCTTTCCTCCTACAGGTGGCTCAAGATGTGAACTCCCAACTGTTCTGCTGCCATATCATTTGTTTCTGCCTTCATGGACTCTAAATCTCTAGACTCCTAAGCCCAATTAAATGCTTTCATTTCAAAAAAGAAGTTCTAATTACCAAATTAATACATACATAAATGATCAATCCAGAAGCAAGGAAGTTCCCAGGACATACATACACAGTAGAGCTCACAGCCACCAGTAACTCCAGCTCCTCTGGGGGCACTCACAAAAACATACACACGAATAAAATAAATTTATAATAAATAAAAAATAAAACTTCAAGAGAAAAGAAATCCAATTCAAACTTCAGCTAAATAACGGAGTAGATACTTCTCATAGATATAGGTGATATAGCTATAGATGGTCAACGTGTTTATTTTTTAAGAATGTTCTATCATACTACGCATCAGGGAAATGCAAATCAAAACCGCAGAGCAGGGCAGGATGGCAAACAATTGTAATCTCAGCACCTAGGAGCCAGCCTAGGCTACAAGTTTGAGGCCAGCCTTGGCTACAGGGCACTGTCAGGTAAAAGTAAACTGCAGCAGTGGCAGCAATAACTCATCAACCCACCCATTAGATTTTTTAAAATGGTGACGGTGATGCACAGAAGGGGAACCTCTCAGACACACTAGTGAAAACGTAAATTAGTGAAGCCATCATGGGAAATGGCGTGGAGGCTTTGCTTTTTTGCTTTTTGTTTTTTGGGCTTTTTTTTTTTTTTTTTTTTTTTTTTTTTGGATTGGTAATGAACACTTAAATTTTATTAAATGTCTTATTGCAGTATTATAGTTTTTCCTCCATTAGCGAGCAATGCATTGAATTCCATTCTTATCAATTGTTAATATTAAACCACGGCTACATTTTTATAAACAAATCTACTTTTGGATACAATATTCTTTAGCTTCTGTTTTTTTTTTTTTTAAATATTTGCTCTTCTCTCATACTCTCATACATTACATCCTGACTGCAGTTTCTCTACTCCTCATAGTCATACCATCCCTGTCAATTCCTCTGTTCCAATTAATAAATAAATAAATAAATAAATAAATAAATAAATAAATAAATAAGAGCAGCCTCCCAGGGATAGCCACTAAGCACAGCCTAGCAAGATACAAGAAGATTGAGCACAAACCCTCATATCCCAGTTGGACATGGCAACCCAGTAGGAGGAAAAGGGTCCCAGGCACAGGCAGAAGAGTCAGAGACACCCCCACTCCCACTGTTAGGAGTCCCACAAGAGACAAAGTTACACAACCATAAGATATATGCAGAGAACCTAGCTCAGACCCATATCTGGTCCATGTTTGACACTTCAGCCTCTGTGAGCCCTATGACCCTTGCTTAGTCGATTCTGTAGTCCATGGGCTTGTGATTTCTTGACCCCTTTTGCTGGAGGCACCTTTAAAAAACTAAAAGCAAAGCCTCGTGCTGGTGGTGCACACCTTTAGTCCCAGCACTCCAGAGGCAGAGGCAGGCGGATTTCTGTGAGTTGGGAGACCAGCCAGGTCTACAGAGCAAGTTCCAGAACAGGCTCCAAAGCCATAGAGACTGCCTGTCTCGAAAAAAAAAAACAAGCAAGCAAAAAACTAAAAGCAGAACTGCCATGTGATTTAGCAATCCCACTACAAGAAATACATCCAAAGGAGATGAAGCAAAGAGATACTGGTGCCCACACTTACAGCAAAGCTACACACAAGAACCAAGGCACGGAATTGGCTGAAGTACTCACCGTTCAATGGAAACATAGTACGCTACATACACTCAGCTGAATAAAGCTATCAAAATTAATGAAAGCCTGTCATTTCCAGTGATGGAGATGGAACCAGACATTAGTAAGTGAAACAAATGAGAGACTGGAGGACAAATGGCACATGTTGTCACCATTTGTGGGAGCTGCAAGTTGGCCTATGGAAGAATGAGGTTTGAAAGTGACGACACAGCTGACTGGAAGTGCTGGCAATGGGATCGGAACGACATCAGATGAGTGGCACCAAAACAGACAGGCGCAATTAGTTCTCATTTGTGTAGTGCCATTGGTAACAACTGCTTAAAATAATCTATATTTCCAAACGATCAGGAAAGCATAAGAAATTCCCAACACACAAAAATGATGATTTAGGAGGCAAAAGCATGAGCTGTGTGAGTTTGAGTTCCCTGCCAAGCTGAGCTTCGGAGAAAAACCAGGTATCAAACAGATAAACATTAACAAATGAGAACACTCATGCCTCCCAATTGACAAGTACATGTTGTCACCTGTGATGAGTCACCATAGCGCCCCTCCCCCTGCAAGCGTACAGATACCATGTCTCAATAGGAAAGGGACAGACAGCAGGGGCACAGAACTCCCCCATTGACTGGAGAGCTTCATCTTTGCCTCCTGGTTATACCTTTCTTCATCCTCAAGGGCAGAGCATGGCTGAGAAGCACTGAAAAGTGTGGACAGGTGTTGGGAGCAGCTTGTCAGTGGTCAGAGGCTAGACCTGAGGCTTTCAGTGAGCCCTGAGACCAGAACAGGAAGGCCCTAAAAGCAAAACAACTTGATATTAATCCTAAATCCTCATTGCCTGTTTCACCAGCTCCTCTCTGTGCTTGGATGACTTCCCAGAGGCTCCCAATTGTGGGGTCTGGCTTCCAACTAAATTCAAGATTGAGCCAGACATCTACAATATAAGGCAATGCCAGTCTGGTTTGCTCACTGTATTATTTTGAAAAGTAGTTACATTTCATTCGAACATTTTCTGTTTCACATACAATAAACTTAGCCTTATTATTTTTAAATTAACAATTAATTTTTTTCTGATTTATGCTGATTCACATAAATAAAAATTCAGGACTTTTCAAAATTAACATAAAAAGCAGTGAGACCAAAGACTTGGGTTTGTTTCTGTTTGGTTGTTTTGTTTTGTTTTTTTGAGGCAGAGTTTTTTGTAGCTTTGGAGCCTGTCCTGGAACTTGCTCTGTAGACCAGGGCGGTTTCGAACTCACATCGATCCTCCTGTCTTTGCCTCCCAAGTGCTGGTATTAAAGACATGTGACACCACTGTCTGGCTTGGTTTTATAAAGAAGACTTCTTGTGAGCCAGCCAACTGCAGCGTTTTTTGTTTAGGATTGAGGCAGGATAGGAAGACAGACAAACTAAGGGACATGAGGATGCAAAGAGAGAGATTCAAAGTGGGATGTTCTTACTTCCCCCAAGGAAATATCAAATAAACACTAATGATTAAATTAAATGGAACCCTGGGAAAGAGCCAAAGATTTTCAACAGTCAAATGCCCCATCAAAAAAAAAAAATCCCACTTTTTCCCTTGCCTCCTCAGCTCTCTGAGATGGCACAACTTGGAGGAAATGAATTCCCAGGGACAGAAGGGATGGAATGGCTGCGAGACTTAGGTCTCAGATTCAAAGTCAGGAGTAGCCATGGCTGTACCAGGCTTTTCTGTGGCCACCAACCAGCTCCCCAATCATGGCACAGAGGCATTATTAGTTTTGAATTTTCAGCCTAGCTTAGCTCTTTCCTGGCTAGCTCTTTTAAGTTAAATTAACCTGTTTCTATTTCTCTATCCTTTGCCTCGGAGCTCATACCTTTCTTACTTCTGTGTATCTTATTTTCATGGCTTCTCGGGTCTGGCTGGCTGGATCCTGGCCCCTGGCCCCTGGCGTCTCCCTCATTCTCTCCTTCTCTTATCCCTCCTTTGGTTCTCATGAGCCTAAATTTTGCCTATTTATTCTTTCTGCTTGCCAGCCCCACCTATCCTTTCTTTGCCTAGCTATTGGCCATTCAGCTCTTTATTAGACCAATCAGGTGCCTTAGGCAGGTGGTGAAACAAATGCAACACATCTTTGCATAATTAAACACATACAGCACAAACAAATGTAACACAGCTTTACACAGTTAAAGGAATATTCCTCAGCATAAACAAATGTAATACGGCTCTGCCTATTTAAATTAATATTCTACAACAAGTGGTGGGTAACTAACTGAGCATAAGGAAAAAGTAAATAAATAAAACGCATACAGGTAAATGTCATACCCGTAATCATCTAGAGGCAAATGACTGCGGGGACAGTGATCTGAAAATGTTAAGTCTCGTACAGACATTAAAACACTTAAAAGCAAGTTACTAAAATCTAAGCTCACGAAAGTCCTGGATACACCTCCCTTGTGGTCAGCAAGAGGGGAAAGGTGGCTGTCTTAGCAAGTGTTGAATTTTCTCACAAGCATCTGCCTGCCCCCAAGACCACAAAGCATGTTCTTTAACACGGTGAGAAAATTCAATGAAAAGCAGTAAAGTTGAAGAAAATAAAGCTAAAGAAATACAGAATTTGGATATAACAGAAAAAGACTTTAAAACAACTGTTATAAATTCAAAGAACCAAAGGAAAACATGGATTTTAAAACAAAGAAAGAATCAGAATGAGAATGTTCAGAAACCCAAGTTATTATAAGTGAACAAATTTCTTCCCTGGTTTTCTTCAGTCACTTCAATAGATAGAAAAAAAGGGCCTTTGATAAAATTCAGTTTGTCTTCTTGATAAAAGCCTTGAAGAAACTAGGAGTAGAGGAACATAACCGAACATAATAAAAGCTGCAGGCATCTATAGCTGGCATACTATATGGGGGGAAGTTGAAAGCATGTCCTCTAAAATAAGGAACAAAGGTCATCTACTCTTCTCCACTCTCATTTAGTGTAATGCTTGAAGCTTTACCTATAGCAATAGAGGACAAAAGAAAAACAACTAAAAAACGGTATGAACTCAAACTAGTCCTATTTGCAAATGGCACAACCTCATCCTTTGAAAGCCTGAAAAGTCCCCACCAGAAAACACTTAAAGCAGGAAACAAAGCAAATGCACAAAAATTAGAGGGCTTTTCCATTATAGGTTGAAGAGAAATCTGGCACTAGGAAAATGTCCAGAGACCTACAAGAATGACCCCCAAATAATAATCTAAGCAATAGTGGAGAGGCTACTTTAAATGCCTTTCCCAGAAAATGAGATTGATGACTACCTTATATGCCATCCTAGAGCCCTCATCTAGTAGCTGATAGAAACAGAAGCAGACACCCACAGCTAAACACTAAGCTAAACTCCTGGAAGCCAGTTGCAGAGAGGGAGAAGTGATGAGCAAAGGGGTCAAGACCAGGTTGCAGAAACCCACAGAGACAGCTGACCTGAACAAGGAGGAGCTCATGGATCCCAGACTGATAGCTGGGAAACCAGCATAGGACTGATCCAGACCTCCTAAGTTAGAAGGCCTGGGCAGTCTAAGGAACCTCTAACAGTGGAACCAGGATGTTTCCCTGGTGCACGAAAGGACTTTGGGAGCACATTCCCCATGGAGGGATACTCCCTTAGCTTAGAGACAGGAGGGAGGGCCTAGGCCCTACCCCAAATGACTTGACAGATTTTGATGATCTCTCCTGAAAGGCCTCACCCTCCCTGGGGAGAGAATAGGGAATGGGAGGGGGGGAGGAAGGGAGTCAGGGACCATGGGAGGATGGGAGGATGGGAGGGAAGAGGGAACTGGAATCGATATGTAAAATAAGAAAAAAAAATATCAAATAATAAAATTAGGGGGCTTTTCTATATGTTGATAATGAACTAGTAAGAAAGAAATTAAAAAAAATTGTTGTAAGGATTTGATTCCTAAAGTTTTGAAAACTTAGAAATAAATTTCAAAACTCTAAAGAAAACCATTAAGATACTAGACTTAGCACTATTAGCACTGATAAAATGAACATTTTGATAAATAATCCAAAGTTGATTTGGTTTCTATCAAAAACCCATTGATATTAATTACAGAAAAAAAAATTTTTTAAGCCCTAAAAGTCATGCGGAAATCAGGAGACCAAAGCAGCACCAAGGAAAAAGGTATTCACAACACCTGCTTTTAAACAACACTACACAGCCCAAGGAGCAAAAGGGGCATGGTACAAAAACAGATGTGGGGCTTTGAAAATGGACCAGGTTAATGACTAAACCCTGACCTCTCAGTGAAAAGACCCAACTGTGCCAAAGACCTTAATGTCGAGACAAAACTGTGGAAATGCTAGAGGAAGACAGAGAAATCACTTAGGGCCAATGTCTGAGTTAGGGTTTCTACTGCTGTGATGAAGCACCATGACCAAGCAACTCTGGGAGGAACTGGTTTATTTGACTTACACTTCCACATTGCTGTTCGCCACAGAAAGAAGTTAGGACAGAAGCTCAAAGGGGGCAGGATCCTGGAGGCAGGAGCTGAGGCAGAGGCCATGGAGGATGCTGCTTTCTGGCTTGTTCCCCATGGCTTGTTCAGCCTACTTTCTTATAGAAGCCAGGACCACCAGGCCAGGGGTAGCACCACCCACAATGAGCTGCCCCCCCCCACACACACACACCCTCCATCACTAATTAAGAAAATGCCCCACAGATGGATCTTATGTAGGCATTTTCTCAATTGAGGTTCCCTCCTTTCAGATAACTCTAGCTTATGTCAAGTTTGTCATAAGATGAGCCAGCACAGGCAATAACTTTGTGAATAGGATGCTAATGTCTCAGGAAATAACAGTGGGGCTTGACAAATGAAATCCCATAAAACTGGAAAGCTTCTACACAGCCAAGATTCAAATAGCAGTGTAAAGAAACAGCATACAGAACTAGGGGAAGAACGGAAAATTAAACATCAGAAGAGAGAGTAATCTTATTGATAAATAGTCCATGATACTTGGTTCTATCAATCCTAGCAATTAATATAGATTTCTATATAAAAAAAAAAAAAGACAAAGCCAGAAAATGGTGTGATGGAGAGCAAAAGGCAATGCCAGTTTTAATCATTCCTCTCTCGTAGTTGACATTTGGGCTTTGACATGAGTGGTTATAGAGAATAAACAATGTAGAAACCTGGGGGAAACACATGCCAGCTGGAAGAAATGATGAATGCAAAAGCTCTGGAGTGGGAATGTATGTGCCCTACAACTTATATCTCTTTTACCTTTTTCTTGCCTTGAACATAAATGGCACACATGTGATGTCTACAGCTGTGAGGGCCATCTCGGACCCATGAGGTGACGAGCATATCGAGTGTGATATGAAATAGCATTAGCGTGCTGAGTGAAAAAAAGAATCTTAGTGTTCCTTGCATTCATCAAAAATCTACACCAGCACAATTAACTGCCTACTTGGGATGCCTTGTTCTGTTAGCAAACACACCCTTTTATTCATTAGTCAGTTTTTCCATTACTCGGGGCCAAACACATTCTTAACAGACAAGATGCTGTTCAATGTGGTAAGGATTATTAGACTTTGAAGATTTTTAATCTGAGGAATGATGATTAAGAATTATGGCAAATGTGAGCATGGAGCCACTATATGCTTTAATATTTTCCAAATGTAACAGAGAACATACATTTGGAAATGTGTGTTGTGGGGGAAGGAGACCATATCTGACGTGTCCTGGAGGATCTCTTTGCCTGCCTTGGTAGGTCAGTTCAGAGACAGTGGTAGTGACTAGCAGCGGTACCAGGTGGATGGGCAAGAGTGAAAAGAGAAAATAGGTAAAGGCTTCATGGTCATGGGAAGCAGAGGAGCCTGCTAGCTATGGCAGTCACCATGTGACAACTGAGAGGAGGTGTCTCCAGTTAATGTGCTAATGGCCTGCATATGACAAGAAAGGGGGAAAGCAGGAGAAGAGGGGACTTAGTTTTTGCCTGAGCAATCAGGTAGATGGTGCAGACGTCCACCATACCCTACAGAGTTCCAGATCTTTGTAGATTTTCAGATGTGGGTGTCAAAACTACTGGACAGGCAAACGTGGGCTTCAGAAGTCCTGCAGGCTAGGGTTGCAAATGTGAATTCATCTGCTTACGTGTGTAAGGTAGGGTGTGATGGTCACACAAAGAGAGAAAGGTGGCACTTGCCAGTCATATAGGCACTGATGGGGGAGGAAGAGGAACCTCAGGAGAACAGGAGAGCATGCTGGGAACTAAGATGTTCCAGAAAGGGTGGGAGGTTCTTTCTTCACATGCTGACAAAGCTAAGAACAGACACGACAAACTCAGAAAACACAGTGTCTGTAGGTTAAAACCACTCAAGTTGGCTGGAGAAACCAAATTAATATTTTTTTATTATTATTTTTTTAAGGGCCAGCAAGATGGCTCAGCTGGAAACAGCACTTGCCACACATGATGACCTGAGTTCAATCCTCAGAACCAAGGTGGTAGAAGGAAAGAACCGACTCCTGTAAGTTGTCCTCGGATCTTCTCATGTGGGCCATGGCATGAGCGCACCCTTCCATCGTAGTAAGTTAAAAAACACAAAAAGAACAGACAACAATTAGAGACAATTACAACACATCGGGGAGAAGCATCCACCCCTCTCCAGGGATTTTTTTTTCTGTTCTCCCATCTCCCCCTGGAGACCCCCACCCACTTTCCTCCTTTATGCTACACAGTTCTTAGGCTACTGCCCAAAGCCATGTGTCAAGCCAGTGGTCTGGTGGTCAGAGGCAAGCAGCAGACAAGCCCCTTTCATTTGTGGTTTTTCTAACTACATTTCTTCGGGGCTAAAAGGCACTGGCTCTCGGTCAAAGACAGTTGTGACTTCTCTGATTCCTGTATGTCAACTCTTAATCCTTGCATTGCCTTTATGTCATTCTTTTATTTAATTCACTCAGTTTCTCAATGGCAGAGAGAACAGGCTGTGTTTATCCGGGTTTATTTTAATGCATAGTGAGCAGTTCATGTGACTACACACCACACATTCGGATACTGTGAACATGTAATCATTTAAATGAATGCAGGTGCCGTGTGCTTGCTTGCTTGCTGTAAGGCCACCCTCTGTGCTGCATGTGGCAGGAAGATGGCGAGCTTGGCTGTACACACTACATATCCTAATTTCTTTTTAATTTCATTCTCCTGCATGCATTTTTGTTGTTGTTGTTTTTTGTTTTTTTTTTTAACCTAAGAAAACATGATGAACCTTGGGCTTTGTGCAGTAGATATTTGCCCAGCAGCAGACTATAACCACCCTTGAAGCAAATAGAGAACAGCAAACTTGCAAATGTGAATGCTATTTTTAACTTTGGGATTGACAAAAACACAAATCCATGTACTTTAAATTTAGAAATTAGCACTTTCAGCAAGGTATGACACCCTGGAAACGAGGATGAAAGACATTACATTTTCTTCTGTGCTGATGTTCCTGCTTGAAGAAGCAGCAATGGAGTTGTCCCTCCTTTCACGTCCCTCCTGACAGCTCCGAATCAAGCCCCTGGGCTGGATAATGTAATCAACCCTGGCATATTTCACTAGTGCTGACTGGGACTGCATTATTAACATGACCACGTTATTTGATAATTAACTTCCTTTTCTCTTTCAGACAGAGACTAGAGCGAGTGACATGGAAACCCTGAGGTTCTTTGAATCAACTCCAGAAGTGTTTACATGTGTGTGTGTGTCTAGGCCCCATCCAGGCAGGACAAGGAAGCATCCGTCCCCACTACTGGACCTCTTCCAGCTACTAAGGGCAGTCACAAGTCCTTCACTGCCATAAATACTGTCACGAAGAAAAACTTCAGCACTGACCTTTGGTTACCCTGAAGCACACCTCCAGCAAACAGGCAGGTGCTTCTCAAAAGTGGTAGGCGGCCACTTTATCAGATGCATCACAAGGGCTTCTCGTTGAGTGCAGACTCCTGTTCTCTGTCCTCTCAATCAGGGTCTCTGAAGGGAATGAATTCAATTAGTTTACATTAGCCATCTTTCACCAATGATAATGTTCTCTCAGCCACATCTACACATGACTCCTATCCACCTAGACACATGTAGGTATAACCTTGGGCCCTACCAACCCCTGCTCTTTGACAATGCTAGTCTTGAACACTCTGCAAAGTAACCTAGCTAGTGTCTGTGGTGCTGGCACACCCATCACAATGCATTCAACGCAAGCTGGGCATCCAACTCACGCTGAGGCAACAGAGGCCATTCCCTTATTAAGAGAACTTGAACCAGAGGGCTGAATGAACTTTGAAGGCTGGGATAGTCTGGGGACTGAGTGGATGCAAAGGAAATAAGCAGGCTATGGTGTGAGCAGAGGGTGACCAGATGGCAGAAAAGAACAGAGTAAACACTCTGCAGAATGAATAGGTTGTGGAGACATGGGAAAGGAAGAGGTGGGACCAAGTAAGTAATCTGTTCCTGAAGGCTCCTCGGCTTACAATCCAACCTTCCTAGGCTCCTGCTCTCAGGTCCCATCTCCATAAGCCAGAGTGCCCTAGTTGCTGCCACTGACAAGCATCTGGACCCAATAGAGTATTTTTCATTGTTCAGGATAAGCAGGGCGAGTCCCTCATCTATGCTAAGACCAGTAGGATTTGGGGTTTTGTATTTTGAGATCGTCTTTTGTTCCTTGCCAAAAAAAAAAAAGAAAGAAAAAGAAAGAGAAATAATAATAATAATAATAGTAATAATAATAATAATAATAATAAAAACGGGAGCATGGGTGGGATCCAGAAAACCTTACAAGGTAGGAATGCAAAACCTGAGTTACAAAGGGTGTAGTCATTAATGTCACTTCTCTTCTTTTTGGAAAAGTTAAGGAACAAATATGAAGGAAACAAGTCCTGTTGCCTTGGAGGTGTATTAGTTATTTCTCTGTTGCTGTGATAAAACACCATGACAAAGGCAACTTAGCAGAAGGAAGAATATTTGGGCCTACCATTACAGAGGAATAAAGTCCATAGTGCTGGAGAGGTGTGGTGGCAGGGGGCATGGTGACAGTGGGACATGGTGATGGGGGCTTGTTGGCAGGAGCAGGAAGCTGAGTGCTCCCATCTGAACCACGGGCATGAGGCAGAGCTAGCAATCTGGAAGCACGGTGAGGCTTTGAGCTCTCAAATCCCACACCCAATGACATACTTCCTCCAGCAAGGCCACACCCCCTAAACCTTCCCAAACAGTGCTGCCAACAGGGGACCAAGGTTCACATACCACAGCCTATGGAAGACAACCCTCATTTAAGATACCACAGAAGGTGGTGATTTACTTTTAACCTAGTAAACACATGGAGATCTACAACCCTCTTTCAGCTGAGATCAACTACAAATAAGCAATCTTCTAAAAATTTGGCTTTCAAAACAATACACATAGGGAAAATTCTCGCATTATTTCTAGTAGGCTTGCTTATGGCAGGCAGGGAACGGGCTCTCCCCACTAGTTCCATAGACAAAGGAGTGCGCTCATGTCCCTGCAGACAGAGCCAGCAAGGGTGGGAAGGCTCCGGGAGAGGAACAGCACTCCATTCCTTCCATCCCCTTTTACTTCCCCCTCCAACACTCCTGGCTCCTCTCCCCTAGCCACACTGTTCCAGAAAAAAGGAGCCAGGAGCTACAGGGACCCCCCAGGCTGATCTGCAAGCACCGCTGTGCCAGGTTCCAGCTGCAATTAATTTTCTAGAAAAAGCTCTAAACCTCTGAAAATGCATTTCAATTTGAAATGCTGATATAGCCGTCAACCGCCACGGCACACAAGCATAAATCTGGAGCACAGATAGTTTTTGTTGGTAATAATGAAGAACAACATACATTTAATTAGCGTGAGATTTAGGAAATGTGCAGTGTAATAAAACAGTATTCTAATTAGGTTGGGGAAACTTGTTTGAATATGATTTGTGCAGTGCCATTCTGGGGAGTTCATAGTAACTGCACGGAAATATGCTTTTACCAAGCAAACAAACAAAAATTCTAAATGGAAGAGACAATGTCTTTATATCCTTGTACATTGGTCTCAGGAGAGCATGGGATTAAAAACAAATGCTCTCCGGCCATCTGGAGTGGTCAGCTCCGGGGGAAATGGATCCCGAGGCTCAAACCCAGGCCACAGGTTGGTGACATTCAGTGTCCTCAGACTTGCCTTGATTCTTTGAGGTTTCTGAATTCCTGGACAAGACCTGTCATCTATTACCTAGGAATGCCACCTGTGCCCATGTCCAGGGACTCTAGGATTGTTAAAGATGTATTTCCCAGGAGTCCTCAAGTCCTTTAAATCAGTGTGTGAGGTCAGCTGACACTGAAAGAGCCATTAGGCTGGTACATCGTCAACACCAGGAAGTCTGCAGCAGAATCCCGGCCTTTACTGAAATTTTCTAAGTGGTTTCGAGAACATTAATGACCACTTCTGCACTATGATCTCCTGATGTGCAAACCCAAGATGGCAAGGCTTCTTCTAGGCAATGTTTTAGAGATCTCAGGTGGCTCCCGTGCAAAAATGAACATGAGCAAAAGGTGCTGGAAGAAAGCAAGGCCCAGCACACACCTCCAGCGGGCTCATGCCTCCTAAGTGCACAGAGTAACAAGGGGAACAAGACCATTACTCAGCAAATAGTTCTTGGGTTTTCTTAAAGGCATTAGAGGCTCAGGGCACTTAGTATACACAAAGAGTTGGCTTTGATTATCAAAGTATTTCTTTTGAATCTAATAATCTCACTTTTTTAAAAATAATATTTTTTATATTTACCTAAAGGAAAACCTAGACCATAGCTTTTTGAAGCCATTGTAAAGTAAAACAAATGCCTTCTAGGGGTCTAAAGTTAAACACGTAGAACACCCCTTTCCAGCTGCTGGCAGCTGTCATGGAGTAGTCACTGTGAGTTAGGGACACCGTGAGCTTTCATCAAGTTTCAGGATTTCATTGAAAGACTTGAGCTCTCAAATCCTGCCCTTAGTCTCTCCATTTCTAAGGATCTAGATGTAAAGGACCAAGTGTTAGGTTTTGTGTGGTTTGGGCAGTTAACCGCTCTGACTGTAGCCTTGTTTGCCAAGAAACTTGTTAGGAATAACAGCCCAAGTCACTCACGTCTCTCTACATCTGATATTGCTTAAAGCCACATTATCTAAACCAAAGCTCGGGAATAAGTGAGGAGTCCAAGGTCACCCAGAGAGCCAGCGCCAAAGCCAGGGCTGCCCCAGTCAGCCTCTTTCTTGCTCTCTGTGCTTCCTACCACACCACACCTAGCACCTTCCAAATGATAAACAGTGGGATGACTTCACCCACAAACTCAGTTTTGCTGGGTTGACTGTACTGGACAAGTTCTACCAATGTTTTGTTTTTAACATTGGAACTGCAGCAGGTAATACACCATTAGTCTGGCATTGGTTATCAATCTCAGAAAGACGAATCAACTGTCATTTTAGAGGGGCTCCTGACACTGTTCGGAAGACTAGCTTTCACATAGTCACATGACAAAGTGAGAGAAGCCATATTTTAAACATCAAACAGAAATTCTGATGCTGAAAATGATGTGTGAATTGAAATTTTAAGCAAAGGGGTTCAGAAGAGTCAGTGGGCAGAAGAAACGAGGAGTCAGTAAACTCGGAGATGAGCCATTTGAAACGATCAAGAACAGACAGTAACAGAAGGGCGGGAGAGGCTGGAGGATTATGGCCCTGGACTCACACATTGAGGGGAAAGGTTGTTATGCTTTTGACCCACATTTCCCTAAAGATGAGTGATGGTGAATATTTGTGTTCATTAATTTTTATATTATTTGGTATTTTGAGGTTCAGTTGTAGGTCTTTATGTATACTGGGTACTACCCTATTCAGAGGCACAATTTGCAAATGCTTTCTCTCATCCCATTGGTTGCATTTGCATTTTGTTGATGATAGCTTCTGATGTATAGAAATATTAAATTTTCAGGAACCAAACGAAAAATTTGTTTCTTCTGCTGGCTGTATTTTGGGTGGTATATGCAGTTCATTATTATTATCAAATCCAGGACTAAGATTTTTCAATTTTCTTATGTGGTTTTGAAGAATTTTATAACTTGGATATTCAGTCTTTGGATTCTCATTGAGAGTTAATTTTGTTGTTGTTGTTGTTGTTGTTTTGTTTGTTTGTTTGTTTGTTTTGGTTCTTTGAGACAGGGTTTCCCTGTAGCTTTGGAGCCTGTCCTAGAACTAGCTCTTGTAGACCAACCAGGCTGGCCTCGAACTCACAGAGATCCACCTACGGATTAAAGGCATGCACCACCACTGCCCAGCTGCATGAGTTAATCTTTGTTAATGAAGGTACAGTTTCATTCTTGAATTTTAAATGTTGACTTTACATCTTGTAACTTTGCTGAGGTCACTTATTAATTATATAATTTTATAGATTTCTTGAGTATGCTGAGAAAAACAAATTTGTAAAATATGTGAGCTAAATTTGTTCAAAAAAGATACTTCATTATAAGTCTAAGGGTGTGTGGTTCCTGTATTCTGAAAAACCTAAAAATGTTAAAGAAATCTATCTAAGGAGATTTACATGGAAAAGCATACAGTGTGTACATATTGAAGAAAAGACATACATAAAATAGAGGGAAAACCACACTTGAAGATATAAGCATGGGCAAGGATGTTCTAAGCAGGACTCCAGGGCACAGAAAATAACCCCGAGAATTAACAAATGAGAATGCATAAAATTAAGACGCTTCAGTGAAGGACGTAGTCACCAGGGTCATGTGCAGGAAAATGGGTGCAACTGGAGAGAATTGTGAAGAAAACTCTCTGTTCTCTTGGTCATTTATTGTTGGTCAGTGTTTGAGATGCTGATGAACAAAAGGTAAAATAGTGGCTTTAATCTCTCACAAACATACAATTCATAGAAAAACCTGATGCATAAATAATAAACAATGTTAACATTTACTGTACATGCAAATATATACTAAATGCAAAAAATGTATTAATATAATCATGGTAGAGATGATAAAGGAGTTTTGTGCAGCCATAAAGAAAAATTAGGTCATTTACAGAGAATAGATGCAACTGGAAATCATCATGTTAAGCAAAATAAGCCAGACTCAGAAATATCAACAACATATCTTCTCTCATCTACAGAACCTCAATTCAAAATATGGTGTGTGTGTGTGTGTGTGTGTGTGTGTGTGTGTGTGTGTGTTGGTATGTTGGTGTGTATGTGTGTGTGTGTTGGTGTGTGTGTGTGTGTTGGTGTGTGTGTGTGTGTGTGTGTGTGGTGTAGGTCCACAAGCTAGGAAGAAGGTTGTTGAAGGGGGAGTAAGAGCCCTTAAGGGAGGTAGAAAATAGAAGAGTTGTGAAATACATGTAAGGGGAAAGCAGAAGTGGGGAGCCAGCAGGACATGGGGTCAGTCGGCAGTGGAGAACACAACAGATGAAAATACAGTGTGACACCTAAGCACTGCAATACCACAATGGAACCCATTACTCTGTATGCTACCTTAAAAAAAATAACCAAAACTTTTAAAACATAGAAAGGATGCTACTTCTCCACAAACTATCATACAAGCTGTATTCATATAGTATGCAATATATTATATATAAATAAATATTATCGCTCAAAATAAATATGAGGCAATTGATCACAATAATTTTTTCTAAAATCAGATGTGGAATACATAATGTATTTGTCACCTTATATGAAATATGTATTATAGCCATATAACATATATATTTATAAAGAGATTAATTACATGTTGTTATACATAAAGGGACAATTGACACCTGTGACTATGGTGAATGACAGGTCCTATGATCTGCTATCAGCAAGCAGGAACCCCTGGAAAGCCAGTAGTTGTGTGCAATTCTATTCTAAGCCTGAAGGCCTGAGCACTCAAGGTCCAATGCTACAAATTCCAAACTAAGGAAAAGGGGGCTTTCCAGCTTGAGTAGCCAAAAGTAGAACCCTCCTTTTCTGCATCTTTTTGTTTTATCGAAGCAGCAACTAAATGATGCCTACCTGTGCTGCATTTACTTATTTACTCGATCTACTGATAGAAACCCTATCTTCTTAAAATAAACACCCCCCAGACATACCCAGAACTCATGGCTAGCAAGATTTCTGGGCATCACATGGCCCAGAAAAATTGCATGTAAAATTAGCCATCACACAGATTTAATAGAATTCTTACTAAAATTGGAAGGCTTTGTAGGTAAGAACAAATCATTTTACTATGTGAAAAAAGAAAAAGAATTAGAATAGATAAGTCCATTTGGCAAAAAGAGAACATGATGGCAAAAATAAGTATGTACAATTTTGAGACAGTCATCATGCCTGTGTGATGCCAGGGGTGGGAAAAAATATTATGTCGTAGATTGGCTTGCAAATTCTCCAGTGGAGTGTGAAGGAAAGCTGAGTGGAAAATGGAAAAAAAAAATAAGACTATGTTTTGATTATATTTTTAGCTCAGCAGCAGTTAAAACTAGTTTATATTAGTATTGTTTTAGTTTCCAACTTTCCATAACAAAGACTAAACAAAAATAATATTTTTCTGTGCACAGGAAACAAAACCGGAAAGTATCTACATTAAATTGCCAACACTATCACTATCACTGAGATGGAAAGGGAAGGGAACCTCTTGCTTGATAAAATGAGTATTTTACAAATATGTATTTATATATAGAGAGAGGAAGCTAAGAACAATAATAAAAGCATGAAGAGTATATGTTCTCTTCTTAAAATGAATTCTTTTTTAATTAGTTGATAATACAGTAAAAGAATTTTTTTTAAGCACATACAACCTTAAAGATTTTCAAACGTTGCTAGAAATTTACAGGAGTTACATAATAGGCATTGTGAAACTAAAACTGAGAATCTTCTTGTATAAGATTCAACTCAGATCTTACTGCTTTCATTAGAGAAGACCAATTTCTGTGATCAAATCCACTTAGCTAACCCCTCAACACGGCATGTTACCACTGTATGAAAACAAGTTTGATATTTCTACACCAATGTGGCTGTTAATTCCTGGGTCATTATTTTTTTCTAGAACAAATACAATAATTTAAATGCCTGGGCTTGTCTGTCAGATTTTCATTTTTTAAGTCTTCAGAATACAAATGGGCAAATTATGTACCGGAAATCTCAAGCACTTGATCTCAAAGAGTGAATTCCTGGCAGGCTCAGTTCTTATTGTTGGTCTTTGGAAAAGCCACTCCACTTCTAGTCTTAGCCACTAGGGCTCAGCCTCTTCTCTAAGATGGAAAATGAATGTGTTGTAGAGAACAAGAATCACAGGGCATCCTCAGCTGGTTCTGAGTAAAAAAACAGAGAGTTCTGCGGCGATCTGTAATCTCTTAAAGACAAAATTAAAAAAAAAAAAAAAAACCTGTGGAAGATGGGAAAGGGACCAGCCAAGGACAGTGTTTTGGATTTTTTTGTCTGTTAGTTTTTTCACTTCCCTTCCTCCTGGCCAGACTGAGGGGAATTGTGCTAAGGATGTTTAAAAGAAAACAGAAATGAGTTTATAGTTTAGGAAGATGGTGAATGACACACAAGCACAGTGTGTTACAATCTCCAGGGAATAAACTGGAGGAAGTTGAGGAATGCCTATCACAAGGGAGTGTGATGGCTGAAAAGCTAGAGTTTAACAGTAAAGTAAAATAAAAATAACTATAAAACCAAATTGGGGGGGAATCCCAGTCTATCCCAGGGAGTCTGGCAGGTATGGGGCTCCCCACCACATCACCCCAGTAGAGGGTTGTAACCAGAGCCATGTCTTAATTGGAGAGTCTCAAAAATCATCTAATCTATCCCAGAGAGACTGGCAGGTAAAGGACTCCCCCACCCTCCACCCAGTGAAGGACAGTTAGCAGAGCCATGCTAAAATTTGAGAGTCTTAGGAAGCTGCATTCCACTCCCAGCAACAAGCATTTAAAGACAAAGGAGGAGGAAGGGAGACACAATGTGTAGGCAGCTACAGAAACACTTCCGTACACTAACATGGAACAACACTAAGATACCACTTAAAAAGACCACTGTTGAGCCAGCCACTTGGTCATCCCAGACCCATTGAGAACCACACCCTGCTCTAGGGAAACTGGAGGAACCAGAGTCAAGCAGATTCCTCCAAACTGTGGGGAAGAAATTATGAATCAGAACTGCAGTCTTCACTGCCCTATAAACCTGTGTGGAGCCAGAATCCACAGGGGAACACAGGAACCAATTCCAAACACATGCAGAATAACAGGAAGGATTGCCCAAGGTTGGAGCCCACATTGACAGACTGCTGAAGGACAGCTGAGACATTTGACCAGCACCTATGACCTAGTGTGTGGAGGACCCGCTGGTGAGAACACTAACTGTAATTCTACCTTGCAAAGAACTGCCCTGAGGTGTGACCATCATATGGGAACCCAGGAGAAACTCCAGATTGGAGCCAGCAAACAGACTGCATACAGACTCTCTTGTCACATTTATCCCTCCTTTATTTAGTACTCAATGGCAATTTAGCAGGAGGCCTGCTCTTTCTTGCTGTTCTCACTCTCCATTTTTCCTATCTTCCCTTGTTTACATGCTCTTAGATAGGCCTACCTAAAGAACACAGTGGGTAGCAAGCTCCTTGAGAAAAATATTTCATCTTGCAGAGAAGCTCAGTAAGACACAGGATGTGCTAAAGGGAAGTGAAATGGTCCATCATTCAAGGAAGATCCTTAAAACTCAGGAAGTAAACAACTCAAAAGCTTCAGGAAGTTCCTGAAACTCACCAGATATACTGCCTGCTGCCCACAAGCATATATAACCAGAAAGGACTGCTAAACAACTCTCTCAGATAAGCCAAACTGTCTAGAAGAGACACAAGTCAAACATGCTTCCTGGAAGGTCAGCTGAGCTGCCTGGAAAAGACACTCTCCAGTCTGCTGAGCTCCCTGAAGGCTGCACAGTGTCTTTCAGGTGTCTTTTCTGAGTTGTCTGTCACCCGTGCTGGGGTGGGCAGGTTCAGTGATGCAGCTGTCTTTGAGTCATTTCTGTTTGGAAAAGTATCGCCTCACTCTGATTTCTGTAAGTAACCCCAGTATACTTCATTAGTTCGCCAAATTGGATTTTTAGTTTGGTCTGTCATTAGTTCCCTACCTGAGATGAGCAGACATAGTATCACACAATACACAGATCAGCTTGGTTTCCCAAGTCTCCATGTCTCAGTCTCTGTTACATGGTTGTTGTTTATGTCACTGGTCCATGGATCAGGGATTCTTAGAGGACCAAGGTGAAAGAGTGACCCAGAGGGAAGAGACTGGTCCAGAAGGTTGTGCAGGCCTCCTTGGAGCCTGGAAATGAAGAGCTGTAGGTGTTCTTATGGTACCTTGGACCCACCCAAGTTTTTCCTTTTCCTTTAATATTTGTGCACAGGAATTGTTTACTGATCAACAGTAAAAGAATCATTTTCAAGTCTCCTGAGCCCTTGAACTATTTTAGGTTAGCTGGTTGCATTTAGTTTTTAACTCTGTGTGTGTGTGTGTGTGTGTGTGTACATGTCATGATGAACATATGAAGGTCAGAGGATGGCTCGCAGGTATAAATTCTCTCCTTTCACCACAAAGGTTCCAGGGATCAAACTCATGTCTTCAGGTTTTGTAGTCAGTGCTTTAAACATGCATCTACCTCACCAGTCCTGGCTGCACTTCTTTATCCTTCTCTTTTTATTCTTCCCTTAAGCCTTCTGTCCTTCTTATTTGCTTCCCCTCTCCTATTTCTTTATCTACTCAACACTGTTAGTCTTACAATGATTTACACTTTATTCATGCTTATATAACTGATACATTAGCACACACAGTACTGTCAGTGTTCTACATTTCCTAAAGTGATTGGTGCTTAAAGGGTGACTGCTTTTATTTGATTATCAATTTATTTTCATAGTATGTCTATGACAGTGATTAACAATATTCTACTTTGGGGGAAGTACTGCAGATTGATCCTGATACCCTAAACACCAGCTAAGGAGAAAAAAATGATGCCTCCATTCTACTACAATCTATTTCCTCTTCATCATTGCAATTAATTTTTACTAGAATATGGTGACTTTGAAAAAAATCTAGATAATGATCTGAGATCAAATAAGCAAGCCTCAGTGCAAAAACACAAGAAACATGGAAATTCAGGGCAACATAATTCCTCCAGAAATGGCTCATCCCACAGCAGTTGCCACCAATAATAGTGAATTAGATGAAATCCCATATAAAGAATTCAAAATAATTACAAATATGTGCAAAGAAATAAAACAGGACATGGATGAACTAAGTGATTTCCAAGAGATCACAAAGATGAGCTAAATGAAATAAGAAAATCAATTCAGGATATGAAAATAGAATTGAATAAAGAAATAGAAACATTGAAGAAAGTTCAAACTGACATACTGGAAATATTCAATATGCCAAACAAAAATCTCCTTGGAAAACCTCACCAATAGAAAAGATGAAGGGATATATAAACTATGAGGGCTTGAAGAGAAGCTAGAAGAATTAGAACATTCAGATCATAACAGATAAGAAAATAACATCACATTTTAAAACGCTTTCAAATACCAACTCTACAAATCATGAATATAGAAGAAAGAGAGAACACTAGTGACAAAAGCACAGAAAACATTTTCAATAAACTCAGAGCAGAAAGTTTGCCAAATCTGGATAAAAAGATGCCCATCCAGGTATAAGAGATGTTTAGAACACAGACCAGACAAGACCAGGAAAGAGGCTACCCATGTAAGGCTATTTTTTAAGCACTAAATGAGAAGAAAGAAATTATATTGAGAGATATAATAGAGGAACAGTAAGACAATAAAGGCAGACCCATCACAATAATATTAGTTTTTTTCAACAGAAACTTAAAAAGCCAGGATGGATTGGTATGGTGTACTACAAACTCTGAAAGGCAATAATTGCAAACCCAAATAGCTATACCCAGAAAAACACCTGTCATAACTGAGGGAGAAAGAAAAATGACAAAATCTGGCTGAAGGGCCTCATGAACACCAAGCCAGCTTTAGTAAAGATGTGTGTAAAGATCCTTCAGGCTGAAGAAAAGGATAAACACAGTCAAGTTACAGGGAAGAAAAAAACTATGCCACAACACTAGTTAAACAAGAAAACAACAATGCTAAAAATCTGTAAGATAACAGTAATTAGAGTGCCCACTATTCAGTGATAACTCTGAGTATGAATGGTTTCAATTCATTAGTCAAAAGACACAGACTATAGCTGGCAAGTACTGGGTGCCTGCTGCCAAGCTTGATGGCCTGAGTTTGACCCTCCAGGACACACATGGTGGGAAAAAAGAGCCAGCTCCTGAAAGTTGCCCCCCAATCTCCACATGTATGTCATGATACTCATGTACACATGTACACACACACACACACACACACACAGAGAGAGAGAGAGAGAGTAAATAGATGTAAAATTCTCAATAAAATTTTAGCAAATCAAACTCCAGAACGTTTGAACATCATCCATCATGATCAATTTGGCTTCATTCTAGAGATGCAGGCACAGTTTGACATATGTAATAAATGAATATAATTAAAATTGACTCCAAAGACAGAAATCATACAATCATCTTAACAGATGCCTAAAAGGCCTTTGCCTAAATCGAACACAATGCATAATTGAAAATCCCAAAGAGATTAAGAATAAAAACAATGAAAATCAACATAATAAAGGCTATATATGACAAACCTATAGCCAATATTATACTAAGTGGAGAAACACTCAAAGCAATTCTATTAAAATCAGGAATGAGACAGGGCTCCACTATCCCCACTCTTTATCAATATGGTGCGCAGATCTTTAGTTAGAGCAGTAAGACAAGAAATAAAGGGGGTACAAACAGGAAAGGCAGAAGCCAAAGTATCCTTACTTGAGGATGATACAGTCTCTAAGCAAGAAGCCCATTTAGCAAATTGGCAAGATGCAGAGTCAATATACAAAAACAATCTATATCCTTTCTACGTTTATAAAACACAAACACATAAATAAATCATAAAAAATTAATCCTGTTCACAATGACCTCAAAATAAAATTAAATTACCTTGGAATAAACCTAACCTAGAAAGTTCCACAATGAAAGTTTCCAAACACTGAAGAAAGGAACTAGAGAAGATACTAGACAATGGTAAGACTCCCTAACTCATGGACTGTAGGAATTAACACAATGAAAATGACTGTCCTACCAAAAGTAAATTGTAGGTTCAATGCAATTCCAATAAAATCTAACAGAATTCTTCACACAAAGAAAAAACAATATCCTGGCTGGGCAGTGGAGGTGTATACCTTTAGTCCCAGCACTCAGGAGGCAGAAACAGGTGGATCTTTATGAGTTCAAGACCAGCCTGATCTACAAGAGCTAGTTCCAGGACAGCCTTCAAAGTCTCAAAAAACTATAAAAAAGGAAAAAAAGAAAGAAAGGAAGGAAGGAAGGAAGGAAGGAAGGAAGGAAGGAAGGAAGAAAGAAAGGAAAGAAACCTTATAAATGCTTTTGCAAGAAACAGATGATCTCAGATGGCCAAAGCAAAGGACAATACCATACCTGATTCTAAGTTATACTTGAATCATAGTATCAAAATCAACATAGTAGAGGCAAAAAAAGATGCATACATCAATGTAACAAAATAGAGAACCCAAATAAATCCATGTATTTGTAGTTTTATAATATTGGGCAAACACATAACATACAATGGAGAAAAGAATACAAATTATGTTTTTAAAAAAATAGATAGCCTGGCTCTTATTGCCACCAAGACCAAGATGGCTGGGATTATAATTATGCCCATAGTCAGCTCCTACTCCCAATCTGTTGCCTTGATCAACTAAGCCACATTCTACAACTCCCCAGTGCCTGTGCAAAATAATGGGAACGTACCTGATATGCCTGTCCACCCCCCAGGACTCTGAGGGCCCAAACCAAAACTATAATTGCTGAAGGACCTGTGAGTATCCTTGCTGCTGGAAGAGACCCCTTTCCATGTTAGGACCCCCCACCCAATAAAAATGTGAAAACCAATCTCACACACAAAAAAAATAGATGCCCACATGTAGAATGAAGTGAGAGTCCCATCAGTAACAGCAAATGCTGGTTGCTATGACCTGCACAGCATAGCTTGGGGGATGCCCTAATAAGCAATAAGTGAATGAAGAAAACACACACACATACAGTGGGGGGGGGGATGAACTGGGATCAGGAGGGTAGTGTGCTCCGGTGGAGATGCAAAGAAACTCTGGGCATTTGTCTTATACATCTGAATTGAGGGGTTGAATTTATTGTATACAACTGAACAACGAGGCAGGTTTAGAGAATCTTGGTAGTAGACCTCTACAGGGGATCACTCAGACTATAAACACCTGGAAAGAGGGCTCTGCAGTCAATACCTTCTGGACATACTGCCAAGATCTGCACATGACCAAGGTAAGGCTTTGCCATTTCCCTGAGCCTGATCTGAGGAAGGTGTTGCCATTCCCATGGGTCTGAGGCATAGGATCCTTGGCATGGCCATGCTCATGTCAACAATGTACATTCACCAAGAACTTCCTCTGTTCTTTTTACACATTCACTCAGGGCTTCCTCTGCTCCTCACAGCTGTCAAGCATGTGGTCCAAAGCCAAACCTAATACATTGTTGGTAGGAGTGTAAACCTATATAGCCACAAGTCGGTCTAGAGGTTCCTTAAAAGACTCAAAGGCAATCAACCACATGACCCAGATCTTCTGGCTGTTGGTGTTTATGCCTAAGTAAATGACTCCCAGAGATCCTTGCCCTTCATTGCTTATTTCAGTATAAGTTACAATAGCTAAATCAGGGAGCCACACAGCCAAGGAACAGATAAAGAAAATGCACATAAACATAATAAAGAATGTCATTGTGCCATTGGCAGGAAAATAGATATAACTGGAGATAATCATATTGAGCAAGGTAAGTGGCCTCAGAATAACAGGTTTATTTCTCTAATTCTTTTTGTTCTGAGATTGTATATAGAAAAATAAAATCATGAACGTCTATATAACCTGAAAGTAAAAGAAGGAAGTGCAGTTGTCTAAGGAAACAAGGAAGATTAATAGAAGGCCTAAGGGTGAAAAGGAGGGTGGGAGGATATTGGGGGTATGATCACTGTACAATGTATACTCTGTGAAAACTGTCCCTATGTAACGTAGTCCCATGTACAATGAAAATTAAAGATACACAGGTGAATAAAAAAAAAAAAAGATGCATTGTCCCTAAGGGTACCCCTGAATTTTCAGTCATTGTTTGAGTTTCTTCCCCTAGAACATTTCATTATGTTGTTTGGGTTGAACTAATTGAGAAAACAGGAGCAGACTTGAGCACCCATTTTACACCTGGGGTAGACTGAGGCATAGAGGCTGAGGCTTGCATTTGGACCCTGCCTTAGTAGTGAAAAGCCTTCCAGCACAGAACTCCTATTTTTAGATTCTAAGGGACTTGAAGGTAACACAAGTCTCAGGGTGTGCTTTATTAAATGTCCAAGCTATCACGCTGTCTAGCAGAAGTGTTTGGCCTCATAGTGGCCAGCAAAGGTCAGTAGGAACTGTCCACAGCACTGGCAACTCTGTTCTGTAAATAAGAGCTGTCTCCTGTAGCAGCATCCTAGTGGGAAGTAATTGTTCCCCTTTTCATATTCCTACATTAACCCAATGAGAAAAGAATGCTGACATTTCCTGTGAGCAGGGCAGTGCTTTAGAGGGTTGGTCATATCCCTAACCCCTAAAGTTTCCTCCCTGTGAGAATGCCCTGGCTACACAGACCTGATATTAACTAGGCAATACTTAATGGATCTGGCTGGCAACGAGCCACTGGAACCCATGCATGGTCTTTTGCCCTATTGGCACAGGTGACTCTTCTGATCCCACAGAGAACATGAACTGCCCTGGCAAGGTCACCAGTTCTGATTTCCCCCTCAACCTGTGATCATGCACGGATGTGAGCTGCAAAGGGACCCCAGACAACAAGATGGCCATCACCAAAAATCCCTAGTGGCACTTGAAACATCAAGTTCAACTTCTCTGTTTATCCTACTGGCTAGTGATGGGAGGTGTCATTCTGTAAATATGGTTCTCTTATTGGTTAAATGAATAAAGCACTGTTGGCCAATAGGAAAGCAAGATAGGTGGGACTAGGAGACTAAGAAAAAAGATGCAGTAGGGAGGAGATTCAAGATGGAGGATGGAGAGAGAACACCAGTCCCTCTCTCTGGTAAGATGAGACCACGTGGAAATACTTAGATTAATAGAAATGGGTTAATATTTAAGACAGAGCTAGCCAATAAGAAACTAGTAACTGGCCTACTGCTTTATATCTAATACAGAGTCTCTGAGTTATTTGGGGCTGGCATGGCTTGGGACCAGACCAGCTGGTGGAAAAAACTACTCTTAACATAATGGCACCTTTAATGTGGCTAATAAGAAATTCCACTTAAAATTTAGCAAAAGCTTAAAAAGAGGGTTTAGAAACAAAAGAACAGAAACAACCAAGGCTTCTTGATTGCAACATTTTTCTCAGTTTGTCTCTGTTTTGCTAGAGACAAGAAGAGACTTGTGTGGCTCCTTTAAGAGAGGTTTCCTGACTCAGCATAAGCAGCAAAAAAAAAAAAAAAAAAAAAGTAAGGCTTTTAAAGAGCTCTGCGAACAACATGCTGCTGGATGGCAGAGTAGACCACGGCAGTGAGCACAGCTCTCAGTTCTGGCAGTAAAGGTACCCACTGCCATATTTAATAGACCACGGCTGAAACAACTTTGGCTTTCATTTTAGCAACGTTGTTGTTTGCCAGATAGACTCATGGCCAGAAAAAGATAATGATTTACAGTAAAGACAGATTCAGATTAAGAAAAACCTCTAAAGGTTTACAGTGTGCTTTAAAATATACATAGGCTTGGGAGAGGGGGAAAAAAAACAGGGTAAAAACTTTTAAAAAAGAATAATAAGAAAGAGTAGCTGGGTGTGGTGGCACACAACTTTAATTCCAGCATTTGGGAGACAGAGGTAAGCAGATTTCTGTGATTTCAAAGTAAACCTGGTATACAGAGTTAATTCCAGGACAGATAAAAGTTACACAGAGAAACCCTGTCTCAAAAAATGAAAATAAAAGAAACAGTAATAAAAAAGCCATGTAAAGGTAGAAAGCACAGAGAGAATATGGATACTGTATGGTACTATATTGTCTTTGTATTGTTTGACTACTGACGAAATAACAACTGTTAAAAGAAATGATGCTGGATTAATTCCATTTATATATTTTAAAAATACTTTGACTTCCAAATTTAAGTCTAAGGACAGGTTACTGGGGAAAAGGATTTCTATTTTTATTTCCACAGAAAATAAAAAGCTATGGATTCCTTCCAGACTAACAGCGTTCCTGGTGATCCAACATTCAAAACATCTGGAACAAGCCAGGATTTCTGCATCTTCTTAGGATCCCCATGACAGCGCCCCCTACCAGCAGGAAGTAGTTTGGAAAGAACGACACCCAAATTCTCAAATATTGTTTATAAATGTTTGTTTTCATTTAAATGGGATTGGTATAAATGGTTAATGACCACAACTAATCTCTTTAAAGGTAAAAAGAGGATTATGGTACACTTTGTTTTGGAATGGATTTTCATTTATTGATAGAAATTTAAGGTCAATTTTGTGATATGTATATTTCTCCTCTTGTTCAGGTATTTTGTTTATATAGCTTATTTTAAAATGTATAACTTTGTACAGATTATAGATAGTTGCCTATAATAGTCAAAACTTATAGTTAAGTTAGTTAGGATTTCTAGATATACAGTGATGTATTTGAGATAAATAGGCATTCTTCAAACCTTTCAAAGGTTAAATATGGCATTTAAAATGGTTTAGGGATTTTCTTGACAGTGAGACATAACTGTTCCTGACAATACCACCTGCATCAGAAAGGAAGATGGACATTGAAGAAACACGTTATGGAGTTTGCTTCTAATATGGCAAGACTAGCCATTTGGGCAAGACACTGCTCTTGTCTGGACTATTTGACTTTGTGCTGTATAAACTGGACATGCAGGACCCACAGGAAAGTGATTGCTGATACAAGATGGACATTGCTACAGGGTTCCTGCTTCATGAAGAGTCTGCCAGACATTCTGCAGGACACAGACAAAAGTGACTGACAAACTGCCAATACAGGTGGACAATTTAAAGTTTCCTGCTTTGGCCTATAGGCTAAAGATGGAACATTACAGAACTTTAGGTGACTGATCAGGCAGTGAAATGTCTCAGTCATTTCTAGAGTTTATATATTATCACTCTGTGGTCTTTGATGGAGTTGAAGATAGATAGTTTTGGTTATAGTTTTCCTTAGTTAAGATTAAAAATAAGTTACATATAAGACTTTAGACTCACAAAGATAGGATAGATGATGGGATATTTTAAGACTTACTAAATGTTAATGGACTAAATATTGTTAACTCTGGTTCTTATTTGATAACTGTTTTGTTATATATTTTACTATGTTAAGGTTAAAACCCTTCTTTTTTAGACAGAAAAAAGGAGATAATGGAGAAGTCATTCTGTAAATATGTTTCTCTTATTGGTTAATGAATAAAGCAATGTTTGCCAATAGAAAAGCAAGATAGGTGGGACTAGAAGACTCAAAGAGAGGAAGTAGTAGGGAGGAGATTCAAGATGGAGGACAGAGAGAGAACACCAGCCTCTCTCTCCAGTAAGATGAGACCATGTGGAAATAATTAGATTAATAGAAATGGGTTAATATTTAAGACAGAGCTAGCCAATAAGAAACTAGTAACTGGCCAACAGAATTATATCTAATACAGCGTCTGTGTGTTATTTGGGGCTAGTATGGCTGTGGGACCTGACTGGTGAGGGAGAAACCTACTCATAATGGGCTAGGGTCCTGGGGAATAGTACATGCCCAAAAATCTCAACAAAGAATGAAAACATTCTCAAAATATTTACATTGCTGTCATGTATGTAAATAGTTCCATTATATAGATTGTGCCTTATACAGGTGGACTCTGAGTCTTAATCCTACAAGTGTAATCTCAATGTCATAGCCCAAAGTGGTGATATGACCAAAAATCAACCTGTAAAGTTGCAAATTCCTAAAGAGCAAAATCCAGGAAATATTCTGGAAAAATAATTTTTAAGTTACTTAAAATATGCTTATGTACAATTTTAAGTACAAGCATACAGGGGAAACACCTTTAGTTTCAATATTTGGGAGATGGAGGCAAGGGCATTACAAGTTTAAAGCCAGCCTGGGCTACTTATCAACCCTGACTCAAAAAAACAAAAAGCAATAGAACAGACAATGTCCTTCCTTCCTCTCTAAGCATAAATGCTATAAAGTGACAGTAGCCATTACAACAGTGAACAGACCAATGACATTCAGAAAGGTATGAAAGGTAGAATGTGTAAGTGCACCTCACTAGGCACTGACAAACTTCCTGTTGAGATGGGCTACGGGGAAGATGAGCCACCCAGAGAGCCATCACCTTGACTGATCACTAGTGCCCTGGAAATTGTACTAAGGACCTCAGGCCTTTTAAATAAGCTCCACTGGGAGCTCTTTCACAGAGGCTACATATTTAAAAACTTTTAACTTTCTGAGGACCTCTCTACCCTCTCCCCCCTTTCCTACCCCTCTTCTCCCTCCCCCCTCCCCTTTCTCCCTTTCCTCTCCTCCTTTCTCCCTTTCCCCTCCTCCTTTCTCCCTTTCCCCCACCCCTCCATCTCCCTCCCCCACCTCTCTGTGTATAGTGTATATGAATGCATGCTGGAGACATGCAGGCTGGCCCCCCACAGGCCTTCTGTCTTTGCCTCTGATGTTCTGGGATTACAGGAATGCCCCACGACACTCTCAGTGTTTTCCACAACCCCACTCTATGCTTACGTACAGTCATGTACATTGTGACTGTGGGCTTTCATGTCATCAGATCTGCCCAAACTATGAAACAAATTAGCAATGACTGGCAGCCTTTACATAATTTATAACTCCAGCTCTGGACATGAGGTGAGGATGGCATACATACCCCAGTGAATTAGGGGAAAAATAATACTAACCATTTAAAAATGAAAGGTGTTTAACCAGTATAGATTATGGGCACTACTTAGAGATAATCTAAAATAGATGGCCAATTTTCGTGATCATTAACTATTTTGAAGTCTTGCATTGTGCTGCACAGCTGCTTTCTCCCTCTTGTAGGGCGCAGCCTTTCTGAGAAAACCTGTCATTATTCTGTTTCAGTACTGTGCTGTTCATCTTGAGGTTTGTCTATGGTTTTCTGTGCACCAACAGAAGCCATTTCTTACTCTCCCATCTTCCGTGATGTCTTCTATATTGTTTGGAGTATTGAGAAATCCACTGGCCCTTGACCATTTGGGAATTTGACCTGATTGAGCTTTCTCCCAGCACAGCCCTCTTCTCCCTGGGTGGTGTGAACACCAAGTGATCCTCCTCTAGTTTGGTTTCAAAGGAAGGCAGATGAACTCACTGATGCACCACCTAACTGTGCAAAGAAAGATGTTTAACGGAGCTGGATCTCACTCCCTAGAAACATAGCAATTTCTGTTTATTACACCATTGCCATGTTTTATTGTGCATTGGGGGTGGGAGGGAAAACAAGTCCAGCTAAATTTGTTTGTTTTTTTTTTTTTTTTATAATTTTGTAAGAATATTTTTTGAAATATTTGGAGGGACATACTAATTTTATGAGACTAAACTAAGCATCACTTATGTTCATGTAGGATTTAGTTTTTAGAATAATTTACCACTTTAAGCAATACTTGAAGGGAAATCTATCTAGTTAGTGTCAGGAACATTTTCCATTCAGAGTTAGCATCTGAGCTGATTCCTCAAGAGCATGAAAAAAAAAGGTAAGAGTTGCCTTAGAAATCGACCCCAGGAAAAAAAAATCCCAACTATAGAATATTTGCATCCCATGGTGGCTAGGGCGAATTACCACAAACTTGGTAGTTTAAGATGAGGCAAAGTCATGCTCACATGGTGTTAGAAGTCAGAAGTCTAGAATCAAGGTGTTTCTAAGCTGTGCTCCTTTTGTATGCCTGATGGGAAAAATGTATTCCTGTCTCTCCCAGCTTCTGCTCATGCAGAAGCATTTCTTAGTTTGTCGCCATTACTATCGTCCAAGTGTTTTGTGTGTGATAATATGTCATATAAGAACACTTGCTCCCAGTGACACAATGACATCTATCTATCTATCTATCTATCTATCTATCTATCTATCTATCTATCTGTCATCTATCTATTCATCCATTCTATCTTTCTCCCCTTACCACCCACATGTATATGTTTGTATTTTTCATGTAGCTATATTAAAAACTAGGACCCACAAATGAGATAATATGTAATGTTTGTTTTTTTTCTGAGACCTTAGACCACTTAATATGATCACTTCCAGTTATATCCATTTTCCTACAAGTGACATAATTTTCCTTCTTGCAGATAAAAACATCCCACTGTGCTCACAGACCACACCTTCTTTATACGTTTCATGCCTGTTGGATGCTCGGAGTGGTTCCATACTTAGCTGTTGTGAGTAATGAGGCAATAAACTGTGGTGTGAAGTGTCTTTGTGTATGCTGACTTGCCAGGCTTCGTGTAAGTTCCCAGGAATGATACAGCTGGCTCAGGTGGAGTTCCTTTTAGGCTTTCAGAACCCTCCACATGGATCCCCATAGTGGTCAGACATGTTTGCATCCCCACCAACAGCATGGGGAGGAGTATCTTTTTTGTCCATATCCTTACAGAGTTTTCAGTGATTTGCCTTCATGATGGTTGCCAGAGTGAGATGGAATCTCAATGTTTGACTTGCATTTCTCCAATGATTAGTAAAGCTGAACATTTTTCTCATATCTTTCCTAGCCATTTGTATGTCGTCTCTTGTGAACAGTCTGTTTATTTAGTTAGCATACATATTGCTTGGGTTGTTTGAGTTCTCATTTGGGTTTTTAAACTCTTTATATATTACAGATATTAATCCTCCATCACACAGCCAGTGAAGGTTTTCTTTCATTCTGTAGGATGTCTTTTAAATTCATTAAAATTCATGGTCTCTTTTGGTGTGGTTTATTCTGCAACACATGGATATCTGGTTTTTGCCAACATCATTTGTTGAAGAGGTTGTATTTTCCCCAATATGTATTTTTGGCATTTTCCTGAAAACTAGATGACTGTGATGGGATTAGCTAAGGCTCTCCAAAGCACTCTCGGGATGAGATTTCACATACGAAGAAGAAACAGGTTTTGATTTATCCCAAGGAGCTGTTGATGGAGTAGGTACACTCCTCAAGACAGACATATTCTTTTCCTTCCACTTAAAATAGAGTTTTAGCATTGGTACTATACTTCAAAGCAAGGTTATATAATAGAAGTGGCATTGTTACAGTGATAGATGATGGCACAGCTCGCACCTGTTGACACTGTCAACCTCGCACATGCCAGGTCAGGGCTACTTGGCAGATGAAACACTTTCAAGCCAGTGTTAAGAGCAACCAGGAAATTCTTTGTACCCTGGTGTTCTCCACCACCAAGTGTTCATCAATAATGACCAGATGGCAACTGGTCAATGACTCTGCTGCAGGCTGGACAGAGATAAGAGTAATGAAGAGAATTCTGACAGGAGGCGGTGGGAGACAGGCTCTACTCTGGGGTCTGTCACTGTTAACGGAGGTAAAGTATTGTGAAGGACAAATGAGACGATGAATGAAGCACTCTGGAAACAGTGAAGAGCCGGGTCTTTATATTTAGTATAGGCTCAGGACTTTTTTAAACCAAATTTAATTAAATATTCATAACTAATATAGCTATAAAGCAGCAGATTTATTTAGCAAGCCATGATGGATTGATCACTGGGGATTCATACCTGGATCCTGGATCTATATTCAGATGGTGTTAATCAGGAATGGAACGGACAGCTCCATCTGTCCTCAGCCCAACACACAGGATTCTGGCCTCCAGCATGATATATCATGGTCATACAGCCTCAAAGATTTCACAGAAAACTTCATTAAAATGTCAAGTTTAACATGAAGGACATTCATAGCCCGGAATTAGGCCTTGAAAGAAATAGCCATTACTTCAAAAGCAAGTTTAACTGTGGGGTCTGGTTGAGATAATAAAGCACAATGGTTCTTGGAGTCTTTCTATGAAATAATGTTTTATTTGGAGTTTTGGTCAAGTGAATGGCACATTCTACATTCAGCCACAGGCCACATTGTGGCTCCTCTGAGATCCATCTGTTTAACATTAGAAAGAAAATGGACAATTTAGTGACCTGTATAAAGACAGAAAAACAGCACAAATTGTAAATGCAAACTCATCTCCCTCCCCACTTGTCTCGCCAATTAAAATGATTCCCTAAGAAAGTAAGCTAATAAGCAAACATCCTAAAGACACGCCACTATCATTCACTAATTGATGGCAAGGTTCTTCTTCCCGTACCATCGAGATTGATCTGGGGGTTATGGTCACATCTTCATTTACTTTCAAAATTCCAAACTCCATCTTCCTTTTTGTTTCCATGTGGTCTTTTGTTTTGATGGAAAAGATTAAATTTTGTTTTTAATTTAAAATCAGTATCTTCTGAGACTGTGTTGTCAGTGGATCTGGATCATGCACATAGTACAGTGTTTCATCATAGAACATGTCTCTGACTATGCATCTTTGAAATAACTTATCCTAACCATGCCTATTGTAGCAGCTTTAAGCATTTGTGACCGTTAACATCAAAATCTACTGACTTGTTAACCATGTCAGGAAAGAGTGCTATTGAACAATGGATGAAAATGCTTGAGGTGATTGACATGATAGAAAGAGCAGTTTCTGGGGCTGGAAGGGTGGCTTAGTTTTTAGGAACACTCACTGCTCTTCCAGAGGACTGTGATTTGAGTGCCAGCAATCACATGGCAACTCACAACCTACTGTAACTCAGGTTCCAGGGGGAACTGATGCTCACTTCTGGCCTCAACGGGCACTGCATACAAATGGTACACAGACATACATATGGTTATGTCTGTCATATATATTATATGTCATACACAAATATTTTTTATATTGAAGAGAAATTATAGAAACAACATATGTACTCTTGACAGGAAACACTGACCTACCATTCGAAGCAAGAAAGAATTCATGATAACCCACACACTCATGAATAAATGTAGTCTTACTTCATACACCTTTCATAAAAAAAAAACCACACTGGGGAGGCAGAGGACTCTGGACCATCTCCTATGGCTGGCAGCATGTATCTGGGCTTCCAGGGAGTAACTCCTGATGAGTGTGCTGCCCAAGAAGATTGTCTGAGCATCTAGAAGGCCCAGACAGCAGATTTGCTCCATACAGTAAGAGACACATATTATGACTTAAATGCCTATATCTTCCCCAAAAGTCATTGGCTCAAACCTAATCCCTCATGTGGTCATTTGAGCAGTAGAGCCTTGAAGTGTGACTGAGTCAGGAGAGCCGAGCCATCAACAGTGGCTCACTATTGTCCTCATATCTAGCAACTCCGTATTCAGCTTGGAATTGTCTCATGGGTAAGTGGGTTAACGGCCTTCCCCTTAGCAGAGCTGGAGTAGTACTTTAGAATTTCCTTTTGTCTTGACGATAATCTGTCTCTGCAGAGCCCAAAACTTAGCCTCTCACACCACTCCCAAGATCTCTCCTGCTGCAACCCACAACATCTCCACGGTCTTCCACCAGGAAGGGGAGACCCTGTACTAAAAGCTGGAATTTCTCAAACAGTAACATGCATCTACAACATCAGGAAATGGGGACCACCCTCCAGGAACTTTGATTCTTAGGGCTGACCTTGGGCCCTGGACCATGATTTCCTATAAAACTCAGAAAGCTGCTTGAAGTTACAGTAAGAACATCACTACACTTGGCATTTCCAGTCCTGACCCATTTTTCCTGCTCCAGCATCACTTCACCTTGCTAGGCAGAGGAGACTTTTCTGGTCCAGTGCTGGTGATTTTCACATGGTCTGGATGCTAATGGGCTGGTTGGCTGGCTGGCAAGTATGCTGCCATTATTTATTCATTACTCCTAGTTGAGTGGCATAGCCTGCCTGCTACCTGAGAACAAGGCCTGCTCCAATGTTTAAAAGTTGGATCCCTTGAGTTATTGTCTATCTTCAAGCCTCATTCAAGGCTATACAAGTGGCATTCTCCATCAATCATGTCCCTTCCAGGTGGGTCTATTGCCTTCAGCCTCAGCTCAACTCAGAGTGAACACTAACAAAACATCTATACCACAGTGCCATCTATTAACATAACTTAGGGAGAATGGGTGGTGACCCATGATTCCTCCTACCATATACAGGCATAGTGACATATATTACAGGCATAGTGACATATGCCTGTAATGCTAGGACTCTGAAAGGAAGGCTGAGGTAGAAGGATAATAAATTCAAGGCTAGCCTGGGCTACACAGCAAGACCATATGATCTAGAGATGAAAATTCAGAAACTTGTATTCTATTTCTATTTTTTAAATTCATTTTTATTTATGGTGTGTGTGTGTGTGTGTGTGTGTGTGTGTGTGTGTGTATGAGTACCATGTCATGCCTGTGGAGATCAGAGAACAATATTCAGGGGTCAATTCTCTCCTTCCACTATGTGGGTCCTGGGCTCAAACTCAGGTCATCAAGCTTGGTATCAGGTACCTTTACCCACCAAGCCATTTCCCCAGCCCTGCTATTTTTAAAAGCCAACAGAAAAGGAAACCCCAAGTTACAGAAACAAGCAGACATAGCTGCACTAGTCAGGGTATAAGACCAGTAACAGCATACGTAAAGAAGAGAGTCCTTTAAAATTGATCCAAAGGTTAAGGTTCCCAGAAACCAACAGGAGACAGGAATTCAAGTTCTAGTCAAACATATTAAAATGTAAGCTACTACTGTGCGTAGAATAATTCTCTGAGCTAGACAGTATAGTAAAGAACAGAGAGATGTTATACTTGCCAGTGTTCAAAGGTAAAGGCACACAGATGTGCATTTCAGAAGCATAAGAATTTCGGGATACAAACAAAGTAAATCCATTCTGTCATTAAGTGGGATTGCTTTTGTTTAATATAGAATGTACAGCCATCCCTTGGTATTTGTACAGAACTGTTCCCAGAACTCCCCACATATGATGAAATCTACAGATAATTAAGTCTCATATAAAGTGGCAAAGTATCTCACATAACCTACACATATTCTCCCACACACTTCCATCATGTCTAGGTTAGTTATTACACCTGCCAGAGTGTAAATGCTGTGTAAGTAGTTATTATGGTGTATCATCCAGGATGTGATAATAGGAAATAATATGTGTTCATTTGCAGTTCAGATAAAATCCTTTTTGATCGGCAGATGCTAAAGGTCAAGGTTATAGATTTTATCTGGCCTTCATACAAGTGACCATGCTCACTCGTGGCTATGTGCATATATTTGTTTACCTAAAAGTCATTTTTGTTTTTTTTTTATTTTACCAGACATCTACAAAGTACTGGTTTCTGTGTGAGTGTTAAGGAGTCAGTGAAAGATAACCTAATTTCCCACTTTATGGATTAAATTATTCATCAGTATGTAAATTAGTAAGAATAATAAGTCCCACTAACAACAGAAGTTTTCTCTATATAAGCGGTAGATATAACTGTCTTGACTTACATATTTTCTCTCCTTCTGCATGTCTTGGCTCCATGTCTTGTCCTTCAATGCCTAGTCACTCATTTTATGCCAGCTATTCAAAAAGAGAACATAGAAGTAATAGGAAAAGCAAATGGGCTAGGTGAGCACCTGATTCCGCAGTTGTGATAACAGTGAAGGATGTCCATCCCTGAGATTTGTGGGCATTAAAAAAAAAACAAGTCAACTGCACTGGGATGTTTCTAAAAAGCCATTGTATGCCATCCTTTAGAACTTAGAGGAGTCACATGGCCCAGACACTACCCTGTAGCACAGAGATGAAGGAAATACCTAATAACTGCTTGCAAAATAAAATCATGAAATGTGTAAGTGAATGGATGGAACTAGAAAACATTATAGTGAGTGAGATAATCCAAATCCAGAAAGACAAATGCTGTATTTGCTTTCTCACCTATGGTTCATTACTAGTTCCAAATCTTTATATGTAAGCAGATTATCAGGAAAGTGAAAAGGTTAGGGTATCTATTGAGACAGGGCTACACAACTTTGTATTCTGACTGTGATTTTCTGTAGTGGTGTCATCTGTTGATGAAAGGTGAAGACTACACTTATCTGTAGGTATAAGGACAAATGTCTATAGATTGCTAGCTTAGTAAAGCTTAGTTATAGGTTCTCATCCCAAAACCATGACTTTTCTAGGTTGGCTAAGTTTCCAGTACCAGGCATTTTTTCCCTCTTGTTAAGTAGGTCTTAAGTCCAATTGAGAACTGTTGGTTACTGCTAAGGTTTTTTTGGCCATAATTGAATCCTTGGTGTTATTGTGCCATGCTGGTTGTTGATATGGTTCCTAAGTGTCATAGATAGGCAGGATTGATAGTTTCCTGTCTCTTTGCAAGTTTTCATGGTACCTTCTGGTGCCATGAAAACTAGTCTCCAGGGAAGGTTATTTCAGGTCAGCTCTAGCTAGAGGACCTCTGGGCCTGTTGCTGAAGTGTATAGTGTCTTTCACAACAGGACTTGCCTTCTACCTCTCAGGGGTAATCAAGGGCAATAGCAATAGACTGAATGTTTTGTGAGTCTCTTGGGCAAGGCTAGCCAACAACTCAAAAGAGGATTTCCTATCTTGTTAATTTTGGTAGGTGGTCTCTGTATCTTGAAAGGAACAATGACAATGCCAGCCCAAATGAGAAAGTATATGTGTGTGTGTGTGTGTGTGTGTGTGTGTGTGTGTGTGTGTAGTCCAGTCCAAATCTCTGTGCTTTATCTGAGGATTTTTTTAATGTATACAATATTCTGCATATATATCCCTACATGCCAGAAGAGGGCGCCAAATCTCATTACAGATGGTTATGAGCTTCCATGTGATTGCTGGGAATTGAACTCAGGACCTCTGTAAGAAAAGCAGTGCTCTTAACCTCTGAGCCATCTCTCCAACCCCTATCTGCAGGTCTTATTATAGTGTGTTCTTAACTCTCCAGGGAAAATAAACCCTAGAGAGGAAACAGAAGAGAGTTATACTGCAGAAAAAAGATTAGGGGGCTGGAGACACAGTTCAGCAGGTTAAGAGTGTGTACTGCTCTTGCAGAGGACCAGAGTTCAGTTGCAGCACCCATGTCAGACAGCTCACAGCTACCTATAACTCCAGCAATAGGGGACCCAGCTCTTCTTCTGGCCTCCATGGGCACTCCCTGCCACCCAGCATACACATACACATAACTCACACATACATATAAAATCTTAAATCCTACTTTAAAATATTTTAAAAAGTCCCCTGTGTTTTCAGAATGATGTGAAGCAAAAAGTTCTGGCATCTCCTGTACGGATCTGGAGCCCCTTCATGGCATTGTCCCCTCTGGTCTGTGGCACTGAAGTTAAGTGACTCATCTGAAACTAATTCATAAAAAACATGAACTCTAATACTCTTTTTTGTTTTATGCTTTCTTTCTTAATAAACAACAAGGGGAAGTTGGTGTGTCATCTTTTTATATGAAACTTTTTTTAAATGATTAAGAGGAACATACAAAATTTCCCTATCTGTTTCCATCTAAAATGATTGTCACACAGATCCCCACCCCCTGAAGAGACAGCTGAGGGGCTGGAGAAGTGTCTCAGTACATAAGAACTCTTGCTATGCAAGCAAGAAGGCCTGAGTTAATCCCCAAACCCATGCAAAAGCCAGGCATGGCTGCGTGTGTTCACAATCCCAGTGCTTAAAGGTAGGGATAGTAGAGTCCAAAGGGTCTCTAGCCAGTCAGCCTTGTTGAAACAGTAAAGCTACTGTCTCAAAAACTCAGGTGGATGGAGCTGGAACAATGGTTCAGTAGTTAAGCACACTGGCTGTTCTTCCAGAGGACCCTGGTTCAATTACCAGGACCCATATGGCAGCTCACAACTGTGTATACCTCCAGTCCCAAGAGAACCAAAACTCTATTCTAGCCTCTTCAGGGACCAAGCATGCACATGGTACACAGACATACATGCAAGCAAAACACACACACACTTTACAATTTTTTAATCTAAAAAAAAAATAAGGTAAAGAGTATAAGAGGAAGAAATACCCTCCTCTGCTCTCCATGTATATACATATGAGCACATACGCATATACCACACACACACACACACACACACACACACACACACACACACACCACATTTACCACATATACACAAATAGTCATAAAACATGCCATTGGGCACTAAGAACAAATTTCAGATGATTCTCATGAGAAAAGCAAATTTCTCATGCATTTATGGGCTTTCAAAATCTATTTCCATGTACCAAACTGTGCCAGTTGCCTTTCTGCTTGTTATAATGCAAAAGGTCAAGAAAGACAGCTACCAAGTCCCCATCGCTCCCAAAAGCATGCTACTCAGATTTGGCATCAACTGTGAATGTTTTTAAAAACACAGGCTTGGGAAAACCATTCCTAAATTTTCCAACTGAGTCTTTAAGTTGAAATACAGTCTGTATCCTAAACCAAAAGTGACATTGGTCACTTACTCCACGCACATATACTGGAGGCTTCCACATGTATTGAGGTGGCCTGCTAGCAGTTAAGAATGTACTGTGAGTCAAATAGACACAGTACTGCCTCCCCAGCAGCAGAAATTAATCCTAAAAATAAATATGCAGTCATGAACCTTGATAGGCACATGAAGGGTAAGCATGAAATGCTACAGGACCTTAAGGCAGATATACCCTGGGGAGGAGGAGAGATTTCCTCAAGGAAGTGATGCTTCAGCTGATGGCCAGAGAGGTTAGGTACAACCAAGAGACAAGGAAGCAGGGAAATCATTCCATGCAAAAAGGGGTGTGTGTGTCTGTCTGTCTGTCTGTCTGTCTGTCTGTCTGTGTATGTGTGCACATGTGTGCATGTGTGCGTGTACAGGAGGGAACATGGAACATGTAAGGACCTGAAAGCAAGCTAAATGCTAACATGGCTGGGGGTCCTAAACCAAGAGGCTTGCTAAGGTGGAATGGTCAGGACCAGGTTACTCGGGGTCATCTTAGAAAAAGGCATTACTGATGGAATGAGGACTGGGCAACCAGGCTCACCCTCTCTTTCTCTTCAGGGCTCTCATGCTGACTGGGAAGAGTGGCTGTGAGAAGATGGGAATGGGTGTATTAACTGTTTTTGCTAATCCCAGGAGGACAGCCCTTTTCAGGATTAACCAATTACATAGCTTCTTCTTTTGAATTCCCAACCACCCTTTGCCTCTAGTTTTCTCCTTGGCTACTAGCCACTTTCCTTATCTCTGAGGATCTGGTACCAGACAATTAGGGACTGCTCCCATGCTCAGATGTCTGCCAGAATTACCCTAACTAGCCAACCTTTAGTCTACCCAGTCCTTCCTATGGAAACCACAGCCAAGTCTGCTGCTCATGTCCATCCCCACTCCTAATCAAACCTGAGTGTTCCCAAGTGCCCCCCCACCAATGGCTCCAGTTCTAAGTACCTGTGTATATACAGTTTTCCCTTCCATCCTGTACCTACATGCTTTATGACATTGGACTAGACACAGGTTCACTTTCAAAGGTAAGAGCATTGTGTTGGGCAGGCCATTTCTAACGGTGTAAACACATGATGGGCAAGGGTAAAGAAGACTAACAGTTAATAAAGAAGGAATGAGTTGGACCAGATACAGGTGGAAGGAAAAGGCAGCAGCTAGGATTGTTCCTGGGCTTATTCTTCTTTTTCTAACCAGACAATGGTGTCAGCTACAAAGAAAGTCAGAAAGAAGACCAAGTTTGAGAGAGAGAATGATGAGCCCAGGGAACTCTCAAGACAACCAAATGTCAGAGCTGCAGACAGCTAGACTGAAGCTCGTAGTCAGATGGAGGACTCCACCACCTTCCCTCTTTCACTCAACCACACCAAGACGGGGTTTCCTAAGCAGGATTATTTATAGACTGACTGACTGAGCACCCCCCCAAAAAAACACACGCACAATATATCACACTTCCATTTGATGTAAATGACACTTTCAAATGAGGAACACTGCTATATTTATATCTTACTGGTCATAAAAAATTAACTTTCATATGTTGTAGATGCTATTTGATACACATCTGTCTGCCTGCTGTGCATGTCAAACTCAAATCCATTCTGATAGTGAAATGTTCTTTCTCCAAACTTGAGTAAATTTGTCTTAAAGTACCCTCCATTCTACAGACCCTGAGATAGCACCTTCTTTAGCATGACAAATGTCATGCCAGGTTCTCTCAATGTGGCCTAATAATTACATTGACTTAAGTCACATTGAAATATGGATCACTGTCAGATTGGCCTTTAAATCTGTAGGATGAAGAATATGACCATTATGGGAGAAATCCCAATTTGCTGCTATTCTTTTAATTAGTCGGGTGATGGGGGATATCCTTCTGTATGCCATGAATGTATGTTTTTCTTATTGGTTGATGAATAAAGTTGTTTCAGCCAATAGACAAACAGGATGTAGCCAGGCAGGGCTACCAGACTAGGAGAATTCTGGGAAGGGAAAACAAAGAGTGAGTCTGTTAGGATGGAAAAATTTAGCCTAACTCTCCAGACCCCAGGAAGTTGGGAGTCTTAAATCCCAAGCTGAGGGTCACCTTCTTGAATGTTTATGACAGCCTGTGAGTGAATGAACACAGGAAATAAGCTTGTCACCCTACCCAGAAGCCTGTGCAAAAGCAGACTTCCTGAGCTAAGCGTGGATTTGGATAGTTTAAATTAATTGGTCCGCACTGGATGCTATGAGGTGATTGGTTCACGATGTTCGGGCTTTGTTGTAATGAAAGATAAAAAGCAAAGTTAAGGAAACCCCTCACTTAAAATGAAGGACAGTCCAACCTGGAAAGCTAACCCAGACCACTATCAATTACCTGGAATGTGCTAACTACTGGCAACACAGTAGTTAGGGTCCCTCAAGGACCCTTAGCTAGCAGGATACCAAGAATTCACACTGCCCCTCCCATCAGTGATAGCTCCGACTCTGGTTTGCCCAGGTCACGTACTCAGAGGCCAGGGAGTCACAGCCCCAACCTAAACTTGTGGTTTTTTCCTTTAAAAGTGCCTGAACCCAGAAAAATGTGCTTCTCTAGCCTGTGTGCTGAGGGAAGCCTGCTTACGCAACCCGTTCATTAAAGCCTCTTGCATGTTGTATCAACTCGACTGGACTTTGAGTTCTTGGGGAGACTCCTTATTCTGAGGGTCTTACAGTAACCCTATAAAAGCTGTCTCAATCCTGTACCGGGGGTCCTCAGCCATCTACCCCTGCATGGCGTATGGCTGTTGGCCCCAGTGCACTCGGAATATAAAGGACCTCATGCTTTCGCATCAAAACCGCTTCTCATGAGTGATTGGGGGGGGCGCCTTTCTTGAGTGCATTCTCGTGGTCTTACATTTGGTGCGTTGGCTGGGAAACTGCGACCACCCCTCTCACCTGAGAACGGACGTGGAGGAATGGGGCCCCCCCCTGTGTCTATATGTGTCTGTATGTGCTCTGATGTGTTCTGATCTGTGTGTGTATGCATGTATGTCAGCCGACACCTCTGTTCTGATCTGGTATCTGTATTTTGGACCGCGTGTTCTCGGTTTCAGTTTGCAGCTGTCTTCGTGGGCCGTAAGGGACCAGAAGATTATGATCAGTAGATGTGCCATGAGGATCACAGGCTGTTGCCCTAGAGGAATCTTTAGGGGGGAATAGGAAGCCTGGGGACGCCCAGTTATTAGCTTCCTTCTGTTCTGTCAGTCGGAGGACCGAATTCTTTGTCTGAATCTGTCTGTAGGACACATGGGCAGGCCACGTGTATCTGAATCTGTTTGCTGCCAAACCGGGAACACCCCGGGGGTGGAAAGCTCTGCTTTTGGTCGGTAGGACAAAGCCCTGTATTTCGCGGCCGCTCGAGTCTTTAGTCTGTTTGCAGGACAGGTGGGCGGGCCACGTGTATCTGAATCTGTTTGCCGTCTTTGGGAACACTCCAGGAGGTGAGGAGGCCGCTGGCTTCTGTCTGTTTGCCGTCTTGGGGAACACCTTGGGAGATGGGAACCAAGCTCTGTTGTATTCCTCGGCTGTTTGATTCTTTTGCCTGATGGTGGAAGACACAGACTGGTCGCCTTTGTCTGGATCTGTTAGTTTCTGTTTTGTGCGTTTTCGTTCTGTGTGTCTTTGGTGTCTTTGTAGTTTTATCATAGGATAGACTGACTGACGACCTGACCTTAGTTTAATTCTTGACTACTTGACTGAAGTTAATTCTCTGGCCCATAATTTGTCAGTTGAGGTTAGGGAGGTTTCCTGACTCAGCATAAGCGTCAAAAAAAAAATGCATGGATTTTAAAGAGCTCTGCTAATAATTCATTGGTGTGTATGTGAGCTGTCAATGAAGGTTTACATTGTGTTTTAAAATATACGTAGGCTTGGGAGAGAAAAAGAAACCAGATACAATGGTTTAAAAAAGAAAATAGGAAATAGAATAACTGGGTGTGGTGGCACTCGCCTTTAATCCTTGCACTCGTGAAGCAGAGATAAACAGATTTCTGTGATTTCAAAGTGAACCTGGTATGCAGTAAATTCAAGGACAGATAAAAGTTACACTTAGAAACCCTGTCTCAAATATATAAAAATAGAAATAGAAGAAATAGAATAATAAAAGGCCACATAAAGATGGAAGCACAGAGAAACATTGGATATTGTACGCTGTTCTGTTATCTTTAAATTGTTTGACTGCTGAGGAAATAACAACAGTTAAAAGAAATACTGCTGGATTAATTCAATTTATATATTTTATAAATGCTTTGACTCCAAAATTTAAGTCCAAGGACAAGTTACTGGGGAAAAGGATTTCTATTTTTGTTTCCACAGAAAATGAGAAGCTGTGGATTCCTTCTAGACTAATGTAGTTTGACCAAGCAAGACCCCCTGAACCAATGTCAATGGGATATTGCAACCTTACAGACCACTACAGCCAAGATTTCTGCGTCTTCTTGGGATCTCCAGGACAGCACACCCTACCAGCAGGAAGTGGCTTGGAAAGAACGATGCCCAAATTCCCAAATAGTGTTTATGTTTGTTTTCATTTAAATAGGCGTGGTTATAAAGGGCTAATGACCACAAGCAATCTTTTTAAAGGTAAAAAAGAAATTATGGTATAGATATGAATGCTTTGTTTTGGAATGGATTTTTATTTATTGATACAATTTAAGGTCAATTTTATGATATGTATTTTTCTCCTCTTGTTTAGGTATTGTGTTTATATAGCTCATTGGAAAATATAATATATAATTTAGTACAGATTATAGAGAATTACCAATAATATTCAAAACTTGGAGTTAAATTAGTTAGGTTTTCTAGATATGCAGAGATGTATTTGAAATTGAGATGAATAAGTATTCTTCAAACCTTTCAAAGATCTACAGAATATTGCATTTAAAATGGTTTAGGGTTTTTCTTGACAATGAGGCACAACTGCTCCTGGTAACACGACTTGCATCAGAAAGAAAGATGGACATCAAAGAAACACATTATGGAGTTTGCTTCTAATATAGCAAGACTGGCCATTTGGACAAGGTACTGCTCTTCTGGACTGTTTGACTTTATGCTGTAGAAACTGGACATGCAGGACTCACAAAAAAAATGACTGCTGATTCAAGATGGACATTGCTACAGGATTCCTGTTTCATGAAAAAGGCTGCCAGACAGCCAGATCATCTACAGGACACAGAGAAAAATGACTGATAAACTGTCAATACGGATGGAAAAGTTTTATGCTTTGCTGAGGAGTCTGCCAGACACACTATGGCCTATGGGCTGAAGATGGAACATTACAGAAGAACTTCGGGTAACTGACCAGGCAGTGAGTTGTCTCTGTCATTTCTAGAGTTTATATATTATCCTTCTATGGTCTTTGAAGGAGTTGAAGACAGTTATGGTTATAGTTTTCCTTAGTTAGGATTAAAAATAAGTTACATACAGGACTTTAGACTCACAAAGATAGGATAGATGATATTTTCTTTAAGTCTTACTAAATGTTAATGAACTAAATATTGTTAACTGTGATTCTTATTTGATAACTGTTGTATGGTATATTTTGCTATGTTAATGTTAAAACCCTTCATGCTTTTCAGGGTTAGAAATACCCCTGAATGGTTTGGGCTAACCCCCTATGAATTATGTTATGGGGGGTTCCCTCCACTGGTGGAAACTGTCTCTGCACATAGTGCTGATGCAATGTCCTCCCAGCCCCTGTTCGCTAGGTTCAAGGCGCTCGAGTGGGTGAGACAGCGAGCATGGAAGCAGCTCCAGGAGGCTTACACAGTGGAAGGAGACCTGCAAGTCCCACATCACTTCCAGGTTGGAGATTCGGTATATGTAAGGCGTCACCAGGCAGGAAACCTTGAGACTTGGTGGAAAGGACCATATCTTGTGCTCCTGACCACGCCTTCAGCAATGAAGGTCAAAGGAATCCCCACCTGGATCCATGCCTCTCATGTCAAACCAGCGCCACTCCACCCGACCCCACCCCCCACCCCCGATCCTAAATGGAGAGCCGAAAAGACTGAGAATCCCCTTAAGCTCAAGCTTTATCGTATGGGCCCCGCTTCCTCAACCAGGTGACTCCATCCAGTTTACAGAGGCAAGTTGATATAACTGAAGGGGGAACCTCTAACCACACTGACTCTTTTTCTCCCCTTGGGGGCAGGAATTGCTGCAGGGGTGGGTACAGCTCTCATATAACAGCAGCAGGCCTACTCCGGCCTGCCAACAAGTCTAGACTCAAACTTGAAGCGGGTTCCATCACCCCATCTGCAGGACTCATTGAGCTCCCTGGCAGAAGTCGCCCCCCAGAACTGTAAGGGGTTAGATCTATTATTTTTACAGCAGGGGACCTCTGCTGCCCTTTGGGTTAAGGGATGGTCACCCCTTGGATGACCACCCGACTTCCTGCTCTGATGGGACCCTCAATGACTTTGCTCTTGCTGCTTACTGATGGACTTTGTATGATTAATAGAATCATTACTTTGGCTTGGGAGCAAATAAGTATGGTACCTAGAGAAATGGTACAAGAGCCTCCCGGGCAAAGAGAAAGTCGCCTATAGTCCTCCCAGTTCTAATATTAGAACTATTAACAAGAGAAGAAGTGGGGAATGTTAGGATGGAAAAATTTAGCTAACTCTCCAGACCCCAGGAAGCTGGGAGTCTTAAATACCAAGCTGAGGGTCACCTTCTTGAATGTTTATGACAGCCTGTGAGTGAATGAACACAGGAAATGAGCCTTGTCACCCCACCCAGAAGCCTGTGCGAAAGCAGACTTCCTGGGCTAAGTGCGGGCTTGGATAGTTTAAATTAATTGGTCCGCACTGGATGTTATGAGGTGATTGGTTCACGATGCGCGGGGCTTTGTTGTAACCCTATCAAAGCTGTCTCAATCCTGTACCGGGGGTCCTCAGCCATCTAGTCCTGCGTGGCGTACGGCTGTTGGCCCCAGTGCACTCAGAATATAAAGGACCTCATGCTTTTGCATCAAGACCGCTTCTCGTAAGTGATTTGGAGGGGGCACCTTTCCTGAGTGGGAGCACGAGGGACCATGATCTCGCGGGTCTTACAAGTCAAGGGAGAGATGCCATGTAGCTTCCAAGAAAGCAAGAGGCTAGGGCATTCTCTGGTAAACCAAAACCACATAGAGATAGATAGATTAATAGAGATAGGTTAATAATTAGGAGGGAGCTAGCCAATAAGAAGCCTCAGTCATCAGCCAATCCGTTTATATTTAATATAAACCTCCGTGTGCTTATTTGGGTCTAAAAGGCTGTGGGACTAGGTGAGACAAAAACTTCACATCAATAGGTTTTTGCAGTTTCAAGATAAAAACAGAGAGTGCAAGAGAATAACAACAGTATTTCCCTTTCTCTTGAAAACCACAGAGTGGCTGAAATAATGATTCGGCTACTCTTGCTGTTTCCAAGCAGGCTTGGAAGATTGTCTTTCTCTTTACCTGGGTTTTGAATCCCCAAGATGAGTGACTTTTGAAGTCATTGATGCCGGTTTTCATTTTGCAGAAAAGGGCTGGGGAAAAGAGAAAGGAATTTGTGTGTCCTCGAAAGGGGTCAAGAGACTTTTATGGGAACTAGATATGCCTCAGGTTCTGGTTTTGGGTTGGTGAGGAGTCCTCGCCTCCTGCATCAGCATCTGTGACATAGGAAAGGTAGGTGTTCAGCTGCAGCCAGATAAATAGAAAGGCAATCCAGTGTTTGTAGTTTCCAACAGAACTCAGACACAACTGGCAGTCATATTGGGGACATAGCATGCATTCCAGTGACATTTAACTGATGGGGATGTCCTTCTGTATATATGTCTCTCTTATTGGTTGATGAATAAAACACTGATTGGCCAGTAAAAAGGCAGGAAGTATAGGGCTATGAGACAAGGAGACTTCTGGAGAGAGGAAGCAGAGAAAAGCCGGAGAGAGATGACATGTAGTACCAGAAGACAGGTAAGTTAAGGCCATGTAGAAATACATAGATTAATAGTAATAGGTTAATAATTAAGAGAGAGCTAGCCAGTAAGAAGCCTGAGCCATTGGCCAAACAGTTTATAAATAATATAAACCTCTGTGTATTTATTTGGGACTAAAGGTGGCAAGACTAGGTGAAATAGAAACTCCATCTACATTAACACACATTTGAGGAGGACTGTCCTTCCAACAAAGCCCTAGTCCCTACCTCAAGAGAAGTGATAAGAAAAGTCTAAACCTATTTTCTCTTGTTTCCCACTCACATGAGGATGGGAGGGAGCATGGGTAACATAGCTATGATGATAAAAACTACTAATGACAATAATCCCAGGGTCCCCCCCCAATGCTTCAGACATTGTCCCTTGGACCTTAGTTACGTTATCTCAGTTAATTTTTATTATAACACAGTAAGGTACTAGCTCACACTAGCATCATAAAAAAAATAACCATATATGCTAAAATATAAGATGAACCGTGTTTTAAGACTCAAACTTACCTGTCAGGAAAGTAAGTGCTTTATGTTCAATATATAACAAAGTGCTGTGAGTATTGCAGGGCACTAAAAAATGATTTGAAGAGAACACATTTACCTACAATGGTCACAGTTTTTGTTTGTTTTGTGGGGAGTGAGGTATGGTCTCTATATAATCCAAGCCAGACTGGAACTCCCTACCCTCGCTGGCCTCAAACTCAGAATCCTCCAACTAAGCTTCCTGAGGTCTAGAATTACAGATTTTGAAAACCTGGGGAAAACTGGGTCTTTTCACAAGGCAAAGAAGTTGAATATAGATGTGCCACTAATTATTTCTCCATGGCAACAGGCATAGCTCATGCCTCGAGTCATTTCAAGTGGCTCTAAGAGGTCATAATGAACAACTGAATTCAAACCGGCTTTCTAAGAGTATGCAAATGTATGCTCATGGGGTAGGGAAACGTTGCTAGTGACATCATCAAACAGGGTTGAAAAGTTTGTGTTCTCCTGAAGATGCACTTGAGCACAGGCTCAAGCGGGGCTGTTCCAAGCTGTGAAATCACAACATTGCACGGTAAGCATTTGATTCAAATATTTCATGACTTTTCAGATTGGGAGGGGAGGACACTGATACTTCTAAATCAATGCTTCTAAATACTGCCTAAATCTGAATGCTAAGATGTACACATCATTAAGTATATAAATATTGTTAATATCTTTCTGCTGTCTCGTAGGTCTGCCACTGTGTCCTAATGCAGAGAGAGTGACCTGAACGGTGGGCAAGAGAGTATGAGTGAGAGGATGGGGATGAATTGGTCTGACACTGTATCCCACTCACCAATCTTTGTGGCACTCTTCAGAGGTGGCAGCATGGGCTGTGCCATGCAGGAGCCACACACCAGCATTCAGGCTTTAGCATGCCCTTATCCCCATGGCTTAGAAACCTTGGGAGATTCCATAAAAAATAAAAATTAGAGCAATTATATTCTTCATGCCAGGCCCCATTCTGGGTGGTTGCTCTCAATTTTTAAATAACCTTTTGTTTTCAAAACAACCTTCTAGTATATAAATGAGAATCGTTGCTATTTACAAGTGAAGACACAGGGGCTTAAGGACTCACAAAAGCAAAATAATAGCAGCCACGCTAAGGTTCAAAAGCCATGGAATCTGCCCTGTCACACGTTCTTTACCAGTGGGGCTTCACCCTGGGCACTGCACGCCCTTTCTGTCCTTTGTGCTTGCAGCTAATCTGTGAGGAGGAACAGGAAGGAGTTTTCTTCTGGAGGAACAGCCAGGCTTTCTCTAGCTGGTACAGCATGCATATGAATGGAAAGAGCTGGAGTGTTATCTCCTCAGGAATGCAGATCCCACAGAGCCTCTCTGCAGAAATCAGGAAGCCTACCTACATTCCAGGCTGCCCTTGAACTCACGTGATACAGATACTGTTAAAGGATGTTAGCTAAGAACCGGATTTTAGATCCAGTGTGGCAGTACATGCACATAAAAATAAGTATTTGGGAGGTAGAGGCCGGAAGATCAGGGGTTCAGGCCAGCCTGGGCCATGCATCATATTTGACACTTGTGTACACAACAAAACAAACCAAGAATCCAAGCCTTGCGCCCCTGTAGCCACAGGGACTGTTAATTCTCCCTGAGGGAAAAGTATCCAGCCTTATGCAAACCAACATGAAACAAATGCCTGAGTGGGGCAGAGCCTCACATGCAACCACGGACAGACTGAGCAGCCTCAGACACGCATCAACAGTGTCTCTGACCTGCATGCATGCAGATCATAGATTGATTGGCTGCCAGGGAAGCGAGAAGAAAAAAAGAACAAACAACTTCCTCCTTCCTCATCCCACCTCAACCACGGATGTGTCACAAAAGCAAGAGTGACTTTTGGAGCCTAGGAGAGGGAAACGGGGAGGAAAGGGGGGAGAGAGAGATTTGGAAGAAGACAAGGATGAGTCCCAGTCTGGATAGGAAATGCTGGATTTACACAAAGGGAGAGCTAGAGAACAGAAACCAAGATATTCTGCACAAGACAGTCTCTGCTTGTTTTGCTTTAGGGCTTTTTGTTAGTTTGGTTTTTTTGTTATTTGTATGTGATATGTGTATGTATGTGTGTGTTTGTCTCAGTGTGAGTGGTTTTTTTGTTTGTTTGTTTATTCTGTATTTCACATTTTGCTAGGCCTGTCTTAGGACCTTGGTGGAAGAGGCAAACAACAGAACCAGTTTCTCTCCAGCCGGAGGATGCAGAAGTCAGGGTAGTATTAGGTCCTAGCTGAAGTAAGTGAAGAATGATTCAGAAGGATGCAGGTGAGCCAGGTGACCCTGAACACATCGTCCCCCAGTGTCTGCCAGGTGAGAAAATCACAACACAGACAGACACTTAGGAGATGAGCAGATTCCCTGAGTATGTGTGTGCACACAGTGTGTGTGTGTGTGTGTGTGTGTGTGTGAGTGAGCTGCAGAGCAAGATAAACAGGAACAAATGCAATGCCAGAGGCCTTAGACTCAAACTCAGGTCCTCCTGACATTCATTGATGGGACCCAGCTGAAGCCTTAGCTTTGTGTCTGTCCCCCCCAGGAACACATCACTGGCTGAGGCATTTGGCACACTACAGTGGATGAAAATCCCTAGAAGGAATATAATATAAGAAGCGTAGACACTTGGAAAGAAAGCCATCTCAATCATAGGAAAGAAAGTGGAATTGTAGATAGGATAGAAAAAATAATAATTCAAACACACAACACAAAAGCTCCTCAGAGAAATAAAGGAAGGAAAATCAGTTGAAGACCCTAGATACAGAAACAACCATTAATAAAAGTAAAGAACTTATTTAACAAATCAAAGAGCAGAATCTACAGACTTAAAAGGCAGAGTGGAAGACCAAAAATCTGGTTAAATAATTTATGGGAAAATATCCAAAAGAATAGAGAGTGAAAGCTATAAAGATATGAAGAAAAGCAATCAAAATGATAAGCTCTATGTGACAGAAGCCTGGGAGGAATTAAGAGTAGAATGAAAAAGGAAGAATGGAGTAGAAAATATTAGGAAATAAGTGATCAAGAAAACATATATTCAACACTTCAAATTTAAAGAGATCAGAGACCAGAACCCACATAAAATATAGAACTAAGTTCTTTCAAAGTATATATTTTGTGTGTATGTGGTAGGGTAGGATAAGGGTAGGGTAGGGTGAGGTAGGGTAGAGTAAGGTGAGGTAGGATAGAGTAGGGTAGGGTAGGGTTGTTGTTCTTTAGTTACAGTTATAAGAATAAAAGGGGGGAAGGTGGTCCCCAGTGAAGAGTCCCAGGTCAGTGGGGTCCCAAGGTAAGGGAGCACATGGGAAAGCTTAGTAGGTTCCATTGCAGGTGGGGGTGACCGAGACAAGAGGGAATAACACACCAGGCAGATAGAGCTTAAATGAGGAGTTTATTTAGACAGGGGAGTGAGGGAGAAAGAGACATAGAGGTACCAGGAACAGAAGAGAAGAGAGGGGGAAGAGAGAGAAGAAGAGGGGGGTAACTGGTGGCCAACAGAAAGCAGGAAAGAGGGATCAAAAGCAAAAGAGAGTATAAGTGGGCAGGCATCTGACTTTTAAAGGGGTCCTTTACACCTGCCTGCAGACTAGTACTCATGGAACCCTGGGCTGACCAGAGTACTGCCTGAGTGCATTCTGCCAGGTGACAGAGGCAGGCCAGGGAATTGCCTGAATCCTTACAAGGGTGAGATAGGGTAGGGTAGGGTAAGGTAAGGTGGGTGAGGTAGGGTATAGTAGGGTAAGGTAGGGTTGGTGAAGTAGGGTAAGGTAGGGTAGGGTAGGGTAGGGTAAGGTGAGCTAGGGTAGGGTGAGCTAGAATAGGGTAGGGTAAGGTAGGGTGAGGTAGGATATAGTAGGGTAGAGTAGGGTGAGGTAGAGTAGGGTAGGGTGAGGTAGGGTATAGTAGGGTAGGATAGGATAGGGTGAGGTAAGGTAGGGTGAGGTAAGGTAGGGTGAGGTAGGGTAGGGTGAGGTAGGGTAGGGTGAGGTAGGGTAGGGTGAGGTAGGGTAGGGTGAGGTAGGGTAGGGTGAGGTAGGGTAGGGTGAGGTAGGGTAGGGTAAGGTAGGGTAGGGTAGGGTAAGGTAGGGTGAGGTAAGGTAGGGTGAGGTAGGGTAGGGTGAGGTAGGGTAGGGTGAGGTAGGGTAGGGTGAGGTAGGGTAGGGTGAGGTAGGGTAGGGTGTGAGGTAGGGTGAGGTAGGGTAGGGTAAGGTAGGGTAGGGTAGGGTAAGGTAGGGTGAGGTAAGGTAGGGTGAGGTAGGGTAGGGTGAGGTAGGGTAGGGTGAGGTAGGGTAGGGTGAGGTAGGGTAGGGTGAGGTAGGGTAGGGTGAGGTAGGGTAGGGTGAGGTAGGGTAGGGTAGGGGAAGCCATATGTGTGGAGGTCAGTGGACAACTTGCTGGAGGCAATTCTTTCCTCTAGCATGTAAGACCCAAACATCAAACTCAGGACTTTAGACTTGTTGTCAGGCACCCTTTGACACTAGTCATTGCACTGGCCCAGTAACTAATATCTTTATGGGCAAAATTGAGAACATGAAAGACAAAAAGAAAAACCCAAAGGCTTCCAGTAAGGAAAGCAGGTCAGTTTTTAAAGGAGAACCAGCTCAGTGTTAGATTTTCTCCCAGCAGCACCCAGTGTAGAGCTTGACAGAGGTGGCAAGGGTTGGTGGAAAACATTGCTGAAGCCAGGGTTTAATAACCAGCTACATATATGTTGTACATATATGTAGTTGAAGTAAGGGTGCTTTCAAGTATAAGGCTTACACCTGGGCTGGAGAGATGGCTCAAATGTTAAGAGCAGTGGCTGATCTTCCAGGGGTCCTGAGTTCAATTCCAGCATCAACATGCTCACAACCATCTGTAATGGGATCTGATTCCCTCTTCTGGTGTTCATGAAGATGGGTCAGTCATATGCATTTAATTGACTAATTAATTTTTTTAAAAGGCTAGCACATGGAGATCCAGTTTGAAATCACCCACAGTGAAAAGACAAACCCAGAAGAAAGCATGAACAAGTAGAAAGAATTCTTATTGATAAATTTGTCAAGTCTATGGGTCCCAGGTTGTGATGAATGAAAAATCACGGCAATCTAAGAGAACACACAGTCACTTTTCTATGTCAACGTGGCTGAGCCATGTTTGGTTAATGCAGCTGGATGATGCTGTGAAAATTTCTAAATGATATTAAAGTCACTAGGCTTAAAATAGAGATTACCTTCTAGGGGTTGGAGAGATGGTTCAGTGGTTAAGAGCACTGGCTGATCTTCTGGAGGACCTGGGTTCAATTCCCAGCACTGACATGGAGGCTCATAACTGTTTGTACGTCACACCAATGCACATAAAATAATTTGTTTTTTAAAAGATTACCTTCTAAGGTGCCAAGTGGGCCTCATCTACTTAGTTGAAAACCTGAGGAAAAGACAAGCCTTTTCCTAAGGGAAATTCTTCCAGAAAACTGCCCTTGGAGTTGATTTCTTGGGTCTCCAGCCTGCTAGCTGACCTGTAGGTTTAGACTTAGAGGCCTACAGTTATAATCCTCAAAACTCTTCCTCCTCTGCCTCTCTGTCTACTATGTAAATATATTCTATGTTGTATTATAATATATTATATATTGTGTATGATAGCCTATCTATCATAAATAAAGACATACCCCATTTGTTCTTGTCCCTGGAAAATCCATTAGCATATCTACTTATCTTTATTTTAGTTGCCTTCTTAAAAGATTTAGTGAGATATCTATGACATATAATCTATTAATGTAGCATATGCTGTGTTACTGCAGATTAAGTATATACATATTTATACATTCCAGTTTTAGAAAACAGAAGGATCTGATGAAAAGGCTCAAAGAGGACAAAAAGAAAAAGTGCTTGAAGATCAGGGTTTCAAACAATAACTACAAAACTCAGAGCAGAGAATGGTAGCCAGTTCAAGAGAAAGAGAGATCAAGTGTCTGCTGATTTCAAGCAAAGACTCCTGTACTGGCAAGTCTAATCCATCAATAGAGGAAATAAGAAACTTTATACAATTCATTCCAAAGTAAGTACGCATCAAGATTTTAATTACTTTTTTCATTTTGCTTTATGAAACCAAATTAAAAGCCCCTGTAGGTGCTAATAAATGTGTGAATGGCCATAAATGCATCCCAGCCATAAATAGAAACTGCTGAAGTATTGCAAAATAGAGTTCATAAAACACTGGAGTCAGAGAAGGAAATCTATGAACTCTGACTCAGTTGTATTTCATACATACTACTTTGTGTATGTTTTATACTATAGAGTAGTAAATGGATGTTTACTTTATTGGTATGTATATGTCTGAGGCGGGCGCTGTGCATGTTGTGGGAAATGCCTTGGAGATCAATGCCTAAGTGGAACCTTTCCCCAATGCCAACTCCTCACTTGCTTCTCCTGGCAAACTCCCACTCACTCTTCATGGCAGTGTAGCTCAGAAGTCACCTCTGTAATAGACGCTTTGAAGGGACCCAGCCAGCAGATGTTCAGTGCCTTCCCACTCCAGAAATTGGCTCCACCATGTATCTGTGCAGTTAAGACATTCTTAGCCCCATCGTTGCTGGTGACTAGCATAGAGCCGGCTGAACTTGAACCAGAGTTAAACTAACTAGATTTACTTCCTCAGAAGTTGGAATTCAGAGACATTAGCTAAACTCTATTTGTCAGTGTATACAAAGACATGCGATTATGGAAACCGTGCAGTATACATGTCTTTCTGGAGGTAAAGGGAGAACTTCCACCTTCTACTTTATGGATATATCCGGTTGTCAGGCTTTAGTTAGTCTGCAAAGAACTGTAGCATTGGGCTTTTCCCCCCTCCTCAAATTTGAAAAATGTTCGAAGATTAAAGAATAATATAAGAACATCTACATACCTCTCCTAGATTATTTATACTTTGCTTAATACCACCATCTCTTCTCTTTTCCTTGCCCCGGTATTTAAAGTCAGGGTGCAGACATCACAACACAGTGTCACACTAAACATTTCGGCACGTACCTTCTAAGAACTAGGTCATCTCCTTTGCAACCTATGCTGACATTATTACAACCAAGAAATCCACATTAATGTTATGATCTAATATAGAGTCCATCTTCAAATCTTCCCATTAACAACAAAATGTCTTTTATAAGCTTTCACTTTATTCCTGACCCAGAATTCAATTCAATCAAGACTATAGTCTCCTGGACTTTTTGTTTTTCATGACACTGTCTGCTTTGAAAAGCCCAGGACAATTATCATGTAGACTATCATTTCTACATTCCAAATTTGCTTGGGTGTCTTCTACAAAGCACTTAGACGTATACACAGAAAATGCTGTGTGACCCTCAAAGCATCAGATGAGGTTGGATGCTCTGATAATTAGACACACTAAATTTGACCCATTGTGGGGAAATGACCTTTTACTTGATAAGGAAAACACAATTGGGGAGATACAAAAAAGATTGTGAACACCCAGATCCCTAATACAATTTAATCCAAAAACTAGGATCCATTATTGATACTTGGTTTAATCAGTTATTACACTGTGGTTTGTAACTGGTGATAGGATCTCTAATTCCATCATTTCTTCTTTAATCAGTAGAATTTACTTTATGTGTATGGGTGTTCAGCATGCATGTGGTGTACCATTGTAAGTGCCTGGTGCCCTTGGAGGTCAGAAGAGGGGCTTTTGTCCCCTGGACTAAAGTTACTGGATTATTGTGAACCACCATGCAGATGCTAGGAACTGAACCCAGGTCCTCTGCAAGAGCAGCCAGTGCTCATAACCATGGAATTATCTCTCCAGGCCCTCATGATTTCCTCATGTGAGTGTCTGTCTTAGAACAAGGGCCTTCTCTTTCCTCTGCCACATCCCCTTTATGGCTCAGGATTTGGACTTTGTGGTATTGCTATTTTAAGATAATGCATTACAACTCATTATCAGCGTTATTCTGTATGATAGTCAAAATATCCCAAATGTGTCTATATGGTTCAATCTCAAAGACTCTTTTCTGTTCTACCCAGGAAAAAGCAAAATGGAGTTAACAGAACATAGACTTAGGAATCAAACAGCTCTTCAGAAACTTCACACAGTAACCAGGTAATAAGCTGTTTAGATTCATAAGGACTCAATCTCCTCATGGCCAAAGAACACTAATAACACCTCCATCCCAGACAGGAAGTAGCCCTTGGATTCACTGTTGGATCCTCAATATCTCATTCAAGCAGAGGAACTCAGCAAATGCCTGCTGACTGGAAAGCACCTGCTACATAACCATAGTATAATAAGAGAGCCGTGACCACTGCTACTGGTATAATCTTGTTGATGAATCTTCTCTATTCATAGTAAAAAACATGGCCTCACTTATGAGCTTCTGTGTAAAATCTTTGTAGTGTCAGTCTAAAAAGAACTGCAAAGTAATGTTACATCCAACTCAGCTAATTATTGTTGTTGTTACGATAACCAAAACATCTATAGTACTTACAATGGGACACATGACAGTCTAAGCTCTGAATTAACTCACGTGTTTCTTTCAACAAGTCTATGAGACATATACTATCAAAGGATTATCTTCATTAAGTTTTCTATATTGTTTGAAGAGTTCATACATGAATATGCTATGTTTTAATTGAGCCCACCCCCTGCCCTACCCTGCAATTATTTCCCCTCAACTTCATGTGCTCTGTCTTTAAGCCTACTGAGTGTACTTAGAATTATCTTCATTTTAAGGTGAAGAAACTGAGGCCTCAAGAGGGTGAGTGATTTTCCCCAGACAAATCAGGAAAGATGCACATACTAACAGTCTGCATCCAGTGATTTTCTTCAGCCAGATGTACTCAAAGGCAGAGGCAGGAGGATCCCAAGGTTGAGGCACAGCATAACCCTGTCTCAAAACCAAGAACAAACAAAAAAGGACCCATCATGTCACTCTAAGGAAGGGAATACCTTTAAATCAAAGGCAGGTGAGGCAGGTGAGGCGGGTGCTGTCCACACAGATGTGTGCAGAGATGCCTGTGCAGAAGGAGGCCACACAGCGCGTTGACTATGAAGATGTTCTTGTCCTAAGTGTCTCTAACCTCGAGATGCGCTCTAAAGCATCGAATTTTTACAAAATGCTGAGGCCATTGCAAATGAAGTTCTCATTGCCAGGATGTAAGGAAGGAAAGTAATTAAGCCTTGGAAAATGAGAGGGAGATGTCAGCTCTTATCTTCCTCTGGTGCTTTATGGCTGCCTTCGGTGACAAATTCAGCTACGTCTGAATAACGCGCCAGATGGTCCAGCTGTGCAAATGTTATTGTTTTCTACCAATTCATCTCATTCCCATGGCTTCTCAAGGTCTAGTTCTTGAACTCCCCAAAGACAATGTTGCTTCTCCCCACAGCTACGAGAAAGTAATAGGTTCCCCAATTCTGTCACAAAAGATTAATCCGATCTGTAGGCGAATTCCCAAGCAAACACCAATGCTTTCCATGATCTCCTTCAAATGCTGCAGGTGTAGTTTGGGAGACCTTATGGGGAGGAAACCACATTTCCTTCATATAAGCAGGCCCGAAGACATTGCTGCAACTGTCAATTAACTGATGACAGCAATTTTGTGAAAAATGACCCCTGTCCCTTAAAGACCATGCTGCCATTTCTCTTCGCACAACTACCCTCACTGGTGTTCTCTATAATTGCTTGTCTGCTGCCAAATGAGCATATTGGTCACTCGCCTGCACTACATGTTCCCAGCCATATGTACCCTGAAAGACAAGCAGTAAGAGCTCACACAGTGTGACTTACAGCCTAATAATTAGCATCTTGTGCATTAAGAAATGCAAAGCTGAGGGCTATGTAGCCATTCAGACAGTTAAGCATGAAATAACACACTATAGTTCAGGACCGGGAGCCTCCTCTGTGCAGAAAGGCAGCTGTCCTTTCACTAGGAGGAAGAAACCCATCGTGACCTAAGGAGAAGAATGAGCAAGCGTGTGTGTAAGGAAAGCAAGCGCTCTATAGCACTCCAGAACCTTCTTACCATGACATGGCCTGCTAGGACCTCCACCTCTGGGCCCTCCTGCATTTCAGCCTTGACCACCCTGCACTCATGTCCTCTCTGAGCATGACACCAGTCATGCTCGTACCATACAGCTTCTCACACACACATTTCAGACAATACATCATCTTTGCCTCAAAGACTCTCAGTCAGATGTCTGCATGGTTGTCTGCAGTGTTTTCTGAACAGATGCCTAGTCTTCACAAGAGGCCAACAAGGGTGAGCATAGAATAAAGACTGAAGTAATAGATTAGGGAGATGGCTCAGCCAGTTGAGAGTTCATCATGCAGGTGAAGCGACCTTACTTTCATCCCAAGCATCCATGTTAAAAAGGAGGTTGGAAGGCACATCCTTATAATCCCAGTACTAGAGAGGTGGAGATGGGCAGAGCCCTGAGCCTCATTGGCCAGCCAGCCCAGCCTACTTGGCAAGATCCAGGTCCTAGTGAGAGACTGTCTCAAAGAACAAGGTGGATGACTCCTAAGGAACAGCACTTGAAGGCCTCCATATGCATACACATGAATGTATAAATGCTCCTGTTATCAATGTGTTCATGCGCGCGCACACACACACACACACACAATGATGAAGACAGGAAAACACAAAACACACTATGGAGTTTATTTTACTCCACCATAACCCATAACGGATGCCATTTTATTTGTTTTGTTTCATTATATGACACTATTTTTTTCTTCCAAGAAATACCACACAGCCTTACACACAGCCTTAAGCTGTGTGTGCAGGTCTTGCATAAGACACCATATCTGCCATGAGTTCATGAGCTTAATGGTTCTGTCATGCCTAGCAAAAACTCTTACCCTAGTCCTTCCAATCGCTGATGCTGACAATCCTTCTGCCTCCCTCCCCACCATGTAAACCTCACCCCTTCATTATTCCCTTTTCCTCTTCATGTCTATGCTAGTTTTGTGTCCATTTGAAACCATGCAACCTTGCTCTTTCTTGGTTGCTTCTATCTCAGAGGTGTTTTTAAAGTTAAAGAAAGGGTTCCATACTGCTCCCATTTGTACTACTCTCGGAGATCCTCATTTGTTTGTGTAGGACAAACTTTTTAAAGATCTATTTATTTATTTATTTATTTATTTATTTATTTGAGACAGGGTTTTCTGTAACTTTCAAGTCTGTCCTGGAACTCACTCTGTAGACCAGGCTGGCCTCAAACTCACAGAGATCCACCTGCCTCTGACTCCTGAGTGCTGGGATTTATATTAAGTGTTTGCGTGTATGACTGTGTGAGTGATGTTATGTGTATATTTGTCTGAAGAGGACAGAAGGGGACAGAAGACCACCCTGAAGCTAGAGTTACAGGCGATCATGAGGCACCTGTCCTAGCTATGGGCACCTGAAAAGTGTGCACTCCTAACTGCTGAGCTGTCTCTCCAGCTGCCATGCAGGACAAACTTCCTGTCAGTTTCTTTTGATCTGAAGGAATTCCTTTAACATGTTTCATGCCAGGAATTAATTTTTGTTTTGTTTTTGTTTTCAGAGAAAGTCTTCATTTTTGATAGCTCCTTCCTTTAAATTCTGAGTTGACTTCCATTGCCTGTTAGCTTGCAAAGCTGTGACAAGCAATGTACTCAAGTCTTAGTTCATTATTTTTGGAAAAGTCTCAGCCATTGTCACTCCAAATATTTATCTGCTCCTTTCTCACTCCTTTTTCCTTCTGGGATTCCAAAGCTCTTATGTCAGCTGTTGTGTTCTCATCCAACAGTGCCTGAATACTCAACTCTGCTGGCTTTCCTCCCGCTACCCACCCTTTTTTCTGTGTTTCCGTTTAGACAGTACCAATTAGTCTGCCCTGCTCCCCCCCACTCCCTGAGACAGGGTTTCTCTGTGTAGCCCTGGCTGTCTTAGAACTTGCTGTGTAGACCATGCTGGCCTTGAACTCAGAGTTCTGCCTTCCGAATGCTGGGATTAAAGATATGGACCATCACCAGCTGGCTATTGGTCTGTCTTTAAACTTCAAGTTCACCAACTCTTTCTTCAAATGTGGCAAGTCCACTGATGAGTCTTTTAAAGGTTTTTGTTGACTTGACCATGTTCCTCTCTCTGCTTGCATTTTTGAAAAAGATGTATTTATGTGTACATGTTCTGCCTGCATGTACGCTTGCACGACAGAAGAGGTCACCAGATCTCCTTACAGATGGTTGTGAACCACCATGTAGTTGCTTGGAGTTGAACCCAGTGCTTCTAACCACTGAACCATCTCTCTGGCACACACCCCCCTCCCCAACCCAACCTCCCCACTCCCCCCCTCACCTCCCCCTACTTCTATTTGACCATTTCTTTAGAGTTCTATGCTCTTGAGATTCCCTACCTAGTTATGCACATTTGTACATTTCTTTTCAAAAATACCTTTAAGTATAGTAATCAGCTCTTTTAAACCCTCCTGCCTTAGATGACTGCTGGTTTTGTTCTCAATATTGTCTGGTTTAGTAGGAGGTGACATGAGAGAGGTCAACAGGTTGTCTCTTGTCTATCTGGGTCCCCGAGCTGAGGTTATCTTTTAATTCTGCCTCTCTCTCATTTATGGACCACAAAAGAGGTCTCAAGTGGTGAGGGCCACAATTATATCTTGTAGTTTTTCTTTCACTCAACCACCAACAACAATGACTTGGGATTTCCACAGTTTGCTGCTGTCTCTGACTTGAGGTCATTCCTCAATGAGAAAAGGACTCAAAAAAGAGGATCCTGGCTTTTTTCATAGTTCCCTCCTCCAGGCCTGATTACAAACTTAGGCGTTCTTTAGCCCCTATCCTACTCTTAATGATCCTGTGACTATGGCCAAAACAAAAAGCCCATACGTAGATATGACTCATCCTTGTTTGAGTAGCACCCACATCAAACTTCAGTAATTCAACCAAGCCTTTAACAAAACTCTTCTTGTCTGCTGGCAAAGTGACCCACCCTTTCCCTGAGCCCTGACAAATTGATCTCTCTCTCTCTCTCTCTCTCTCTCTCTCTCTCTCTCTCTCTCTCTCTCTCTCTCTCTCTCTCTCTCTCTCTCTCTCTCCCTTGTCTTTCCTCAGTGACACCAGCCTTTCCTTAGACTTCAGGCTATCTAGTCTCTTTATGAATTCAATTTTCTCTGTAAAAGGAGTTTATACTTGGTCTAATTAATAAAAATCCAGAGTCAGACATAGAGGAAAATGCTGAGAGATCAGAGAGAAGGAGCAAGCCACAGCCATACCTTTCCTCCTGAGCATCTCAGCAAACAAGAGAATGAGTTCCTGACTCTCCTGCTTATATCCTCACCCCACCCAGCCATCTCACTTCCTGTTTCCACCCAGCCATCTCACTTTTCTGTCTGTCTGTCTGTCTGTCTCCATACAGGCTTTATTTGTACAAGGGAGATATCACCATATTCTCCTAGATTCAAGAAAATACGTGATTTTTGTCAGTTGTCTAGCCTGTTCTTGTTGTTGGAGATGGATGGGTAACACTCTTAACCCATGTTCTCATCATGGCTGGAACCCTAAAATTCTAGTATTCATGTTTAGATTGCTTCTAGTGCTGCTCTGTCATTTCCCTCAGGATCCCTAACTTTCAAAGTCCATCATACCCTACAGTTTTGCTAGCAGAGATTTTGCCAAGAAAGAAAGGGTACTATGCCTTGAATTCAGCTGCAGAAAGAGGCCAATGTTTGGCAGATGACCAAGACATGATAAGAACAGTGATAGCAGCAGGTATTTGCAATGCACAAGTACTTCTTCCTAAACTGGGGAGATTTGATTGGCAGGGATCTTTAATTTTCCACAGTCCATCGTAACAGAAGAATAACTATTTTTCTGTAGCTAATAAGGGAAGGAAGGTCAGGGACAGCCATAAAGACTTGGGATACCCAAATTACTGAGCTGCAGTTACTGTTACAGCTGCTTGTCTTCACGCCTAACAGAGCAGCAATGGGCTAAAAATAGGAGACTAAGATAGTTGCACAGAGCTCACAAGTTTATTCAGAATGCCAACTTCTATCCACTACAGGACTCAGTAGAGTTATCTCAATTTTACCACAATAGATGTTTTTAAAGGTCTCAGGATATTTTTGGAGCTTACAATAAAATAAAGTTGACTTTATGAATTATTTCATTAAGTATTCTAATGAGAAAACACAAGGTTTAATGTTTACATGTCAGGGAGAAAGGGGGCAACTTTTGGAGGCATCTCAGCAGCTGAGTAATGTTTCCAATCCAGCAAAATCAGATGGTCTGATTTCTTGGCTCAGTGTTTTTGGTAGAAAAGGCAATTTTCAAGACTGAAATAGCAATTTCTTAGCCATCACAGGAGCTCTTAAAATCCATTTTTTAAACTCCTATACACTTCCATGTGTAAATGAAAAAAGACTCCTGGAAATACACATTTTTCTATCTTGAAAGATAACTCACTCAAGCATAAAGTTAATACAATTTATTACACCAAAAGTAAAGTTGCATTAGAGCAAGCTCATAGCAGAGGGTAAAACAGACTTCCAGGGCAGGGTGGGACTGTCCTCAATCCAGCTCCTTCGGGCTCAGGGTCTCCATAAATACTCCTTCCTTTGAGCCTGCTGACAGGGGAGAGGGCTGGCTGCCTCAGGAGTTTTGAATTAACTTAGACCCTTGAAAGCAGTGTTAACCCTAAGCTCAATTGTGAGCCTCTGGTTAGTATGAAGGGGCCAAAGTGTTCAGTCAGTACTTTAAATAAAAATGATCACATCAAAACAGAGGGCTGCTGAGTCAGTATTCTCTGGCGCACACTCTTACTAAGACCTTACTAAGACCTCAGGAAACAGTGTCTTCATATCAGCAAAAATTGTACTAATACTATCAGACTCAGAGCCATGAGGGGACTTGAACTTGTACACAGAGCATTTAGCAAGTACTTAGCACACAGTCCACACAGGTTAGGTTTTCACCACCACCATAGACACCATTGCCATTATCACCATCATCAATACCATCACTACTTCTACATCAAATATCTGGCTGCTTTTCTACCTATAGCTACCACTGCAGTCTGCTCTACTAACACATTTTCAGACATGTGCCAGTCTCTCCTATAGGAGTTTGTTCATAGTAAAGTAAGAATGCAGCATTTGTCCCTTCTGCCACCAATCAGCAAGATCTGATTGATTGATTGATTTGTTTCATCATCTATATCTGCTTGAACTTGGGTTTCCTTTCAAACAACTAATGAGGACCGAGGATAAAGTAGGTATCTGAGACACTGGCTCAGGCAGGGAATGCCTTCTTAAATTTTGTATCAGGCACCTTGTTAGCTATTCCACTTAATCACAGAGTTAAAGAAGCAAAGAAATGGCAGACTATATTTGTCTAGTTTGGGGAACAGGATATGATAACACTTGGCCAATGACAAGATATTAGACCTTCTCTGTCTTGAAAGAAATGAGAATACTTTCGGGCAATGGCAGTACATGCCTTTAACCCCAGCACTTGGGAAGCAGAAACAGGCAGATCTCAGTGAGTTTAAGGCTAGCCTGGTCTACAAAGTGAGTTCCAGGACAGCATAGACTGTTACACAGAGAAACCCTGTCTCAAAACAAACAAACAAACAAAACAAACAAACAAACAAACAAAAAACAAATGAGAAGACATTTTACCAGTCAAGTGTTGAGTTGTTCCAGACAGGTACGTTAAGAGTAAGGGATGGATTGTGCTTGAAGATGACTGGCGAGATAACAGTGAAGAGCTACTATGTATTAAGTACACATTAATTATGGTACATGCTTGGTGATTTCAGATTCTTTGATCTTTGTAATAGTACAAAGGGTTGGTACTACTAATCCCCATGTCACAGCAAAGTAATAAAAAACTAAGCCCAAGAAGGAGGGGGGGAAAACCAAACCTTACAGAGTGTACTAATGATTTCACTGAGGTTCTAAACTCCTAATCTAATACAGATCTTACTCAGACTAGATCAAGACAGCTAAAGGAATGTTTCCTCTCTTTCTCTAACTTCTAGAAGATGCTGCATCCTTGGTGTGCAGTCCTCTTCATCCATCCCCAGACTCTGCAGGTCACGTTTGCCCATCATGCCCTCTGTCTTGGTTTCTCTCTAAGTCCAGCACCCCTGTGAATACATGGGTCCTGACCAGGAAACCATACTTTCACATCAGCTGATTATCAATTCCAGTTTCATCTGTACCTTCAATTCCCCCTTCCCCACATGACCTGGCATGTTGATGGGTTCCAGAGATTAAGACAGAGATGCCTGGGAGAGGAGACTGTCATTCTGCCCACCTCACGTGGCTCATTAGTCACGGAGCTATCTATCGAGATAGAATACATTTGGATTTTATCCCTGCTGACAGGGAATCACTGAGGGTTTTTAAGTATAGCTCTTAAGTGCTGTAAATAAATCTGCATTGTATATAAACAACTCTTGGATCTGAATATAACAAGAAATCAAGGAAGAAAAATGCGGATCATCAGTCAGTAGGAAATAATGAATCAGTTCCCCAGAAATGGAGAAGGGGAAGTGTACTAAAGAATGTCTCTGAGGCAGAAGGAACCCCTCCCCTCCATTGGGATATGGGGAGGGAGGGAGGAAAGGAGGGAGGAGGGATGAAAAGAGTTGTAAGATGAATCTCAACACTCTAGCTCAGGTCATTGTGAGGCCAATCTGTTTCTTACATTCCTATATTTGTTTTGATCATTATTCACCAAACATTTGTCCATATGTCAAAGTAGTAAAATAGCTATAGGTTTGGGAAAATTGAATAACAACATAAAAAAATCCCTGTTGTCAAGGTTTTCACCTCCTTATTGATGGAGAAATGCACAAAAAAACATAATAAATAAGTAACTGAGTTATATAAGAATGTGGTTCTAGACACCAAGAAGAAGGAAATGGCAGGGTAAGTGTCTTCAGGAATACTGAAGTGTTCCAAGCCAGCCTCAATCAGAAAGTGACATTTAAACAAGAACTTGGGAGAGATGAAGGACGTTACCCTGTGGGAATCTTGGGAGGTTCATTCCTGCTCGGTGTGCAGTTAGTACAGAATCCTGCAGTGGAACAAGGCTATGTCTGAAGAAAAATGAGAGGACCTGGGTGGCCAAGTGAGGGATGACTTGGATGTGATTATGCTACCCAAGAGGGAGAAACTGGCTCAAATGGCAACTGGATTCTTGCAAGAAAAGAAGAGCTAAAAAGAAAGAGCAGGGGAAGCCCAGTGTCTGGGCACAGACAAGATGTGCTCCATCCACACCTAACTCTTCACTCTTGTTGCTTTAGCTACACATGGCTTCTCTTGATACATGTTGCTGCCAAGGATGAGCTTGTGGGCTGTTGCACTCCAACCATATGGTGATTCTCCACACATCACCCTTTGATCATCAGTGTAAGGGGAGGTGGACAGACTGCTTATCCCTATTTTACCAGCAAGAAAATAATTCAAGATGACGTAGCTAGAAATTAATAGGTGGTTCTGTCCTAGAGATCCCATCCCTAACAGCCCTGTCATCTGCCTGTTTGATTCTGTATGCTGCACTATTCAAAGAGCCAATAGTACAGACGTTCCTGAGCCAGCAATATTGCTCAGTGGGTAAGAGTGCTTCCTACATGAGCCTGAGTTCTAACCTATGATGGAAAGAGAGAACCAGTTCCCAAAAGTCAGCCCCTGACCTCCACACATGTGCTATGTGTACATGTTGCCCTGTAATAATAAAAAAATTATAAACCAGTAGTTCTTACTAACTTAAAAAAAAACTCTGTCACCCCTCCCTCAAACCCATAACCAATAATTCACCACAGAAATAAAAAGTGGGTGACATAAACACCTGCCTGCCAGCCACCCATATATCCATCCATCCATCCATCCATCCATCCATCCATCCATCCATCCATCTAGCCACCCACCCATTTATTCACTGAGCTTGTGTATTTATGTCAAAATAAGTGTTTTTATAATCAGTTAGTAAATGTTGAACTCTGGGCTGTGGCTTTTCTATATGGTAAAAAGGGCTCGACAGCTAGGAGGTATATGCCGAAAATGAAAAGTGGGCCCTAAGGATAAATTGTGCTTCTTTGAGGTTTTGCCTCTGGAGATGTTCACATTTATCACTTGGTAACCATTAAGTCACCACACAGTGGATGATGCTCCATCCTTTCGGCTGGGTAGTGCTCCCTCTGTAGCTAATTGCCTTCCATCTCCTGGCCTACTTCTTGTCAGTTTGGCGCAACGTTATTACATACAGTAACGGTGTGTAAGATATTAGCTTGTCATTATATATAAATGTATCTAAGGAAAACTCATTTCCAAGAATCATTTTTGAAAATGAATCCAGGAGAGAGGTAAAAGCTTATTTTCTGTCTCCAAGGACAACATAAAATAACTCGGAGGCTAGTGATGAGAATCGTTTGAGGTGGGCTTTATGCCGCGTGGGAATACCAAACACTCCATCCTGGGTGCTCTAAGAAGCCCAGGAGACAGTTGAGTTAAATGCAAGCAGACTTCTGCTGCTGTTCCTGTGAACAGCCACTTCCTGTGGTCTTATTTATTGTATTATGGTTAATAACATGTGACCAGAAAATAATTTTTTAGTATTTTCCCTTTGATTCCATTAAGTTTAATGTTCTTGTTTGGATAATATAGCATCAGTGCCTTGTCTGGCATTAGAACTTTCTTCCATCATCTATTAAAGCAATAATCTAATTTACTATAAAATGTATACTTCATACAACCCTTTCTTCACACGGTTTGTGATGCTGCCAAGAGCCAAGAGAGCTCTGTTTGCCAGCGTTCGCCCAGTTTGTCTCTCACAGCTTTTAGCACTAAGTAACAACCATGCAATGTAGAGAGATCTGTGTCCCCAGAACAACGGGGCCTGCTGTGGGAGGTGTTCAAAGGGGCAAGACAAACGCCCAGCAAAAATGACCACCCTCAACCTGTTGTGACTGCACATACAACAGCAAAGTCAGTTTTCTGAATCAAAAGTTTTGTTATGAAAAGAAGAAGAAGAAGAAGAAGAAGAAGAAGAAGAAGAAGAAGAAGAAGAAGAAGAAGAAGAAGAAGAAGAAGAAGGAGAAGAAGAAGGAGAAGAAGAAGGAGAAGAAGAAGGAGAAGAAGGAGAAGAAGTAGTTAGATACCTAGTCACCTGGAAAACAGATTTTTTTTTTGTAGGTGAGTTTCTAAACCTTTAATGTGTCAAGTGGTTTCTAAAGACCAATCATTAATATGAAATCTATTCTGCCGGGCATTGGTGATTCATGCCTTTGATCCCAGCACTCAGGAGGCAGAGGCAGGCAGATGTCTGTGAGTTCAAGGCCAGCCTAGTCTACAGAGCCTAGTTCCAGAACAGGTTTCAAAGCTACACAGAGATACCCTATCTTGAAAAAGAAAAAAAGAAAAAACAAGAGAAAAGAAAGAATCTATTTTGGGTGCTAATGACAAATAAACAGAACCCGGACACTGGGCTCATCCTACAGAAGCCTAAAGTCTATTATAATCCTGGTATTGCTGGCCTAGGAAATCTTGGTGACCTAAAGTCCCAAGTCACTTCCCCTGTACAGTGCTCCACTCCTCAATGGTGCCACACATCTGGCTCCGCAGTCAGACAACCTGAGTTCAAGTCCTCAGCCAAATACCACTTCTGTGATTTGGGGTAACCTTGCCTTCTCTTCATCTCAGCTTTCTCATTTGCAGAGTAGGAATTAAAACCTCTCATATATGTATTATAGCAATAAATAAGCTGTGTTTATAAAGTGATTAAACTCTCATATGCATCATGTATATATTCTGTTAGCATAGGCTGTTTGGTTTATGATTGCTAACTTTGTCATGAGGGATATTTTGCATGAGTATTGTGATTCTTATTTTCTAACTAATGTACATTGTCTAGGCAGAAATATCTTTATTATTCTTTAGAATTACATATGATCATTATGAAAGATTTAAATTATGTAGAGAAGGATAATGTGTCTCTATAATTCCACTCCAAAGACAACCACAGTTTAATTTGGCAGATCTTCTGATGGTAATTTTAAAACTCGTAATTTTCAACAACAACAAAAAAGCTTTATATCATGCACACAGTTCTACAGGTAGTCTATCTGTTAACATATTTGCATAATGCACTCAGGTGATCTGTGTAAAGATCCATACTCTATATAAGCATTTCTTCATTTGTTGGCATGTAGGCTATCTACTCCCTATATAGCTAGGCTACAGAGACCAAACTGAGGCATATATACTTAAAAGAAAACATTACTGAATTCATTCTAGATTTCCATAGATAAACAGATCTGTGTATGCATGCATACAAAACACCACACACCAAAATTAACCAAACCTGAAGTCTATATAGCTCAATGAACTTCCATACATCAAGATAAGCATTCAGAATGGAGGTTGTGGACCTGCATAAAAAATTTTACACTTTCAGTTGATGGGGAATTCTTCTGTATATGTTTGTCTTATTGGTGAGTAAAACACTGATTGACCAGGCAGGAGTGACATAACTGGGCAGAATCAGAATATAAGCAGGAACAAACAGGAAATTGCTCTCTTCTCTGCAGAGATGTAGCAGGCAAAGGAGATACCAAGACCATGAGGAAACACTTGGATTGAGAGAAAGAGGTTAATATTTAAGACAGAGCTAGCCAATAAGAAATGCTAGTGACTGACCAACAGTTTCATAATTAATACAGAGTCTCTGTGCGTTATTTGGGGCTAATGCAGCTCTGTGACCAGGCTGGTGGGAAAGTGCTTGTACCATTCAGTATTTAATATATTTTATATACCTATCCGCTATAAAGACAAAAACTCCCAAATTTTGGTGTGCGATATTTTATTTTTTAAGTATTTTATACATAATATGTATGACACACAAGTATGCACATATATATATATACATATACATATATACACATATACATATGCTCATACACTGATCATTTTAGGAGCATTATAAAAGTTGTGGTGAGATTTAATTGCTAGAAGTTGTATTTCTAATCTTTTTCTAAGCTTTTTTGTTTGTTTGTTTGTTTGTTTGGCTTGTTTTGTTAGCTTTTTCAAGCAGGGCTTCTCTGTGTAGGCCTGGCTGTCCTAGAAGTCACTTTGTAGACCAGCCTGGCCTTGAACTCACAGAGTTCCGCCTGCCTCAGTCTTCAGAGTGCTGGGATTAAAGGCATGCACCACCATTGCTGGAGCATTCTTAATGGAAAGATTTCAATCCGTCTGATGTATCCATTTTTTAGGGTTGCCTGAAGACAAGATAAAGAAATACACGGCTAAGCCTGAGCTCTCTACTGAGTAGTCAGTAGATAACTGGCAATCCCTGTAGTTGTCTGAAGTCAACAAGCGCTGTTGACTTTAGACAGGGTCTCTCTCTCTCTGTAGTCCTGGCTGGACAGTCTCTATGAGTCTTAGTCAACATCTCTAGTCCTATGTTGGCTCTTAGATTCTATTCAGCTAAAGATAAATCACAGCAAGAAGCTGATTCAGAGATAGCCTCTTCCTGTGGTCCTTTCAACAACTGAAAATGATCCACATGGTACTTGTTGATTAAAAAGACAGGTTAAAAGGTATCCAATGACATAGAAGAAATAGCACTAGTGATCAATGTGTCATTATGTCATTCAGCTTGCCTATGGTGAGAGATTAGTTAAGAAAGAACAGCAGTACACAGCAGGTGAGCAGGCCAGTAGGGGATTGTTGAACAGGACCAGTGCCCACCATCCCCGAGTTTCTTCCCATTGACTTCCAAGGCTGGAGACCTTTGCAGAGGACTTTCCAGCTTGTCTTGGGACGTTTAGCAACATCCTTGGCCTTACCCACTAGATGCCTGTAAATGCTAATAGAATCTCCTTCCACCAAGTTTTGACAACCAAAACTCTTTCCAGATATTAACAAATATTTCCTGGGGCCCAATATATCTGATGAACCCCTGGTATAAGAGCTACATGAATTTTTGTATAGCATTTTATACATGCCAAATACATTTAATAATCATGATTGAGTATAGGCAGAGTAGATAATCTTCCCTGTCCCTTTAGAGATGAGAGAACTATGAACCATTTCTACTAGATGGGACAAAAATCAAAGCTTACATTTGAAGTCATCAAGATAGCATGACAGGTCAAATCAGAATAGTTTGATTTTTAAACTGTACATTAGTAACACCAACAGCAAATGCCTTACTTAAGCGCCACAAAAGAAATGATCATGCAACCAGCATCAAAGAAAACCCCTAAATAAAAACAAGTAAGAGATGCAGCCATATGATTCAGAAGTAATTTAAGTTGAATTCATTAGTTGTTGAGATAATAAAGTGGAGAATAATTTGCTTGTTCCTGCAGAGATAGAAAATGGGGTAACATGTGAATAGATGACTCCAGGAGGTATGTGGTAATGTATCTTTGGGGGGTATGTGCATCCCACCCATCAAGTCTGTGCATTAACATGGTAAGAAAAACACGGAGAAGATTAAACCATGAAAACACCACAGCACTGACAGGCTTCAAGTACTAACATCTTGGAAAAAGGACCCCTAGCATGCAGATATAAGGGAGATCTCCAGATTCCAAAGAGCTAGAATCCCAAGGAAGTGGGAAGTAAGACAAGGGACAACTGGAAATCCATCAAGGTCATCAACTCATACTGAACCCTGTGCACTCTGAGCAGACGACCCCTATTAACTTGCAAGCATCATTTTATGGGCTGTGCAGATAGTAACACAGATGCCTGTTTGTGTTCAGGCTTTTTACCACATCAGGACCCAGGTTTAGACACTGAAAATGTCATCACATTAAAAACAATCTGCCTCACATGTGTGAGATAATAGGATTGGGGGTTAATGAGCTCATGCCTGGGATATCGATCCAAATGTGAATACCTGGTAATTGGCCATCATTCTATGTCAGCTGGTAGCCAACTGAGGCGATCCAAATGAGCACTTTATTCACCGAAACAACTACGGCTCCCCACAAAATGAGAACTTGCTCATGGAACTGGACAGTTGCCAAACAGCATCCCCTCTTCCTCCCTCTCCCCTCACATCCCTACTTGTAGCTAAACCCTAGATCTCTGGGAGGATGCAAGACAATACTCAGGCCCACCGTGATTCTTCAGCCAGCAGGTGCCATCTGTGATTTAAGATGCAATGAATGGCCTTCCCTTTCGCCAGCAAGTGTTGCTTTCTATTCTTTTGTCACCACAAATCCAGATTTTGAAGGATTTAGCCTCCAATTGCCTAGCTAATTTGAAACAAAATTGCTGTAAGGAATACCACATCCAGCTCTAATTTCCTACATCTCTATAGTAACATTCTTCAGTGTGACTATTTTCTGTAGCGTATCATCCACATGCTAAAATAGAATCCATAAGTAGCAGCAGCAATTTGTCCAAGAAAGCCTAGAACAGAAACCCAAAGACTCTGGGCTGGTGTGTTACCTAAAGGGAGGGAGATTTTTCCAAGGGGCAAAAGGTGCAAAGCTCTACCCAGTGTGACAGGACCCCTCACACCACCATGACCCACCAAGGCCAAGGTCAGTGAGCTAAGAAGTGAACTATAATGGACTGACCTAGAACTTTAGAAGTAGGCAAGAAAACTATACTTATCCTACAGTGGATGCTTCAGGATGCAACAAGCCTTCAATCTCTCTGGACCTCAGTCCTAAACTATCTGGGTAGACAAATGCATGCCTCCCAAGTGACAGTGGGAATTCAAAAGACAATGTTTTTGAAGGTGCTTGTCACCTGGTAGGTACCCCAAGGAAACGCATTTCCTTTAAGTTATTCCAGTGTAGTACAAGTCAACCCTATGTGGGGGTAATAATTATCCTAATCCTAAACTGATAACAGGGCAAGCATTTTAAAGCTAAAGGATTAAAAACCAAGGCTGAGGATCTACAAATCTCTGGCTGATCGTGGAGCTCCATTCATCCTTGCTTAACACAAAAGTGTGGTCTAACTAAGCTGGCTAAATCCTTACCTCCTGCAGCTCTGAAATGGTTCAGCACTGTTCCCAGAGGGAACACTGGTCTCCTGAAAACTAGGTTAAAACTGCAGACAGGTGAGAGGCTGAAACAGGGTCATCTTTGAAAATGTCAACACTAGGGGGAGACTCTCTCCTTCTCAGCTAAAGACACAGTCCTTTCCCTTTCTTTAACCAACCCAAGGCTTCCATAGAAATCATGGCAAGGATCAAGAAGAACAGTTACTGAGAAGGGCTGGGTGGGCAGCAGGTGCCAATTATGAGATGGGATCAATGAACCCTAACAATGGGTCAATATTTTTATTCCCAATGTTGTTCAGAAAGTCCTTCTCATGCTAAAATCAGAGCTGTGGTAGAACTCGCTTGAAGTCCTAATAGCTGAGAGGTAGAAGCAGGAACATTCCTGAGCTAAATGAAACCCTACCTCAAAAATAAATGTTATCAATTACCTACTGATTATTAAATAAAAATAATCATTTGATTAGATTTAGTGTAAAGAACTGTTTAGTTGTTAAAATAGCAGTGTAAATAATTGATATTAGTTATAAGAGTAAGAGTAATTTTTCTACTATATATAAAGCTTTATGGGCATTTTCAGGTTTTTAAACTTTTCCCCAACCATTAGTCAATAGACATTATTAACTTTTTTCTGTTACTAAATTTATGATAGAACATAGTATGGCTGTGTCCTATAACCACAGAATTCCTTAAGTATAGGTAGGGAATTCAGGACAACACAGCAAGTTTGAGGCCAGCCTGGGCTACATGATACCCTGACTGAAATAAGGCCAAAACTAAAAACATAAAATACAAAATCAGACCCACTGGGTTCATGTCTCCCTTCTACCACTTGCTAGCTGTGAAACATGACAAGTTAATTAACCAATGTTCCTTAATGTCCTCTTGTGTAAGCGAATAATAATGGTACCTGCCTCCTTGGGCTGTTAGGAAATCAATTGAATCCATACGTATAAAATATTTGTACAGTGCTTGACATATTGAAAGTATGTAGCCCATCACCAGAACCCAAAATCACACATGGATTTGTTTATATGTAATTCTTTAGCTGCTAATTATACCAGGCACTATCTTGGGTCTGAAAAGAAAGCAAAGACCTTGTAGTTTGTTGTTCTAATAATGTTGATGAGTTCTACGGCAGAAATACTAGATGCTTTGCAGCCCAAGGCAGGAATGGCTTGGCCATTAAGTTTCCACCACAGTTCAGATGGGAAGCTAACTGCAGTGCACGCAACAACAGTGAAGGCAAGCCCAAGGACCCTGCTGTCAAGGTTTGCGGATGAAGACTAAGCCTGCTAATAGCTAGTCCTAAGATGGAAAACATCCAGGCAAGCCATTTGACATATAGGTTTCCACACAATACCAACCTTTTGGGATATTCAGGGAAATAATTGAAGTTACTGTCTGGGCTTCCCTGGCCAGTAAGGGATATACAGGGGCATGGCAATATGGGGACAATCAAGTGTGCAATGGTCACATTGACTACACTCTTTAGAAGACAGTGTTGTGTGTCCACTCTGCTTGTGCTAAGGGGTAATAAAGAAACCCCCCACCCTGACTCATTAAAAAAAAATCATTCACGTAAGGTACAGGCGTTCTCATTCTGAACTGGTAAAATTCAATAAATCATCCCTATTACATACTCATTGCAACAAATTAGGGAAATTTTGAACAGTGTAAAGGTGTAGGGAAAGCCACTAGTCATTCTCTCACCACAGATGAGATTTTTGACATATTCCTTTTCAGTCTTTATATAAAGCAGTGTTTTTCTTAAAATAGTTGCAATTATATCACACAGCCTTGAGGCACAGAAAATGGCCACTTGTCCGTGTGGCAGTGGGAGCATGTGCTCTTCCCAGTCTCTCAGGCTGTACTCTATGGCCCCTCTCCATGCACTGAGACTAAAGACATGTCCACCCTGAGTGTAGCCCTTCTCCTATAAAGGAGTCTGTTACTGGGGTTGGGTTCTCCCTCTATATCATAAGTGTACTATACGATGTACATTCATAAATGCCACTGAATCTGTATGTTCCAGAACTCTGTAGCTCACTGGGTGTTGAGAAAATAGTCCAATTTTTTTTGGGGGGGGCTGTACTAAGTTATGATATGTATATATTCACATCTTAAATATCGTAAATGCTTCTGCCTTGCATATTGTAAGAGCCTTGGCTTCATTCTCTCGTTTTGCAATTGAAGACCGACTGACTGCCAAAAAAGCCACAGATGACTATAGATTCTGGTATATTCTGGAATTTGAGCACTCTAAGGTAATTACTATTCATATCTTAGAAGCCATATTTTATGCAGTTCACACAAATGAGATAATAGCAAAAACAGTCTTTTTGTTCAAGGGCAGTTTCTTAAAAAGCAATGTTTTTTTGTTTTTTTTTTTTAACTGCCTCTTCCCAGCTATCCTCCCCTTCTCTATGGAACACCTTAACACTTAACTCCACCCCATATAGCCAGTGTTAATGGTCAATACATATTTCTAAGAACAGTGCGTATCATTCCATGACATTCTCCATATTGCTTGAGTCATGAAAAATCATAAATCGACATATGGTGTGGGTTGCCGCTGTTTCTTAAGCATGACTCATAGTGAAGCCACTCTTCTCTAAACTTCTCTTTCTGGGGCTAGAGAGCAAATCTAGTGCCTTGGGTATACTTCTTCTGAAGCCTCACACCACTGAGCCACCAGATCTTGCCTGTTACTCTTAATGACAAAGCGAGGAAATATGTCCAGGCCAGCTGGTTTTGACTCACCTGTGTGAAGTGGTCGGGTTGATGGTCGGATCCTGGGCAAGATTCCACACCTGGGACAAGCACCTGCACAAGTCTTGAAGCCCCGCAGGTAGAAAAGGCAACATCATGCCAAGGATGATACTAGTCCCGATGAATGGATACCAAGGGCTCTTCCAATATAAAAGGAGTTTCCAGTTCTTGAACTGCAATCAAAACAAGGGTTGTCTCCTTGAAAAATGGTGCCTGCCCCTTTCTTCCTAGGCCCCACATAGCCAGCTGAACCACTGGCCCATCTCTCTAAGAGCCACTTAGCACCAAGTTTTTCCCAGACTCTGAGGTCCTTGCTAATGTTAATGCCATGTCCTGAGAAAGTTCTCTACAGTCAGTGAATTCCTGCTTATCCAGCTTCATGTTTCTGCATTTTTGATTAAGTCCCATCAAAATGTATTCCCTGGCTCTCCTCCCTGGCTCCTGCCAGCAAGTGCTAGCAAATCTCCAGTGTCTTTGAGGTGTAACCCCTTCCTCCCTTCTCAGGCCTAGCACATCCCAGCTGGACTTGGCTGAGAGTTCACACTACTAATCACACTGGCATTCAGGAGAGGCAGCAGGAGTGATTCCTCCAGGGGACATCTGTTGCTGTGGAGGCCAGGCTTGGGCACATTAGCACATGTGAGGGAAGAGTGCCTTCCTATACCCAAAGCCAGCCCCATACACCCCCAACCTAAGCAGAGAATTCAGGTCAGCAGTTCCAACCTTCCTAACGCCAAGACCCTTTAGTACAGGTCCTCATGTTGTGGTGACCCCCAACCACAAAATTATTTTTGTTGCTACTTCATAACTGTAATTTTGTTTCTGTTATAAACCATGATGTAAATATCTGTGATTTCTGATGGTCTTAGGTAACCCCTGTGAAAGGCTCATTCAGCGCCCCTCCCACACCCCCGCCAGGGATCTTGACTATAGGTTGAGAACTGATGCTTTAAGGTTTTAAGAATTTGGCACAAGCCTGTAATCCCAGTCAGCACTTAGGAGATGGAGGTAGGAAGATCAGTAGTTCAAGTCCAGCCTCAGCTATATATTGAATTTGAGGGCAGTTTAGGATACATAAGACCATGCCCCCCCTCCAAAAAAAAAAAAAAAACAGGAAAAAAGAAAGAAAGAAAGACAGGGGAGGAGAGGGGAGGGGAGGGGAGAGGAGGGGAGGGGAAGGGACTGAGAAAAACGGCTTAGTCAATAAAGTGCTTGCTGTGCTGAGTTTGTCTGCCCAGCACCCAGGTAAACACCCAGGCTTGCTGACATGCTCCTGGCTGATGGAGGCAATTTTATAGTTGAGAGTCAAATAGAAATGCTCAAAGTGATAGGGCAGAAACATTTCCTAAAAGCAATTTAAAAATGCATGTTAACTGAAAGGTCTAGACAACCCTGATTAATCAGTGTACATGCTCCCTGCATGTAGATGGACCCAGTCCCCCACCCACGCACATACACACCCAAGCCTGAGTCTCATGTCATTCTTAGTTTTTCCTTTGCTGTAGCAAGTTTGGGAGAATGGAGGAAAACTGGCATTAACCCTTTGACCTAGTTCCTTTGGGTGGTTGTGATGAAACAATGACCAAAAAAAAAAAAAAAAAAAAAAAAAAACTTGGGGAGGAAGGGGTTCATTTGACTTACAAGTCAGGATCACGGTTCATCATCTATGAGAGTCCGGGCAGGAACTCAAGCAGGAACAGAGACAGGAACCATGGAGGAAGGCTGCTTATTGGCTCACTCACGTGACTTGCCTTCTTATAGACCGAGGACCACCAGCCCAGAAGATAGCACCACCCACAGTGGGCTGGGCCCTAATGCATCAGTCAACAATCAAGGAAATGCTCTACAGGTTTGCTCACAGGCCAATCTGACAAAGGTAAATCCTCGGTCAAGGTTCCCTCTGCTCAGATGACTCTAGTTCACAGAAACTAACAGGTACAACCTTCACGAGGAGCTCTCTCCACATGACAAAGAAAATAAAAGGAAGTAACCATCTTCCCTTATCAGAGGCATGGAACAATGCCTGTCTACAATTTCTGAGAGCAGATGTTGAAGAGTATATACCATCTGCTATCAAACATACCTGTGTTTGGCTTTAAAATTCATTGGCATCCTGGGACTTCTCTGCCTTGCTCTTTCCCCTTTATATGCCAAACAAGACAAGAAGAAACGTATCTTACATAGAAAGTGCAGCTGGGTGTGAGTTTAGTGCTTGTCTGGCCAGCCTGGCTCTGGTATTTTACCACAGCATCGAGGAGCCATAGCCTGTAAAAGTGCCAAGGGTCCCACCACTGTTACTGTAAAGCCAAGGGTGATAACAGACAGCTCCTGCCACATGCTCACAAATTAACAACGTGCTCACACTCGTCTAGGCACCTGGTGGACAGCAAATCAAATTTGCAAGGTGGGAGATGAAATTTACATGACTGTGCAAACATGTGTGAGCACCAAGACAATCCTCCTTCTGTTCTGTGGCCTCTGGTGTGCAGGTAAGATGACTTCATAGGTCCACAGCAGCCCCCCCCAAATGGCAGTGCTGGTGACGAAGTTTGAGTTCCAGTAAACCTTCCTACCCATTGAATGGTCCACTTTTTTCACTGTGCCCTTGGTTATAATTGATGCCAGAGGATGTGGCCCACAGCAAAATGGCAGTTTGTAAAGGTAAAGAGGGAAATCCCATGTTAGCACAAGGTGTTTCATTTCAATTAGGAATATTAATTGGGTGAGCCAAAGGGGGCTTTTGATTCCTGGACTTCAATACTTTCATAGCTGGGCCTTGGTAGTCAGCCTCGGGAGGAGGAAGTGGCCAAATAAGGGAACAGACTTGGTGACTAGCTTTAGGGATGTAATCTAATGGTTTTAGAAAGGCGGAGGGAATCGGGGAGGAGGGCAAGGCCTGCCAGAGCCATGCAGGCGGGTCAAAGCCCCTTCAAGCCCCTTTCCGAAGCCCCTCCCAACTGAACTAAACTAATGATTTGACCCTTCTGGGTAGGGAAGATTGCCAGTGCTGGCTTCTTCCATCTACCATATTCACCTCCAAGTTTTAGAGTCTGCTTCTCCAGCCATCTCTCCTCCGCCTATGCTACTCACTTTGTCCTCTCAGAGCTGCCTGCTTTGTCTCTCTGTCTCCCTGGAGCCCGCTCAATAAGTCACACAGGTGCTTCAGGCAGCTTCTCCATGTCCTCCCGGACACTCCATCCCATAGATGAGTGACACCTGTCCACAAGAGCCTGGCCATTTCTCTGATGGCCTCTTTTCCCTCAAGGACACCTTCAGATTGAGACTGTCACCACAGCACTTACCCTTCTCTCCCTGTGTCTCTGTTCTTATGATAACACAATCCTCCCTCTGGCAAGATTCCCATTCCTGGAAATTCTTTACTGCTACCTTTTAAAGGACGTCTCCTTCCCCCCCTCTTCTGTCTCTTGCTTGCTCATGGAGCTTGCGTGTCTCTTTTCTTCTCCTGCTGGAACCTGCGTTAACCATGGCTCTTATTACACTAGTCAACTCTTCCCACCGGCCTTCTCTCGTCTCATTCCCTCCTCAGACTCAAAGAGTCCATTGCTGCATTGTCTTACAGCAAGGGGCTTGACTTCAGTACAAACTAAACAATCAGCCTCAATGGCTAGAAGATGGCAGTCTGTTGGACTGGACTGCCATCAGAAGGACTTTGGCCTGGTAAACAGAGCCCTAAAGGCATAAGACATAAGATGAGTTTCTATTTACTAGGAACCTCCCTTAATCTGTCCCCCAAAGTTCAACTACTTCAGACAAAGGGCATCTAGTTCCCAGCCAAACAGCTTGAATCTGTTCAAAGACCACCACTTGGCCGGCCAACAGACTGTCATATAAAATCTGCTTGATTTCCCATCATTTTACTTCTCTCTGATTCCGAGAAATAGCTTTGGCTGCTTGATCCCCAATAACCCTTTCTTTCTACTCATGGAATGGTTCAGTTCCACGTTTGCACGGTGCCCCGGCTTTGCATTACCACATAGGGGTCTCGATCAGTTTCTTTCCTCTGACAGTTAAAGACTTAAAAGGCAGGAAAGTTCTTGAACATAGCAGACAGAATCAACTGGTGAAGAAAGGTTTTTAGAAGTGAGAAAACACACACATACAGCAAGCACACATGGAGAAAGACCCTCCAGAAAGCAGAGCAGAGACTCAGGAAGACAATGTGGTCTCTACTTGAGGGCTGGGTCTGAAAATCTTTGAAGGATTTGGTTTGGTTTTTTTGCCATGACTTAGGGTTGGTCAGTTTAAAGAAAGACAAGATGGCAGAGTGGCCCACAACTGTTATATAAATATGTACCTGAACGTATTGAAGGGGGTAGGAGACCAGTTTTAAGCCATCAGGCTTTGTCTGAGCAAGGAGGCTGGGGAATAAGCTGCCATCTTGGAAGTTGGCCATCTTTATCCCCTAGCCATGGCTCCTCTCCTTGTCTGTCCGCCTATAAGGAAATGTGCCTAACTCCCACTTCTTGAAAGCCACCATGCCTGGATGGTATGAAAAACCTCACCGACCTTAGCCCACCCCACAGCACAGGCTTCCTAGAACTTGGAAAGACCTGTGTTCCCTGAAGAACAAGAACCTCCCAAGCTGCATGCCTCTCCACTCAGCACACATTCTCTGCAGTCTACGGCCCTTAGAAACCCTTTCCTTTGTGGGGATCTTACAGGTGGGGGCCACGTGGGACATGGTCATGTGATTGCATCTAACACAATTCTTTTAAGCAAATTTAAATATCTTATTGTAAGAGATGCCGTATAATGATGGCTTCTTTGTTTTAATGGTCTTTTTTTTTTTTTATTTTAATTTAAAGTTTACAAAACCGTGGAGGAGATACATAGGCTGGAGTAAACATGTTTGATTATGCTCAAATATAACATGTCCGTTTGTAATAGTAACAACAGACTGTAAGTTTCTGACAAAGCCTTGCTTGTTACATATAATTTCACCTTCTTTTCCCTATGACTACCAACGCAACATGCTAGTATACATTAGGTTTGAATACATACATATATGCCAAAATTATTTCAAATTCATGTAATAGTAGTTACATGAATAACAATAATGGTCATAATCTCATTAACTGGAGACCTTTTTAAAGTTCTTACTACAGAATCTTTTTAAAGAGCACATAGAATACTCAATAAATTTTAGACAAATACTCAATAAATAAATTTTAGATGATATTACTAGTGTTAAAAACTGCCAGCCACCAATTGCATGCAATGATTCACAATTAGGACAGCCCACATTCACAAAAGTGGAACTTCCATGTGCCAGCTTCCTCCTATGCACTTATCTTCAGCTCACCTCTGCCACCAGACACACTTGTATTGGACGAGGATGTGCAAGCTGCCCCACCATGTGCTACCACCATCCCACCTCACATCCGGCCCCCATGCCACAGAGCCTATTTGCCTGGGCAGGAAGCACACAGCCCAGGAGTGCAGAAGTGAAATCCTGGGAAGAAGTCTTTGAAGAGGATGGTCTAGAATGTTCTCTGTGGGTGTTGCAGTCAGGATCTGCAGAATCTGCCTCTCCACACTGGACCCTGAGTTACCTTCCAAATGAATCATCTACACTCAACTCCATGCCTCAGGCTCTGTTTCCAAAGAACTTTTTACCCAACAATCAGCTGTGTCTAGCTGATCAGACCTCCAGAACCCTAAAGGATAACTTTGAGATGAGTGGGTCTCAGAACACCAGGTTAGGTTGGTTTTGCAATAAAAAACAATTCTTTGAAACAGAAGGGCCCAGATTACCCGGTATGATCTTGACAAAAATATAGGTCCTAATTAATATCTTGTTAAGGATATTAACTTATAAAACTATAGTTAATATTTTATATTAACTATAAAACTTATGTAAGCAGCTGCTTACACTGTGGTGTAAACAATTAGATGCAGAGAGAGAAAAAGGACGGAAAACCCCAGGATCCTCATTCCCAGGCTCAGTATTGGAGGGCCGTGGGAACGTGACCATGGACTCTTTCATAACTACTAGAATGTCTAATCAATACATCCCCAAACTCTTTGGCTCAATGGGGGCCTGGCCAAGTTCCAGAGGCTAATGGATAACTTGTAGGAATCCCTCATGAGCATTTGGCAGTATCCGAGGATATGGAGGTAATAGCATGGGTTACAACACTGAGAGACCTCAACAGTTGTAAGTGTTACAACCAAAATCAGAATCAAAGCCAAAAAAGCCCAAAGAGACCAAGGATTCAAGAGAAAACACTCAAGTGTTTTCATGTCTTTATCTTGACACTGCTGACCATGTAAAACGTAATAGATGCATTTAGACCACTTACCCCATCCAACACCTCAATCCACAGTTGCAAAGCAGTTTCAGAACTTGTCTCATCTGAGATAACATAATCAGAACGATGAGTGCTTCTCACTCTCCACTTTGCAGAAGATTCAACCAATGCTCAAAGAAGTTACTAACACCTGCTCAGGTGCCACAAGTGCACTTCATCCACAGATGATGCAGTGAGTGTGCTCCACAGATGCAGTGAGTGTGCTCCACAGATGCAGGGAGTGTGCTCCTTCCACAGATGCAGTGAGTGTGCTCCACAGATGCAGGGAGTGTGCTCCTTCCACAGATGCAGTGAGTGTGCTCCTTCCACAGATGCAGGGAGTGTGCTCCTTCCACAGATGCAGTGAGTGTGCTCCTTCCACAGATGCAGTGAGTGTGCTCCTCCCACAGATGCAGTGAGTGTGCTCCTCCCACAGACGCAGTGAGTGTGCTCCTCCCACAGATGCAGTGAGTGTGCTCCTCCCACAGATGCAGTGAGTGTGCTCCTCCCACAGACGCAGTGAGTGTGCTCCTTCCACAGATGCAGTGAGCGTGCTCCACAGATGCAGTGAGCGTGCTCCTCCCACAGATGCAGTGAGTGTGCTCCTCCCACAGATGCAGTGAGAGTGCTCTTCCCACAGACGCAGTGAGTGTGCTCCTCCCACAGATGCAGTGAGTGTGCTCCTCCCACAGACGCAGTGAGTGTGCTCCTCCCACAGACGCAGTGAGTGTGCTCCTCCCACAGATGCAGTGAGTGTGCTCCTCCCACAGATGCAGTGAGTGTGCTCCTCCCACAGACGCAGTGAGTGTGCTCCTTCCACAGATGCAGTGAGCGTGCTCCACAGATGCAGTGAGCGTGCTCCTCCCACAGATGCAGTGAGTGTGCTCCTCCCACAGATGCAGTGAGAGTGCTCTTCCCACAGACGCAGTGAGTGTGCTCCTCCCACAGATGCAGTGAGTGTGCTCCTCCCACAGACGCAGTGAGTGTGCTCCTCCCACAGAAGCAGTGAGTGTGCTCCTCCCACAGACGCAGTGAGTGTGCTCCTTCCACAGATGCAGTGAGTGTGCTCCTCCCACAGACGCAGTGAGTGTGCTCCACAGATGCAGTGAGTGTGCTCCTCCCACAGATGCAGTGAGCGTGCTCCTCCCACAGATGCAGTGAGTGTGCTCCTCCCACAGACGCAGTGAGTGTGCTCCTCCCACAGATGCAGTGAGAGTGCTCCTCCCACAGATGAAGTGAGTGTGCTCCTCCCACAGACGCAGTGAGTGTGCTCCTCCCACAGATGCAGTGAGTGTGCTCCTCCCACAGATGCAGTGAGTGTGCTCCTCCCACAGACGCAGTGAGTGTGCTCCTCCCACAGACGCAGTGAGTGTGCTCCTCCCACAGACGCAGTGAGTGTGCTCCTTCCACAGATGCAGTGAGTGTGCTCCTCCCACAGACGCAGTGAGTGTGCTCCACAGATGCAGTGAGTGTGCTCCTCCCACAGATGCAGTGAGCGTGCTCCTCCCACAGATGCAGTGAGTGTGCTCCTCCCACAGACGCAGTGAGTGTGCTCCTCCCACAGATGCAGTGAGAGTGCTCCTCCCACAGATGAAGTGAGTGTGCTCCTCCCACAGACGCAGTGAGCGTGCTCCTCCCACAGATGCAGTGAGTGTGGTTAGGCAGAAGACTGAGTTGAGGGTTTCTACCTACCATCCTTTCTCTCTGTTTCTACCTACCATTCTTTTCCTCTTTCCCCTCTTTCCCTGATGTCTACCTGGACAGTAATAACATCTTTACAAAACAGCCTAACCAATATCACTTGTTCCTCCCTCCCATACACCTTTATAGGAAAGAAAACTGACCTGAGTCTCAAAAAAAAAAAAAAAAAAAAAAAAGTGGTGAGTTCAGGCTTGCATGACTATGAGAAAAGCTCCCCAGAACGATGGGAATATGGCAAGGCTCTGTAGGGCAGCATTTTCCTGGGGTCTTAGGTAAAGTAGATGCATCAGAATGATGAAGTAGCATGACACAACAACTAGCTACAAGTACAGTTTGTATATCATTTTCCTGTTGATGGAAGTAATTGTGAGAATATGCACACAAATACAGAACCTCTTGTTAATGTTATTCATGATTTATTTACTCATTTAACAACTATGTTTTAATAACTACCTGACAGCAGACATTATTTTATAAGACACTTAATTTTAAAAATCCATATTAGTTAGGAATATGTATACCACTCAGTAATGATGAAACTAAACCCAAGTCTAGTGACTCTACCAAAGAGGGCTTGATGATTTTTCATGGAGGCCACCAAGACCACCAGATGGTGATACCATCACAGATTCAGTTTCCATCTACCTTTCATTTACTCTCTTGAAAGGGGTGGCCTTTTATACCCATACCCTCACTTTACAACTGTAGCATGCTACTATGAAACAGTCCTCTGCACTATGAATATGTATTACTCTCATTGGTTAATGAAAAGCTGGCAGGCCAGTAGCTGGGTGGGAAGTTAGGAAGGAAAACCAAGCTGAGAATGCTGGGAAGGAGGAGGGCAGAGTCAAGAGTCACCAGCAAGATGCAGAGGAGATAAACTTATACTAATAAAGGTACTGCCATGTGGCAGAACATAAATAAGGAATATGGGTTAACTTAAGATGTAAAAGCTAGTTAGTAATAAGCCTGAGCTACTGGCCAAGCATTTATAATTCATATTCAGCCTCTGAGTTGGTTATTTGGGACTGGATGGTTGGGACAGGAAATGTCTGTTTTATGCCTATTCCCTCTGAGGAGTTACACATTCACTCCACATAAGCAAAAGGAGGCAGAGGAAGGAAGGGTGCTTAGGAGTATTAGGAAAGCAATTCCACAAGAATTCCTTTTATAGGCCATCCCCTAGAACCACACATATGACTACTTGTAACTTTGAACACATACAACTGGGAAAATTTCTACTCCAAATAATGCCAGGAAAATCTGAGGGTAAGTCAAAGTAGAGAAGACAGTGTGTTTGTGTCTTCTGCAGGTCTGCCAGAGCTCTGCATCATGGAGACTGGAGACTGGTAGAGAGTATTACCATGGTACCTAGACTGCAACCATAGTCAGGAGAACCTGGTGGAAGGAAGGATGTGGACCCAATGGATCCAAAGCGGCTCAGAATCAGGTCTCAGAAGGAACCAGGAAAGTGTCTAAATGTCCGTCCTCATTGGCAGTGAGAAATGGACCCCAACCACAGGAGTGGTGTAATGTTTTAAAAGAAGTTCAGTTTCTGACCTGGATCCTGGCAATCCTAAATCGTCACACTTGGAAGAAGTGACTCTCTGACAGGACATTTGCAGACCAGAGTGATGGGAGATGACATTCTGTAAATATGTTTCTTGTATTGGTTAATGAATAAAGCACTGTTGGCCAATAGGAAAGCAAGATAGGCAGGACTAGGAAACTAGGAGGAGAGAGAAAGTAGTTGGGGGAGATTTGAGATGGAGGACAGAGAGAGCAGAACGCCAGTCTCTCTCTGGTAAGATAAGACCATATGGAAGTACTCAGATCAATAAAAATGAGTTAATATTTAAGACAGAGATAGCTGATAAGAAACACTAGTAACTGGCCAACAGAATTATATCTAATACCACCTCTCTGTGTGTTATTTGGGGCTGGTGTGGTAGAGGGACCAGGATGTGGGAAAAACTACTCCTAACACCAGAGAAGAGGCCAGGGCACCAAGCAGCTTGGGCCAGGCACTGCCATGCTCAGGCTCCGGGTGCCACTGAGTACTGTAAATTATTAATATTGTGCCTCCATCTTAAAACACATCTTCATTCCAATTCTTTAATGCTTCAGAAAAATCCAATTTTCACTTTCCTAAATGGAATCAGGGCTGTGGTGTGCAAGAAGCTTACACTAGAAGAAAAATGGCACAAGACTAGATGGATTCTCTATCGAGGCTGCCTCCTCACTGCGCTTTATAGAGTGAGGCTTCTGAATGTAGGTTAGGGAGCTATTAAAAAATTAAATAAGAGGAGAGCATCTCTTCTGCTATTGACTTGAAGATGCTCACAGCAAGGCAACATAAAAATCCTGTTTATAGTGTCGCCTAAAGTGATACTACATCCTAAACCAGAAGCCTATAGGCAGATCAGGCCATTAAGGATGATTACCCATGTTATTACTGCTAAAATATTTATGTATTATAATTTTGTAATAAGGTCTTTCAAGAGAAAATAACATTGGGTTAAAATGCACACATTCACAAAGCCGCTGTGGCAGAGCTTGGTTCGGGAAGCAGAAACCACAGCCACCAACACCATTGCAAGTCTGGGCATTGCCCATCCTGAAAACAGACCAAGTGAAGGCCAAAAATTAACCATAATAGCAACACCTGCTAAAAGTAAGAAAGGGGCTGGAGAGGTGGCTCACCAGTCAAGAGCACTGGGTGCCGCTGCGTAGGATCTAGGTTCAAGTCCCAGGATCCACATGGCGGCTCACAGCCTCTCCGTAACTCCAGGTCCAGGGGATTGGATGCCCTCTTCTAGCCCTGAGTGAACCAGACAAACATAGAGGTGAACAAATTTAAATTGAACAAATACTAAAAACATTAAAAAAAAAAACTAGAAATTTGATCTATGCTCACATGCTTCTGTGATGCAATCTTTCTGTGAATTCGAAATGTTTCTACCACATACTGGTTTTGAAGACTTCATTTTGTTACTCCAAAAAAAATGGGTAAACAACCTGCTCACCTCAGTAGATGCTTAATATCAGTTCTTCTTTTACTCCTTCCTGACATGATTCCTTATCATTCAAGATGTCAGAGTGATCCATAAAATAGTCTATTGCTCCTTTGCCCCCACCCTGTACTTGCAAGTAGCCTTGGCCATATTACCAGGTGTAGATAATGAGATAGAGAGGGGGCATTGCCGGTTTTGATGTATTTGTTTGAGTGTTCCTGCTCCTCTGACTAAAATCAGAGATCTGCCAGGAACAAAGCTGTACTTTCTGAAACCAAGGCCACCATTTTGCAACTGCAAGAAGACAAAACAGAAATAGCTCCTTGGGACCCCAGGACCTTTGTGGAGAAACTACACCAACCCTGGATTGCCTCCTTTTAGCCTCATTCCAGTGTGGTGAAAATAAATCTCTACTTGGCTCAACTGTTGCGTTCAAGTTGTGTCATTTGTGATCAGTTGCTTTGAAGAGGTATGTGATATTTAAGGTGTATGTGGGTGCTGTGTGGGACCACAGAGCTATCACCCTCTTCCTGGAGCTTCCTGTTTCTCGGGACAAACACTAAACAAGTAATCACAAAGTGAGCTAAGTAATTACAATAATCATTATGACAGGGTTAGTATCACTGAGGAAACAAAACTAATAAAAGAAAGGTGATGGTCAAAGAAAGTGTTCATTGTTATTGGGGGATATAGGCCAATTAGGAGCTGGATTTTCTTTTTTTTTTTTTTTGCTGTTTTTGTTTGGTTTTTAGTTTTTCTGAGTCAGGGGTCGCTCATTGAGAGAGCTCACTGTGGTACTAGACTGGCAGGCTAGTTATCTCCAGGGATCCTCCTGTCGCCACATCCCCAGTGCTATGATCACAACCTCAGGACATCACACCTGATGATTTGTACTGATGCTGGGCGTTGAACTCCTCCTAGCTGAGTGGTAAACACCTTACTTGACTGAGTTACCCCCCCAGCCCCCAAATCTTTTAAAAGAAGTGGCATATAGAGGCTTAAGGAAATAACATCTAGAGTGGGAAAGAGCCTTTCAGTGATAGAGAGGGTCCCTGAAAGTGGCATACAGAAACTAAGGAATGATGGCCACAGCACTCTCAGACAACATAAGGCATTTGGCCATGGTAAGAGTTCTAGACCTTAGAGAAGAAGAAAGTCATCAGCAGAGGTGAAGTGTTCAAGCTTCAGTTGTGAAGAGAAAATTCTGACTATGTTATAAAGGATCAAAGAGCAAAAATTGTGGCTGAAGAGATATGAAGCTGACTTGAGTCACCTGGGAGAGGTGTCAGCCAACAACTTCCCAAGGTCTGTTTCGGTGAGTGATGCTGTGTTTGCCCTCAGCCACCCCAATCTATTTATGCACTATATGGATGCTCTGGGGCTAACATGGCAAAGTTGAACATTTGCCTCTGTGACCATTTAGCCTTCATCTGGACCTTTACCAAACAGACTACCAGCCCTTACTCTGAGAAAAGCTGATAATTTGGATAAGAGCCATGAAGATGTAGAAAAAAGATCAGTTTGAGATGTGTTTGAGATTTGCTGATAGGATGAGTTCAGAAGCTGAAGGACAGAGATGAATAGTGTCTTCTAAACAGAACATCCAGAAATCAAGTTTGGGAAACACACGTGCTATGTAGGCAACATTGGCTTAAGCCTCTTGGAAGACGCTGTACTCACAGCCTTCCAAATATGGAAAATGCATAGGGCCTGCCTTGTAGTCCATAGACAAGTGGTATATAAGAAAGTCTCTCTGCTCCAACTTGCCATCTCTTGTAGCCAAACTCAGCTCCCAGTCCCAATATTACATCTAATTCATTACATCTAATAGTTCCATCTAATTCAATTGTTGGCCAGTGGATTCCCATGGGAATCTCCAAACAATCCATGGTGTTTCCAAGACTATAGGTTGCTCTTCATAAACTGATGGTCAGGTCCCATTGCCGAATAAGGAGAAGTCAAGCTGGTGCCTACATAGTTTCTTCACCCCTACGTTCTATCATCTTTGGTACAGGGAGGTACTCTACATTCTACCAAAAGAGATATGTAAATACCAACCCAGCCACAAATCCTTGAATGGACAACAATGGTGTTCTGCCTGCAAGGGATGCTAGTGCAATGGGAATAACCAACCAATATCTGATTTGACTAAAGACCCATTCCACAAGGTAGACTCCATAACTGAAATTGTTTGGGTAACCAAGAACCTCAGACTAGATAGTCCAGGCACCCAGTTTGGTAAAACCAAATACTACTATTCTAAAAACAATAACAAACAAAAGGTAATGATAAAATGAACCCCAATGACATTCTGCCATACTCAAGATCAAAGCCTTGATCAACCATCATCACAGAAGCTTCCTCCTGCAAAAGATGGGAACAAATACAGAGATCCACAGACAGACAATATACAGAGAGTGAGAGACCTTGCAGTAGATGTCCTGGTCCTGTGGCTCTTAAGAGTTTTTTCTATCCTTTTCCATGATGTTCCCTGAGCCTTGGATTTAGGGTTTGTGTATCAATGGGAGATTGTCGTTCTTTGCATTTTGAACAGTTGTGGACTCCTGAGGACCTAGTTCTCATAGTATCCAAAGGTGTTACTTGAACTTCTAAGAGAGAAACAATCAATAGTCCTAACCAGCTATAATATTTACAAACCACAATGACCAGCCTGGCAAGATACACACAGTGGCGCAATAGTGGCACATTTTGGCAACAACCAACAACTGTGTAATTGGACTTAAGGCTGGCTTTCAACAGGAGGGAATTTATGCTTGTCACTGTAAAACTAGCCCACCACTCATGGCTGGTGAAGTTCTGAATTCTAGATGAGAACCCACTAACACCACTTTCCTAGACTAGCATAATTTCAACTTAAATTTTAAATTCCCATCCTTACACAGATAAATGGAGCTCTCATCCCCTCATCAAAGAATCTCCTTTTTGCAACATATGGAGCCTGTTTCTATTTTCTGTATCATATCAGTTCATTTAGTGTGTGTGTGTGTGTGTGTGTGTGTGTGTGTGTGTGTGTGTGTGTCAGTGACACATTAAGGAAAATAAATCAAAGCACTTTCCCTTAGAGACGTTTTACCAAAAGGAGCTCAGATTTCAATTCTCTACTTCTCTCCCTGTGTCTTCTGTCATCTCCTGTCTACAATTTCCTTGTTTTATGCCTGAACCTGTGCCTGCCTGAATGCTGTCTTGTTAATCTCTCTGTCCCCAATCAAGGGTTTTTCTCTCTCTTTCATTGAACAGCAGATATTGTACTCTTACTGGGGAAGGGATAGGTATACTTTAAAGAAATCTTTGACAGAGTTTTACAAAGGATTGAAACTTTACTGACTACAATAACCCAGAGATAACAACCAAACAAATGCTAAGTAAATATCAAGCAATATCCAATTGCTGCTTTAGCATTTATAGTGGATATTTGTTTTATAAAATTGCTTTAAAAACCTATTTTCTCTTTTAGGAATTTATCACCGTAAACACGTGTATTACTCTAGGTCAGGGGCATGGGAGAGTATATAACAAGATTAAAAGTATGTATTAGTGTAGGTTATAAAATATATGGTAAATCCAAGGCAAGTAAAGTGGGTAGTTTCACTGTTCTCTTAATGGCACATCATGCAAACAGGCTGAGTACACAGTGGGATAACAGTCTTAGTCTTAAGTGATCTCAAGGTGTGTTAATAACTTTGGCTGTAAGATTCAGCAAAAGTTCTGCTTTCTTTGAATATAAGAGGTATTTTCATAACAGTATATTGCAACTGTGTGTATGTATGTGTATATGTGTGTGTGTATGTACATGTGTGGAAGTCACAGGACAGTTTGGAAGAGTTCATTCTCTCCTTATACCATGTAGGGCCCAGTGTGCAAACTCAGGTCATTATGCTTGGCAGCAAACACCTTAACTATGGAGCCATTTTACTAGCCCAGAGAGAGAGACTCCTCCTCCTCCTCCTCCTCCTCCTCCTCCTCCTCCTCCTCCTCCTCCTCCTCCTCCTCCTCTTCCTCCTCTTCCTCTTCTTCTCTGACTCCTTCTTCCTCTCCCTCTCCTCCTCCTTTTCTCCTCCTCCTCCTCCTCCTCTCCCTCCTTTATTTATTAGAATAGACTTTTCTCACATAATTTATCCTAACTATAGTTTCTCAACCCTTTATGCCTCCAAGTTCCTTCCCACCTCCCTTCCCATCAGGATCCACTCTCTTTCTATCTCTCATTAGGCCTCTAGGGATAATAATAAGATAAAATAAAACAAAAACTAACACATTTGAATGGGACAAAAAAAAAAAAAAAAAAAAACCCAAGCGAACAAACAAATGAAGGAAAAGAACCCAAGAGAAGGCACAAGAATCAGAGACCCATTTGTTTCCACACTCAAGAATCCTATAAAAACTTTAAACTGGTTCACCATATATAAGCAAAGGTCCTAGTGTAGAGACATGCAGGCCCTGTGCATGCTGCCTCGACCTCTGTGAGTTCATATGAATTTTGATCATGTGATTTAGAGAGCATTATTTCCCGTCTGGCTCTTATGCTCTTCTGGTCTGTTCTTCTGCAGGGTTCTCTGAGTCCTGAAGGGAGGGATTTGATGGAGACATTCCATGTAGTGTCTTTTGTATATGAGAGGAAAACTTTACCCATGTCATCTCAACAACATGGTTCCCTAAACAATGACAACACATATACATATAAGCAACACTAAATGGATATATATGTATATATGTAACAATAATAAATTTAAAAGAGGTCAATTGATTTGAGAGTGGGGGGGGTCATAAGAGGATTTGGAAGGGGAGGGAAGGGTAGAAATTATACAAATACTTGAGAATAAAATTCTAAAAAAAAAGTTAATTGGGAAAGAAAAAACCTCTTATGGTTTTGGAAAGGGTATTTGGAAAGGGTTCTTAGCTGAGCAGATCTATTAAGTAATTATCATTGATATATACATTTGAGACATAATTTTCAGACAGTAACATTTTTCCCAATATTTTTATAAGCTGAAGTATCACCCTATTGGCTCACAAAATTATCTAAATGGCCCTGTTTAGTGACAGACAGCTGAGAGATGTTGCAAAGTATTTGGGGTTGTTGTGTTTCAGCCTGTCTTTACAACATGACTGCTTTGCTCTGTTAAAATCTAGGACAGGAAGTTTGACAATGGAAAAAAGTCAATTATGAAAATCCAAGAAAACAGAAGGAATATGGTTGTTCTATATTCCCATGCCAGAGACTCTCAGTGAAATCTTCATCCCTGCTCTCATAAAAGTTCAGGCCATAAATGCAGAAAGGAAGATGAGGGACCATCAGGAGAGATGAAGAGATACTGGAGTAGAATAAGATGGCTTGACAGACATACTGACCACCTATGGAGACTGTCAGAGGCGGGACATGGTGTCCAGGGTCATGTCTGAGCTGTTCTCTTTGGCTTACAAGTATTTCACAGCTGGTCTAAAGACCAGTATCCTGAACGGTCTGTCACAGCTTTTCACAGTTTTATAGTCACTCCCTGACATGATTGTTGGCAAAGTTTCCTGCTGCTGCTGTGTTTTGTTTTCGGCAAAACTTACTAGAAGTTTCCCTTCTGCCTTAAGGCAAGACTATTGCTTTTGAGATAGTAAGAGATGCCTTTCAGATGTGACACAGTAGAAATCACACAGGATTTTATATGTTTAATGAGGGGGGAAAGATGGGCATCCCTTTGAAAAATGCCTTCGCCCACTACCAAACAGCTCATATTAAAGGACAGTGTCAGACAGGCCTCTTTAAACATGAGAGAGCATTGCTTTCACCTTAATTACTGTCTTCAATTAGAACAGTGCCTTCTCCCTATGCAGCAGATCATTCTCAGCCCCAGCTAGTGCTCAGAAAGTAGGTTTTTTCATTCTCTCTTGCATCTACCAGCTCATGACAACAACCCCAGCTCCAGGAGGAATGGAATCTGGAGGAGAACTTGGAATAGCTACACTGAGATGTTTTCCATACTTTGTTAGTTTCATTTATGTTTTCTTCAAGAAGCTGAAAATGTCAGTCTTTGAACTGAGTTACAATTATCGCCCTCCCCCAAAAAACCATCTTTTAAAACATATAATTCAGTACATTCCAAGAACCTTATATAGTCATGTAGCTTATACCAAACAAGGTAGGGAATGTTTGCAACATCTTGAAAAGATCCTTTGTGTCCCGTGTAGCCACCACCTACTCCTTCCTTGGCCCCTGGCAGCTGGCAGCCGTAGGTCTGATTTCTACTTTTGCTGTTTCTGGACAAATCAATGCAAGCATGGATCCTTTTGCACCTGATATTTTTCAATTGAGGAATCTTTTGAATTCAGTGATGCTGTGAGTGCCTTTGTAGTTCATTTCTCTATATTTCTGAATGGTGTTCCTGTAGGATCATAGGCACATGTCACTTCGTATCTATCCACCCATACAATACTTGACTTCTTTTCTGGCTTTCGGTACTCATGAGAAAAGTTGCTGAAAGCATCCACACACAACTTTCTGTGTGGATCTAGGTCTTCATTTCCCTCAGATAAATTCTTCAAGACAGGTTTTTCTGAATCATATAGTGAAGTATGTATAACATTAGAAGGAACTGACAAGTGGTTTCCCTAAGTAGCTTTATATTTTGCATTTCTACCAACAGATGTAGAGTTGTCCAATGCCCTCCAAGCAGGCATGTGCCAGCTTGGCATTGTTTGAGCAATCACACAGGTATGTGGAGGGCTCCTGTGCTGCTCTTAGAGGTCTCCACTGGTAAAGATGCTCAGCAAGTCTTCGAGTGCTTCTTTGCCATGTGTCTTTGTCTTTGAAAAATATTCTGTTCGGATCCTTTGCCCATAGTTGATTTGTTTTGTAGACTTGGTTGCTGCTCTGTTTACAGCCCACTAAGTCCAATTAATGCTGCTTACATACACAGTAATGTAGGGTCATTCGCTGGAGACCGGGCAGCCTTGCAGAGGTCATACCCTCAAAGAAAATAGATTCTTCCTCCCCCAGCTCTATCTACTACTAACTGCTCTTCAGCAAAGGGTGTGGCCTCCTAGTCCTCTTTCCCACCCTACCCCACCTACAATGCTGGAATTCTGACAAGTTGAAACTGGCTTGGTTTCTTTCATTAAAGTATTAAAGTTTTTTTTTTTTAAGAACTTGCAAATATATCTTTTTAAAAATTCATTGTGTGTGTGTGTGTGTGTGTGTGTGTGTGTGTGTGTGTGTATGTGTGTGAATAAGGGGGAGGGAGAATGTGTCTATGTAGGTTATATGCATGGGAGTGCAGGTGCCTGTGGAAGCCAGAGAGGGTGCTGGATCTCCTGAAGCTAGAGTTACAGGAAATTTTGAACCCTCTGACATAGGCCCTAGGAACAAAACTCAGGTCCTCTTCAAGAGAAGCAAACTCTGTTAGCTCTTCAGTTTCTACACTGACTTTTTAGAGTCCTGTGTGTAGTATTTTTATGAATTCTTTATCAGATGGAAATTCATACATACATACATACATACATACATACATACATACATACATACATACCACACATCCTCTACACCCTCTCCTCCCATTTGGTGCCACAGACCCTTCACAGTAGTCCCCACATCACAGCCCTCTGCAAGCTGCTTTCCACCATGCAGATGGAATGGGCTTCTGGGCTTCTGGGCTTCAGGGCTGGACTCTCTGATTGTGTTACTCGCTTGTTAAAACACTGCATGCACTTCCTGTTTCCTATGAAGGAAGGTCTGAACATTTATTTATTAGTGTTCTGTCTCCTGGAACAATCACACCCCTGTGCACCCCCTGTTTATCTACAACTGTCAGTGTAAGTGTCGCTTCTGTGCACACATTTCCAGGTTGGCTTAGGCTCCTTTGAATGTTTCCTCAAGGCAATCTATGTTTTTAAGCACCCATCAATCACACATACTGATTAATTCAGTGTTTGTTTGCATCAAAAGAAAGTGGACTTCATGAGGGCAGGAACAAGGCTGCTTCATTCTTTATCCAGCTCCCTGTGGCCCCATACCCCAGTGCATGCTACAGACCAGGCATTCTGTGTGTACATGAATGAGCACATGTGACTGGAGACAATTCTCATCCATTTGCATCACAGCAGATTACAACTCCTGGGCTGGTGAAGAGTGGCGATGGGCCAGGAGATGCCTCGGCTCTGATATCCTACCCAAGTTTAGATGACAGATTGCCATTGGCACAGGGTGCAGTGGGTGAGTTATCTAAATGTTCAGTGGTTGATCTCCCCAGCAAGTAGGGAGAGTTACCAAGGAATTGCCAGGGAATTAAGCCATTCAGTGTTGTGTTCCTTCCTTAGGCTGTGTGTGTGTGTGTGTGTGTGTGTGTGTGTGTGTGTGTGTGTGTGTGTGTGTGTGTGGTATATAAAAATACATTCTGTTTTGTTGTTCATTTGCTAAGGTAGCAGTATGTTACTGGCTTTGATAGTTGCTTTGTAAACAATCATGTCATCTGAAGTTATAGGTAGATTTACTTCATTCATTTTAAAACACATGCCTTTTATTTGTTTTTCTTGCTTTCTTGCACACATTAGGAGCATTGGTCTAGAACTGAAAGGATGTAGATAATAGAATCTTTGCTTGGTCTTGATCAAGGGAAGATAGCAAGTCACAACAGTATTTTGCTTTGTTTTAAATACTCTTGGTAGATGCACACTACTGGGTTGAGGGCATTCTCTTCCAATTTGCTACAGTTTGGATTTTCATTCATGAATGAGTCTCTTATGTCTCCCTTCAGCCAGCTACATGGCTTTTCTATTTTATACTGTTGATATACTATATTGCAGCTGAACTTGCCTTGTAGACCAAGGATAATCCTTATTTGATCATACTGTATTACCTTTGTAGATATCAATCACTAGATTCAGTTCACTAATACCTTGTGAGGATTTTTGTGTGTGATTTTATGAGGTATATTGTATAACTCCCAAGATACTGCTGTTCTCATAGGTGAGTTGACAAAACTCCCCCCATACTCACTGCAGTTTTTTTTAAAAGTTTCTTGCATAAAGTTATGAGGTTTTGTTTGTTTTTGCTTTTTACCATTTAGTAGAAACCACTGATGAAGTCATCTAGGCCTAGAGGTTTTTGTTGGTTCTCTCTGTCTTGGGAGGAGGGCAGGCAGGTGCCCTTCCACTCTGGATTCAATTTCAATTTCTTAAACAGCTGTAGACTATTCCTGTGTAGACATATTCCTGCCAATCGATCTTTTTTTTATACATTTTTTTTCAATTAGTATTTTTAAAGTTTTTTTTTTTTTTTTTTTTTTTTTTGCTATATTCAGCTTCAACAAATGAACTATGAAAATGCAGGTTCTATCTTAGTTCCAAAAAAGCAAAAGAGCCATTTCACAGTTAGTCTACATGTCACATTTGACAAGATGAAGACAAAAAAAAAATGGCTGTATAGTGGCCTGTCACCACGAGGTGTAAACTAATCCTGGCTGAGATGAACAACTGTGTGAAGGAACAACTCCTTGCTAGACAGGCTGTGTAAATTAATTAATTCCTTAAATAACAATTGATTGCTATCGGGCTTGCCAGCTTTGCACAGGAACCCTGCAGCCTGTGAAAGGAAGGAAGGCAGCCCCTCCAGTGAAAGAGCCTCTGTCCAGGTCACCCACTGGAGAACAGACACAGAGACAGGTGTGATCAAATCAAGTCAAGGAGGGGTGACTGTCCCAGAGGGCGTGCTAGGAAACAGGTAAAAATGTGAGGACATATTGAGCTGGAATGCAAAAAGTGGACATGTTTTGTCAAGAAAAGCGGGCTGGTGTTTCTGGCATAGAGAGGGCAAAGGCAGAATAGCTGTTCTGAGGATTTAGCAAAAGATGTTATTAGAAAACCAGCAATTAGGAGACTAAGGCAGGAGGGTTACAGGTTCAAGCCCAATTTGGCTGCATAGTCATATGAAAAAGCCAGGGAGGGAAGGAGAAAGGAAGAGGCATGGACAGACCTAGGGAAAGAAATTGCTGTAGAAACTCCTGGAGGAGAGAAAGCAACACTGCATAGCTTAATTCCCTGGCAATTCCTTGGTAACTCTCCCCACTTGCTGGGGAGATCAACCACTGAACATTTAGATAACTCACCCACTGCACCCTGTGCCAATGGCAATCTGTCATCTAAACTTGGGTAGGATATCAGAGCCGAGGCATCTCCTGGCCCATCGCCACTCTTCACCAGCCCAGGAGTTGTAATCTGCTGTGATGCAAATGGATGAGAATTGTCTCCAGTCACATGTGCTCATTCATGTACACACAGAATGCCTGGTCTGTAGCATGCACTGGGGTATGGGGCCACAGGGAGCTGGATAAAGAATGAAGCAGCCTTGTTCCTGCCCTCATGAAGTCCACTTTCTTTTGATGCAAACAAACACTGAATTAATCAGTATGTGTGATTGATGGGTGCTTAAAAACATAGATTGCCTTGAGGAAACATTCAAAGGAGCCTAAGCCAACCTGGAAATGTGTGCACAGAAGCGACACTTACACTGACAGTTGTAGATAAACAGGGGGTGCACAGGGGTGTGATTGTTCCAGGAGACAGAACACTAATAAATAAATGTTCAGACCTTCCTTCATAGGAAACAGGAAGTGCATGAAGTGTTTTAACAAGCGAGTAACACAATCAGAGAGTCCAGCCCTGAAACCCAGAAGCCCGGAAGCCCATTCCATCTGCATGGTGGAAAGCAGCTTGCAGAGGGCTGTGATCTGGGGACTACTGTGAAGTGTCTGTGGCACCAAGTGGGAGGAGAGGGTGTGGCAGTCAACCTTGGGAACTAGCTTGTATTGAAGGAGCAAATGCAGGGAAGAGAAATCCAAAACATCTCCCAGGGTTCTGTAGCCTCTACCTGAAGCAGGGATGGTGTTGGGACAGTCGAGGTGGTACACAGGTGGCAAGCTCAATCCTGCCAGACCAAACAGGATCCATGTTGTGTAGGATCATTTAAGAGCACAGCTCATGGAATTGGACTACACAATTCAAACCCTGGCTCTACTATTTGACAGCTCTGTACCCAGAGGAAGCTGGCCATGCCCTCTTTCCCTCAACTTTTACATTTGTAAAATCTTTGTGATGGTGTGGACTTTGGGAGATGATGAAGATTATTGCTTATCTTGGTAAGTAAGCACCAAGATATATCCAATGGTCACTGTATATACAGCAATGTTCAAATCTCAGAAAAGAGGTCATGGAACAGCTACTGTGGGAAGGAACATCCTGGCTTCATTAGGGCAGAATGAGGGGTAGGTCTTTGAAGTGATGAATGTCCAGAGTAAGAGTCTTTGTGTATCCTGTCCCTGTTGTACCAAAGCTGGCAATTTTTGAGCCTTTACTACCCTAGCTCCCTATATAGTCACTGTGAGCATAGCTTCCATGCCAACCCTAGTTAGAATATAACAAAAAAGAGAAATCTTTGACGCTTTAATCTATGTTAAATTGGAAGAATGTTGCTATGGCTCAACCTGAACTATGCTGACAGACACGTTAATGAGCCATTTAGTTATGCAAATAACATGAACCCATGTAAAGCTGTGGGTCTAAAGTTAAAGATTATATTTCCAACTTTCCTGGATTGAACCCAAGGCCTCAGAAATCCTAGGAGAGTGCCTTGTCATTCAGCGTCCTCCCAAGGCCCAAGATTTGGAATGTTTAAAGCTGATTTATAGCTTTCAAATGATTGATTTGTCATGGAAATTATTTTCATTCTAAGTGTGGGTCTAACATGCCTGCAATCTAAAAGAGACTGTCTGTCTTAAGATATGTGAGCCTCTGGTCAAGTCATTGCTGCTGACAAATCAGGACCTAAGCCACAGGAGGAATGACTGCATGGTGTTCAACTTGTCTGATATATTTTGAAACTACCCAACCCAGAATTTGAGAATAGAAAAAGAAGAAAGTGTAGTGTGTCTTTCTCTGTCCTGCCAGCCAGCTCCCAAATAACTACATGGAAACATACTATTAACTATGAAAGCCCAGTTGATAGCTTAAGCTTGCTTCTAAATAGCTCATATAACCCATTTCTTTTAATCTACATTCTTTTATGTAGCTAGGTTACCTTTACTTTATAATGCCCATGCTGCTTGCCTGGGGTCCCCGGTGTCTCCTCATGATGCCACCTTCTTCTTCCCAGTGTTCTGTCTGTCCCAAAATTCCTGCCTATTGCTATTGCCTGCTTAGCTTTTTATTAAACCACTCACAGTGATGTACCTTTGTAATTGGGCATTTCCTGTCCTGGATGTCCAGTCTCAAATAACTGACTCAGTAACCAAATATGAATTAGAAATGCTTGGCCAATAGCCCAAACTTATTCCTAGCTAACTCTTACACTTAAATTAACCTATATTTCTATTTATGCTTTGCCACGAGGCAGTACCTTTATTCGCATAGCATATTCACCTCCTGCTCCCTCTGCATCTGGCTGGTGACTGTAGATGCCGCCTTTCTTCTTCCCAGCATTCTCAGTTTGGCTCTCCCTTGTAAACTTACTCTGATCAGCTATTGGCCAGTCAGCTTGTTTATTAAGCCAATCACTGTGACAAATCTTCACAGTGTATGAAGGGATTATTCCACAGCATATTTTCACAGGGTGTAAAGGAATATTCTACAACAAGAAAGGGCTCTTCTCTGTGATTTGGAGGAGGAAAATAAGTGGAAGAGGCTGTCTTAGGTCTGTTTAGCCACAGCACAGAGCAGGGATGCTGTGTTCCTCCCGGCTCACTTTAACAAAGAAGTTCCATGGCTGATGCATGAACTGTCTTTTCATGAAAGAGGCTACTTCCACTCCAAGTCACTCTGGGAGAGGGCGGGCTTAGAACTGGGAGTGAGACCTCAGCCAGGAGCCACCGAGGGAAGTCCTCTAACTGCTGAACTTTTCCAGCTGAATCTCAACACATCCAGGCTGCTGGATTATTGGTGTGAGAGGATGGTGTCCTCAGCAGGGCAGCAGGTGGCAGCTAAATTGAGGAGAACTAAGTTGGGGAGTGAGGGACTCATTAGACATCCCAGAGATAGAGGGATTGCTCAGTGGTTAAGGATAATGGCTGCTCTTAGTGGAGATCAGGGTTGTGTTTCCAGCATCCACATGGTAGCTCAAAATTATCCATAGCTTCCATTCCAAAGGATTTGACACACTCTCCTGGCACCAGAAACACATATGGTATATTAAAATATACCATATACCAGCAAAGCACCATACACATAAACTAAATTTTAAAAAGAATTATGATAGGCCAGAAAGGTGATACACAATGAGTACTTAAAGAGGTTCCCATATTTGCCAAGCAGCCATGAGTTCCTTTGATTCCCTGTGTTTCCCTGAACTCCAGTAAAGTTCTGGTTACTATATGACCTTGCTCTCGGTAAGGCTGGAAAGATATTAAAGAAGTCTGGGTCTGTTGTTAGCTGATAATTAGAATCATCCCCTTGAGGTCACTCACCATGGTAGGTAGGACAAGCTGCAGTCCCTGGCCAGGGCAGGAATCAACAGGCTAGAACTAGAATCAGCCTGGGCACATGGATGTGAGCTTGCATGAAAATCCCCATGAATGTGAGGCCCATCAATCAAGAGGACCCAGGTTAAAGTGTGGCCACCAAGATGTGGGTTCAGTGCCATCCTAAATATCAGTCTTTGGGACAGTGAAACTCGGGGAAGCTGGTTGGTCAAGTGTTGTGAGATATTTGATCACTGTATGAAGATGTATTTGCTGTGATTGGTGTAATAAAAAAAAACTGAATGGCCAATAGCTAGGCAGGAAGTATAGTTGGGATTTCCAGGGAGAGAAAGAAGAGGAAGAGAAATTAAAATTGGAGAAAATACAGAGGAAGAAAGATGGGTGGTACATGATTAATAGAAACGAGTTAATTTGAGCTATAAGAGCTAGTTAGAAACAAGCCTAAGCTAAGTCCAAGCTTTCATAACTAATAGGAAATTTCTGGGTTATTATTTGGGAGCTGGCTGATGAGACAGAGAAAGACTCACTACAGTCAAGTAGAATTCCTTAGACCATGTGTCAAGTGGGCAAGGGCAAAACCTCTTCCAGACAAAGGTAAGGGCTTTTAGGTAAGGAGTGAAGTAGAAGATATTGGACTCTTACAGTTCAATAGAGATCAAAGAGATCAAAGGTTAGTTTTCTAATAACTCCCCCATTGGGAAAGTTTAAATATTACCAAGGGAGTATGGTTTTGGTTGAAACAGTGGTGCCCCAGGTCTGTAGACTTGGTTAAGTAGAATGTGAGTGAAACAGAATCTCTATAAATCAAGAAACCCAGCCTCAAGGTAGGCAGTTCGTTAATTAAAACCCATTGCCAAGTGCAAGATTTACACAACTCTGAGGTGATAGATTTGATCTGTTACCAAGCATGTATAACCCAGAATACCCTGCTCTTGTTCCGGGACAGCAGGCTGGATGGGTCCTCCCTGAGTCCTCTCCACACCATTCCCCATCCTTCGGGGGTTTGGGCTTGCTCATTCATTTCACTGACAAGGTCCAAAGCCGCAATCTTCTCAAGTTACAGCTTTGAAGCAGCAACCAAGCAAATCTTAAAGTGTACCCACTTGGGAGTGACTATTTAAGCCAAAGGGGGCTGAGGAGACTGAGAGAAAGGAAGGGACAAGAGTGAATGCAGCTCCTCATTGTGCAAGGGCACCCAGGAAACAAATTATCTGTAATCCCAGGAAGGCAGGGGTAAGAGGATCACTGGGAGATTGAGACTAGCCTGAACCTAGAGTGTAACCCTGCCTTAAAAAATAAAATAAAAAAGAACCTAGAGTGTAACCCTGCCTTAAAAAATAAAATAAAAAAGGTACTTTCCCAACAACATGGGGTTCAAAACTCAAACCACCTACTTCATCAAATGACCAAAAAGTGGGGCCAAGATGGATGTTGGTAAAATCCCTTTCTGGGTGAGGCACACGCAATGACTACCCCTTCTAAGATTCCAACCACAGAGAGACAGGATTCCACCGAAGTCCACTCTGGGGAACTACTGAATTTAGTAGCTTCCTTACAAAGCATCAGTGAGGGGTTCCTTACAGGAATATGGGCACTTATCCCCAGCCTGCCCCTCCTGGAAAGCCTCAGTCAGCACAGATGAGAACTTCCTTTTAGCTATATAAACACGGGCTCTCATTTCTGTCTCTAGTCCTTCTCCCAGGCCATAAACAGAGATGTCAGGTGGAAGGAGCTGCCAGATGCTGAGGCAAGAATCCCATGCCTCTTCCGACGTGTGTGTGTGATGTGTCAACATGTCTGTGTGTATGTGTGCCTGTGTGTGAGCATGTCTCTGTGTCTGTATGTGTGTCTGTCTCTCTATTTGTGTGTCTAAGTCTCTGTGTATGTGTCTATGTGTGAGCATGTCTGCGTGTGGTGTGTCTCTGATGTGTGTCTCTGTGTGTGTTTCCGTGTCCATGTATGTGTCTTTGTGTGTATATGTCTATGTGCATGTGTCTGCCTGTGTGTCTGCCTATATGTGTGTCTATGTATGTGTCTCTGTATGTGTCTGTGTGTGAGCATGTCCGTGTGTTTCTGTGTGGATGTCTGCCTATGTATGTGCCTGTGTGAGCATATTTGTGTGTCATATCTGCATGTGTGCGTCTCTATGTGTATGTGTCTAAGAGTATATCTCTATGTGTGAATGTGTGTGTGTGTGTGTGTGTGTGTGTGTGTGTGTGTGTAGGTTGTTGTATAAACATTCAACAAGCACAGCTGGAATGATCTTTTGCAAATGGGCACTGATGAATGCTCTAAGATGGCAGTGGCATCACTCAGGGTAGTCACTCACAACAGGCAAAAGGGAAATCAAGTCAGTGGATGTACCAACAGATTCATGCTTTAGTGTGTATCACTTGGGACTTACAGGTCCTACAGGGCACGACCACTCTGAATGACCCTGAACTGTGGAGATTAAGGTAGCTTTCATTATGGAAGTTGGTACAAAGGACATTGCCCTGGCATCTACAGTGGGCCTGAAGTTGATACAGCTCTGAAAGACTAGTACGAAAAGAAACTCTGCATGTGAAGCAGAGGACAAAGAAACCAGAACCCATATAGGGGAGATATAACTCAAAGAACCAAAGGGTTTCCATGGCTGCCTCTCACTATGCCAGCCTCTGTAAGACTGGTAGCTTACAGAAATAGCAGGTGCCTTTCAGCATAGAAAGCTGGTTGGGGCTGATATAGCCACAGCCCAGCTGCAGCCCACAGCCAACAAAGGAAGCAACAGGCAGGAGACAACGCACACGAGGGCTCAGGGCCCAACAGTGATGCCAGACACCTCCCTGCTGCCTTCCAAATTGCAAGCAACTTTTGAGTTGGCCAACTCTAACCTAGAACCATACATGGAATGGAATTCTAGGAAAAGAAGTTCCAACAACTAAGCTGACACATTGTACATCCTCTGCAGTATCCAGCAGAGATATCTCCCTAGGAGACTTCCCAAGATTTATTGTCTTAGAACTCAACCCTTGTGCAATATGTAACTCTGTTCTGCTCTGGGTTGGAGTGATCTATCCTTATCAGTGAAAAAATGCCACTCTCTTCCAAGCTTCCTGGCTGCAATATTCTCCTCTCTTCCATCATCAAAGCAATTAGGTCTCCCTGCTGAGAATTCAATCGGCTCTCTCTACAGTACAAGCTGATCAGTACTTGCCTGGTGTCTGAGAAAGTTCTTCTCAAATACAAACTTCTACCAATATATTTGAAAGGAGACTTATATCCTTATTTGTTGTCACTGACCTATCAACCCAGCATATGTCTCTTAAAAAGAAAATTTTCAGCCTGGGAAGCATGACATTACATCTCCAGTTTCCCTTGGTTACCTAAATGTACACACTGGTAAAAGTTTCAACGATTCTTATTTCTGAAAATCTGTTCTTGTTCTGGAAAAAAAAAGTGTTATCAGAACAGTACTTTATTCTCCTTATGTTGAGATTAACACAAATATATAACTCATCCCAGTAATTTCTTGGAGCATCCAAGATCTTAGAGATAGCTGATTTCTAAATAAAACCACTTGCCTATGATGATCACTGGCTGCTGTTAAGCTGTTTAATAATATGATGATGTCATTGAGATCAGAGCTCTGTCTCATTAGAATTGCATGCAAAGCCCACCTGGCATATACTAAATGTACAAAATAATATTTATCAAGAGACAGTGTTTTTATGTGATTTTCAATGCTTGTCCATAAAAGCCTGACTTTGAATGAGAGGCTTAGACCTACAACTCCAAAGAGGAGTACTACAACACCAATTGCCTTTATTAATTCCTCAAAAACCATTAATTGTGCTGCAAGTGGTGGAAAACACCTTTAATCCCAGCACTGGGAGTGGGGGAGGGGGCAGTGAGCAGAGTCAGGCAGATCTCTGAGTTCAAGGCTCTCCTGGTCTACATAGGGATACCTTATCTTGAACAAATCAAAATAACACCCCATGTGCAAATAACAACAACAAAATAGTATTTATCATAATATATCAAGTACCATTCCAGACAAAATTAAGCAAGACAGAGACCTATCCCTCAAACATTCTATCTTATCTGGCTACAGACACAGAAGCAAATGACTAACTTCAAAAAAAGACACATGAAGATAGCAGTGAGCACACACATTCTCTAATTCCATCCTGTTCCATCCAAAACAAATGGCTGGACTTAACATCCGTGAGCCCAAGCTCAGAACTAAGAGGTACACACATAGCATGTCTCTGATTTCACACTACCTAAATTTAAACACCCATTCCGGAGGGAGGGAGAAGTTTACTAAGCTTTCTTTACTGGTAGTTCAGGTCCACAGACAGCTTAAGGAAATCTTTATTAATCTGAGCCTGCAGAACCAGAAAATTCACATATATGTGGCTTTCAAGCCGAACTCAGGCGCATCCATTCACGCTAGTAAATTGCTTCTCAGTTGCATACAGCCGGATTATTTGGAAAGAACTGAGTTGGAGGCTATATATTCACTCATTTGACTAATCCTTGCAGAGCACTTGAGAGAGCCTAGGTGGTTCCTGACTGGTGGCCAGGCACAAAGCCAAGGAGAGTAATTGCAATGCCAAGGTGAAGATCACAGAGCTTGGGTAGGATGACAACTCATTCCAAACAATATAGCAGAGCCACAGCCTTTTGTCTGTTTGTTATAGACCAGCAAAAGGATAGTTAAGCTCCTACATGTGTGAGATACACATTCATTTACACTTCTACAATAGTGTGCTCCTGAACAAAAACCCAGCCTGGCAAGGTTTAGTGAGTAGGTTCTTGCCACCAAGCCTGACAATCTGAGTTCAATTTAGTAGGAGAAAACCAACTCCCACAAGTTGTCCTCTGCTCTCTACATATGTATATGTGCCTACTACTACTACTATTCACACACACTCACACATGCAAAAAAAATGTAATGAAAATGAAATGTTTTAGATTTAATCAGTTATCCTATGTGCATGCATGTGTGCCTGAGTATGTACCATGCATGTATATAAGCCAGGTAAGTATGTCTGCCTCCAGAACTGGAGTTGCAAGCATTTGTGAGCCACCTTATGAGTGCTGGGAACTGAACCCAGACCCTCTGCAACATTAACATTAACATTTGAGCCATTAACATTAACAATTGAGCCATCTCTCCATCATCATAATAATAATAACAACAATAGTAAAATAATAACAACAACAATTAGGGAAAAGAAAACCTACTTGGATTTCAACCAAATAGCAAATGGTCTTTATATGGCATAACTATGTTTTATGATCTTTTTCTAACCATCCTCTGGTTTTGAAGTTAGAGGAGTCACGTATAACACAGGAAGTAGGGATAGTCTTCATTTACCCATTATTGTTATTTCCCTGATTTTCTTTTCATTAAAATTTCCATTAGCCTTGACTTCATCAACATGTAGATCATAAAGTGAAATAAATTGTCTAATGAATCAAAGAAAATCTTACTTGTTATAAAATAACCAAAATTATTTTGCTCTCACTGTTAATCTGTTTCTTCTGGTTGCAAGGTTCTAGTCACTTCACAAAGAGATTCATGAATTTTCACAAGTTAGTAGAGGTAACTTTTGTAAAAGTAAAAAGTCACAAAAAAATTAGATTTTGAAAGACACAAGTGGATTCCCACACTTTGGGATATTCATTTTGTACACTGTGAAGACATGTCTCTGTCTAACCCCACCTAAGGCACATTCTGACTGGTTTAATAATGAACTGAACAGCCAATAGCTATACAGGAGAGTATAGGCAGGACTTACCAGGAGAGAGAGGAACTCTGGGAAAGAATCAGGCATGGGAGACTCTCCAGCCAGACACAGAGGAAGTTGGACATACAAAATGGAAGAGAAGTAAAGAGCCACACTATGTGGCAGGACATATATTAATATAAATGGGTTAATTTAAGTTATAAGTGGTAGTTGGGAATAAGCCTAAGCTAAAGCTAAGCTTTCATGATTAGTAAAAGTCTTCATGTCATTATTTGGGAGCTGCCAGTCCAAAGAAAGAGCCATTGCACCCACATATCTGAGAAAGAAGCTAAATTAGACAAGTTAAATTAGGCAAGAAAATTCCAGTTGAGATAGATATGCACAGGTGAGAATTCCAGACAGGATCACCTGCATAACATACAGATGCTGAATGTTACAACTTTTTTCAATGCCTCCATCAACAATGTCCAGAACTGGGGAGAGAGCTTGCAGGTTGTGGTTGTTTGAATGGGACTGCTCCCCTCCCAGTTTAGGAGGCACATTCCTGTTGGAGTTTAAAGACTCCATGCACTTCTGTTTCATTTCTTCTACTTCTTGCTTTCAGTTCAAAATGGGAGCTCCTAATCAACATGGCTATTATTTTCCACGCCTCCAATTCATCATTATGGACACACATACCTCTGGGATCACAATCCAAAATAAACTTTCTCTTCTTTAAGTGGTCTTGGTCATGGTGTTTTATCACAGCCACAGGAAAGTAACTACCACAGACATTGGTACCAGAGGGTGGGTTTTTGCTTTGAAGAACCTGACCCTGTTTTTTTATGGAGGAATGTGGAAGACTTCTTTGGAGTAGAAAATGCTATAAGTAGAGCTTAAAGGGCTGCCTCTATTAGGAGCTTGAAAGACAGCAATGCAGAGAGCAATGAGGATTGTGGGTGCCCAACTCAAGGGGTTTCACAGGGGAACAGTATTATCACTGGGGCTAGACACCATTCCTCCGATACTTTGGTAAAGGATCTGGCTGCTTGCTGCCCTTGCCCTAAGAACTTGCCAGAGGCTAATGTAAAAGGCAGTGGACTAATTTCTTTGGTTGAGGCACTTTCAAGGTAGCATAATATTGAATATGTGGCATGGTTATTATTAATGACTCTTAGGCAAATTTATAATGGAAAAGAATACATGGGGCAAAAAGCCATATAATGTGTACAGTTTGGAGGGAAAAGGAGAGCAGAAATTTAATGTTACTGCAAAGGCTAGAGCTGAGAGGTAAGGAGATTAGTATCTTTAAGGAGAGGTTTCTTGCTTGGTACAGGAATAAAGAGAAGAGTGCCTTTCGCATAACTTCTAACTTGTGCCTTCTAACTTGTGAAAAAGAACATAAAACAATTCAAAGGCTTCTGCAAATGTGGTTCAAGGGGGCAAGAGCCCATCCATAGCTGGCAGTCAACCTCAGCAATATCAGCCACGCAATGCTGGCTTTAGAGGCAAGAGGTCACAACGGTGAAGGAAGCACGGATTCTTCCTCCATGGTTTCAGAGAGTCACTGAGGCCAGGCAGCAGGTGAGTCCTGACATAAAGACCCTGAAAGGGTATATGTCCTTAAGGGGCCATTGTATGAAGGTATGAAAGTGAAGCTTGTGTTTCAGTGGAGACCCCAAGATACTGGAGATGCCAGAGCCAAGAAATATCAGCCAAGGAGAGCTCCATACGGGGAGTAGACTCAGCCCAAGAGATAAATGCATATTGTAGGCAGAAAACCTGGAAAGGTAGAGCCCTCTAAGTTTTTTCATCCTAGATATGGAGCTACAGGAATTAGGGTTTGCCCTGCTGTATTTTGGTCTTGCTCTGACCCATTGTTTCTTCACTCTGCTCCTCTTCCCCCTTTTTGGGGTGGTAATGAATACTCTGTACCATTGTATATTAAAGGTATATGATTTACCAGCCAGGTGGTAGTGGCTCACACCTTTAATCCCAATACTCAGGAGGCAGATGATGGGAGATGTTACTCTGTAAATATGTTTCTCATACTGGTTAATGAATAAAGCACTGTTGGGCCAATGGGAAAGCAAGATAGGTGGGGCTAGGAGACAAGGAGGAAAGAGGAAGTAGGAAGGAGGAGTCAGCATGTAGAGCCTGGAGAGAGCAGATGTGGCCCGCCGCTCTCTGGTAAGATGAGCCACGTGGAAATACTTAGAATAGTAGAAATGGGTTAATCATTAAGACAGAGCTAGCCCATAAACAATGATAGTAACTGGCCAACAAGATTGTATCAAATACAGAGTCTCAGCGTGTTATTTGGGGCTAGCGAGGTGGTGGGACCAGGCAGCCGCAGGGAGGAACAAAGAATGGGACCAGGTGGCCGGTGGGAAAAACCTGCAGGTAACACAGAGGCAGGCAGATCTCGATGAATTCGAGGTCAACCTGGTCTACAGAGTGATTTCCAGAACAGCAGAAACAACCCAGAGAAATCCTGTCTCAGAAATGTATGTATGTATGTATGTATGTATGTATGTATGTATGTATGTATGTATATACATAGACATACATATATACATATATATGTATATATATATAATTTTATTTTATAGGGAGTTACTTGCCTTGAGTCTCGGGAAAGACCTTGAACTCTGAACTTTTAAACAGTGTTGAGACTGTAAAGGAATTCTGAAGTTGCACTAACTGCATTTTGAATTGATATGGTCATATGTAGGGAGCAGAGGAAGCCTTGAGTGTGTGGGATCCTGCATTAATGTGGGTTATTAATATAGACATGGCTATACCAAGGACTCCATTGCCTCAGGCTCCAAGAGCTAGATAGCCTTCCTCGGGGAAATCAAGTTTGAGTATTGACAGCATGTGCAGAAAATGTCCATGATAGCTTTCTGCCTCTGGGTATTTATAGCCTAAAGACTGCTCCCCTACGGGGATGGCCACTACCAAAAGTAGCTAAAACTGTCTTCTTCTTCCAGATGTATATTATAAACCCCCACCTCCTTGTTTTACCATTATGCAATAATCCCACCTCCCTGTTCAATTCTATATAATAAACATACTGAGCTTCTGGGCTGCTGTAGTTTTTCTAGCAAGAGCTCAGACCACCTGAGCCCACCTTTCTGTGTCCCTCTACCAAGTGTTCTGAGCTTCTTTAGCATAGGTATGTTAGGATCCATGAGAAGTCTCACAGAAGACCACCAGTCACACATACAATCAGCAAGAACATTTATTAAAATTTCAACATGTTGGGGTGACACATGGTACTGACCAGAGGCTCCTTTTAAGCAAGATTAGGGGAATTCCCGGGAGGGGAGGTTAGTCTGGGGGCTGATTGGTGGGTTTAAACACAAAGTTTACAGGTTGCTATAGGATTGATTGGTGGCTCAGTGGTTGGGGCTTTTCAGCTACAGAGTGGGAAAAACTATCTTTCGTTCTCTTAAGCTTGCACAAGGTTGTTTGTTGGGTGCCCTCTGATTGGTTGCTCCTAGGTTGTGGCTTTCCCAAGAACTGCTTGCTCAGCTCCAGCCAGTTCCAGTAAACTAAAACTTAGGCCTGGTTTCTGGCAGGGACCATTAGAGACGTTGTGGCTCTGGTCTGGTTCCCTGGTCCTTTCGGTACAGCTAAGTTGTGCTGTTATGAAATGCATATTCTACCTATGATGTCATCAACGTTTGATGGGTTTGTTAAGATGTGACTAAGCAATACAGTTACTGTTCTCTACTAAGAAGTATTAAAGGGTTGATTCATTCTTCCTTTTTGCCTTGAACCAGAGGCCCTGTGTAATTTCATCTGCTTGTAGTGTATGGTCCCAAAGTTCTCCCAGGCTGAAGCATCATCAGCTGGGGCCAGGGTAGGACACATGAGGTGGGGTAGAGCATGTAGACCAGCTTATCTGACCACACACTACAGCCATGCCACTAATACAATTCTGTCGGCAGTAGAAGCCAACATTTCAATCTTAATGGATTCCTATGTCTATCTTCTAAATTGATTTCAAATATGAGTAGGAATGGGGCATTCTATTCCTTATATTGTCTAAAGCCATGGTGCTGCTTACCAAGGAAGGGAGTGGCCCTGTGACCCCCACACTCTGGTTGACAGGACGAAGCACATGCCATAACAGGCTGCTCAGTCTTCTGTCAGACATCAGGCCTCAGTTTCAGTTTCATGAGACTGAGCAAGCAGTTTCTGAAAGAGCCACAAGCAAAGGACATTGAATCACTGGTACCCTAACAACAGGGACAAGGGGGATTGGACTCACCAAGCTGGGCCACTGAGCCAGCCCCCACAATCAGTGCAAAATGACCTAACTGCTTTAGGACCTCCCCTTGGCTGTGCTTAAAAGGAGCCTGCAAGTTCCTCTTGGGTCATTGCCATTTTGCCTTTGTGTGGGATGGCAAGCCCCAACATGTTGGAATAAAGACAGTCTCCTTGATTGCAAACTTGAATGGTGGTCTTTTGTGGGACTTCTCTAGGACTCTAACACCAGTGAGAATGTAGAAAGAGGTCTGGGCCTTGCTAAGGCCCTTGGTCATTGCAGCTGTTGCTAGAAACTAAGTTTATGTCTGTCTATAAAATACTGGACCTTTAGATTAATAACAGTGTAAGTACCTAGGGCTTATGAGTTAGATGGAGCAGAGTTTGGGGTTTGACATGTCCTATTTACGATTTTTTTGGTGTTTTTTTTTTGACAAATTGTTTCATTTATTTGAAATTTAATTATCTGACCTGTAGAATGGGAATACTTAAGTATAAGTTTTAGATACTCATTGCCAGGAATAAATATGATATTATATTACACATAAATTTCAGGGGTGTAATCATATCTGATCAAGCCACTTTTTAATTTTTATTATTGTCACAATCTAAATTTTCTGAAATAAGCCGGAACACTCCCTCAGAAGGCCAAGCAGGCCCAAGCTTGATCTCTTGCCTTGTGGGAAGTGTGAGTGGAGAGAACTTCTTTGCTGTGGTGCAGTCTGTTTCCTCCAAGACTGAATGAAACACTCCAGGGAGAGACCCTTAAGCTGGAAGGAAAACAACTCAAAGTAGCTTCAGGAAGTCCCTGAAACTGACTATAGTCACTAGGTACCTCCCTCTCAGAGTAAAAATAAAAGCTGAGAATCCTTCTCAGAAAAGCCAAACTGCAGGGGAGACTGACACCAGGAAATCTGCCTGGAAGAAGCAGAAACCATCTGAGCTAACATCACAGTTTAGCTTCACCTAGGTTAAACAAAGCCAGAGTGTTTGCGGCAAGCTACAGTTTGGCAAAGCCTTCTAATGCGAGGCCAATTTTACCATAGTGATTAATATTTCATGCTATTATTGAGTACTTGTAGCCAAAAATAACGGGCAACACAATATACCATGAAGTCTCATGATCAGTAATCTGACTTGGGAGCTGTGGTGGGCTACTATAGCCTTGTATCTTGAGAGGGGGGGAGGGAGGGAGAGAGGGAGGAGAAGGGAGCATGCCGCTGACTACAGAAAAGATCAAACTTCAAAGAAGGACGTGCAGTTTTAACTGAATGCACATGACTTTTGCACCATATCAAAGTTGAAAAATTATGAAGTTGTACTTTAAGTCAAGGGCACCCGTGGTTTTAGCCAGGTGTGAATAACGTAATGCTTAGTCTGAACTCCACGTGTTATCAAATGTCAGGTAACATTTGCCCTGCACAAGAAAAAATAATGGCCTATAGTTGGGCTGCAGGGAGAAGGAGGGCACTGGACAGGAGGATGATGGGAGGGGGAGCACTGGAGAGGAGGAGGATGGGGACCTCAAGACATTGGCATTTCTGAGACAGTGGCTTAGAGGCATGGTTTGCATCTGCCAGAGCCCTGGTATGGAGAGGAGTTGCGGCACAGAGCTGCATCCTAAATTCTTGAAAAGCTATCAGACTCAGTAGACTAGGGAGTTGCTTTCGCGGAATACTGTCTGGTAGAAATCAGAGACACAGGAAAAATGTGATCCTACCTCAGGAAATTCTTTACACTCCTGAGACTATGACTCAGGCAGAAATTTGAACCAAGAGGAGTTGGTGAATATGCCTGGAGAAAAAGGAAGTTGTCATAAATGGAGTAAAAGGCAAGAAATGTACTTACTGAGGCAGAGAAAGTACTTCTTTCTTGTAGGATGCACTACAGCTGCAGGGTGTTGATTTTTGCTTTAATAAATTTACCTCTGTATAAGGAAAAGGGGGATACTTTTTTTGTAGAAAAAAATCGTGATGGAGTAATATTCTTGGGTTTTTACTGTGAGTTCCCCAATTTCAGATCCATGTCTAGAAAGCCCTTCTGGCTATTTCCTTCACATTTGGTGAGCAGCGTGCATCCCCTCAGGATAGAAAGATTCAGTCAAAAGCCAAGGCTTTTGGACTTCTAATGCTTTGTGTTTTAAGTGGTATATGCTTAAGTCCTCAGTGAAGCCAAGGAAAGAGAGAAATGATTCAGAAAACAACAACAACAAAAAACAAAACAAAACAAAAGGCATAATGATTGACAGGCAGGCTGGGAGGGGACTTGGAGGGGGCACTGTAGGCGGGGACAGGGAATTTAAGATATTAGGAAGTAGTGCAGCCCCATATCTGAGAATGTTTTCTCTTCCTTCACTTGTTGGAGCCCAGGAACACAGGGAAGAAACTGACGCAAAAGACAGTGCTGTGAGCCCAAAAGGTTGTGAGAGTCTGTGAGCTAAGTCCTGTGCATCTTTTCCCAGGAACCTTCCTGTCTACAGAGTGGAGGAAGGGCTGAGTGAATGTGCACTGGAGGACTCCGAAGTCTCTGACCTATGGGAAATTGACAAAAGCCATTTGTCACTCATATGGCCCAGGCTGACGAGGGGTGGCAAAACTCCAGTAGGGGTGTTTATGACTCTGATCACTGTGCACTGAGACTTTGCAACTGCATCCCTCCTGGATGTTTACAGTCTGAGACTGCTGGCCTACAGAGACCTCCTGCTGAGACTAATTAACCCTTCCCCTGTGCTGTACCTAATAAACGTGCTGAGATTCTGGGCTGCGGGGAGCAATAGCAGAACACCTGATCCCAGTTTTACTGTGCACTGTACATGTGACTCTGTGTCCTTTCTTCATTCCCTTGCCACCTGTAGCCAGGGTTCCAGGAACCAAGCAGACAGGTCACAACACAGAAGAAGCATGCACTTAAGATGCCTAAGCAGGGGCAGCCTGGAACATTTCTAAAGACCCAAGAACACCCTAAACAGTTCAGAGGGACCCAATGTGAGGCTCAGTAGGAGGATATCTGCCTAGAAGGCTGCCAGGACATCTGACAGGAGCAAGAGGAGTAACCCTCAGGGGCCACACATGAAAGAACCCCTAGGGGAAAGTGCTGAGTTGTCTGAGATTAATCTTTAGTTCAGCCCTAGGTAACTGGTGAACAGTGTTTTCCTTACTCCCCACACTACCTTGAATATCTTACTTCAGCAGTGTAATACACATCAAGTGAGAACCACACATCAATCCTAGAGAAATTCTGATCAAAAGACACAGCCACCTTCACCCTTACCACCACCACCACCACCACCACCACCACCACCACCACCACCACCACCACCACCACCACCACCACCACCACCACCACGTACACACTGGCAAGGGTGTTTCTTTACATCATATTAATTTCATCCCCTCACTTAACAAACCCACCCAATGTGGACTTCAAGGCATCTCTTTCTAGATAGGGCTCCTTCCCCAGCATTCTTAACTTGCTTAGCTCTTTAAATGATGGAAGTTTGTTGCACTATCCCTTAGTGCCTCCACAGGTAGTCTTTTGTGTCAAATAGTTTTCATGATAATAAGAAAACAACTCTGGGTGTGTTTAACACAGCAGCCAGGGTGTACCCAAGGGGTGCAATTAGCATTAGGATGAGAGGCAAGGCAAGATAGAGTCATACTGCTTCACAGAAGAAAACAGAAAGATGCTGAAAGAGACAGGCTCAAATGGTGATGTTCTCAAAAGTGATGTTGATTGCGGATCTGAGGTCTGTTCATTGTGGGGATAATAGGGACTACTTAGTCTAGTTGGCCTGTCTCCTCATGGAGGGAGAGGGCTATCTAAGCGTGCTAGCAGGGACAGCACCACTGAGACTTTCCAGGCTGCTAGGCAAGGGTGGGGTGATGATGGCATCAGATACTATTAACAGCACCCAACTTCTTTTTAAAAGAAGCAATCACCATGGGTGTCTGGGTGGTTTGCAGATCCCTGGGCGCCTAGGCTGTTTCCATGTTACCCAGTCCTTCAGGAAGGAAAGGACTCCTTACCTTTGTAGGTGAGGATTCTGAGCTCTCTCCACTGAATGGTGTGGCCAGCATTGTTTTCAATGCCCCCTAATGATTCTGTTACCTGGTAGCATGTCTCTATCACGTGTGCTCTGATCTTGAACTTAAGTAATAAATTCCAATCCTTTGCCGTTTTGAACTATAAAACCATCTATTAGATGAAAGATTTTTCTTAACCAGAAGTTTTAAAATGCCATCAGAACATGAATGCATCTGAATTCAAAAGCACAAGTGTTTTTTTTTTCTTTGTCTCATTCACATTTTAACAATTTCATTAACGTTCAAGACATTGGAGCATGTGGAATATTCAGGATTAAAATGATTTTATTGATTGGAATTACTTATTAATTTGTTGCAGCTGTGTAAAGGATGGGCTATTAGCATCTAAAGTGACCCCGGGGAGGCAGCACACAGGTGGATCAGGACTTCATGCCCTAAATATTAAGACATCGCTCCAAAGCTGGACATGTTCTACTGGTAAAAGGCAGATTTGCACCTTGATTTTTCAAGGACAATCTAGGTGCAGGCTGGAGCAAGGACAGGGCATGTAAGATTCCATGCAAATGGTTAGAGCAGTTGGTGGCCCACACCTTTAATCCCAGCAGAGGCAGAGGCAGGCAGAGCTCTGTGAGTTGGAGGCCAGCCTGGTCTACAGAGTGATTTCCAGGACAGGGCCAGAGCTACAGAGAAACCCTATCTCGAAAACCAAATAAATAAATAAATAAATAAACAAACAAACAAACAAATAAATAAATAAATAAAATTTTAAAAAAATGAAGGTTGATGATGCTGCCAAGTGTCTCTCAGTCTCCACTTTCCCACTCCTGTCCCACAAATATGTAATCCAGTTGGATGTGGTGGTGCAAGTTTATAAAAGTCAGCATCTGAGGAGCTGAGGAAGGAAAATCACAAGTTCAAGGCCAGCCTGGGCCTGGGAAATTTAGCAAGACCGTGTCACCAAAAAAGAAAAAGTGTGTGTGTGGTGTGTAAGTGTCTGTGTGTGCATGTGTGTGTATGTGTCTGTGTGTGTGCATGTGCCCTGAGTGCTTTATACAGTGAAAAATGATGCATAATCAGTTAGTTCTAAGGTCAGTTGATCCTGCCTGAGTCTCACCACACACCTTAGCATTTACATCTTAGTCTGAAAAGTCACAAAAAAATAAATTTAAAATAGATACTCCATTTGTAATATTATAATGTGTCAAATCTTGATTATCCTGAAGACAACTTATTAAATATGTGGGTTATTCCAATTCCTGCTGCAAATATTTTGACCTCAAAAATTAAACTAAACTGGAAATGATAGTGCCTGATGTTAATTCTCTAACAATGACCTAAATCACACTAGTAACTAATATGAAAAAAAATTGGATATTTAAGGATTATTTTGGAAATTGTAAAAATAACTAAGGTTTCATTTTCACTGTACCAAGATTAATTTTACTCATCATTTAAAAATATCTGGAATTGAGATGTGTTTGGTCAAGGGTTCCTTATGATTATAACTGATGGTATCTTTTCTTAGCAGTATGTAAAATAATAATATATCTGAAACTTGAATATGCTTTCTTTATATTCTGTAAAATATGGTAGTTTGGGGTTATGGGACTTCCCAGGGTGTAGAGTTTTTCACACCATGTTTTGCACTCCATTGCTTTGTATGCCATGGTTTTGCATATGCTACCGCTCATGAGTACTTTTTCATTTTTATTTTTATTTATTTTATTTATGTGTACCTTATGAATGTGTGTACCTTATGTGAGTCCAGAAAACAATGCCAGGTCTCCTGGACCTAGAGTTATAGATAGTTGTGAGGGACCATGTGGGTGCTGAAAAAGGAACCCAGGTCCTCTTCAAGAGTATCCAGTAATCTTAATCATTGAGCCATCTCAATAACTCCTCATAGTTATTCTTAACGTAAAGTCATGGGATTTAAAAGACACACATACACACACACACACACACACACACACACACACACACACATACACACACACACACACACACAGAGACAGAGAGAGAGAGAGAGAGAGAGAGAGAGAGAGAGAGAGAGAGAGAGAGATCTTGTCATATGCTTTCTCCTAGTATGCTTTCTCCTAGTAGTGGAGAAACAGTTCATTCCTAGACCTACAGTGCCCATTATGGAACTAGTCACTAGGCCCACATAACCATTTACATGTAAACTAGTTAAAATTAAGTGAAATATTAGTTCTTTGGTGGCACCAACCAAATTTCAAACACCCAGTGGCCTTGTGTGCCTATTGGTTACCAGACTGAATAATGTGGGTATCTTTGTTACAGAAAATTCTCTGGAGCAACAGAGTGTGATGCTGATTTCAACTCATAAATTCTTCACGTGTGAGCAACAGTAGAGCAAAAGGCATATACATACTAGCACCTATCCCAGAGGCAGCTGTGAGGGGTGCTTAAATTAAACATGGGCTTTGAATTTAGGCAGAACTAGGATTGAGTCTTGAATGCAAATTACTTGTTAGTGGATCTATTGTCAGGTTTCGTGCCTTACTAAGACACATTTATTCTCCTGTAAGATGAAGGATAATTATAGTAAGTACCTCATAGTGCTATTTCAAAAGAGGCAAAAGGTTATCCACAGTGCAAGAGTAATCGTTCAACAAACAGCTGCTTGATGTTCTGCTTCTTAGACCTTGGAACTCTTAGACCGTAGTTATGCTGTGTTCAAATTACAGCATGAAGGGATGATAAATGCTAAAGTACCAAAATCATGTGACCAAGGAAGAAAGAGAAAGAAGGATTTACCACAGGAGATGACCTTGAACTACAACTTAACGATGACCAGAATTGAAAAGGCTCAGATTGGGATTTTTTTTTTTTCCAAAGAAACATATGAAAGATATATGATGCTACAGATGCTTATGAGAAGTCTTGCCACAATGATTTGTGAGTGGGGTGTTTTTAGGCTCTAAGACTGTGTAGTTGTCAAAGCCAAACTGTGAGGACCCTGAGTGCTTTGCTAAAGATTTCATCAAGACTTGAGGCTGGGCCAGAGAAATTGCTCCATGGTTAAAAGTGCTTACCGCCAAGCCTGATAACCTGAGTTTGATTCCTGAGACCCAAAGGGGAATTAGAGACTCCATTCCCACAAAGTGTCTTCTGACCACCACACTTATGCTATGACACATATGCACCCTTTCATACCCACACAATAAACAAACACACAAGGTAATTAAAAACTCACAGACTGGAGGCAAGGAACCTACTGCAATAGTCTGGGTAAAATATAAACAAGACCTTTATGAAGGTGGAGGGAGAGTATTTTATACCACTCTCTATGATTTCTTTTCTCCCATTCATTCTTTTAAATTTAGAATTGCATTTATTTAGTTTTTGACATGTGGAGAACATGCCATGACTTACATATGGAAGGCTAGAGGACAACATATGGACATCAGTTCTCATTTTTCATGATGTGGATCCCAGAAATGAAACCTAAGTCATCAGCCTTGGGAACAAGTGACTTTACCTGCTCAGCCATCTTTCTAGCTCCCTCTCCTCACTCATTCATGAATGTACAACATAAAAGCGGCTCTGATCAAGAACACTAGAACCGTCCATGTTCCTAAGTGTTGTGCAGTGATTTCCTCCAAATGGAAACATTTCCTTTCTTGAGGGAGGAAGGGGGTTCACCAGATTCAGGAAGTAAACAACTCGCAAGTCTCAGGATGTCTCTGAAACTTAGAATGATTTATAAAGTTTGTTTTTCCTTATCTTAGTTACTATTCTATTGCTGTGCAGACACACCATCATCAAGGCAACTTATAAAAGAAAATTTGGGGTTTGCTTACAGTTTTAGAGAATTAGTCCATGATCATCATGGCAGGAAGCATGGCATCACGTAGGCAGGCATGGTACAAGAGCAGCAGATAAGATCTTACATTCCAATCCACAGGTAGGAGATGGCAGGTGGGGTGGGAGGTGTGGACTGATGGTACCTCAAAGCCTATTTCTAGTGACATACTCCTTCCAACAAGACCACACCTCCTAATCCTTCCTAAACAGTTCTATCAACTAGGAGCTAAACATTAAAATATATGAGCCTATGGGGACTGTTTTTATTTAAACCACCACATTTCCCAAGGTTTTATAAGAAATAAAGGATAATGAAGAGAAAAATACTCCAACCTGTCCAGCTGCCTGCAAGTTGAGAGCTCCAGAGTTGCAAATTTTGTGAGTTATCACCCATGTTGGAATGAGCTTTTCAGTGATGCAGGTGCCTCTGATTCGTCCATGCTTCTGTAAGTAGACCCAGGAAATTCCTTGATTCATACAATTTGACTTTAGTAGAATATTTTCTTTGACCTATCATAGATTACATAACTTGAGCAAAGATGTTTGTTCGCAGCCTCTAGGAAAAACCATGACACCATGCTCTGTAAGCAATGGCAACCTTGTCTATCCTCACCTAATTACATAATCTGGTATAGTTGACCATTCCTCCTTAACATACATTCTCCACATGGCTTCCATGAGGTTGCTTTCTCTTGTTTCACCAGCTATACCTTCTCAGTGGCCTTTGCTTATTTTTCCTTATATCCCAAACACTGGGAAGTCAGTGTCTAGGTCTCGGTCCTTTTGACCTTTGGACTTTTCTGCTATGGGAGCTTTGTTTCGTGGCTTTGTATACACACTATATATTGATCATGTTTAATTCTGAAGTCCAACTCTCAGCCTGAACTATACATTTTTCTACCAACAACCCACCTATCACATCTATTGGATATCTAATGAGGACTGTCCTCTTGGTTAGAATTTGATGCTGAACCTATTGCTGAAGACATCACTTACTTTAGTGATAGAACATGGAGATAACAAACTGGCATTGATCTGGAAGTTTCATCTCTATGATTCAGATTACATAGTGCTAAAAATTGCTATGCATGCTACTGAAGGAAAAAAGTAATCACCAACCTTATCTAGCTGTGGACAATGCAAACTATGGAAATAACCTTCCCACCAAGATACCCCCATTGATGCAACAATGACATAAATGTTATGGGAGTAACCAATGACTTTCTGATTGGATTTAAGGCCTATTCCACGAAATAGAATCCATACCTGACACAATTATCATGGCCAAGAACTTGTGGGTAGACAGGTTACAAGCCCCAGGGAAAAACTTACTGTTACTCTACTAGTGGGACACAGCATTAAATTGATTTTTAATGACTCCTCACTATAGACACAGATTAGTGCCTCTCTCAACCCTCATCAGAGATGTTTCATTTTTCAGTAGATTGTGATTAATACAGAGACCTCACAACTAGTCAAGGTGCAGAGAATTTGTGACTATGAAGAGCTTGTCCCTAAGTGGAGCATCTATATCATATTCCCTCCTCCAAAGGTTCAAAGATCATTGTGGAAGAGGTGACAAAAAGAGTCAACAATAGTGAGTGGCTACAAAGACACAGTGTTTTCAAGATAGAATCATTGTAGGATATTTGATCACACTGTGAACCCCAAGACTGCATTTCTAGCTGTTTCTAACTGTGGTGTGGGTCAGCCTTAGCACATACCTTTAATCCAAGAGATTTATGCTTGAATATTGTAAACAGGATTAAATAAAAATTAACCATAGGTCAAGAGATGGAGTAAGCAACCAGTTGACAGGGAAAAACCATAGACTGTAAGAGGAAGTCAGGAGGACTGGGAGATGCGGGGCATGAGAAGTAGAAGGGAGGGGTACATGGTTGAAAGAGTTTTTTGTTTGAGACAGCATAGCAGTCCTGCTCTTTCTGGGATGTCAGTGGAAGAGGAAGCAGTTGGGTGTTTTCTCTGCCTCTCTGAGCTAACAGGTTTTCACCCCAGCATCTGGCTCCTGCATCTTTATTGATAAAATAGAACGATAGAAACTTAGTTAAATGCAACATAGAATTGGTAACCTTCCATCATACTCACCCTCTACCATGGCCTTTTTTACCTGAGTTAGTACAGTAGTCCTGTCCTTCCAGCTGCTCAGACCAGAAACCTTGGCATCATCTTTGATTCCTGTTTTTTTCTTTTTTTTCTTTCTTTTTTTTTTTTTTGCAAGCTTCCATGTCCAACATGACAATATATTCTGTGGACTTTATTTTCAAACTACATTCAGAATGTGCCCACCTTCCCCCATATACTTGTGACCAACCTGGCTGTACAATGACCATTTCTTTCAAGTGCCCCATGTGGTCTCCCTGCTTCTATTTTAATTCTCACACTGCCTCCCCAACCTACCCTATTATTATTATTATTATTATTATTCTCAAAACAGCAAGCCAATCATCAAGAAACCAAATGCAATAAATGCTAGCAAGGCTGTGAGGAGAGGGGAGCCCTAATTCACTGTTGGTAGGAATGTAAAATGATTTTGTCACCATGGAAATCAGTGTGACAGTTCCTCAAAAGGCTAGAAATAAAACTACCATTTTACTCAGCTACAGCACTTCTGGGACTACACCCAGAGAACTCTGTATCCTACTTCAGAGATATTTTCTCATCCATGTTCATGGATGCTCTATCAACAATGGCTAGACGTCTATCAACATTTGAATGGATAATGAAAATGTGATTCATATACACAGTGGGATTCTATTTGACTACAAAGAAAAAATTATGACATTTACAGATAAATGGATGAAATTAGAAAAAGATATACTGAGAGAAGTAACCCAGGCTCAGAAAGATAAATACCACATGTTCTCTCTCAGGGAAATATGAAAGGTAAATGTGGGATCGGGTGGGTGGGTGTTGGAGGGTGGGGTGACAGAGGAAGGAGGGAAGACTGAGCAAAACTGAGGGGGTATGAAAAGCCATATGGAAACTTGCCAGTTTTAAGGCAATTAAATGTATAAGTAGTGGGGAGGGGCACCAGGATAGTTTGCATGTCTGAATAATGCTGCTCTGGGAAGCCACAGTTTACCAAACCCCAGTGCCAGATGTGATATACTTCCTTATGAGTTGGTCAAGGAGGTCCCAGAGGCCCTGCCAAGACAACATAAGTGATTGCCACTCTTCTTATTTGCTCTCCAGAACTAGTTGATAAGACTATGTTGCTAAAGAAGCAACATACCTTGATTGCAAAATGTAGAAAAATGAAGCCAAAACTGACTTGAATGCTTTTTCCTTGCCTTCAGGCTTCACGGCTTGGGAAGGTACCACTCAGGATGCTAGGGGAGAAACCTCATTGACAGTCTTAGCTAAACCTACAATTTCAACTCATCAGGCAAGATGCACCTACTGATGCAACAGTGACAAAATGGTTGTGGGAGTAACCAACTTCTCTCTGATTGGGTTGATTGGATTTGAGGCCCATTGTACAAGAGAGAATTTATCCTCTTATAAACATGGCCCAGCATTCACAGCTGAGAGGTCTTGGATACTAGGAGTGAACTTAATATTTTTTTTAAGCTAAATTCTCATGGCACAAGGCTATAGTGTAAGTATTTATGTTTATACACACAAATTTTATTTTAATAGAGGAAGCCTCTTTTTACAACAGTAGCACAATGCAGAGATTTCGTGGTGGCTCACTGTGCTGAGATGGTTAAGGTCTTAGCCCTAAACAGGGTATCATATTACTACAATCTCCTCTAAGACTCCATAAATTAGAAACTAATGGTACAGGGCTTGGGGATTTAGCTCAGTAGTAGAGTGCTTGCCTAGCAAATACAAGGCCCTGGGTTCAGTCCTCGGATCTTGGGGATAAGGGGCAGGCTAATGGTACTGACTCAGCAGGAGGTTAGTACCCCAGATTGCCAGTGCCCTACTAGGAGTATCTGGGAAAGCATCTCCATGATCCACTCTGAGAGCTGACCTGGTCCCTCCCTGTACACCAAATGAAATCCAAAATATCTTCAGAAAGAAAATTGAGCCTGCTTAATGAAAAGAATTTGATATAAATATGTATGGGGGTAAGGATCAGGTAAAGTAGCTTAGTCAACAAAAGAAAGTTCTTTGTTCAAAAAAAAAAGAGCAAAAGAAAGAAGGGAGGGAAGGAGGGAGGACCTGGTTCCAGTAATTCCAGACTTCAGAGTGATGTACAGCTTGTTTTCCCCCATCCTAGGGTGTGTCCTGGAGAAGGGGGTGAGCAGTGCCTTGGGGACCTCAGAGAGTTTGTCAAATAGTTTATGTATTTGAAGAGAAAATGGCCTGCACCAAGCAAACACGAATGTGGTGAGCAGACGCATTGGATCCTCAGCCCTGAAGAAGGAAGATGGTGCCTTCCTAGACCTCAGAGGCTCTTTTCTGCAGGAAAGCTGCAAAGGGAGGGAGGGGGGGGTGGGAGGAGGGAGAAGAAGGTGCCTACATTCTGGAGCCTTTTTTTTTTTTTTTTTTTTTTTTTTAAATGCTTGTTTTCCTTGTCTGAACCTTTGAGTTCCTGTGTCTGTGACAGTATTCATAACTCAGCCCCCGTGTGCCAACAAACCCCATATGTTTTGGTTCTTTCCTTATCTTTTAAGCCAAGATAAGGTTGAAATGAGTACTGCAAGAGATTCATTATAAAATACACACAGGCACAGACTGGCAGAGGGTGGGAACCGGCCCTTGCTTGGATTTGTGTTCTTGGCCACATATGACACAAATCTACACACTGAGGAAGGGAGACGAACTCAAAGAAGCTTCTCAACGCAATGTTCATAGCCTTGTGTTACAAGAACCTTTCTCCCTTGGGCACAGGGCACGGGGCACTGTCTACCTATTCCTTCTAAGGTTCTAATGACAAAGCAAAGTTGTATTCCACTAGCATTCTTCCTGGGGAACCCGAGTTTACAGGAGTACTTACAGATCATGGGTGAATGGTTACAGGCAGGAGTGTGAAGCCCTCCAAAGCAGCTGCACTGAAAAGTTTTGCCCCATATGGATGATGGCTCCCCACAGCCACACAAATGAGGCCCTCTTATCTTCATCTTCCCCAGCCTATATCCACTAACCCCTCCCCTAGACCCCAGAACCCTGAGCAATTAGGGCAGAATTGCATACAGCTGGTTGGCAGGAGTGCCTGGATAATCAGGTGAGGATCCCATGATGCTCCCACCCCCATCCTTCTATGAGTGGGTGTTTACAGTCATCAAACCCAGCTGTGATCCCAGAAGGCACTGCTGAACTCCCCGAGATGGCAGCTTTTTGGCTTCAAGGCTGTTGCTGTACAACAGTGATTCTCAGCCTTCCTGATGCTGCAACCCTTTAAATCAGTTCCTCATGTTATGGTGACCCCCCCACACCCCAACCATAAAATTGTTTTCGTGGCAACTTCATAACGGTAATTTTACTACTGTTATGAATCGTGATGTAAATAGGTTTTGGAGGTAGAAGGTTGCCAAAGTGGTCTTATCGTGATTTAATAAGGATTAGGGGAAACAGATAGGCTGAATAGATATTTATTCAGGGAGAAATAACTTACAACAGAGACAGATGAACACCAGCATGTTTCTGGTCCCAAGGATGCCTCCGGATGCTCCTAAAGAGCACTGGGGGAGGGGGGGCTTCCCTGACCTAGTTTTTCCAGGTCTTGTCTGCCCCTGTCCCCACCCCCCAATGGGCGTGGTCAGTGCCACAGGTGCCGACAAACTGAATATTCACTACAGGGTCTCACAAGGTTGAGAACCACTGCTATCCATCTGTCTGTCTGTTTCTTTCTCATTCACTTGTCCATCTAACAGACTTTTAGTTACCACATAAATCTGAGTAGTTGCCATCTACCAGATTCACTTTGGATTCTGGAGACATTTCAATGCACAAAACAAGGTTCTGACCTGGAAACCGCTAGTGAGTGGCGTCTGGGAGAAAGGTGTTCATAGTATTAACTTTCAACAGCACACGATAAGCTCCGTTACCTGCATTACTTCATTTAGTCTTATTCCTTCTATGTTTTTAACATACCTATGAGTCATCAGGGATTTTTTTTTCTTTAACTCAGGGGTCTTACTATTTAGTCCTGGCTGGCCTGAATCTTGCTACATAGACCAAACTGATCCTGAACGCTCAGAGATCTGCCTGCCTTTGCACTGGGACTGAAGGCATGAGCTAGCACACTCAGCTCATCTGGACATTTTAAAACATAGATAATGTTTAGTGATGAGATGGAGTGAGGGATTCTGCGATTCTGAGTGATGCCCATGTGAGGAGTTCTAGAATTTCACTCTACTGAGGACTGACAATTCCAGCGATCCTGTGTGGAAGTTAAGGGCCTAGGACTTAGACAGATTCCCCGACAGGCACACAAATAGGGAAAGGGGCCCCATGACTAGATAATAGAGATGGTGAAAGTCTAAGGTGACCAGCTTCTTCCTCAGCCTCCTGACCTGAGGTAAAAGCCTACCTACTTAAAAAACAAAGACCTGGTAGGCTTTCTCCCCCATCAGTAGGGTCCCCCTGTCTGAGGACCAGTCTGACAAGTTTGATGCCAGACCAGAATGTGTGTGCTCCAAATGTGTGGACCTGTCAGCCTTCCTGGCTTTGTTCAAACAGTGCAACCCTAAATTGGGGGAGGAAGACTCCCCTCAAAGACCCTTACAACTCTCATTCCTCAAGGAGAAACCCCATTTCCCGCTCTACTTTATAGGAGGTCATTCTCTGCCTGTGCCTTGCTATGTGTATATATTTCTTCAGCTCTAACAAAAAGCCTTTCTTTGCTAGAAGATTCTGTTTGCTGTGAGAATTCCCCAACTGCCACCTGTTGTGCCTAAGATGTTTTCCCTGCCTTTAAATTTTTTTTAACTGGAAGAGAAAAATAAATCCAATCAAGACACCTGTTACCGCAGGTTGTTCCCGCCGGCTGCAGCGGGTCCTGCCGCCATGGTCCCACCACCACGTGAGCCCAAAATAACATTCAAGAGACTCTGTATTTGATACAATCCTGTTGGCCAATGACTATCATTGTTTATGTGCTAGCTTTGTCTTAATTATTAACCCATTTCTACTTATCTAAGTATTTCCACGTGGTTATCTTATCCGGGAGCTGCAGCCGGCATCTTCTTTCTTTCAGGTCTACATCTCAACTCCTCCCTACTCCTTCCTCTTTCCTTCTCCTGGTCTCCTAGCTCCGCCTATCTTGTTTCCTATTGGCCACAGAGCTTTATTAACCAGTATGAGAAACATATATACAGAATAACATCTCCTATCAGACACCCCCTAAACAATAAGGTAAAAGAAGGAGCTAGTGTGGTCTGCACCAAAGAAAAAGAAACCAGCGTTGAGTGCAGTTACATAATTCAACTCTCACATCAGGAGTAAGGTGATAGCTGACCCACCAGCTCCATAAAGCTGAGTTTGTACACAACACTTCCCCCCTCAAACAGAAATGACATGCACATGACAAGACTTGCACAGGTCCTGAGGCACAGGAGGGTCTATGATGTGACACAACTGTCCCTAGTCTCCACTTCTGCTACAACCTGCACCTGTGCCCTTGTGGGGACGTTGCTGCCCTCAGTTGATAGGGAGAAGGTCCAGGCTGGGCTTAGAGATGGCTGTTAGATATATAGAAAACTGGCCAAATGTACAGTTCGATATTGATTCATGAGCAGCGCCCAATGGTTCAGCTCGGGTAATGGTCCTAAAGGAACACAGGAAAAGTGACTGGCAGGAAAACTTGGGGGAAAGATAGGTGAACTGACCTCTCTGAATGGGAAAAATATAAAGATAACTGTCTCACATACACACCAAAACGTGACTTCAGCAGCAACTTTAATAGCTAAGAGGACAGGATGAACTCTCTGTTCTTGAGACTTCACTTATCCTCTTTCCCAAGCCATCCCATCATCACCCAGTGAGCTCAGAAACTAAATGGCTACAGCAGTAGGGGTGGACTCAGCAACATGGACTTCAACTTACCAGATCAAACATACTGTGAGCATTGCTGAGGTCCCAGTTAGCCAACATCAGAGACCAGCTCTGAGCCATTCTCTGGGGTAATCCACCAGTTCCTAGCAACCGGCTGAGTCTGTCCCATCATTTCCAGGTCCACTGTAGGAAACACAGCATTATATCACTGCTAGAATTGATGTTTACTGTGGATATGGATTTGCCTTCTCTGAGTGCAATGCTTCTGACATCTATGGACTTAGAGAAACTTTACTATTGATTGCCAATCTATTCCACACAGTATCACTTCTGACCCAGGAACACAAATCACACAGAAAGAACAGCAATATGTCCATGGTCATGGAATTCCCTAGTCTTGTGTTCCACACTATCCTCAAGCGTCTGGTTGATAGAGACCTATCACTCTGTCATAGTACCAGCAAGGTGGCAACACCTTTCAAGGCCAGTCTATGGCCATCAGTATCCAATACATGGAGTTTTTTTCCTCTCATACCCAGGATTTATCAGTCTAAAAACTCAGGAGATAGGAAAAGAAGTGACACCATTCACCATTACCCTGGGTAACCTACTAGCAAGGTTTTTGTTTCCTGTTCCCAATACTTTATGCTTTAGTGGCCAAATAGCCTTAGCAAGAGAGAGAGAGAGACGGAGACAGAGACAGAGACAGATCCACCAAGAGACGCAATAATGAGTCCATTCAGCTGGATGTCAAAGTTGTTACCCAGCCACTGGATCTCCTCATACTTCAGAGTCAACTGGCTAATAAGAGAATTAAGGTGCTGGAGGTGGTGGGATAACTAGACTGCTACTCTACAGTGGATATAATAAAAGGTATGTGCCAGGGGGTTCTTTAGGGCATCTCTCAGTGTTGTCGTACTCTGTGACTCAAATCAATGGAAAATGACAGTAACCCAACCTAGGAAGAACTATGAATGACTCAAACCCTTTGATCATGAAGGTCTGGGTCACTACCAGGAAAAGTCATGAACAATTAATTTGCTTGCAGAAGGCAAAGGGTAAAAATGGAATGGATAATTAAAGGTGATAGCTACAAAATTCAGCTATACCATATGACCAGTTACATAACTCAGGACTATAACTGTCATGACTATTTTCTCCCTCTCTATTTTGTCATAAACAAGTTGGGTATTTATGTAGATATATTTGTATATACACATAAACACTATATTAAATAAAGCAAATGTTTTTGTTTTCTTCATTTATTCCTTTATCATGCAGCATAGATAAATTCACGTGGTATTAAAGTATTGTTAATTTTACATTGTACTATTAAATTGTGGGACATTAATGAGAAAAAGCCATGTTTGCCAAAGATTTATTTCATCTTCTAGGGAAAGAAATGTGTTATTGAATATACACAGGTCAATTTTATAATTTCAGGTCAAGTTATGACCTGATGCCTTATTTGAAGAGTAAGTACAATTGTTTAAAATGCTTCTATATGACAGGTCAACAGAGGTGGACCTAAGGCTATATTTCAACTTGACAGGGCTCAGGGATGTCCCAGTAGCTGGTAAAATATGAATGGTGTCAATGTGGTTGTTTCTACAAGAGGCCAGTGTTTTCAATAAAGATCACCTCCATCAATATAAGTGGCCATCACCCTGTATACCAAAGACATGGGTAAATTCAAAAGACAGAGGAAGGGGTTCGCATTCCATCTTCCAGAGCTGAACATCTGTCTTTTCTGCCTAATGCACCAGAACTCCAGGTTCTTGTATCGGCTCTGAAACCTCTGGCCTCAGAATCAATTTTATTCCTAGCTTTGCAGTTTGCAAGCAGCGTATTCTGCAAGTTCTCAGCCTCTACAGTCATATGAGCCAATTTCCATAAATCTCACAGGTTCTTTGTCTCTGGATATCCCTGACTTACTAGTCCTACCATGTTGCAAATGCTAGAAATGACTACAAATCCAAACTTAGCACCACCCTCTCCACATGCCAGGTTTAACTTGCCATTTTCTCTACATGCCAGGCTTAGCTCACCACCCTCTCCACATAATTGCAGAGCAGGTCATTGGCCTAGAAAAGCTACAGAAGACTTCTCAAAGGAGGGGTTTTGAGCAACATGAGGGCCTCATGTCTTAATGTAGATCTAGCAAAGCATTCTTTAACTAGGATTTCTTTCCGTGGCCTAATCAGACAACTATCCCCACTCCTACCTGTCTGCCATGAACATTTAATAATATGGATACACTACATATTTGCTTATGAGCTCTGGCCATTTGGAGTTCCACAAATCATTACATTGACAGTTGTTGGTCTTTCTGTTTGTTTTTTTTTGTTTGTTTGTTTGTTTTGTTTTGTTTTTTTACACATACTTCATAGTCAATTTTCATCTCATTGGAAACAATGCTACCCTAGTTGAGAATTCATGGTCTAGCACACACTATTTACCAGTAGCATTGATTTAACAGAATCAAAAACCTTCAGGATAAAAATAGTTTAAAGGACATTTACTTTTCTGTGGGAACCTGGCTGAGTGGCTAGCTACCCTTTGCTTAGACACTTGGAGCCATGAGGAGCTCAGCATCTCAGTAGATTCCTCCATTCATCTTTGTAGAAAGTTTTCTCATACTGAGAGCCTGAATCTGGCATACCAGATACTATTTTCATTTTTATTTGGTTTGACTTCTACCCCTTGTTACCAAACAGAAGACACTTTTGGCTTCTGTTCCAAGAATTCAGATAGTAATTGTGTTCTTGTGAGGCACACTCTTTCTTATGATGCGCCTGATATAAACTTCTAGACTTTAATTTTCTAACAGTCAGGTGTAAAGGTTTTCTATCATTTTGTAAAAAGAAAATGCCCACCATCCTAATTCAACCTACTGTTAACTACACTTTTTCACTTTGCTTTTCAGAACTGGTAAAAGTGGTAGGAATAGGAATGAGAAGATCAGGGTTGAACATTTCTCATCTATGTATTTATTTAAGACAACAAGTAACCAACTCTGCTTTCCCAAAATCTCCTCAGTTATTCTCTCCCAGGTACAGATGCCTAAATTGAATGCTGGGGAAACAGCCATCCCTGGGATAATCAAGAAGAAACCAGAAGATCAATTAGCTTAGGTCAGCCTTAAGCCTTTCACCTAACATTTATAGAAGCAATAGGGTACATATTAGAGATCAGGATGGAGTAAAAAAAGAAATTTGTTATGAAGAAGAAGCCCATGCAATCTAGAAGCTGAGAAGCTCCAAACTTAAGTCAGCAAACTGGAGAGCCAGTCATTTAGTACCAGGGCACAGGCAGGAAAGACTGGCACCCTAGGTCAGCTTGGCATCCATGTTCCAGGTCAGCCTGCTGTCTTGTGCTACTGAAGCCTTCAAGTGATACGCCCCGGCCAACCGGGTCAAGGCTGGTTTGTTGTATGAAGTCTGAAGAGTCAAATAAAACTATCATCCAGAAACATCCTTACAGGTTTGCCCAGAACAGTACATGACCAAACGTCTAGGAAACTCATGACCTAGTCACATGGACACATAAATGGTCATCTACAAGGTCTTAAATTTCAACTTCTGCTTCTTCTGCTATCATCCGATGTAGGGGTTGAGGACATAGCAGGACAAAGCGATGTCAATGAAAAAGTTAAAACACACCAAACCACAGGCTAGCTTATCCTCCCCAAGAAACAGAGGTGTTTCCCATTGGCACATGTGTAAATATAATTGAATTTTATTTGCTGTATTAATGGTTTTTAGTTTTATCGGTGCTCTTACTGTTCAAAGCTTGTATAAAAACAAGTCATTTGCAGCATTCTTCACTGCTCTTAACTCAAGGCAAAGGTATACATTTACAAAAAGGTCTCCTTTTTGTTTACCAATTCTGGGGTACATGGTGACAGCAGACCATAGCATAGGGCTGGGTGTCAGGGGCCTAACTCTGAATCTACCAATCTTGCCACTATACCAACATTCCTCGGTTTTCTCATTCGTAACATCAGGAGGAACACACAGTTTCTCATTCGTAGTATTTGTAGGAGGATGGAATGAGCTAATGAGTATTGGAAAGCTTTCCCACACTCTGAATCATTATGTTAATTTTGGCCTGCATCTTCTCACTGCAGAAAAGACAATGCTGTCATAAAAATAGCACCATGTGCATTTACTTTTGCTACTGTAATGAATTACTATAAACTTAGTGGTTTAAGGGGCTGGAGAGATGGCTCGGCGGTTAAGAATACTTGGCTGCTTTTGCAAAGGACCCAGGTTCAGTTCCCAGCACCCACATGGTGGTTCACAACAGTTCTTAACTCCAGTTCTGGAGGATCTAGTGCCCTCTTCTGGCCTCTGTGGGTGTCAGGCACACACACAGCACATATACATACATGTGGATAAAATACTCAAAAGCATAAATGAAGTAAATATTTTTTTAAAGGAGTGTAGTGGTGAAAACAAGGCAAATGAGGTGTGGAGATGAAGCGCCATGTAAAGTTGCTGTTGCTCAAGCATAAGAATTTGAGTTTGGATTTGCAGAACCCATACGAGGCCAGATGAGGTGATACACACCTGTGAGCCCACTCTTCTGTGGCAATATGGGAAGCTCATGGGCCATCTAGCCTGCTTTACACAGTGGTGACAAGAGACCCTGAAACAAAGCAGAATGTGAGGATGACACCCAAGGTTGTCATATTCTTGTGTGTGTGTGTGTGTGTGTGTGTGCGCGCGCACACACACACACACACACACACACACACACACACACACACACACACACGGAGGGTGTAAAAAAAAAAGAACTCACAGATGTATTACCATATACAGAACTAAAGGTCAAAAGTCCAAATGGTTATCACCAGGCTAAAAAGAAGGTATCAGCCTGCTGGCAGTTTTAGCTTCCACAGACACCCACAGTTTGTGACCCTAGTCTCCATCTTCAAAGTCAATAATATTGGATCACATCCTTTTCACCCCACCATGTATCTCTCTAGTTTTCTCTTCCTTTTCCATTTTCCTCTTATAAGGACCTGTGTTTGTTTTAAGGGAGCAGGTACACAGTCTAGAGTATACAGTCCTTTACTGTGAGGAAGGGCTAGCAGCCAGAGTAGGCCAGTCAGTGAGGGTACAATCTTCGTCAGTGACTTCTCATGAGGCACCAACAATCAAGCAGAGGCCTGACTGGAACCAGATGGTGACATATGTAGGCCAGCTAGTCCCTAGGTCTCAGTAGATGCACACCTTCCAAAATAGTATGACTAGCTGGGAGCCGTGTTAGCCACAACTAATTGATCAAAAGAGGGACATATTACATTTAAATATAACAGGTCCCTTGTGATTTACCGGGACCAGCATAAAAAGTTGGGCTAGTTTCCCCATCTCACGCTCAACAGAATAGGAACATCAATTCCCTGCAAAACATCTCCCCTTTGTGATGAGACTTAGTATAGTCCCAGACTCTGGGGATTCAGACACGAGATGCTCAGACAGGGGCATAATTCTTAGCACATTTTGTTTACTCATTTCTAACGTAAGTTCAGATTTTAAAATATCGCACCTACAAAACTCATTATATCAAGGCCCTGGTGAGATGGCTCAGCAGGTAAAGAACATGCCACCTAGACTGGTGACCTGAATTCTATTCCTGGGACCCATGTGGCAGAAAGAAAGCACTGAGAACTGAAAGTTTTCCTCTGATTTCCAAGTACATGCTGTGGCACTGACACCCCTCCCATTCACAAAATAAATAAATGCATAGATAGATAGATGATGGATGGATGGATAGGTAGGTAGATAGATAAAATAAAGTAAAAAGTTATAACTTATTTCTCTGATGAGAAAAGAAATGGCAATTTTTGAAATCTTCAAAAGCATTCATTCCTATTTTTAAAATTTATTTGGAAAACGTAAAAACATCAATAGAAAAAATGATTTTTTTAAAAGTCTACAACCCAAGCCTTCACAATTACTGTTACATATTGATATATCACCTTCAAACTTTTATTTTGCATTTTCCACTTAATTTGATACAAGCATTAATGCTGCTAAGCATGGTTTGTTTTATTTGTTCTTTTGTTTTTCAAGACAGGGTTTCTCTGCGTAGCCCTGGCTGTCCTGGAACTCACTCTGTAGACCAGGCGGCCTTGAACTCACAGAGATCTGCCTGCCTCTGCCTCCCAAGTGTTGGGCTTAAAGATGTGTGCCACAAGGCCTGGCTGTGCTAAACATAATTATATCAGCATTTCAAAGTTATAACCTCTGTAAATTCAAGCTGTAATGCGGTGTACAACTAAATTGCTTCAGGGTAATAATTTATTTGGCCATTTACTGTCAGAAATTCGATTTATTAAACATTATGAAGGACACTGGATCATAAATGTCTTTTGTCATTCACAGCTGTTTATATCTCTACTTCCTTAGGTGAGGTGCTTGGAACTTTTGGGCCAAGGGGAACAAATAAATCCAAAGTTGTTGACGCATGCTGTCTAATGGCGTCCTCACAGTAGCAGGCCGTGTGTATGCCTTGCAGCAGATACCAGGGCTTCTTTCAACGCCTCTGTGCCGGCACTGAGCATCCTCATTCTTCCCTCAGCTAATTTGTGCTTGAAACAAGCGTCTCATTGTCCACACGAGCATCTCTTCTGGAGCATGTGTGCATCTAAACGTTTCGTTCATGTGTTTGCCTGGCAGCTGTCTGTCCCCATGTGTGTACTGTCCTCACGTGAAGGTCATTCATTTTTCTCAAACCTGTTTATGAGTGCACAGCTCAATACAAGAAATCATAGATTTCAACAGGTCCTTGGAAATTCTTTCTCTTCTTATCTAGCCTGAAGTTTCTTGGTCCTTATTAGATTCCTCTCAGGGCTACTATTACCCAGTTCTCCTCAGAACAGGCGCTCTTTGCCTGTCGCTACCTGCTCTGTGGGTTTCAAACGGTTTCTCTGGGCCAGCTCAGTTATCAGGGCAGGACACCCTTCCTAGGACCAGATATCCCTAGCCCTTCCCATCACACCACTCCTGCTTTTCTTCTGGTGATTCCCTGCTAATTTGAGTCCTTCAGTTTCTTGAGAGAGAAGAGTGGGCCAGCCAGCTGCAGCAGGTCAGGTTGTTATTTCTGAGGTGAGCATTCCACCCCTCCTAGTTCAAGCTGGTGCATCGCCTCCTGTCATGGTCCTTGGTGCCTCTGGCTTACCCTTGCTCCGTGATGTAAACTGGCCATTGCTTTTGATGACTTCCTCTGGAAAAGGAAAGTGGACTTCAGCTGTCCCCTTTTATGGTAATATTGTTGCAATTTTCTACTTTCTTTTCATCCTGTGACATTTTATTGGCATCTGTCATCAGCTCGTTTTCTCCTTGAATACATTGATGTAGTGTGTAGGGTGACACATTCAAACCATGTGTTTATTCTTCACTGTGGAGACACACACTCTTTCCTGTCTTTACTCATAACTTTTCTTTTCTTTTCTTTTTTTTCCTATCTTCAAAAGCATTCTTTCTCTCTTATCAGTATCCAAAATAAGCAGTACCATTTCCAAAATGAGCTACAAAGATGGGAAGCAGCCTAATTTCCAGAAGCTCCCATCCTATCACCCTATCCCCTCCTACACTGACTGGCCTGGCAACATCCCAGCTAAGAAAATGCAGCCAGGCTGCTCAGTGAAAGTTGGGATAAAGAAAACAGTGAAAGAGGAATAATTATAAGTTAATATTAAAACACACAGGCAGATTACATAGACTAAAAATCTCTTAATCTAAAATGCTCGGGACAGAAGTGTTTTGGATTTCAATTTTTATTTAGATTTGGGATTAACACCTAATGATATATCTTGGGGATAAGACCCAAATGCATATATATACCATAATCCATATTGCCTGGTGGTAATCTTACACAAGCATTAATTACATTTATCATAGGAAACATGAGTACTATGGAATTTTCAGAGAAAGAGTGGAGAAGTGGGGGGGAAGAGAGAAAGGAAAGAGAGAGAATATGAACATGGTTGAATCAATTATGTGGAAAAATGCAAAATAAAAGTTTGAAGGTAATATATCAATATGTAACAGTAATTGTGCATGCTTGGGTTGTAAACATTTTTTTTTAGAAATATCTTATTGATCATTTTAAGTTTTCTAAATAAACTTTAAAAATAGGAATGAATATTTTTGAAGATTTCAATAATTTCCATTTGTTTATCAACTTCAAAGTCATCAGAGAAATCGGATGTAATGAACTTTTTACTTAATCTAACTATCTATTTATCTATCTATCTATTTTGTGCCACAGCATTTCTTGGAAGTCAGAGGAAAATGTATGGGTGTCAGTGTTCTCCTTTTACCATGTGGGTTCCAGAAATAGAATTCAGGTCATCAGTCTAGGCGGCACAATCTTTGCCTGCTGAGAGAGAATGACCACTGAACCATCTGACCATTGCGATGTCATACACCAGCAGAGTTCTCATTTTAAACACAGCTGCTTTGTGAGACACGGAGTGTATCTAAGAACACACCCAAACACATCCTGAATCTTCTGTACATTCACTTTAAAGAATAACAAAAACCTAGAGTTAAGGCATATGGATCAGCTTTCAAACAACCAACACTGTTTAGTCCTAGAAAAGAGCAAATAACTGTAAAAGGAAAGTGAACAAAAATCCAAGATGTATATCACTGTGGGAGACAGAGGTCTTCAAACAGGAAAGAAATTCTAAAACACCATCTGTGTGTATTACAGAATCACATTAGAGGTAATAATAGAGCATGTTATTGCTTCCAATGTTAGTCCCAGGAACAAACTATAAATTAGATCCTGTTTTATTTAACTTGATGTTTTCTCAACCTATTTAATTCTTTCCTATTTGGCAAACTTTCTGAACTTGGAAGACAGTTTGAGGAGAAAAGTAAACAGTGCTATTACTATTCCTGGACAACATGAGCAACTTTAGATTATTGTTATAACTTCTAAGTCAAATGTTTTCTTACAGTTTTATGTATTCTTCTTTTATATGTATGGGTGCTTCACCTGCATGTATGTTTGTGCAACACATGTGTGCAGTGTCCACAGAAGCCAGTAGAAGGCACAGATCCTATGGAACTGGAGCTAAAGGTTGTGGGCTGCCAGGCAGGTGCTAGGAACTGAACCTGTGTCCTCTGAAAGAGCAACAAGTGCTCTTAACCACTGAGCCACCTCTTCAGCCTCTAAACTAAACTTTTAAGTCCGGATGTTAATGCTATTTGTAATTTGCTTGTTTGTAAGGTATGTGACCATATTTTTAGATACCTTTCACAACCCTGCTTACAAGTGGGAAAAACACATTTCATTGGTATCCATGTGTTTCATATAGCTCTGTTTTCTGATACTAGGAACCCCATAAACCCTGCAGGTGAATCTCCAAACCTCTTTTAGAATAGGATTTACATTTAAAAATAAGTAATGTTTCTTCTAAGGTCCATTTCTTCCAAGACTGATAAAAGGTTTTAAAGAAAATAGATTTCCACATAAGATGGCAGAATTGATGCTTCCTCTCCATGTGACTCAGAACAAAGGAAATATAGAAGCTACTGCAAAGACAGAAGGAAAAAGGCTCTTCAGAAATCCACAAAGGGGACACAAAAAGACAGACTAGTGGTCCTACTCATAGGACAAGCCTAGAGCCAAGCCAGTTGCAGGTTTTGGATGATTTTTTTTTCATAGGGCAAAGTCAGTAATGGAGAGGAGATCAATCCAGAGATTCAAGAGGATTCAGAAGGCAGCAGCTATCAGGGAATAACCCAAAAGTTGACAAGCCAGAATTTAACAAGGGTGAAAGGTATCCCAGTAGGAAATTGTGTGTGTGTGTGTGTGTGTGTGTGTGTGTGTGTGTGTGTGTGTGTGTGTGTGTGTGTGTGTGTGTGTCCTGTAGTGCGGGACAGGCATGGGGAAGAGGGACACAGGCTGACCATTCAAAGAGTGAAGGCAGCTGGAGACTCAGCTCAGGCACAAAGTAGACAGGGAAAGAGATTCCCGTGTTTAGTGGCTACATTATCTTGTCAGTTGAGAATAATCCTAGAGTTCGATAGCTCTAGGCCTGAGATCAGTGAATTGAACAACCTCAGTAGCAAACTACCTGCCATCCACAATACAGAGTACATGCTGTTTGCAGTGACAGCTAAGAACTCAACATCCACTCTGCGTGGCATTTTTATCTGTGGATTTTCATGAGGATGATTCCTCCATAGGCTGTACTGTCTAATTGATAATAATAATGTTAACTACTGAAGAATGTTGATTAAGGGAAACAGTTGAGTCCCCAGGAGCCAGGCTTGCTCTAATTCTCTTAATGCTGAAAGATGCAGTCACAGGTTTCGGTGTACATCATTAACTGAAAAAAGCTTCAAAATAACTCCAGGTTTGACCAGATGCTTTGCTAATAGTCTTAAGACAAATAACCCCAGAAAACAATCTAAAGTTCACAAGGACACATAGTTGAGTTGTCTGATTCATTAAGCTAGGGTTGAAAATACACACAGCCTAATTGTTGCTAGCTGATGCTCTTTCCTTGCTAGGTCTGATTCATAATCAAAGGTGATGATTAATTCCTTGTACCTATTCCTGACCTCAACTTTCTGATACAAGAAACTATTGATGAATGGGTGTACACCCTAAAGATTCAAAGTTCAGCTGCCTGACTTTTTTTAATGTATAAAAGTTCAGGTTTGTGATTCCTTTAAAATTCATTATAAGATTACCTTTCAAGATAGATAATTAAGTGGTTGATTCTTTGTAATTGAAATATGCAGTCTGCCAACGAAAGAGTTGGCTGTAAAAAAATACTTTCTGCTTGCTCATGATCTGTTAATCCGTTAACAACTTACTTAAATGTAAATGTATGTAGGTTATTAGGTTGACTTTGTTTTCAATCATATAAGGGAGATAAAAACATGTTTTTACCTGTATTCATTAAAATCATTCACTTAAAAAATAGAATGTAACCACATTGTAATTTCTATATTGCCTGAAAGATTTTGTTGAGGTATATAAGCTGTAAAAGAAAGTATATTGAAGGATAATAATGGAAAATAAAGGAGGAAGCCATTAAGAGATTGTGTGATTGTCTTTTTCCCTAGTCCCTTCAGATTAAAAAAAAAAAAGTATAGTTTAAGCTGAAGCTGAAGCTGTGGATTTCCCTTTGAGCCTGTGCTGCTTGTAGGCTGACCCCAGACAGCCATAATATTTTGAACACATTTTCCCCTCTCCCAACTCCTCCAAGATCCTCCCTAGCTGCCTTAACACCCAACTTTATGTTCTTTTTTTTCTGTTTCAAAAAAAATCCAAGAAACACAAAAATGAAAATCAAAACCAACAAGACAAAAATTCAAAAGCAAAGTAAAATCACTCTAAAAGTCCACAAAAATATCATTGAGTTCATTTTGTGTTGGTTGACCACTCTGGAACTTGGGGTCTGCCCTGACATATGGTTAAAATAACCAATGAGACTCTATTGGAGAAAACAGATGTATGAACCAGGGTTCTCTAGAGGACCAGAACTGATAGAATGAATATATATATATATATATATATATATATATATATATATATATATATATGCGATTTATCAGAGCAGCTCACAGGCTGTGGTCCAGATAGTCCAACAATGGTTGTCTACCAATAGAAAACCCAAGAATTCAGTAGCTGTTCAGTCCACAAGGCTAGATGTCTTAGCTGATCTAGGATATATACCAGATTGTTGAAAAATAAGGCTCTAATGCCAGTGAAGGAATGGACTTGCTAGCCAAAAGGAGAGTAAGCAGGCAAATAAAGCAAGCTTCCTTTTTCGGGTCCTTTACTTAGGTTTCCACCAGAAGGTGTGACCCAGATTTAAGATGGATCTTCTCACCTCAAAAGACCCAGATTTAGGGTGGGTCTTCCCACTTCAGATGATTTAATTAAGAAAAATATCTCACAGATGTACCCAGCTGCTTGGGTTTCAATTAACTACAGTTATAGTCAAGGTGACAACAACTAAGAATAGCCATCACAAATGATTTTCCCTTTGCCATGGGCTATCATGTGTAAATAGCTTCTTGGGGAGGGGTGAGACTTCATGTCTACTTTCCCTTCTCACTGTTGGAACCTTATAGGTTTTGTGTGTGCTGTTACATCTCTACAAGTTCATATACATATCAGTCCTGCTGGAAGACACCATACCTTGCAGTCATCCATCACCTCTGGCTCTTAAAATCTTTCTGTCTCCTCTTCCACATAGATCCCCTAAGCATTGAAGAAAGGGTTTTATTAAGACATCCCATTTAGGACTGAGTGTTCCAAAGTCTCTAATTTTCTGCACTTGTTCAATTGTGGGTCTGTCTTAGTCTTTGTTGTATTGTTGTGAAGAGATACCATGACCACTGCAACTTATAATTTTGGGTTTTCTTACAGTTTCAGAGGTTTAGAACATGATCAACCAGGCAGAAAGCATGGAGCATACAGGGTTCTGGAGAAGTAGCTGAGAGTCCTACATCCACATCTGCAAGCAACATGAAGAGAGACAGAGCCTCTGGCCTTGGAATGGGCTTTTTGAAACCTCAAAGCCCACCCCTAGTGACAAACTTCCTCCAACAAAACCATACCTCCTAATCCTTTCAAATAGTGCCACTCCCTGGTATCCACACATTCTAATCTATGAGCCTTTGCAGGCCATTCTCATGCAAGCCACCACAGGGTCTCTGTGTTAATTCCCATCTATTGCAAAAAGGAGCTTCTCTAATGAGGGTTGAGTATAGAAGTATATTATCAGGAGTCATTTAATTTCTATGTTCCTTTAGCAGAATAATGGTATTCAGTTTTTTTTCCTAAATCTAATACCTACCTAATTTTAGATTTTTGGCCATTTTAACATTGTTAAGTATGGGTTTCATCTCATGGAGTGGCCTCAGATCCAATCAGAAAGTTGTTGGTTACTTCCATAATATTAGTGTCATTATTGCTGGTTACTTCCATAATGTTTGTGCCATTATTGCGCCAGTGTACTTTGCAGGCAAGTTACTGCTGTATGTTGCAGGGTTTGTAGCTGGTGATGTTGATGATTACTTTTCTTCTCTGGTAGTATGTATAGTACATTCTAACAACATGAATGCAAGTCAGTACAGGTGAGGCTTCTAGTTATTGACCATTTTATTTTTTTAAAAAAAGGCTCATGTTTGCATGTCGTGCCCTCTCAAATTTATCTGATAGTTTTAAAGTTTCTCTTTGAGATTTAATGTTGTTTTTTGGTTTTGTTTTTGTTGGCACTATGCAGACTTGACTGTCCTGGAACTTGGTTTGTAGCCTATACTGGCCTGGATCTCACAGAGATCTACCTGCCTCTGCCTCCTGAGTACTAGGCTCAAATGTATGCACCACTACAACTGGTTATCTTGCTTTGTTGACTCCTACCCTATCACATTCTTCTATACCATTCTTCCTTTCATTTGTTTAACCTTGTTCTCCTATACCTATCACACTTCTTTTATCTCATCTACTTCTCCCTTCCACATTTACCATAAATAAATTTTAACCTTTTGAAAATTTTTATTTTTAATTATGTATGTGTGTGGGGTATGTACACATGAGTGTGGGTGCCTACTGAGATTGGAGACATCAGATCCCCCTTGAAGCTGGAGTTACAGGTAGTTTTGAGCCATCCAATGTAGGGCCTGGGAACTTTTCCCAGGTCCTCTTCAAAACTAGTACACACTTTTGACTTCAAAGTTATCTCCAGCCTAATAACTTTTAACTTTATCTAACACCCAACACTGTCTTTGCCATTTTCAGTTTTATGATGATTGCTTATGTGTTAGTGGGCCTTAACTGATTTAAGTGTATTTCTCTGTCTTTTATAGCTTGAAATTGTTCTGATTATGGTATTTTGTTTTTTCTCTCTGAACAGTACTGTGGAAACTGTGCCCTCAATAAATGGCTACTCATAAGAAAATTGCCAAATAAAGACAAAAGGACATCTAGAGCAACAGACCCTCAAGCCCCAATACAGAAAACACAAGAAACATGAAAGGCAAGGAAACAGCTACTCCAGGGGATCATGACACTTCATCCACTGACTCAAAGATATCAAGAGAGGTAAAATGCCAAAGAAAGATTTCAAAAGACGAAGTAAAAATGATCTGTGGCCTCAAAGAAGACACAAGCAGATGAAATCAACCCATTGCATGACACAGAGGAAAAAAATGTCAAGACCTGCAAGCAAGTAGCTGCCAATCAAGATTGTGGCTTTGTTCTATTCAGCCCTGGACTTAAGCAGAGAGGAGAGGAATGGGTGAGTAAGGTTGTGTACTGTGACAGGACCTGATGGGGGGCATGCTCATGTGAAGTGTTACTGGTGTTTATGTTTCCAATACTCAACAGTCAAGGTACCCTGTGCTCTGCAGGTGTGGTTTATGTGTTGGTACTGATGCTTTGTTTATCTTTCTGATGTGAGTCTTTCATATCATCACTTACATAGGTAAGGGAAGAAAACTACAAAGAAAGAAAGAAAGAGTAAAGAAGGAAGGAAGAGAAAGGGAGGGAGGAAGGAAATGAGTGATATCAAACAAAATAAACTAATGATATATCTCAATATTTCAGACAAACAAGAACAGACCAACCCCAAAACAGTAAAAAACAAACAAATAAATAAAATATAACAACCAGGGCAGTTATTAATGAATTGGAAATTAAAGGATTGATACAATCAATCAAAGAGTTGGTTCTTTGAAAAAAATAATCAAAATGCAGAGGTTCCTATTCAAATTAACCAAAAGATAAAAAAGTCCCAATTAACAGTGGACCATTCCCTCAAAACCATACCTGAGCTCAGATTATACTAAATAATCACAGTAAGAAAAATAGTATAGTGCTTGCACAAAAACAGATGTAGAACCAGAAGAAAATACACAGCTCAAGCTACCTAAGTCAACAAAGGTGTCAAAATGACAGTAAAGAAAAGACAGCATCTGGGGCTGGAGAGATGGTTCTGACTGCTCCTCCAGAGGTCCTGAGTTCAATTCCCAGCAACCACATGGTGGCTCACAACCATCTGTAATGAGATCTGGTGCTCTCTTCTGACCTGAAGTCATACATGCAGGTAGAACTCTGTACACAGAATAAACAAATCTTTAAAAAAAAAGAAAGAATGAAAGAAAGAAAGGAAGAAGGAAAGAAAGGAAAAAGAAAAGACAGCATCTTTAACAAATGGTGCTGAGTAAACTGAATTGCCATGTGTGACAGAATAAAAATAGATTCATAATTCTCACCTTGCACAAAAATCAGTTCAAAATATATCAAAGCCCTTAATGTGGGAAGGACCTGAATCTTTGAAGCTTCTAGAGGAAAAGAAAAAAAAAAAATACAGTTCAAGATACAGGCATATGAAAGGGCTTTCTGAGAAAGGTCCAATATCTCAGGAAATAAATCTAAGGATTAGCAGAGTAAATGAGTTTAGAAAGCTTCTGCACAGCAAAGGGTATACTCACTAGAGTGAAGAGAAACCTTAAGAATGGGTGTGGTGGTTCAAATGAAAATTGCTGCCTTAGGCTCACAGGGAGTTAGTTGTACTACCAAGTGTGGCCTTGTTGGAGGAAGTGTGTCACTGGGTCTCAGATGCTCAAGCCAGGCCCAATGTCTCATTCTCTCTTCCCGCTGACTGCTGATCCTGATGCTACCTCACCAGCACCATGTCTGCCAGTGTGCTGCCTTGCTTCCTGCCATGATGATAATGAACTAAACTTCTGAACTGTAAGCCAACTCCAATGAAATGTTTCCTTATAGAGTTGCAGTGACCATGGTGTATCTCACAGCAATGAAACACTAAGACAGTGGGGAGAGGAACTTTACCATCTATATACCAGACAAGAGATTGATATCTAGAATAGTAATTGCAAAATATCTAAAATTTAATCTCTAGGATGAAGAACTCCAGAAATTAAATATCAAGGACCACATCAACAAACCCAATATGTTGTTGAATAAATATAATAGACAGGCCTCAAGAAGAAATACAGATAGGCAATGAATATTTGAAAAGCTGCTCAACATCTTTAGCCATCAGGGAAATGCAAATTAAAACTGTATTGAGATCCCATCTTACCTTAGTCAGAATGGCTGTCATTATGAAAATAAGTAACTACTGGCAAGCAAGAAAATGTGGGTAAAGGGAAACTGCATTCACTGATGATAGAAATATAAACTGGTAGAGTCACTATGAATATCAGTATGGAGTTTGCTCAAAAAAAAAAAAAAAAAAAGGAGCAGCATGTGATCCACATATACCATTCCTGGACCATACCTGGAGACTGTAACAACCTACCACAGAGGAGATACTGGCATAATCATGTTTATTGCTGCTCTATTCACAATTAGTAGGCTATGGAGCCATCCATGATGTCTATCAACAAATGAATGGGTTAAAAACTTTGTGGTACATATATACAATAGAATTTTATCCAGCTGTATAGAAAAGTGAAATTGTGCCCCTTTCAGGAAGACAGATGGATCAGGGAATAGTTATGTTGAGAGACATAAGCCAGAGTCAGAAAGACAAGCACTGAACGTGTTCTCTCATATTTAATTTCCCTCTGTGCTTAAGTTCCCATGTGTACAAACGTTAGGATGGGGACCATGAGAAAGGAGAAAGAGCTATTAAGTGGTGAGGGCAGGAAAAAGGTAACACAATTCATGTGCTATGAAACCAGACGCAGGACTATTTAGGGTGAGGAAGAGGACCCACAAGGGGACAGAACAGAGGAAGAGCAGAAGGACAGAGGGGGAGATTTCATCTGAATGAAATGCCACAGTGAGCCCTTCCCTTTGCATTCTAATATAAAAAGCAAACTGAAAAATAAAGTAAATATTGTCATACAGGAAAAAAGAAAATCAGAATGAGTAGTGTCAGTTCCTAAACACTTTTTAGAAATAAACAAAAATTCTAAGCTGAGGCCACTGACAAATCTCTTCAACTGTGTACCAAAATATTTCCTCCACTTGCTTTTCTTTTAATGGAGTAATGTAAAACAACACCATCACTAAAGTTCTTTTACATTGAGAGATGTATTTGTGATCTCACAATCAATGAGTTTAAATAAAGTTGATATGTACACACACACACACACACACACATACACACACACACACACACACACACACACACACACACACACACACACACACATATATATATATATATATGTTTCCTACCCATCACAATTTCCTGACATCTCACTTTAAATGTTAGACATCCTACCTGGTCTTGTCTCTAGAAAGCAATGTGATTGCTTACATGCAGGCCATAGTGTTGAGTTTACAGACAGCCCTCTGTCACAATGGAGTATCTTGGGTGAAAGCTAACTAGCTTAATTATTAATGGTGACTGTTGAAGTATCCCCTGAGAAAGGCAAGCTTCTGGCCAGGTGTACTGAGGTAGGAATTCTTGCACTCAAATTTGTCAATCATCAATACAGTGCCTACTGCCCCACAAAATGCAGAATGAGAACAAAGAGATTCCTATTTTACTCTTACTACTTGAAGCATTGTCAGTTCTGCAGAAATAAGTGAAGGCAGATGAGTTCATGGTAGCCTTGTTTCAGAACAATACCTGTGCTCCCTCATCCTATCAGGAATAATTTCCTGAGCATGAAAATGATAGATCGATTAACCTGTCTCTCCCTCTTTTTTCCTGTCTCTCTCTGTCTATCTCTCCCTCCCTCTCTCTCCTCCCCACCCCCCCTACACACACATGGCCTCTAATGAGGGAAATTCTTCCCTGTTATCAGGAGGAAAAGGATCACCAACTTCAATGAATTTCAAGTCCTTACAGAATGGTGACTGCTACAGTTGTCTTCCACTTCGATATTTAATTCACTAAACCACTAAACAAATATTTATCAAGCTTGATTGTGTTTGTGATTCTGGTAGCCTGTGAAATATTTCTTCCATATAACATAAAACAATGGACCTTTTGCAAATACATCTCTCATGTAGACAAGGAACACATTAAGACCTCATGTTCTTAAGAGCCAATGACAGAGATGAATTGAGCAGTTGATGAGTAACAGTGAGTGCTGACTCAATTGTTTTAGCTTTCTCATCTACTTCTGGTACCTCCTTTCTTCTCTTCCAGGAAAAAATGTCTCTGCAAGGGAATCTTTATTTTATTTTAAATAAATACAATCTTTATTGTATTTTATTTTAAAATACAAAAATAAGACATAGAAAGTATGCCATTTTATATTTATTCCTTTTTTTTATTAAGGCCAGAATAGATAAAAATGTGTTATCTGGTATTTTAGCTCTGGGCCAAAAATATCTATTACTTATATTATATTTTTCTATGGTGTGTTTACTTTTAGTTTTAGTTTTGTTAACTTGTACATTTGTTTATTTTGAGACAAGTCTTATTATGTAGCCCAGACTTGCCCCAACCTCCCTAGTGCTCAGCTTATACATATGTACAGTCTTTTTTCTTTGAAGATAGTTCACTAGAAAATCTTAACTAATCTATTTGATTACTTTGTGTCACTAGGAAACCCCACTTTTTCAATATTTTCCTCCAATGTTGGAACTGCTCCTTAACCTTCAAGCAACCATGAATCTGACTCTGCCAATTTCTACTAGGAAAAAAAAATGTTACTTTCCTTTAATAAGAGCAAAGACATTCACCTACGAAATTCAAAGGCCACCCAATAATAACAAAACCCGAGTTCACAATCACAAAAGAAGTTAGGTTTCCTAAGTAACCGCTGCAGCTGGACCATGGAATAAGGGTTCCACCTCAGCAAATGTGTGGGGAGGATCAGTGTTTTACAAAATCTGATATTTGATTCTCATGGTTTGTCTCTTCAGTTCTGGGCTCCAGCTCTCAGAATCTGTTGCTTGGCTTAACAGTTTTTGTAAACCCATCAGCCATTTTGTCTTCCAATACTATTTTTGGCCCATTGTCCTGGCTAATTTGTTTGTCAAGTTAGCACAAGACAGAGTCATTGGAGAAGAGGGGACTTCATTTGAGAAATGCTCCCACCAGACTGGTCTGTGATGCATTTTCTCAAGTAGTTAGTAATGTAGGAGGGCCTAGCTCAGTGTGGGTGGGTAGGTAGGTGGCCCTGGATGGTTTAAGAAAGCAATCTGAGCAAGTTACCAGAAGCAAGACAGTAAGCAGCATTCCTCTATAGCCTCTTCATCAACTTCTGCCTCCAGATTCCTGCCTGAGTTCCTGCTGATTCCCTTAGCTGATGGACTGACTACAAGTTGTGAGATGAAATAAACCCTTTCCTCCCTAAGTTACTTTTATTGGTCATAGTGTTTCATCATAGCAGTAGAAACCCTCACTAAGACACAGTCTCTATTTGCTCATTAGCCTTCTAGATTCCTTCATGATACACACACATACACACATACATATATATGTATATATATATATATATGTGTATGTGTGTGTGTGTATGTGTGTGTATATATATCATGAGATATATATATATATATGTGTGTGTGTGTGTGTGTGTGTGTGTGTGTGTATAAAATATACATAAAACAGAGCACTGGGAAGGTTGGGGCCAGTCTGGGCTACATAATGAGATCTGTTTCAAAATAAATACATGCATAAGTAAACAAAATTAAAAATAAAGTAAATATATAATAAAAATTATATAACTAATAGATATTTTTTTGACCAGAGGTGAAATGCCAGATAATAATTTTTATCTATTTTGGCCTTAAAAAAAAAGAGGACTAAACATAAAATTATATACTTTATATGATTTATATATATGCATTATGTATATTATATATGTATATATACATTAGCTTTTTCAACTATATAATTATATGTATTAGCCACTCTGATTTTTCTCAAAAATAATTTTAGACAGTATTTTCTGACCCATCTTTCAGTTCTGTCTTTATCTGTATCAATGACATAATACATTTATTAAAAACTTAGATTTTACTATTTTTATTGTACCATATCATTTAGTTCATAATGTCCTACTTAAATTTTTACATTGTTATCCTTAAACAAAATTAAGTGTGCATAGTTTAAGGCCTACTCCTGGTAACTCACCTTCCTGGACCCTCTATGGATCATAGTCTATCGTGTTTAATACACGGTTTTGTTTATGGGTCTTACCATCTTACGTACTGATCAATTTTTTTTATTATTTTATGCTACACACCATGCTCACTAATACTCAGAGAATTGCTTTGTGTCAAGGACATTACATTCCCAACTAATAGGATTAATCAGGGAGCTGAAAGCTCTGGTGGTTGGAGGAGACTCTTTAATCTAGCTTCTGGAACTGAGATGATTAAAACCAAGCTGAATTCTCTAACAGATTCGTGTACTTTGAATTTACCCTTAAGTTTTGAAAATGAACTTTCAAAAGGTAACCTAGATTCAGGCACCTTCATCAGAAACATGTTACATTTCTTGGTGAGACATAAATAAGCTATTTCCCTAGAAAAAGCACCAAGGACAGACCAAAGAAAAAGTTCCGCCCAAGTCCAGTTTGGTGAACCAATGCCTTTGTTGGTCATGAACCAATGCCTTTGTTGGTCTTACTTATAGGTTCATGGGTCATAAAAACAAACAAACAAACAACACACACACACACACACACACACACACACACACACAAAGCTACATCATGGAAAAGCCCATCCCATCAAAGAAGCTATGTTGCAGTCCCATCTACAGTTAATCTATAAACACTAGCAACTTCTAAGACCTGGGGAAGCTGAGAGGTAGAGAGAAGAGGTAGATAGAACCTCCAGAAATGTTCCATCGCTATCCTCCCCACGTTCCTTTCACTAGGAAGTGGTAACAGCCCATTATCGTAATCACCACTGCACTCTTCCTTTTCCAGGAGGAAGCTTCTCTGACGAGAGCTGAACTGATCTATGAGTATAGCAAATGCCATTAGAAGTCATTTTATTGCTAACTTTGTTTATCTATTTGTTTATTAGAACACTAGTATTTGGTTTTACCCTAGGCTTCTGAGCTATCTAGTCTCAGGTTCTTGGTCACCCAAGCAGTGTGGGGTATGGGTTCCATCTCATGTAGTGGGTTTTGACTCAAATCAGATTTCAATTTGTTACTTCACAAGCTTTGTGCCACCATTTTCCTAGATCAAAGGTGTGGCTGAGTTGGTGTTTGTTTCTCCTTTGGTAGCACACAGGGTACCTTCCTGTACCAAAAACACTAGAATGTAGAGGTGAGGGCTTTATGTAGACACCAGTTTGACTTCTCCATCTTCAATGAGTTGTGTAGGTGTTGTCTTCGCAACATGGCCTTGCTCTCAGTTTGTGGAGAGCAACAGCCTGGTAACAATCAAAGTATTGATCTGAGCTGGCTTAAATCAAGTTCGGTGTGGAATGTTCACCACAAGAGTGCCCTGAAGCTATGAGGTTTAGTAAGCACTAGTGAAAGGCTTTACAGTTTCTTAAGAGAATATTTCTAGATATTAATTCAAATATGATTTTGTCTTGTTGTTTGAGAGGATGAAATGCTTCATTTTGTGACTTCCTTGCATTTCAGTAGATTTCATCATTTACTATGCTGACTGGAATTTTATCATTGTTTTAAGTGTCATTCTTTATGAGGTCATTCTGTCTCTTGGGAATCTAAGTCTGGGTAATGACTGTGTTGTTTTTGGTTTCCACTTGTTTGTAGGTAGTCATTTTCTAAATGTTTCTTAAGACCTTAGCCTTCTAATGGAAATACAAACACCCTGACTTCATTTTGATAATGTACAAGTGGTGGTTATAAATGATAACAGACAAATGTGGGCTCATTACCATCACTCAGGAAAACAATATTATGTTAGAGATTCTAGATAATCTTCTCAGGGTGGCTGCAGACTTAAAACATTATACAAACTCATTATTAAGAAAGTTCTGATAATGATTAGCTTCCTAGCAACATGGGGATTTTTAGGGCAAGCATCTGTTACAGATGCTAAAATAAAGGAGACATTATCATGAAAGCCTCTCATTTGAATGCGTCATTCACTTTGTAAAACGCTTTAAGACAGCAATACCTTATTATATACAGTTGTGCGTATTTACTGTCATTTCATTTTGAGATTGGTTCCAATCTACTGACTTCTTCCTGTGGAGTCTTGCAATCATGGCAATTAGTTTCCAGTAAATTTCAAACTTACATGTAAGAAGCAGTAACAGCACAGGACACCAAGTTGACTGCTAAGGCCCAAATCAGTACTGTGTTATTTGACACAAATAAACTCCCTTTAGACTCAATTTTATCATCTGTTAATGGGAAAAAATAGCACCTATCTCTTATAATATTAAAAGGATTAAACAAGATCAGCCTTATAAACAGGTCCAGAAGGAAGAGGCAAGGCAGATAAAAGGGGATGGCCAGTTCTATAGCTAACTTTATGTGTGAAGATAGACCAATCTCACAGAAGTAGCAAAAATATGCCTTTTCAGATTTCCCATTGGCACTATGATTAAGCATCATTCATGAATAGAAAAATACTTTTTAAATACGATTTTTAAAGATCTTCATACAGCCAACATCAAACACTGCATTGGGAGGCACATGGTTCCAGGAATGCCTGTCTTAAGTTGAGAGAAGCAGGAAGATGGTAGTTCAAGCCCTGACGTGGGAAGACCTTACCTCTAACAACAACAACAAAAGAAAGGAAGAGAAAACAAGAACCCTCACAAAAGCCATCATTGCTTTTGCCCTAAAATTTCTGAGCAACAGAGGAAGAGATGAAACAAATAATTGATGTATTTATCTAAGTTGTTCTAGCATCAATCAATAAAGACTTGGGAGTCAAATATTGGAGTGAAAACCTGATTATAGAAGCAGCAGAGGAGTGACTTGTTGGCCTCCTCTCCACACTTCTCAGATTGGAGAGACTGTGAAATCTCTAAGTCCCTCCCTACTCCTTCCTGTGCGTCTTCTCTATCCATATTCCTGGCTTCTCTATGGCCAATTCCAGTCAACTAGTCACTGGCTCCACCCCCTGATTCAAGGTTAACTTTATTAACACAGTCTGGGGGTGTGACTGTGCAATCAAATATCCCACACCACAAACGATAATCTGAAGAATGAATCTGCTTCTACACTGCAGAACACAATGTTGGTCGACATTAGAATGTGTTGGAAGAACTAGCATTAACAAGTGGTGGTGAGGGCATGGATGCACTAACATCTAAAACTAACACCACAAACTCACCATAAGGCTCAGAGTGGGTGGCTGTAGGAGTGCAGAGGTCTGTACAGAGAATGTTCACTCCCTCCAGTTGCCTCTGCCACTCTTAGGAGTCTGCCATTGGCCGGATCCTGAATGGTCTCAGCAGTTCTTTTTTTAACAGAAGGGTCATACACCATTTTTTCCTTCTCCTCCCCCATAGCCAGCTGGGGCCTATTGCTCTAGCCAGACACAGCCAAGGCCTAAAATTACCAACGGCGTCATTCATACTGTGGGTCTGTCATCTTTATTTTACAATCTTTTACTGAGAAGTCTGGGCTAAATGTCTTCCTCCCATCTATGATGAAGGTGAAAACCATCCTTAGAAGGAACAGCAGTAGGTGGTATTTAGCACCAATAAAAATCACACATTTTCATGTCATTACACAGTGGTACTTATATTGCTCCCCCACAATTGGTCTTCATCTGTTCTTTGATGAGCGCATCGAAGGAGATATGTCAAGGTCACCCTTTAATTTTACATTCTTAATCACACTAAACAACAGCACCCTTCACATTAACAAACTTTTTTAAAGACTTTAAACCTAGCAATAGCAACCATGCTTTCAGTGTAGAGTCTTGGTGACTTAGTGCATTGATAAGGGGATCTTGAGTCGCTTGCTGCTCTATAGCTGTGTTTTTGACAAGCATATCTCAATACAATTTTTCCTTTATAATCTGATGTAATTCTTATGTTTATAAAGGTTTTTCTGTAAAAGGGTCTATAGGACTTTCAGGCCATTAAAAGCATCCACTTGTCCATTTGGGGCTAGATAAATAAAGCCATGATCTGGCAGCAAGCTCAGAGGCTTGAACTAGTTACAGGGACAGACGACAGTCATCAGCCACCCATAGTATCTTCCAATCAGAGCTTTGCCATACTCATTCATATTAAAGAATGTGGATTTTGTGTCAGAGACAATAGGAAGTTGTGGTGATACTTTGTTTATGATACAGCAAATAAAGCTTGCCTGAAGATCAGAGTGCAAAGCTAGCCACACTAGTTAGCCATAGATGTCAGGCGGTGGTGGCACACACCTTTAACCATAGCAGCCATACTAGTTCAAGGCCACCCTGAGCTACACAAAATTGATCCAGTCTAAAAGAGAAACAGAGCTCACTCAAAGGCGATCCCCATACTTGGGATCCCACGCCTTTAATCCCAGCACTAGAGAGGAATATAAGATGGGAGGAAACAGGAGCTCAGTGCAATCGGGAGATGCAGTCTGAGGTTCAGTGGAGCACCCCTGAGCATTGGTAGAGGTGAGAACTCTCTAGTGGCTGGCTGCTTTGCTTCTCTGATCTTCAGCTTTAATCCCAATATCTATCTCTGGGTTTTTATTATTCATGCTACAGGAGGCCATTGAAGCACTTATATAAGCATTTAATATTTATATAAGTATTTAATAGGTAAGACTTTTATTATTTAAGTGTCATATACACAGGAAGTTTACATGGTTATATCCTGATGTGTTTGCTTTTCCTGAAATTCTATGCACTATTCCTTTGATGGTTCTTAAACAAGGAAATAAAGTGATTAGTTAAACAGGGCAAGGGTCCAATGCAATGAGACCCCTCAATATAACGGGGCAGACAAGAGCTGCCTGTCCAAGGTGGTGTCAAAAGAGGTGGAGAGCAGAAGAAATGTTTTGGAAGGTGTTTGGTAACTTTCCTGTGTGGCTACAGGCAAGATCAGACTCCAGTTTTGCAATTCTCTTTTAAAGTTGTAAAAGTACAAATACAAAACATGCAATATAAAGTAGCTATGTAACCTTGAAAGGGCCTGGGACAACTTGAGCCTTACTCAGTATATCCCTGTCTGGCTATACAGGAGGACTTGGCAAATCCCTAAACAACTAACCCTGATAGAACATTGACTATGTCAGGTACTGACTCGTGCACTATAAACATGTTTTAACTTAGTTAATGCTTACAGAAAAGTCATTTTATCTGCCTCATTGTGCAAATGAATACGCTGAGATTCAGTAAAGTAAAAGGCAGCACATTCTTTGCCAAAATATTAGAAACGGCCTTTGTCCCGGGTGCTACTGTTCCCCTCTGAAACCTCTTGAGATGAGTCTTCACAGTCTATATTGTTCTGAGCATGACTCCAGTGCTCCAGCCTCCAGTCTCCCACCAGAACAGCTTGCTAACCTTTAATTACATTGTTAAACTAGTTTTCTAGCCCAAAGTTCCAGAGTTTTCTATATCCCTCCAAAATGTCACCCTCCAGTTTCTTCACAGCAGTAGCCCAATCTATGGCATCAACTTCTGTATTAGTTACTTCTCTGTTGCGGTGATAAAACATCCTCCAGCAAGCCTGTACCACCTAAACCTCCCCAAATAGGCAGCCAAGTGTTAAAATGCCTTACTGAGCCTCTGGCAGACATTTCTCATTCAAACCAGCACACCATTCTTCAGAACACAGACTACTCCTCCACTAACATATTTTAAAGTACACCAATGTAACAATTATGTATCATATCTACTCGAAAAAATTATTTTGTGAGTTGAGATGGCTTACACTGAACTGACTTGTCATTTCCTTTTTTGTTTCTCTGTGTAATTTTGGAAGGAACCTGCCCTGGAGCTCATTTGTGTTGCCTAAATAAATCTGAATAGACAACTTTGTTTTCAGTTACATGTTTTAAGCTTAACTTTTGAAAACATATACAGGGAGCTTAGTAAGCTTTATCCCTGTAATTAATCATATTAACACTTAGCATGATAATTAACAAACTTGATCATTTATAAGAATGGCTAGTAAATTGTATTTTTTAACATCTTACCATAGGTTAGCAGCTTTTATAAAACTAGGCCTTTACACTGTCACATTTAGCTTTAACAATTTAATGCTTTGACCTTTTAAAGAAGTCCCCCATGTTGTGGTGATCTCCTATTACAGAATTTTCCTGTTGTTATCAACGCAAACATCTGACATGTAGGTGGTCCTAGGGTACTCTTATAAAATGATTTTTCAATCCCCAAAGGATTGAGACCCATAGGCTTAGAAATTACTCTGTAGACCAGGCTGGCCTCAAGATCCAGTTGCTTCTGCCTCCCAAGTGCTGGGATTAAAGGCGTGCACTACTACCACCCAGCTGTCATTTTCTTTTTTTCTACACATCATCTTTATTCCATGCCCTTGCCTACACTTAACTTTCATAACTTGTCCTCCATATTGTTTCCCATCTCTATCCCATAACCCTTGATCCTAAGGCATAATTTTAATAATGTACAAAGAAAGCGTTAAAAGTAGACACAGAGGGAACAAAGTTTCCTTCCTCCAATTCTCCCTCTCTAAACTGCCTCTCTAAGAGTCAGGGACTGCCAGAGGACAGAACCACTAGAGCCTTGATTCTACATTTAAAGCAAATTCCACCCCTTATTAGAAGTGGGGCTCAGGCAAACCAGAGAAGCTCATTAAGCCTTAATTTCCTCATTAGCAAAATGAAGATAATATTCTCATAGATGAGGAATGAATGAGAAGTGCTTACACAGCATCTTTTACACAGTAAGAAGCGACTAATTGTTTGTATTACCAGCATCCTGTGAAGAAATTGTCTACAACAAAGAACATATAGTCAGTTTTCAACTGCATATATCATGTGGTAACCACTCCTAAAGAGCCCCCACCCCTTCTTCCACCAGCAAGCTAGGGAAAATTATTTATTCATATATTCAACAGATACCTACTGAACAAATACAAAGTCTCATTATTTATAATGAGTGGGGTGTAGTTAATAAACATCTGTATAAACGCACTGTAGAATATGTTGTTAAAGCTAAAGAACACTGGAATATAAAAAAATATAAAGACATACCAGACATGGGAAATTTGGTGGGAGGGAAAGTCTCTGAACTCTTTATCCAGAGTATGCCATTCCTGTGAAATCAGAGCACACCCAACACCCTTCATCTAGATCCATATATGTTGTATTATTTTGTAGAGGCAGTTTTTATGGGATAAAAAAGAAAGAAAACAAGCATGTGAGAGTAGGAAGCTATTTAAAGGAATACAATCAATATGTACTTATCCCTTCCTGGCGAAGGAATTCATATATAGCTGAATATTTACAAATATAAACTATAGGGGCTGAAGTGGTAGCTCAATGATGAAGTATTTATTACTCTTGTAGATGACCTAGGCTTGGTTTTCAGCACCCATATTAGGTGGCTCAGTTGTCTGTAACTCCAGTTCCAGGGGATCCAAGACCCTATGGCCTCTGCAGACACACAGATAATACACATAAATTCATGCAGGGGCACACATACACACACACACACACACACACACACACACACACACACACACACACACCAATTTTAAAAATTAATCAACTAATGCTATGCTTCTTGCCAGTTTTCTGGGTATCCAGTTGCCTGTACTTTTATGCTTCAGGGAGGGACTTGATTATTAACTTAGAAAAAAAGAGTCTAAAACATACACAGAAGATTGATCTAGACACTAGCTTGTCTTTCCCCCCTTTGGTGTCATGAAAAAGAAGGTGGCCACCTATTTGCATAAGCACTCACCCACAGAGAATTCTCAATGGCCCTGCTAAGTGCTGTATGGACACAGAGACCCTGCTCCAGCTTGACACTGTGGCCAGCCTGCCTGTATATTCCTCCGCTGTCCCTTGGAACACACATTTCCTCTCCTTTGCCTCCCTCAAATCACAACCACATCAGACCAGAGGAAGGAATAGAAATGACATGTTTAACAGTTTTCTCTTCCAGCTGGTGGATGCTGAAGATCTCAGGTCTAACTGATGCTCTTCCTCAAGCTGCCTTGAGATCCTGGCAAATAGGTTAACTGTGAGGCATGGGTAAAGCAGATAACCATTCCCTCCGCAAGGGAAACTTTTAAAACTTCTGAGTCCTAAACAGCAAGGGGTGTTTCCACACCAGTACAAAGCTTGTACCCTAGTGAGTTTTACACTCATAATATATGTCCAACAGGTGATTATGAGATAACGTTTATACTAAATTATGCCACATAGCACTGCATAATCTACATAAATTGTTTATGTACATGCATGATTTTAAAATACTGTTTTATACAAAATATACATTTTAAACATCCACCAAATACACAGGTGAGTAATGCAGTAGATTGAATGAGAATGGCTGTTGGAAACTGGCATTCTGCTGACCCTGCCCCATAGCATTGGTCACCCTTTCCTGCTACTGAACCCGCTATGCTCTCCCATTCAGTCCCTTACCTTGGGACCCCCACGCCAGACATCCCCCCTCTTTCTTTAGCTTCATCCTACAACTGTAACAAAAGAACATCAATGGCCCCCATAGGCTCATATATCTGAACGTTTTGGTCCCAGTTTGTGGACTGTTTAGGAAGAATTAGGAGGTGTGGCATTGTTGGAGGAGGTGTGTCACTGGGTGAGGTTTCAAATGCCCAAACCAGACCCAGTCTCTCTCTCTCTCTCTCTCTCTCTCTCTCTCTCTCTCTCTCTCTCTCTCTCTCTCTCTCTCTCTCCCATCTTTCCCTACCCCTCTCTGCCTCCAGCCTGTAGAGCAGATGAAAGCTCCCAGCTACTGGACACCATTCCTGCCTGTTGCCATGCCCTCTGCCATGATATCATGGGTTCACCCTCTGAAACTGTAAGCAAGCCCCAATAAAATGTTTTTTTTTTTCTAACTTGTCATGGTGTCTCTTCACAGAAATAGAAAAGTAAGACATGTATATTTTAAAAATGTATCTGTTGTTCATGTTTCAAATACAGATTGTAACTAGTATGTATTTATAATGAATCCTTAATGGCTGTCAACAGAGCCTACAGGTTTAGACTATATGATTTGTATTTTCCAGCAATGAGATTTTGTTGCTAATATTGGTAATATTAAAATCGAGGCCAAGGCTAGGAAATTATAAATGAGAGATTTTGATTGTGAATAGAGGAGGCCCCACTCTCAATCACTACAAAGCACCTACCACTTGTCTCTGCCAACTGATAAAAATGCAGCCTGATAAAAATGTGATTTTCTTCGCATCCTCATTACCACTGCCAGGAATTACTCATTACTGAATGTCAGGGATATTTAATGTGCTTTCCATATATTAACCCATCTAATGAAATATTATGACTGAAAAAAAATTAAGACTATGAGAAGTACAAGGTCTTGTTCATAAACAGGTAAAATGATTTTAAGGGCCTTAACTAAAATGTTTCTCAGAGCCCAAATGAAAAGCCCCAGCATGATATAGTCTCTGCTGAACCTCTATAGTAAAGAGGTTAGTCACTGCCTTATAATTCTACCCTCATCTCTGTTAATTGTCTTCTCATATGGGGACCACTTGTCAGGCTGTGGTTTCAAATCCATTGCTGAAGTGTGGCACAATCAGAAAGTTTCAAAAAGAAAAGGACACATGCTTTTATTTCCTCTATGGCTATTCTTATTTTGAAATCTGAAGTGGATAATGGAGCTGACGGTAATCTAAACTGTACTTCAACAAGGTTATACATTTATATTTAAACCCAGGCAAGGGGATTTACACAGGCATTAGTATCTAATGCCAGTGATTTACTAGTGTGCCCTGAAATCTGGTGGAAGTAGAAGATGGATAGTAATATTATATTGTGGTGTATATCCTGTTCACATCAGGCCTTCGTAATCAAAGCCAAACAGCAATCTATGGGACCTGTCTTAAATCTGCCACCTCAGATCCTGATTGTAAAATAAAATGATCTGAGTGCAGGCTGTCTCTATTTGGCCTTCCCGTGAGAGTTCTATGCAAAGAATTTCCTACTTTTTATTTATTTACACTCAGTCAACAGAAACATAAATTAAATTAAAAAAAACAGTGTTATGTGGACAGAATAAAGCATACCTAATATGCTCCTTAGTAGTTTTTGTTTTGTGGGTGTTTTTGTTTGTTTGTTTGTTTGTTTGTTTTGGTATTACAGGCTTTAGCCTGTGTTGCAGTTACCCCATGTGCCTCCACTGCTTACAACAAAATATGCTGATAAAAACAATACATTAAAATAAATTCTGCCAACCAGCAATTTTACATGTTTCAATCCTGCTGAGAATGAATAGTTTTTAGTGGATCTTTTTACTTGACACATTCCTGCCTACTGATTTCATTTTAAATGATTTCTTGGGAACATCATCCAAACAGTGAACACAGATGCATTATTATGGCATAGCAAAGTCACCAACAAACTCTTAGCAAACCTTTTTGTCATTACCAGCAGGCAATTAAGAGCATTAGAGGCCAAACTTCCCAAATAAAAGAGATGCCCTTGTGTGTTATTGAATGCAGAGTCCAGGGTACATCGTCTTTTCCTCTACACATGAATGTGCGCGTAGACTCTGTTACAGTGAAGATCGGGGAACCTTTAGAGAGGAAAAGAAGCAACAACACTTTGTTCCCATTTTTATTCTGTCCTGGATTTAGATGTGCTCTTTTTAGTTCTTGTTGGCTCATGACACAATTGCCACCTGTGATACCCATATTGATGAAATATGACTACTTGTTATATATATTTATATATAGTTATGGCTACCATACAATTCGTCAGCTTGTCTTTCTAGCCAGACTATAAACTCCTTTAGAAAACTTGTCTCATTAAGAGAGCCTAGCCCTTAGCACTAAGTCACAGCTCTGTAAATGCCTGGTGAATCAAATGGATATGGAAACTTGGATATTGATAACACATAACTTGTAAGAATATGATAGACATAGGGAGGGGGAGGGACGACTCTGTCACATTTGATTGATGCTGGAAAATGAGCACTGGTATAGGTAGATTCAACACCCAGAGGGTTTTAGGATCAACTATTGGTTCTCTCATCAGAACCAATACTTCCCCATAATTTCATTCAATAACTTATTTAACAAATATCTGTTGAGGGTTAATTGAATAGTAGGTAATCATTACCTATCTCATAGGCTAAAAATATGTTATCACATAATGATGTCAGGAAACCCAAGGTCACTATAATTTGTAATAATTTCATTACATAAACCAATACAGAATTAGAGCTAGGCTAAAACCTCAGGCTAAAACCTTGGGACATTTAAAGTTTTCCACTTACATTTGTCTTACCATTAGCAATGTAGCTTTATTTTCCTTTGGGCTTTTTAACTTCCCTTAGGTTCCACTTGCTAACATGACCAGATTTTCCTAAATCCTAGCTAACCAGTGTAACTACTTGTGGTTATGCTGAAATGACCTTGCTTTCCCCAAGAGAGTCCCTTCAGACTAAGCCCCCCGGGGAAGGCTCTTACTGTGCTCTTGATTCTGCACTGAAGGTCTTGCTTCCCTTCTACAAAGTGTGTTTATTTCTAATGTGGTAAGGGAAGGGTGGAGACACACCTAGGCTACTTTACACACTCAGTCTTAAACATGCTGAAATGCCCACTCATGTAGTCCATGGACCCACCCCTGCGTCTACTCAGTCAGTGGCAGAGAACATTCCGATGAGTGTTTCTAAAAGTCTCAAACTCTCCTGACCCCTAAAATGAAGGTAAAAGTAGGCATACGTCTCTTAAAACAATGTAAGGCCCTTATGTCCTTTCACTGGCCCCTTCCCAGTTGGACACAATTTACTCAGGAAGATGTGAGTATAGAAAATGGCGTTACAATTTTATTTAAAATAGGAATAAAAGGGCATTTCTTTCCCCTGTCATTTCTCCTTACTAAGCCACCAGAGACATCTGTTTTAGGATCTGTTAAAAAGCATGTTCGTTTACTCACAGGTCAAAGCAGAGAAACATTGGTAATAAATAACACATTAGTTTGTTCTAGCACACAGATACCAGGACATCACCTGTCTCTCGGTGAAGTCTGTGGGTATAATGTCACAGCTGATGGTGCATCAAGAGTTACCGTAAAAGTTGATGTGTAACTGAGTAGTTGTCATCGAAATATTTAGTGACCTTAAGACATGTTCAGTCAGCGCTGCTTTAAAAATTCAGCCCTGCTTTCTGTATGAAAATTAATTCTACCCTATTTGATTCTATTTTAAAAAAAAAAAATCCCACCCCCAAATCTGAGCTATAAGTATTGCCAACATTTCCAGAATGTATCATGATGTCTTCTGACATTGCTTAACCCAGATGATACACTCCATAAATCTTCATAAATCAATCCCTCCCTTCCATTAATCATTTTCATTATTTCCCCCCTGGATTCCATCCAAGACTGTCAACGTTGCTTGCTTATTTGGGTGTTGGAAATGGAATACATTTTTCCGGGGTGCTTTCAAACACATTCATTCGAGAGACCACAGCCCCTTCCCCTGATGCTCATCCACTACCATGACCAATGCCAACATCATCTTTTTCAAGTTCACATTCATCTAAAACTGCCCCCTGTCTCCAGCACCCCCCAGCTCTCTTCTCTAGAGATTGCATCAAGTATAATTTTTGCCAGTATGATATTTGTTTGTATCTTTCAGAGAGCAGTTTTGTGTTTTCCCATCCAGATTTCTGATTTGTTTTTGGTCTTTGTGAACCGCACTGCTGTTCATATCCTGGCCATTTATCAAAGCTCATAACATCCCCCGATTCGGTCTTCCCCACAACTGTCATGAGCATTTGTTCATTCTTTCTTTCAGATGATTAATAAATTCATAAAGCATGAGCCACAGAGCCTGCTAGCAGGCAGGCTGTCAGAGAGGCACAGAGTGTCACCTGCTAAGAGGCAGGCTGTCAGAGTGGCGCAGAGTGTCCCTTCCTTACTTTTGCAGACAGTTTAGCTTCCTCCAGCTTGTGTGCCTGTGGTATCACCAGAGCTACTTGGAAATGATGCACCCAGGAAAATGACATGACATGCCAAAATGTTTTACTCTAGTCTGAATGTGATGCAAATGTCCTACTATGCTCCTCTTGTAGGTTCCTCTCTCCTTCATGGATAAGCCTCAGCAGAATGTGACCTTGCTTCATGGGGTATTGGGGCTTGTGGGCAGGTTTTGTATTTTATGTTAGTGGAGAGTTTGGAATCCTTTCCTCAGAAGACTTCACCCTTGATGTGTGTCTCAGCACCCCCTAATAGTGTCACTCCCTTTGGGGGCCATTTCCTTTCAGACCACCACATTCCACTCACTCCCTGGCCCCCCAAAGGTTTATGGGCATATCATAGTGCAAAAGTGCATTCAGTCCAATTTCAAAAGTCCCCATAGTCTATCACAGTCTCAGACTTAAAGTCTAAAGTTCAAAGTCTCTTCTGAGACTCATGCGATCTCTTAATTAAAACCCCCTGTAAAATCAAAATCAAAAAGCAGACCACATACTTCCAACATATAATGGTACAGGATATACATTACCATTCCAAAATGTAGGGAAGAGAGCAGAGTGAGGAAACAATGGGCCAAAGCAAGACTTAGCTGCTCAAACTCCAAACTCTGCATCTCCATGTCTGATGTCAAAGTGCTCTTCAGATCTCCAACTCCTTCCAGCTTTGTTGTCTGCAACACACTTCTCTCTTGGGCTGGTTCCACTCCCTGTTAGCAGCTCTCCTTGGAGGTATCCCACAGTTCCAACATCTTGGGGTCTCCAAGGCAATCCAAGCTTTAACTTCACAGCTTCACACCATGGCCTCTGGAAGCCTCCCTTCAGGGACACCCCTGACACATGCTTGCCCTCAGCAGCTTTCCTTAGTCATTCCTTGACGCTAAAGCCACATGGCCAAAGCTGCTTGCTGAGGCTGGAACACGGTCCCCTTGTTCAGTTACGTCTTCACCAGCTTTCTATTTCCAATGGTTTCCTTCACTGCCTAAGCTTGGCTGTTCTGGAACTTGTTCTGTAGACCATGCTAGCCTCAAACTCAGAGATCTACAGCCTTTGCCTTCCCAATGCTGGGATTAAAAATGTGCGCGACCACACTGGGCTCTGAGCTTTTCTTTAATTCCTTTTCACAAACTGGAAATTTAGCTGGTTGGGATCTTGCCCTGAGGTCACCACTCCCTTTATTCCATCTCTTTATCTCCTTCAACAGAGGGCTTAAGCTCCACTCTGCTACCTGATGTTCCTTTTCTCCTCAAATTTTACATTTTCTTGCAAGCAGTGTAACTGATACAAGTGTAAAACATTAATGTAATGTATTAAAAATAACATAGTTATTCTTTTTGTTTCTATTCAAATAGAAATGTGTTATGTGAACAAAACTTTTTTATCTTCCCTTACACAAGAATAATGAAAATGAAAGAATTCCTAATATTCTGTATCTATTCTATTTTTTTAAAATATGTTGTGTGTGAGAGAAAGAGTGTGTGAGAGGGAGTATGTGTGTGTGTGTGTGTGTGTGTGTGTGTGTGTGTGTGTGTGTGTGTTTGTATGTGTGAGAGAGCATTATGTGTGTTTATGTGTGTGTCTCTGTGTGTGTATGTGTGTGTGTGAGAGAGAGAAAGAATGTGTATGTGTGTGTGTGTGTGTGTGTGTGTGTGAGAGAGAGAGAGAGAGAGAGAGAGAGAGAGAGAGAGAGAGAGAGAGAGAGCATGTATGTGTGAGTGTGTATGTGTGTCTGTGGAGGGAGAAGGTATATGTGGGTGTGAGTGTGTGTATCTATGTCTGTGGGGGGAATGTATATGTGTGTGTGTGTGTCAGTGTGTGTATGTATCTGTGTTTGTGGGGAGAATAAGTGTGTGTGTGTGTGTGTGTGATCTATGTCTGTGGGGGGAGTGTATATGTGTGTGTGTGTGTGTGTGTGTGTGTGTGTGTGTGTGTGTGTGTCTATGTCTGTGGGGAGAATAAGTGTGTGTGTGTGTGTGAATGTGTGTGAATGTTGGTATATAACACGACATGTGTGGAGGACAGAGAGCAGCTTTCAACAGTGTTCTCACCTTCCCCCTTGCTAAGGTAAGACACTTGTTTCTGCTTCTGTGCTCTATACCCCAGGTCGGAACTCCATGAGGTTGAGGACAATTCTCCAGTCTCTGCTCCCTTCTGTGGGGCATTACCAATGCTTGCCCCCACATCCAGTCTTTATGTATGTTCTGGGGATCATCTGGCTTCTGAGGCTAGCCTTTCACCATCTACACCATCTCCATAGCTGCCTGTTACTGATCCCACCCCCACCCCACGTCTATGCTTTTCACTTTCTGTCTACCACTGATGTGCCCTCACTTCTTGACAGGTTTGCACATTATTTTAGTTAGTCCTAGGGTATGTTCCAATCCAGTAATATTGGGCAATCATACCTGTTAGGAACACAGGCAAGGACCTAAGGGAAATGAGCCATCTGATAGTTACAAATTTCCATTTAAATGTGCATTCGGGGCTGGAAGGTGAGCCCTGACTCAGCAAAGCTTTGCAAACTGTTCACATACTTGCTTTTGGCTGGTTTGAAAGCCTAATGTGTTCAAGTGAGACAAAGAAGCTCTTCCTCCAGGTCAGCATTCCAACAGGTATCAACAGGGAGTCCAGGAAAAGAAAACTTCTAGAATCTGTGAGAGGACATCCATCACTGAAGTCACACACAGCCCTGTGCACTCAGAGGATTCTACAATGCTCCTCTTACATAACACTGTCATGCTGGGGCCTTCAGTTCGTGATCATGATCCATTGTATCCATACAATTTCCTGATCAAGTGGAAAAGTATATAATTGATTTCAGATGGGTCTCCATCTAAAAGTATTCTTACAATAGCTAAAATAATTCTTAGAGGCTATCTTGTAGAACTGGTTCTACAAAAGCTAAACAAACATCTGTGAAAGACAACTACTTATGTTCTTTCTGGTAGAAATCCCAGTGCCCATTGTCTGCCAGGATGAAGCCCAGGGCCTCCTCGTACATGCTAGGCAAGTAACACCCCACTGGCTTATAGCTCACTCTCTCTCCCTGTGTGTGTCTCTCTATATCTCTCTATATCTGCCTCTCTCTCTCTCTTTCTCTCTCTCTCTCTCTCTCTCTCTCTCTCTCTCTTGCTCTCTCTCTCCCTCTCTCTCTCTCCCTCTCTCTCTCTCCCTCTCTCCCTCTCTCTCTCTCTCTCTCCCTCTCTCCCTCTCTCCCTCTCTCTCTCCCTCTCTCCCTCTCTCTCTCTCTCTCTCTCTCTCCCTCTCTCTCTCTCTCTCTCTGAGATAGAATTTTCTTAAGTTACCCAGGCTAGCATTGAACTAACTCCCTTTGTAGCCCAGGCAAGCTTTAAACATACAACCTTCCTGTCTCAGGTTCTTGGCTGGGGTACACCATTGTGGCCAACCAATGCCCATTCTTTTCGACAAATAAATTCCTCAGTGAAAGAGAGTGGTTTTGATGAACTGGCTTTGGTTATAGGTTGGTTATCTGAGCACATAAGACAAGAGTTATATTCCTGGACTTTTAGAACTAAAGGGATCTCAGAGGTTGTATTAGTTCAATCCATCCATTTCTCAAGAGTGGTGACTAGACACAGTAATACTGCCTCAAGGTAATATGGCATTTTCCCCACAAATTGTACAAAAATATATACTACAGAAGTAAAACTTCCCAAATAGGACCGTTAGTGCCCCAGTTTTCCTGTCATCAAACAGCTACTGTCACCTGCCTCTTTCCATGAAAACATTCTGTAAACAGACATACACACAGTTTTCTGAAACATTAGCAACAAGAAGGTTGCTAGGTAACTGACCTTTATACTTTCAAAGCTATATTTCAAGGCAACAAATCTGCGAGCAGTGGAAGTTTTAATATATAGATAACTAGAATCCAGCTCTCTTCTAACACACCTAAAGGCTATTATCAATGAATTATTTATAAATCAATATACACAAGGAAGTTTCATTTTAGGCTACAAGAATGGCTTTCAATTTGAGAAATGCAGCAAACACCAGAAAGAGGTGAAGAATGTGTCAAAAAATGTTTTTCCTGTAAGACCATCTTGAACGCACAAGACTTCTATATTTTTAAAAATAATGACAAAGCAGCCTGGCATGGTCCCAGGCCTCAGAAGATGAAAGCAGAAGGACCACCATCAGCCTGACCCACATAAAACACTAAGTGTTCAAAGAAGAGATGTCATATTCATACCCTTGATATCATAATTATTAAAAAATTATCATCTATTAAAGACTTGAAGAAGTAAGAATGAGATCTCAAAGAGCCATTAAATATGATGTATTCAAAAAAACTGCAGATCATGAGTGAAACACGATTTCAAGATCAATTTAATCAATTGCAGATTGTGGGGTTTTTTTTTATTAAAATAGAAAATGTCATAATGCATTTCATTTAGTAAAGCCAACAAAATTGTTTCAAGAAATTCAGTGCATGTGTGCAGGTGCATGAACACAGGACTGTGAAATGCACTCCTTTTTACATGGATCATGGACACAGAATTAAAAGTTACTTATCTAATCTAGCCTGTTTTCTAACAAGGTAGAACCCTGTATATGTGTGTAAGGGGGGGGATGAAAGAGAAGAGAAGAGAAAGAGAGAGAATGAGAGAGACTGTTTCTTGCTGTTTTAAGAACAAATTTCTCCTAAAAATTTGTCTTCATTTTTGGCTCATTATGTGAAGTGTGATGTCACATTCTCTTTTTGTCATGATTACTGGAAGATGGGTTTAACTCCAAACTTACTCTTTTTGCAACATGACTTGCTTGACCTTGCTACGCAGTACAAATCCATCGTGGTCATTAGGTGTCCTTATTACTTCAATTAGAACAGCACAGCCACAGCAGGGAAGCTCAGCTGCAGCTGGAAATAGCTCCTGTCTCTTCAAACCCCTTCCTTTGTGCCTCAGAACCAGTGAAGTGGGAGCCTTCTGACCAAGCCAGCATGCCTGAGGCAAGTCCAGAGAACAGTATTGTACTGCTTAGAAAGCACCGCGTCTCTCTTTGCCTCCACTCCCCTCTTTCCATGAATCTGAGCACAGATACAGGACCGGAGAGAGGGAAGGCATGGTGGTATGGCATTTAACAGCTTCCTCTTAGCAGCAGGGGAAAATGCAGGGGTGAGGGGCGAGCAGGAGGAGCTCCTCAGTGAAATCTGAATCTGGTTGTAACTCTAGCAAGCCTCCCAAGGGCCCCCCAGCCCTCTGCTCTTTGTGACTTCATTTCCTAGGTGAGGGAGGGAATCTTGTCCTGGCAATTTAGCATGACCATGAACCGCTGTTATTCTAGGTGGCACTTACTGTCTCACAGCCCGAGTATGTTAGGAAAGCAGTCAGTTTCATCCTTGCAACGCTAACAACAGGGCATGTTTCCTTATAACTATGCAGAGAGGAGTCCCAGAGAGGTTAAATGACATGCCCAATGTCACACAGGTAGGAAGTTAGCATTAATATCATGAGCTACTGCCTTGGTTAGAAAAAGAAAACTATTTTTGAATCTTTTATCTGGTACAGACACCTGTCACCAAGCTGTGGCCAGTATGGCAGAGTGAGAACTGACTATTGTCATGGTCTTCTGACCTCCTCACACGGAAAATGAGCAAAATGGTATTTTAAAAAATGTGTAACCATTTATCCTATTCCCAGTGCACCTTAAAAAAGATATTTTCTCCTAAGTAGATCACATCATGTTCTAAGTAATGGTGCATTGGTCAGCCAGAATCCCTGACAGGCACAAAGTGAGCTTCATCCACACTGCCACAACCCCCATCGGAAGTGGGACTTAATGTTCAGCATAGCCTAAGGATGATATCAACCTATCACAGCCTCACAGAGTTAAATAAATGCAACACATCTTTACATCATTAAAACAAATGTTCCACAGCAAAACAATTGTAACACATCTTAAAATAATATTCCACAACACATATGGGTTTCCTCTGTACTTTTATGATTATTACTTAAAATATTCGAGGTATCAGGCTTTTGATTATATGCTTTCAGAATACTCAGTGTTGCAAAAATTTCACTATAAAAATACTTTTGGATTCACTTATCACAATGCTTTATCTATCCTAAAATTAAAGACCTTCTAAGAGATACCCAACATTAGGTTTGTTTTTGTTTGTTTTATAGTGGTAAGCCTTAAAAGCTAGTGTTTGTGTTATCAGTAGAGTCATTAAAATGTCAGGATTGGTGTTGCAATTGACACAATTCCATGAAACTCTTCCAGATCAATCCAAGATTGAGCATAGCCGAATTCCAGGTGCTACAAGGTAACATGTAGATGTCCAACCTGCCTGCAGACACTGAGCTCAAACGCCAACAGAGGAGGAAGCACCCTGGCCATATGTTCTGAAGATCATTAGTCAGGCCCTTGAGGACCGGGTAGCATCCAGATGACAAATAAGAGCCTGGCAAAACTTTGAAAGCAGGATTTCTTGAGAGGTCTATGCTGCCTGCCCCCGCTGCCTGGTTGAGCCCTTAGCAGATGGTTGATTTACCTTTCTTATTTCACTCATGCACTTAACCTACAACAGAGAATTCTCAATTTCCAAACCAGATGTGCATGATTGCTTAACTCCTGGAGAACACATAAAGAAATAACTGGCGGCTTCCTTGTTAGTGGGTGATGTTATAGAGATGAGGACCGGGGCTTCTCTTTGCTGCCAATATGAGTTTTATTCCACGTGAAAGCAATGAACTTCTCTAAGGCTAAACCTTCCTTTTCCTTTTCCTGTGGAAAAATTTACCTGGACATTTTCTCCCCACTTCACAACGGGAAAGAGCTCAGAGTTTTGACGGGATCCACACAGTGTGGGGCGTTTTCTTTGTGGATATGATTGGTCCCGAGGCTACATGTGTTTGCTTTCCTTCGAAGGAGGAAGACAAATGATAGACTTAATTAGCTTGGCGCTTTTCTTGAAGTGCTTCTGAAAGCGCATGACCGATCTCCATATTCAAACTACCACCCACACTTGGATTTTATACACTGTTTTCTCAAAGGGGGAATGTACTGATTTATAAACAGAACTGCTTATAATACATGCCGTTATTTTTATTTTGTTTTCTGTGCTAGATACAGCTTTGGCCTATATATAAATGAGGGAGGAAACAGCCTTTACAAGGGAAAATTTGTAATTCATTGCTGACAAATCCTGCTAATCATATGGGATAAATGAAAGTACTGTCAACACTGACAAGGGCTTCCGCTATCCGGTACATATATAATCGCCTTTTTTTTTTTTTTTTTTTTTTTTTTAATGGGTCTTAACGTAGAGTCCTTGGGTGATTACTTCTTCATATTGTAGCCTTGTAAAAATGTTTTTAAGGTTGGTTCCAGCCCAGCCTCTCACCACTTCAGCCATAATAAGGCTTTTCAGATACAAGGTATCATTTGTGTTTTCTGGTCTCTGTTTGACCTCTAAAACCCCAATTACTTAAAACTTTAAAAATATTATGTGTATGACAGAAGTCTTATCTACATAGTACACACTCTGTATTTGGAGCATAAAATACCAACTTGAATCACAACCCTAATGGCTTGCTTAAAGAGAAACAAGATTCTAGAAACAATCACTTGGGCTCAGAGTTGAGAGGTCTTGGGTAAGTTAACCTCTCTACAACATAGACCCCCCCTCATCTGTAAGTCATTGTAATAACACCTACGAGGATTGCTGTAGTATAAAATGATTTAATATACATCTATCACTTAGAATAATATATAATGCTCAATAAATACCACCTTTATTATTACCAAAACATTGACAAGCCAGTGTTTGAAGTAAGTTCACTATTTAAGACAAAAAATAATCCCAAAATATGAATTTACTTTCAGCCATACTATATTCTTTGAGCAGTCATTACAGTAAACCATGAAAGGGAAAGAAGGGAGGAGAGGGGGAAGAAGGGGGACGCTCAAGGGAGCACGAAGGAGATGTCATCCTCCCTGAAGGGGTATAGTGACCACTGGCTCAGAGTTAGGGAGCTCTACCCACAGGAGCACCAGTTGCTCCTCCTAGGCAAATGAGTTAAACAAGTGACTATTATACAATTTTATGGCAATGAACAAAGCAAATTATCTCAGACTTCTGTCCCTGCAGCAGAGTTGCTAAAATTCTTTCCTGGGAGCATAAGCAATGTCCTTCTACCTAGTGTCCTAAGGTCCTCATGACAAACTGAGGCACCATTCTGACAAAGTTCTGTCTGGGGAACCAATGAATTTATTGAACTTCCTTAGGAAGAATAGGTAAGGGGCCAGGTAGTGGCAGCACACGCCTTTAATCCCAGCACTCTGGAGGCAGAGGCAGTGGGGTCTCTGTGAATTCGAGGTCAGCCTGATCTACAGAGTGAGTTCCAGGGCAGCCAGGGCTACACAGAAAAACTCTGTTTCAAACAACCACCCCCTCAAAAAAAAAAAAAAAAAAAAAAAAAAAAAAAGACCAGGTAAGGAGTTATATACTGGAGGGGGGCTGCCCCCAACAAGCTGCACCTGAAAAGCCTTTACCCAGCAGGCACAGGGCTTCCTTTTAGCCTCACAAATGGAGTCCCCTTCCCTAAGTCTTTGGCCAATAAACACCAACCCCTCCCAGAGGCCACAAGCAATTAAACCAGAGTTGTATACAACAGGTTATAGGGAGCACTGGATACTCAGGTGAGGGTCTCATGACCCCCCTCATCCCTTCATGAAGTGTGTCATCCCAGCTGGCACGATCATCTTGCTCAAAGGGCACAGCTGAGCTCCAAGATGACAGCTTCGTGGCTCAAGGAACAATCACATACAACAAGCAGCTCTTAAATAGATTTAAATAGCCGGAAGTTTGTTCTCCCTTCTCTAGCGCTTTCAAAGCCGCCTGATCCTTTCACAGCACATTTCTACCCATTATCCATCCCTGTGTTGAGAAGCCACCCAAAAGGTGACTGTCGAAGTTTTCACTTGTCAGTTTGCATCACTTGAGGCAATATTTATTTATCTTTTCCTCTTCCTGGGAGGGATGCGAAGGCAGGGCAGAGAAGATGGTATTGGAGTTGGGTCTTCAGAGTTAGCCTGCCCTTGTTGAAGACAGCAGACTGAGCAAGTTCAGGATATGGCGACTGAGTCTGGTGTGTGTTTTGGTTAATGTACTCAGTGGTGTGGTAAAACAAATGACAGAAATCACTTAAGGAAACAAGTTTCTTTTGAGTTAGTTTCATCCCAGAAATCTCTTCATAACCAAAGAAATAATAATTTATAATAAATAATTCATAATAAATTTGTCCTTCTGGATATATACTTTTTTTAAAAAAAAAAAAAAAAAAAGCCATGTTTGCCTCTACTACATTTTTTAAAGGAAAAAAGTCCAACAATTCTCTTTAAAAATCATATTTTAAATAGATTAAGTGACCTGTGAGATCAGGGATACAAAGGTGGTCTGTGATTCAGGCAAGGAAGTACTGCCAAGGACAGCCACCCCTCCTACCCTTTGATACCATTTAAGAAATTCCAGTGCCAACTGGTGCTCAAACGCTGGGAGCTTCAAGAGTGTCCAGCCACCCCAAAGCAACAGGGCATCTCAGAAAAAGCCAGGAGCTTGCTGACTGCCCCCCCCCCAGCCCACCTTCCGTGCTCAATACCCAGTGCCTTTTTCAAAGCCGTGGGGGAAGCAAGCCGGGCAAGATGCTGGCACACAGACGACATGGCTCTCCTCAAAGAGAGGCAGCTGAGCTGGAGGAAGAGGTGAGATAGCTGAGTGATGGCCTCGGGCTACCCAAGGTGAGTTCATGGAGGAATCCTGTTGGCAACCCTGGAAATAAACAAAGTATACTTTGTGTATTCAGGGGCTATCAGAATATGAGATGTCCTCTGTAGGCCCAGATGTTTGGACATTTGGTCCCCAGTTGGGAAAGTTATGGAACCCTTAAGAGTGTGTGTGTGGGGGGGGGGGGGGGGTCTCACTGGGGGAAAGGTTATTGGGGGCAGGCTTAAAGATTGTATAACACAGCTACACTTCCTATTGTCTCTGTCTCTCTGTCTCTGTCTCTGTCTCTGTCTCTGTCTCTCTCTCTCTCTCTCGTGTGTGTGTGTGTGTGTGTGTGTGTGTGTGTGTGTATGTGTGTGTGTGTGTGCTTCCTGACTGCCATGATATGATATATCTACTCCAGAACTATAAGCCAAAATAAACTCTTTCTCCCTGCAATGGCTAATCTTGTTTGTCAGCCTGACATCATCTAGACTCAGCTAAAGCCCAGGCTACTGAGAATCCCTGTGAGGGAGTTTCTTAATCAGAGTATTTGAAGAAGGAGGGCCCACTCTAAATCTGGGCCACATTTCTGGTGGCAGCCCAGACACAGGAGAAGAAAATTTTGCTGTGGCCTGCTTGCTCTCCCTCTCCCTGACAAGCCTGTTGCTGCTGGTATTAAATCTAACTTCTCTAGGTTTTCAACATAGACTGAAGACCAGCAGCTCTCCAGACCCTCCAGGACTTCAGTACCAGTTAGGACTGCAGAGACATCCAGCCTCCTCGACTGACTTCCGGATTATGAGCCCTTCCATCAAGAGAGCTATTATCGGACTACTGGGACCACAGCTTATAAATCAGTTGAATAATTCCCCTCTTAGTATATATACTCATCCCATCAGGTCTGTTCCTTTAGAGAATGCTGAGTAATACACACACACACACACACACACACACACACACACACACACACACACACACACATCTTACTTCTGCTGGGGTATTTTGTCACAGCAACAGGGAAAAAAGAGAGGAAGGAAGGAAGAAGGAAGGAAGGAAGGAAGGAAGGGAGGGAGGGAGGGAGGGAGGGAGGGAGGAAGGAAGGAAGGAAGGAAGGAAGGAGACACAGTGGCTTTAGTCAGTGTCTCACAGAGTGGGAGAAGGTTTGCTGCCTGTACCTGGTAAGAAGGGCACTGGAGTTGTTCAGGAAGCAGGGTCAAGAGCAAAGGACATGGGTGGTCATGTGAGAGCCCCTAGATGAGCACACTCACATAGGAAAGCACTTTTGAAGCAGACACTGAGCACGGGTAGTTAAAGCCATAGTTCAACAAGGAAATACCACAGATACCTTCCTGGGGTGCATTAGACAGGGTCCTCTAGAAGAATAGAATGGATATATACTAAAATATATGTCAGAGTGGCTTACATGATACCATCTACATAGTCCAACAATCTCTACCCTCATACTAGAGATGCTGAAAACTCAGCAGCTGGAACCGAGAAGGAACGAAGACAAGCATCTATTAACTAGTGTGTTTGGAGGCTGAGATGACACTATCGGTAAGTCATAAACCTGTTCAGCCTCCGCTGTGAGTCCCTCTGGTTGTGTCACAACACTGCAGATTGCATCATGACAGGAGGGCATGTAGGAGAGATCACGCAGGAAGAAAGCCAGAGGCCAGAGGAAGGCTCATCTCACTTTTGAGTACTAACTCATTCTGTGTGAACCAAGTAAGGATCCTATAAGAATAACATTATTCCTGTCCAAGGGTAGTCTCCTAATGACCAAACTACGAGACTCCAGTCCACTAGATTTTATATGCGTTTGCTTCGTTGTTACTTTGCTGTGGTTTTTGTGGGGAAGAGGCTGTGAGCTCTGCAAGTGCCTTCCTTACAGTGAGCTGCATCTGCAGCCTCTGCTTATTTGAGACAGGATCTCTGTATAGCCCCAGCTTGCCCAGTGATCTTTCTACTGCAAGTGTGCACAAGCACTCCTCCTAACACAGCTATATTAGGGACCAAACTTCCAGCACAGGAATCCTTGGAGGACTAATCACACCTGAACCTTAACCACAATGTGTTGCACAGTATAGGAGCCCAGAAAAGGTAGAGCTTCTATTGAATGATTCTGGTTTGTTTGGGTTAATGGACTTAAAAGCTAAACAACTTTTACATTGGAGAGAAACTTAAGTTTGGAAAGCAGAGAATCACATGAGTAGAAGACAGATTTTTTTTGCGACTTTATCCACTTCATCCCAGCAGCCTGGGGCAGCATTCAGTGCTGGGCAGTCCTTCCACCCACCCTCCTCTCCTGACCCGCTTGCATCTCATGCAGACTGTGTTCTCTCAGGCTTCTTGGCTTGGCAGCTTCCAATCAGCCCCGTGGGTTTAATTAGCACTTTCATGAATACAGTTCCCAAAGTGGCATCTCCAGCGGTGACCCCTCTCCAGTCATATTCCTCATATCTAATTCCCCGTCAGCGCCCTGCCATACTGCATCAAAAATAGAATCTGTAAGCCCCTCCTCACCCCCATTTCTGTTCCTATTAATGATGATAACACTCACTCCTGAGCTGTGTCATTTTGGGTCAGGGTCTCCCTCTTCTCCCTAGTCTCTTGTCAGTCAATCAATGAGTCAAACCTGATTTGCCTTACAGGTGTCTTTCTTCTCTTCACTTGAGACAGGCCTGAACTGATCCCGCCCCTCCCCCCACCTCTCCATTTCCAGTTTTTCAGTTGAATCCTGAGACAGTTTTGATGTGTGGTGTCCCCCATTGGCTAGTGTGTTTGAATGCCTGGGTCCCAGCTGGCTGTTTTAGAAGGTTGGGGAAGCTTTAGAATGTGGAACCTCACTGGAGGAAGCTAGTCTCTAGAGTGGCAGAGGTTATGGGCTGCAGTCTGGCCCTGGTTCCAGACTGTTCCTCTCTGCCTCCCAACTACTGAGAGATAGTGTAAGCAGAAGCTCACGTACCCTCTCACACAGTGAACAAACAAACAGCAACAACAAATCCTTCGTTCTTCACGTTGTTTCTGTCAGGTGTGTTGGCAGACATGAGAAAAATGGCTGTTGGAGTTCTTTTTCCAAGAAAAACCAGAATTCATTCCACACAGCCAGAAAGTAAATTCACTCATTCAGTGCAAAGTCGACGAATACCTGCTCAAACACGAGGCATGAACAATCTGGGACAAGTGAGTCAGGAATGAATGAGGCAACACCCTTACTCTCCAGGGAGTAGTGACAGTAAGTGCCGGACCACACAAGTAAATACAACAGACTCACAGTGCCTGCTGTAATTCCAGCACTGTGGCTTTGGGGCAGGATGACAACAGCTGGAGACCAGCCTAGGCTTCACAGCAAGACCCTGTCTCAGAAAGTATATGCATAAATACATACCTTGAAAGGTATCGCCTTTGGTGATTGAATTGACAGGATGATACCTTCAACTCTGAATAGAGACCTTGAAGAAATAATGGTAGGTTGAGACTTGCTTCTTGAGAAGGGTTAGGAAGTGGGAGAAGTGTAGGCAGGGATAGCTGAGAAAGAGCCTTGAAGGAGTCTGGATTTCATTCTTAATGTGAAAATTTCCATGGAAAAGTTTTCAGAAGAAATCAGTTGGGGCCTAGGAAAGTGGGTCACTGGAGAAAGTGATTGCTGTGCAAACTTGAAAGACAGAGTTCAGATCACAGCACCTGCATAGAAGCCTGGCATAAACACACTTATCTATAACCCCGGGATTAGGGAGACAGATCCCAGAAGCTTGCTGGCCAACCAATAAAGCCAAAACAGTCAGCTCCAGTTCAATGAGAGACCCTGTTGAAATGGCTCAGTAGATAAAATGCTAGCACTGGAGTTTGGGTCCCCAAGAAGCCATGGTATGACTTCTATATTACATGATCACACGCCACAATAGATTCCACACCTAGTAGTAGCTGACCAATACAAACTGAGCTGATGGGCTTACAGCAGTAGAGAAATAACATGAAGTTGGATGGGTAAGCAGATGGGGATAAGCATCCTGATCAAAGGCTTAAAAACTAACATCCACATATAAGAGAATACATACCATATTTATCTTTTTGAGTCTGGATTACTTCATTCAGGATGATTTTTTTCCAGTTCTACCCATTTCCCTAAGTTTTGGTCAGGTGTGGCCCCTGAGGATCCCAGACAAAGTCTGAAGTTGGACTCTTATCTAGCACCAGTACCGAAAACAATTAAAAATATATCAAACATTAAGCTTAATAGCTATACTATAAAAATCTTAGAATGACAAGGGACTTAACATTGGTAGTTTAGAATTTCTAACTAGGACCACTTGAACTTCAAAATAACTTTAATTTTATGGATAAAGAACTGAGTTGCAAATTATATATTTGATAAAGACTTAATGTCCATATCACATTATGAACTCCTAAACTCAACAACAGAAACAAACAGTTTTTAAATGGAAAAAGGACTTCAATAAACATTTTTCTAAAGAAAAATATGCAAAAAAAGCTAATAATCAAATCAATACATGACCAATATCATTGACTGAGACTACAATAAGATACCCCTGTACCTCCATTAGGACAGCAGTTATCAAAGCAGAAGATAAACTGCTTGTCAAGAAATGGAAATATCTGCAGATGGCTGGTAAAAGTTAAATCAACACTGACAATATGAAAACAAGATGGCAAATCCTTCAAAAGTTAAAGACAGAACTGCTCTATGACCCAACTCTCCCACGCTCTGGCAGAGATGCTCTATGACCCAGCCCTCCCGCTCCCTGGATATATCCAAATGAATTGAAAGCAGAAGCTTGGACAGACATCTGCTCATCAGTGTTCACAGCAGTGGAGGTAGAAGCAGTCATATTTCCACAGAGAAACAGATGAGTAAATCAAACACCATCTATTCAGACAATGGACTATTGTGCAACCTTTAAAAATGGAGGAAAGTGACACATGCTATGATGTGGACAGATACTGAAACTCTATGCGATGGGAAGCAAACCAATCACAAGAGAGGAGAGACGGTGAGTGAAGTGAAATACGGAAAGTAGAGGAGTGTTTTTCAGGGACTGGAACTTAACAGTCCCTGGGCACAGAATTTCGATCTAGGAAGATAAAAGCATCATTCTGAGCTGGGTTGTCACGGTGGTTGTACAACAATGTATTTGATGCCACTGAAGTGACCATACAAATAAGAGTAGCTAAAATCATAATTTTAGTAGCATATTCTATGCTATAATTTCTTATATGTTAATGATGAAAATCTGCTTGCATCATAAATGTCTTTATAATTGGTTTGTTTGAATAGGGAGCCAAAGAAACGAGACACACTGTGCTTCAGTAATTGGTCTCTTAAGTCTACTAATTGATAATTCCCATTACCCACATTTTTTCTTGTGCTTTTAATTGTTAAAAAAAAATCTAAGTTAAAGATAAATTTACCTCATTTGGGTTATCTTATTGCCTTCTTACAGTGTCACTCAATGTGTTCTAATTTTTGTATTCTGGCAGCCATAGACAAAGTTTTTGTAGTGGGTTTGTGTGTGGATGTGTGGATGTGTGTGTGTGTGTGTGTGTGTGTGTGCGCGCGCGCGCGCACGCGCGCGCGCGTTTGGGGTTTTGTTTTATCTTGTTTTGAGACAGGGTATTACTAAGTAGCCCTGGCTGGTCTATAACTCAAGCATCTCTGTCTGCCTCTGCCTTCTCTATATTAGGATTAAAGACCTGCATCACCATGCTCAGTAAGGACTGGTTTCATCTTGACTATTTTCTGGAGCAAATTTGGAAGTGATACTGGGCACTTGATATAGTGTCACTTCAGGAAACATTAACATCTGGTTTCCACTCATGGTTAAGATCAATGAATACGTGGGTATGCCTGAGCTATCCTGGAATGGTTGGGTATGCCTGAGCTATTCTGGAATGGTCTATCCATCTTTGACCCAGTGACTATAACATAACTCCATTACGGCTGCAAAATATGGCCCCCCTCCCCCCAATTCTAGTATTCTCAGCTGAAAACTATTACACACAGATTGTCCTTTACATGAAAAGCACTGTGACTTTCAAGTTTGCTCATGAAGTTGGAAAACGCTTTGTTCTTTTCCTCATTAATTTTCAAAATACTGAAATGGTGTCTAACTGTTTCCAAGGGTTTCCAATTAATTGTTGTTTCCTCTATGACAATGAGATTTTAATAGGCTTTATATTTTTAGAATCTTGTATATGTGGAACAATGGCTCAGGGGTTAAGAGCTCTGGCTGCTCTTGCCAAAAGCCTGGGTTCGATTCCCAGCAACCGCATGGTGGTTTATAACCATCTGTAACTCCAGTTCCAGAGACTCTTCATGACATCCACAGACACCAGACACACAGGTAATGCACATACATGTAGGTGAAATACTCATACACATAAAATAAAAATAAATAAATCCTATGAGTGGCATGTATGTGTGTGTATTTGTGAATGAGATCCTCAAATTGGCTTGGAAAACATTTTCAAAAACACCCGCCATCTCAGCTGTCCTCTATGGTCTCAATAGCACAAGGTGTTCCAGGCATGACAGCTTTTGCGGCTTTAGAGCAGGAATTGACAATTTCTCCAAAGAGTCTTAAGACATGGTATTTAGAGTCTGAGAACTAACTGGAGATGTTAACGCCTGCTGTGACAAGATAGTTTCTAGCCCCTTTCAGTGCCCAGAGTTAGGAAGTAAGTTTTGTTTTGCTTACTATTGTTTACCTAGGGACAGAAATAGGAGTTCATATATTTTCAGACTACAGAACTTTAATTTAACTACATTAATTTTCATGTATGTATCACTTTATCCTGAAAGATCTTGGTGCTAAATGACAACACGTAATTGCTTATTCCATTTATTAGTATGGCTTCAAAACAGCAATACTCATATAAATATGCTTACTAAATGCAACATGATTTTTGGTTCTCCTTGTCCTAGGGTATATTGCTCTGTGAATGGGTAAACTTGCATGTGCCTTAAAGTCACATGAAAAGATCCTCTGTGTGACCAAGACACAAACCCACAGATTGAAAACACATTTTTTTTTTAAAATTTTGCTTCTTTGTTTGCATTTCTTAAAGGTCTCCTTGCTTCTTGTTCTTTTCTTCATACTTACCTAATTTTACTTTAGTAACTTTAGTATCAGGCAAAAATATTTATTCATTTATTGCATACTTCCAAAATTCAACTAAGTACATCTATACAATAAAACACATTTAATGAAGCCTAGGCCACCATTTCCATTCCCGCAAACCTGTTACCCTTCTCTCTACCCGCCCCCCAAGATAACCATTTTTAGTAGTTTGGGCTTTTCTCCATCTATTGCTTAATTAATTAGCATTAATGAATATAGCATGGATTATATTAACTAATTAATTAGCATAAACAAATAAAGCATGTATCCATGTTCTCAGGTAAAGAGATGGCATATTATAGGCATCTTCTGCCCTTGACCTTTTCTTCATTGTGTGGATACAGAAGAGTTTGTTTTAAGCAGGCTCTTGGCATCAGGCACAAGTTATTTTCTAGTTTTCTGTCACACACAAATTGAATTGTCTTGTTTATGTGCCATCCTGTATTTTCCACCAATGACTCTGTAAGAAAGATTTCTTGACATGGAATTGAGGGTCAAAATACAAATGCTTGTGGAACGCTGATAATGGGCACCTCCCCTCCTCTGGGCCTTTTATCTCTCATCAGCAAAACACAGGACTGCCAATTTCTCTCCAACCTCGCCAATCCCATTGTTAAACCCTTGGAGTTTTGCCAGTCTGATAGGGCAGAGATGGTATTTTAATGTAGTTTTAATTTTCCTCTCTCTAATGAGGAGCCGATTGGAACATCTTATCGCCTCTGGAAAGGCCATTTGCATTTCTTTTCTTGTGATCTATGTGTGGATTTCCTGCTAAGTTTTATAAGGCCGGTGTTATTTGCCTTCTCAATTTATAGAAATTTATTAGCTGTTAAGACATTGATCTTTTATTGATAAGAAGAATCACAGATACTTCCCCAAACTAGTGTCTTGCTTAGCTTTTGGGTTAGTTGTGGGCTTACTTTCCACACAGAACTTTTAAAATATAACTGAAATAATTAAGTTTTCCTGAAGTCTGGGGAAATTTCACTGACTTTTATGGGAGAACTCACCATGGTCTCCTATAGTGTCTGGACTTGCAGACTAGTGTATAGGATGAGTCACTTGTGTCTTTTCTGGATGGATGCCCACTGGCTCAGTATTGCTTATGAAAAGTCTTTATTTCTCCATATTTCAGAGCCAGCTTTCCCTGGAGTCCAAAGTTCCCTATGCACTTAGAGCTACTTCTGTTTTTTCTATTTGGTTCCATTGGTAGCCAGTTTATATACCTGCTAATACACTGTCTTCTAATTATAGAGACTTCATAAAATGCTTTAAAATCTGGCCTAAAACTGAGTCCTTGCTCACTGTTTTTCTTTCTGTTTTCTAAGATATTTATATTTAATTTAGTTTTTAAAAAATTAAGTATTTAATCAATTTGTTAAACTTCAAGGGAAAGATTGATGTGTATATTTTTATAATAGTGAGTTTTCTTGTTCAAATTCAGAATTCAGTATGGCTTTGTATCTTCTTCTAACTGTTCTACATATTTGAGGAACATTGTACCCATATTTTGATCAGTTCTTATTGTATCTCTGCTTAGGTATTATTGTGTCGATTTAAAAAGAAATCTAGTAGTTTCTTATTCTTTTACATATGAAATTGATTGCTGTCTATATGCTAATTTTATAAGTATTCCAACATTACATGTTTAGTGTGGTGTGTTTGTGAGACAGAGAGAGAGAGAGAGAGAGAGAGAGAGAGAGAGAGAGAGAGAGAGAGAGAGAGAGAGAGAGAGTGCACACACACACATGCAGGGCACATGTGTAATCAGGGAATAACTTGGAAATTGGTTCTTTCACTGTGGAGTCTAGAGATTGACCTCAGGTCATCGTGCTTTTGTGGCAAGTATTTTTACCTACTGAACCATCTTACCAGCCCCTCAATAAACTAATTTTAAACTCTAAAGTTTTACTAACTTTAGTATTTAGGAAGTTTCTTCAAAGACTTTGAAAACATTATCCACATAGCACCATAATGTGACCTATAAATACAGGTGACTGCTCTCTCCTTTGTGCTGTATAGGCATGTATGTGGGTACGTGTGCTCATGTGTAGAGGTTGGAGGTTGTCAGCAGGTGTCATTTCCTTCCTTGCTTCCTCCCCACACCCTTGGTGCTGGGATTATGGATTCACACCACCACCCCTCTGTATGTGGGTACACAGAATCTGAACTTAGGTCCTCATGCTTGCACAGCAAGCCCTTTACCACAGAGGCCTCCCCAGCCCCTCTTCCTCTCTGAAAAAAATGCTCCTTTCCTCTAGTGACATTGCATGACACATTTTACATGCATTCATGTTTTGCCATGGGTCTTGTCGGATCCTGTGGAACTGGAATTACAGACAGTTGCCAGCTGCCATGTGGGTGCTGGGAATTGAACCCAGGTCCTCTGGAAGAATGGTCAGTGCTCTTAACCACTGAGCCATCTCTCCAGCCCTGACATTTTTAAAGTACTTTTAGACAGTAGTAGTGATACTGGCCACCCTTGTCTTATGTGTGACTCAGGGATGAATTACATCATTAAATAAGATACCAACTTTGGGGGTTGAAATATAAACATAAGTTCTTGAAGTATTTTAAATTTCTCATAAATGTATCACTGTCTGTACATTGAGGTATCAAGTATAAATCATCTAGGATAGTTACTTTTCAAATTCCAACACAGCAGATACAGGGCAGGACCTATGTTTCTGTACTGTTAGGAAGCCCCCCAGGGCAAGTTGGGTAGTATAACTCCAAGTAGACTATATTCTATATAGCAATGGTATAAAATAAATCATTTCTAGCATTGATTTTCAAAATAAATTTTAACCTAGAACAGAAAATGGTCATGAAAACATTCCTAGTTTGTAATTTTTTTGCTTTTTGAGACAGGGTTTCTCTGTGTAGCTTTGGAGCCTGTCCTGGAACTCGCTCTGTAGACCAGGCTGGCCTCAAACTCACAGAGATTTGTCTGCCTCTGCTGCTATTATAGGCATGTGACACTACTGCCTGGCCCTAGTTTGTAATTTTAAGGGCCACATACAGTTAACTCTCTGAAGACTGAAGCAGAGGTTTTTGCATAAGCCCCATAGGAGTACAGGATATGGTGAAAGGTGACTTCCTACCATATAAGAGGAAGAAAACCCTTTCTGGGCTGGGGGCTGTGTGGGAGGAGAAGAGTTGAGACATGCAGTTCCTGCTGTCCTGTTAGGAAATATATTGTGGCAGGAGTTGTAGATCCCAAGTGGTTCAAGGAATCCAAGAAGGGAAGCACATGCAGGAGAAGTCATAGCTAACTGGCACTGGCAACAGCCTTGCAGACACAAAGTCTCTGCAGAAGGAGCTGTCAGCATGGATCAAAGACCTGAGACTAGATCCTCCTTACCTGGTACCAGAAAATAACCTACTGTTGGCTTTGTGTTCAGGATTTCATAGGTGAAAAAAATGTTAAGCCACAATAACAGAACTAGCATGTAGCCAACACAACACCAGCCACAGGGAGTAGACAATTAAAGTTGGCTTAGAAGATCTAGACATAAATCCATAAACACCTACACTTTCATTAGTATTAAAACAAACACTGTGTCACCACTGGGGCCATACCGATTTAAGTGGCCTGCACTGCCATCCAGTGCCATGGTGACATCCAGGCTGAGCTGCTGCTGTTGCCCTACAGCAGCCAGGATCTGAGTTGATATCCATGGCTCCTGTTGCCACCAAGGGCTGTGCAAATACCCGTGGTCTGGTCAGTCACCTAAAATCCATGTTGGCATCCCAAGGCCATGTTGCCGGGGGCTATCCTGATCTGGGTAGCCTGTGCTGCCACCAGGGCCATGGTGATGTCTGGGCCTAGATGATAACACCTAATACAGTAAGCTTCCTAAAATATATACATACATAAAGCCAATTGAAATTTAATTGTCAAATAATGGAGAGACAAGTCCAAACTAGCCATCTCTTGTCACCAAATAAACTTTCCAGTACTGGGACTGGGTTCTTTTTAAGTGAGTTGTTGGCTAAAGGGGTCCCCTGGGAATCCCCAAATAATCCAGGCTACTGACAAGTCTACAGGTTTCTCTACACCAAGTGACAGCAGGCCCCATTGCTGAAGATAACACCTACACAACTCATTGAAGAAGTTCAGCTGGAACTTACATAGAGCCCTCACCCCTAAGTGCTAGGAAGGTACTCTGCATGCTACCAAAAGAGGAATGTAAATGTCAAGCCAGCCACAAACCCTTTGATATATAAAGATGTCCTGCCAGCAAGATATGCTAGACCAATGGTAGTACAAAGCTTGTGGGAATAAATAATATCTGATTTGACTTAAGCTCCATCCCACAAAAAAACCCATAGACACTGCTTGAGTGACTAAGAACCTAAGACTAGATAGCCCAGGGACCTAGGATAAAACCAAATACTGCTATTATTAAAAACAAACAAACAAACAAACTAGCAATAAAATGACCCCTAACGATATTGTGCTATATTCATAGATCACTGCCTTGTTTAGCCATCATCAAAGAAGCTTTCTTCTGCAGGCCCCTACAACCAGGCAATATGCAGAGAGTGAGAGATCTTGGAACACTTAGCCCTAAATAGGATGTCTTCATCAAATCCCTCCTCTCAGGGCTTAGGGAGCCCTGCAGAAGAGGAGGCAAAAAGAATGTAAGAGCCAGAGGGAATGGAGGACACCAAGAAACCAAGGTCCTCTAAATCACATGATCAAAACTAATATGAACTCACAGAGGCTGAGTTCTGCACAAGTCTGACCAGGCCCTGTGTGTGTGTGTGTGTGTGTGTGTGTGTGTGTGTGTGTGTTCAGCTTAGTGTTTTTATGAGATTTCTGAGTGTGAGAATGAGTGGGTCTCTGATTTTTGTGCCTTCTCTTGGGTTCTTTTCCTTCTGTTTGTCTTGTCCAACTCTAATGTGTTAGTTTTTGTTTTATCTTATTTTTGTTACATTTTGTTATTATCCCTTAGAAGCCTATTTGTTTTCTAATGAGAAACAGAAAAAGAATAGATCTGGATGGGATGGGAGGTGGGGAGGAGCTGGAAGAAATAGAGGGGAAACCATAATTAGAACATAGTATGTGAGGGGAAAAAAATCTATTTTCAATAAAAGGAAAAGAAAGTTAAAATAATGAAAGCTCATTGGTCAGTGTGACCATGCAGACTGGCAGAACAGTCAATTTGGTTTAGTAGAAGCTGACATATAAAATGCTTTAAAAATAGTTTTAAATAATATTAAGTCTTATACTAATATAACAAATATGTGTCCTAGACATTGCTTTATGTCTGATTAGGAAGTTCAAATTGGCACAGCAAAGTTTTTATCTTGGCTCCACCCAAGGTACTTGAAAGTCCTATAAGGACTGCTGATATCTAAAGTATTTTAAGCATTTCTTTTCCAACTGTGCTTTTAAAGTTTAATATTATTATTATATATCCACATATATATATATATATATATATATATATATATATATATATATATCTTGGACTTTTCACCAATAATAGAATTCGATTCAGTAAATCACATTATATTATATATCAGGAACACCATCTGCATAGCAAAGACAACAATCACCGGAGTGAGAAACCAGCCTAAGGAATGTGTGGGAAAGCCCCTGACAACCATACAGCAGAAGCAGACAGGAGATTAATATCTAGAATATATTTCTTAAAAACCTGCAAAACCTGAAAACAAAAAAAAAAATCCAATAATCTGACTGATAAATAGGTTAATGAATTGCAGAGAAAGTTTTTAAAAGAATTCCAGGGAGTGTAAACTGGTGTAGACATTATGGAAATATTTATGAAAGTTCCGCAAAACCAAAAGCGCAGCTACTCTCTGGCCTAACTGCACCTCTCCTGGCATAATCCACCCACGGGGCTTTAAGCAGCCACCACACAGATATTTGTCCACTCATGCTTACTGCTGCGGTGTTCTCAACAGCCACAATAGGGAAGCAGCTTCGACAGCCATCCACAGATGGGTAAAGGAAATGTCCCTGATAAATAATATAATGTCTACATGTGGTGCATGTAGACGATAACATTTTATTAGACTATAGATAAAAATACAATTATGACTTTCCAGGGAAATGGGTGGAACTTAGGATTATTATGCTAGACAAAATAAGGCAGGCTCAGGAATGAGGAGTGCACATTTTCTGTCCTATTCGGAATGCAGAAGTAAACAAAGGGAAGGGGTGTCACGAAAATAGGGGACTGTGAGAGGGGAGGAAGAGGTTTAAAGGGTGACATGAATACACATGTCATGAAACCAGGCAGAATGGGGGACTCTTTGTAGGATAAGAATGAGCGAAATAGGAAATGGAGGGGTAGGGGCAAATAAGAGCAAACTAGTAATATCTATATGAAAATGATACCAGGAAACACATTTCTTTGTGTGTTAAACAAAAACAGATAGATAGATAGATAGATAGATAGATAGATAGATAGATAGATATACAGATAGATGAAAAAAAAATCAGTGAATCCAAAACAAAGTAAGCCACTCACTCATCCATTCACTGCAAAAACTGCAGATTCACAGTCAGGTGCTAGGGACAAAATAAACTACATTTATGAACACTAACCCAGTGGTTCTCAACTTTCCTAATGCTGCAACCCTTTAATACAGTTCCTCAGGCTGTGGCAACCCCCAAGTATAAAATTATTTCATTGCTACTTCATAACCGTGATTGGGCTGTTATGAATCATAATGAGAATACCTGATACACAGATGGTATGCTGCAGGAGATTTGTTTGTGTTATTGTTCAGAGAACACCAATGGCGTGGGACCTGGGTTAGGAGGGTGGAGTCCACATTTAGCTGGCCCGAGTAGACCATAGAGTTTTCTGGTGGTCTCAGAGGAACATAGAGGGACACACAGGGATAGGGAGCTTTTAGAGGGTGAGGTGATCATTTCTCTGTCGCTCCATGGATCTTCCAGGTTTATTCCTTAATACTGACTCCCGATATTTATTTTTTTAATAAAACAAACAAAAAGAAGGCACAATATCTGTGTACACATAGAGGCTTATTCAACAATGTGGATAGACACTCCTATACTTTCCCCTGGACATCTCATTTGCTCCGTGTATCTAGAAGAACTCAATTCTAATGTCCTACTGTAATTAAAACTCATCTTCCTAGGAATTTACATGCCAGTAGAGTACTTCATTTCCCAACTAAACACCTAATAATGAACACAGATTTGATGTTACAGAGAGGTGGTAAAATATATCATTTTGATCTGTAAAAATATTTCCAAAGTGGTTGAAAAGAGTTGGTTTTAGGGTACTTCCTAAGTTAGTCACACCATGTCTGTGATATGCTATAACTCAGAGAACAAATTTTGGTCTCAAGTTATATAAATCAAGATCCAAATATAGGGTTTTAAAGCTGGCACTCTTCCTTATACTAATCAAAAACAATTCCCATTTGCATGTTTAGTGATGTTGTGAAAAGGAAGTTTCAGAGCTGAGAGAATAATTCTGTGAAAAAAAATATTATTCATGTATAATTTTATTTCTTTGGTGTGAATGTCTGTGATGTCGCCCTATATTTGCAAAGTCTAAATCCCAAGTTATAGTGTTGTTTAGAAAGTTGAAAATATCATTTGCGAGACTTTCCTGTTTATATAAAAATACATATTTTTACCTAAAGACATCACTTTAAGGCAGATTCTCCTGTCTCCATATACTTTCCATATCCCGTGTTCCGTCCCACACCTCAGGCTTCCGTTCTACCAATAGCAACTGAAGGTCTAGCTCCTGCCAGAGCAGACTTGCTGAGCAGCTCAAAGGGAAACATGAGGACTCCCAAGTGAAGTCTGACATTTTCAAATCCTGCTCGGATATCTTCTCCCCCATTGGTTCCTGCATCCTATATGACTTTACCAGATTACGGCGAAGTGTAAAACTAAGCCGACTAGATGTTGAGAAGTTGTCTACATTGTTTAAACATAGGACACGCAATGCAGATGAAAAGCCGAAGAACCCGAGATGCATTTGCTTCTTCCTTTGGAGCTGTGTTGAGCCAGCATCTTAGATAGACTCAGGTTTACACCTGAAAGTTTAGTTTCAAAACCAAGGTCAAGGCCAGCCTGGTCTACAGAGCAAGTGCCAGAGAGACTCCAAAGCTATACCGAAATATCCTGTCTTGAAAAACCATAACAAAAAACAAAACCAAAAAAAAAAAAAAAAAAAACCAAACCAAGATCAATTCCTTGGGACTTAGGTCTCTAGCCTTCCAAATGGCTGCTTCTTTGCCTGGAGGCCCAGGACCTCCTGGGAGGGGCAATGAAAGGATGGCAGTGGCTGAAAGCCTACCCAGCTCCCTGCTCAGGAAGCCAACCAGAGTACAGGTCTGAAGGCCAGTTCATCTATCTGTGCTACTAGGAAGTGGAGTGAAGTGCTACCGTTTAAGAGTGTTTGCATAAGGGGCTAGAGAGATGACCCAGCAGTTAAGAGCCTTGGTGCTCTTGCAGAGGACCAGAGTTGAGTTCCCAGCACCCACATCCCGTGATTCACAACTGTCTGAACTCCAGTTCCAGGGCATCCCATGCCCTGTTCTGGGTTCTGGCTTCCAGGAACCTACATGCGTGTGCGCGCACGCGCGCGCGCGCACACACACACACACACACACACACACACACACACACACACACAATAAAACAATTCCTTTCTTCATTTATTTATTTTATGTCCATTGGTGTTTTACCTGCATGTATATCTATGTATGTTAGGGTGCTAGATCCTCTAGAACTGGAGTTATAGACAGTTGTGAGCTAGCATGTGGGAATTGAACCCAGGTCCTTTGAGAGATCGCCCTGTGTCCTTAACCTCTGAGCAATCTTTCCAACCCCACAATTTCTTATTTTATAAAAAGCATATTTGCATCAAGGCCCTTTATAATAGTTATACACTCATCCAGCCTGCTTTAACTCAAAATTCTTCAGATCACTTCTAAAAGAGAGCAAAAGGTAGTATGGGTAGCCTGATGAAGCCTGGAGCAGACTGACAAGGCTCCATTCCAGAAAGATAAACTAAGGCAAAGTGTCCATGTGCTCACATGTCTGGGCTACAGCACTGAAAAGTCGAGAGTCACCTAGACCCATGCCTGGGAATGAAGTCCGAACGTGTGGCTGGAGCCTGGGATTCACTGTGCTGGGAGCCGGCAGCCTTAGATGTGCAGGTGTCCAGGTGTCCATCATAGTTTTAAAAAAAACAACCCACAGGCTGATGCTTTATCCTATACAGGAGCTGTGGCCACTAAGCAATCCTCCCCAATCAAGAGCCACTTGAGAAAGCAGGACTCCTAGGATTCGAGGACACAAAAGAGATGGTGGAAACTGTGACAGTGAAAAGCACATCACATTGAATGTGTACCACACAAACATGGCTCAGTTTTACATTTCTAATTTACACTTGCATTTGGTAATGTTTACGTGTGTGTGTGTGTGTGTGTGTGTGTGTGTGTGTGTGTGTGTGTGTGTGTGTGTGATATCTGACATGAGATATGCCCAAGGTAAGCGCATCCCCCTAGAAAGAGAACTCCTTCCACTTCTCATTGACTGGTGCTCTGGAGCAAAGTTGTCAGAAAATAACTTTTCACAATATTGTCCTGTGACCAATGCCTCAGGGAAGGCTTTATACAGGAATCTATTCAACAAATAACTTTTCGATAAAAGCATAACACTGCAATAGCTGGTACAAAGATGATGAAAGAAAGGGGAAGGCAGATTCACTGGGAATATAAAGTGAGAATATATTTTTCCACGGAAAACCTGGATAAATCCCTCTATTGACTAATGTGGGAAGAGATAGTGAGCATTATAGTGTGAAATTTAAATAAGAAACTGTGTGAACGCATCAACACATGACAGGCACGCACAGATGTGAGTCCTCTCTTTTGCCAATTTAGGATTAGCTAATTAACCTTGTAAGTTTTAATTTTCCCATCTCCAAGAAGGAAATATTTCCTATAATATTGCCTTAGCTAGGGTTTCTATTGTTGCAATGAAAAGGCAAGTTGGGGAGGAGAGGGTTTATTTGGCTTACACTTTAGCATTGCTAGTCAGGGCAAGAACCTGGAGGCAGGAGCCGATTCAGAGGGCCATGGATGGATGCTGCTTACTGGCTTGCTTCCCCTGGATTGCTCAGCCTACTTTCTTATAGAATCTTACAGAACCGAGGACCATCAGCCTAGGGATGGCACCATCCACAATGGATTAGGCCCTCCCCCATTGATCACTAATTGAGAAAATATCTTATAGCTGGATCTCATGGAGGCATTTCCTGAGCTGAGTCTCCTTCCTCTCTGATGACTCTAGCTTGTGTCAAGTTAACACATAATATCAGCCAGTACAAACATACTAAGAATCAAGACTTTTAAATATATTAAGACACTGCAAGTTGCAAAGCATGTTCAAATGTAAGTCTACTGATACTATGTCAGATTCTTGGCTTCTCTGTATATAAACCCCATTCAATTTTGGGGAAATCTGTGGTAATCAGGGAGCAAGGCGTATGCTTCATGATAAAAGCCAAGGCAGAAATATTCCCTGGAGCCTGGCAGGGAGTACTGTCTACACTTTGAAACAAAATGGAGTGCCCAACCAAGAGGCAGAGACCCATCTCAGCAGCAGAGTGGCACTGTGGCACAGTGTCTTCCTCGCACACAGGTGCCAGTACTGGCGTTGGTGGCAATACTGTCACTTAGCCTGAGACATCTGGCAGCAGTAACATTTTGCACAGTATCAGCCAATGGTAGTATCTGCCTGTGGCTCATCTTGTAGGGCTGTGCTCACAATAGGCTCTCTAACCTTTCCCCAGATTCTTAATACAGATGCAGCCAGGTGGTGGTGGTGCATCCCTTTAATCCCAGTACTCAGGAGGCAAAGGCAGGTGGATTTCTGTGAGTTCAAGGCCAGTCTGGTCTATAGAGTGAGTTCCAGGATAGCCAGAGATACACAGAGAAACCTTGTCTCAGAAAAAAAAAAAAAAAAAAAAAAAAGATATACAAATGCTATTTCCATTTTCACTCAGTATCTTTAAACCTGTGACTGGTTCTCATACCATCACATCAAAGATTCAGTCACTAGGCCCAGTATATTTAAGTTGCTAATGACCAAATAATTTATCCATACTTAAGTTATTTAAAAGGTGAATTCAGATCTTTTTAGGATTAGAGAAAAAAATTAATCAATGCCCCAAATAAATCTTTTTGCTGAATAATTATGTAGTTGAAGTCCCACATTTTCTGTATAGCTTGCATTAAATAAATGTGCAATCTTGTCACATTAGATTTAGGTTAGATTTTTGGTTTGTTCTTTCTGTTGCATGAACTCGAACACACAGAAAAGCCATGTCAGACATCGTCCTATTGCTTTTTGTCACTATGATAAACACCATGACCAAAAGTAGGCTGGGGAGATTGTTATATTATCTGGTAAAAAAGCTCTCTGATGGGAGGGCAGGAACTCAAACAGGGCCATGTAGAAAATCTGCTTACCACCTGGCTCACAGTGGTTTGTACAGCTACTGTCTTAGTTAGGGTTTCTATTGCTCTGAAAAGACACCAAGACTACAGCAACTCTTACAAAGAAAACATTTAATTGGCATGGCTCACTTACAGTTACAGAGGTTTAGTCCATTATGATCATGGTGGGGAGCATAGCTGCATGCAGGCAGACATGGTGCTTGAGGAATACTTGAGAGTCCAACATTGTGCAGGCAACAGGAAGTCAACTGAGACATTATGTGGTATCCTGAGCATAGGAAACCGCAAAGCCTGCCCCCACAGTGACACACTTCCTCCAACAAGGCCATGCCCACTCCAACAAAGCCACACCTCCTAATAGTGCCACTCCCTATGAGCTTATGGGAGCCAATTACATTCAAACTATCACAGCTACCTTTCTTATACAGCCCAGGTCCACTTGCTTAGAGATGGTACCACTCTCAGTGGGCTAGATCCTCCAATGAGCAATCAAGAAAAGGCCCACAGACATGTCCACAGGCTATTGGGATTGAAGTAATTCCTCAATTTATGGTCTCTCTTCCTAGAGGACTATAGTTTGTATCAAGTTGTTAAAAATTAAATAGCATAGACACCATCAGGAAAAGAGCTAAAAACACTTTCTTCTGTGAATTATTTTTATTCGTGTTTTTAGTTACATGAAAAATAATGGCTTTTATTATGACAACTGCATATATGCGTGTGCCTAAATAGCACTCTGACAATATTTGCATGCTGCTATCCCCTCTTCCTGTTCCTTCTTATTGATCTCCTTCCTCCAAGTAGCCTTCTTCTACTTATATCACACACACACACACACACACACACACACACACACACACACACACACACAAACCCAGATTCCTCATGAGAAATATACAATGTTTTATCTTATAACCTCCCATTACAAAGTAACTTTAATATATTTAGAAAAATGATTCTCAGTTTTAATTTTTTCCCATTATTGACTTATAAGGAGAATTTTACATTTTAATTTAAATTCTCCCCAGTGAAGAAAATGAAAGTACTCCTTTGCCAAGGAGAGCTAAGCTGTGGGTACCACAATATTAGTATCTGAGGTCTTCTTGCTCCTCAAAAACCAAAATCTGCCTTTAAGGGGGGCTATATTATCCCCACTGGGGACATGCTTTAGAGTTACAGATTCGAACAACAAGATGAGTCTTTTTTGGTCAACAGCTCCAGGACTACCAGTGATACTTCCTGTTCACTCTGTAAGTAAATATGTATGAGTTAATATTTCAGAGTTAATTTCAGAGTTAATGATGTTCTGAGTCATGCCCACAGTTCAGAGTTTGCCTCTAATTAAGGCTCTCGTAGTATGCTTATTTAAATGAAACAACAGGGTTACCTCTGTTAAGCTGAGGTTGGAATGTAAATTGCTAAAACATTCTTCTACATAAACAAAACATAGTGCTATGTGGGTCGGAAGGAAAAGATAGGCTCAAGATTGCATCATCTCATCCTTATCTACTCACTGTGGCCCACAAAGTTCCAAGTGGGACGCCTTTGTTTCCTACTCCACCCACTCTCAGAAGCATCCTTAATCTATTCCTTCAGTTTAGTTTTTAATTATATCCCCAACTCCTCACCTTGTCTCTGTTACTGGCCAATACCCCTTTTGTCATCTCTGGATCCATTTATCCAGCTGCTGGAAAATATCCCTGTGTGGATTCCCTCTGATCAGCTTCCACACACCGTCTATATCCCATGCTGAATTTTTCCTTTTCCTTTCACCTTATATGACCCATCTCATCATCACATGGCAATGGGTCTCAACCATAAATCAGATAAGAATTCTAAGCTTTTTTCTTCTTCCTTATATCAGCTCTGAGATGCCAACAACTTTACCCCTTGAACAGCGCTACAAATTCTGATGCTATGCAACTGTTTACAGCTCTTTCTTATTATAATTAAAATTCAAGTCAAATCTGAATCAAAACTTTTCCATGTTGATCATCTACATCATTAGGTCTCACTATGGGTCTTGACCACTTTGAGGGTCACATATCAGATATCTTGCATATCAGATATTTACATCATGATTTGTAACAGTAGCAAAATTACAGTTGTGAAGTAGCAACTAAATACTTTTATGCTGGGGGTTCCTACAACACGAGGAACTGTATTAAAGGGTCGCAGCATTAGGAAGGGTGAGAACCACTGATATACATCTGTTTCCCCATAGTTATCAGCTCTCCCTTCCCATGGAAATGTTAAGTGATTTTCCTAGTGAGTTCAGGGGATGTTCTGAATAGACTTGACTTTAACCCTTCAGAGCCAGCCACTCTGAAGACACACCTATTCTTTGTATATCTACAAGGTAAGTTTTTGGATGTGTTTTCTGCTCCTTTGCTCCCACTAACATTACTAACATACTCATACAGAAACAATTAGTCATTATTGTAATTATTTATTTTCACATTTGACCATAGTTTGCAATGCTTCTGCACAAATGACTGTATCTTGATTCATTCTAGAATAACTGAATTACATATAAGTCAATGGATCAAACAAATAAATAAGCCCTATGCATTCTCATTCTCCAAGTAAAGATTTGGATTTTAACAAAATGCATGTTGGGAGGATGATTACATGAGCACTAAAGCTGAGCTAAAAAGAAGTGTCACTAGACCTTTAATAAAGAATGGAAATTTGACTGAAAGGAGAATTCTATTCCTAAGATGATTCTCAACTAATAACATCCTGAAAGCAAAATCAGCTTTGTTTTTAACTCATATTCCGAAAATGTGTTGTTTGTCTATATGTGCATATATATATACTTCATATTATTTTATGTTATAATATATAATTTTAATGTATATGTGTATACAATATATACATATCTTAAAATAATATTGTATATATATATATATATCTTAAAATAATATTATTCTTATAGGGAAAATCATCTTTATTAAAATTATATACAATTGCAACTTATGAATGCATAATGCTGACCATAGCATTTTATAAGATTCAGGGTGATGGGTTAGACAAGTGGACCAGTGATTAAGAGCACTTGCTAATCTTCCAGAGGACCTGGGTTCAGTTGCCAGCACCATATGGCAGCTCACAACTGTCTGCAATTCCAGTTTCAGAGTATCCAACACTCTTACACAGACATCCATGCAGGCAAAACACCAATGCATGTAAAATAAGTAAATAAATAAAATAAATCATTAATAAATTAAAAAATTCAGGGACACAAAACTGCATTCTGGTCAGAACACAGTGTCTAAAGTCTTGTAGGATGGAACTATGAAAAAATGGCACAGGTACTTGTAACAAGGAAATTAATCTATTTTTCCCAAGAATATCTAGAAATTGGTATGTCAATAATTTTAGAGAAAAGAGAGTTTTTGATTTCTGAAAACTGGAAGGCCATCTTGTAGCATTAGCTAACAGAATCACATATATAACTTCTGTAAGAGCAAACAGTGAAAGATGAACACCCTTACCAAGGCACAGGGTGTATGTAGCTCCATGGAAAAGTAGGTGGTTGGTATGGCACAGTCCTCCATACAATCTTCAGCATGGAAAGAAAAAACAATAGTCACAAAGCAACAACGTACTTTTTACTTTTGAGATGGTCTCAATCTGTAACTGTGACAGGCTGGGAACTCACTCTCTACACCAGGTTGGCCTTGAACTCACAGAGATCTGCCTCGGAGGTGCTAGGATTTATAGGCATGCACAACTATGCTTTGCAAAAACAAACTTGTATTGAGAGTCACTTGTCTTGTTACTCGGAAGGAAGATAAGGCTCTCTCAAGGCACTCATTTACCCAAAGATGCTTTCAGTTATGCTATCTAGATGTTAACAGGTGGATTTATGTGAGTTTGAGGCCAGCCTGATCTACAGAGTGAATGTCAGAACAGGCTCCAAAGCTACCCAGAGAAACCAGGTCTCAGGGGGAAAAATCCCAAAAACTTGAGTTACAACTTGATATCTACAAATGTGAGGGACACTAATCATGGCTTGTAAACTTAGGAAAAGAAGACACTCAGAGAATGAATAAATTCTGCACTCTATTTTTACTTATTAGATCTATGCCTTGTATAATACTGTCCCTGCTTCTTGTTCCTCAGTCACTGGATACTTAAGCTGAATTCAGTCCCTTTTGTCTTTACAATACTTTTCTTTCCATATAGCTACAAATTGATAGTATGATTTTCTGAGGTATACAAAGGAAAAACAACCTAAAATTTTATTTTTTCCAATTCACTCACAACACAGAAAACGTCAGACACCTGATATATGGGGCTTTTGTTTTTCTTCACACACCAAGTAAGTAAGAAAAATTGCTGGTAGTCAGATAGAGGTGGCTCACACCTTTAATCCCAGAACGTGGGAGGCAGAGGCAGTGTGAGGTTGGGCTGATCTACCCAGTAAATTCCAGGATGGCCAGGGTTATACAGGGAAACCCTGTCTTAAAAAAAAAAAAAAAATTGCAACAGCCACTGGCTGTCACCAACACAGTCCAGTTCTGACACTGCCTACTTGGTGATATATCAGGTACGACAGGTTTAACACACTGTGGCTAGGCTGCTCCACCAACCTTTGCATGCTAGTCATAAGATGTAGGTCATTTGACCTGCTACAGATCAGGGTTTCCATAGCCCCCTGGGCAGATCCTATTAGCGTGTCCAAGAGGCTCTCAGAACTTAGGGAAGTTTACTGGTTTATTATAAACACTATTACAAGAGCAGATAATGAGATTCATAGGATAAGATGTGTTATAGGCACTGGAGCTTCCGTATCCTCTCCAGATGTGCCATGCTCAGGGAACCCATGCATGTTCAGCTATCCAGATGTTCTATGAAGCCTATCCTTTTGGTTTTTACCTGAGGGGGAAAAGTTGTGAACCATGGGCAATGATATGTATGAATGTCTAATGCACCATCATGTTACAGGTTTAAATTCCATAGTCCTAAGAGGCTGCCCAGATATGTGTGTCTGTCTGTATGCACTATCATGCTATGGGTTTAACTTTTATAAAGTCATAAGAGGCTTTCTTCTAAGTTTCCTTTACCTGTTACCTTACATCAGCGGCTACAGTTTTTCTCTGTGAAGAAATTTTTGCCAAAAATCAAAGAAAAATATAACATTTGTTAGGCTAAAGTGCAGTTTTAAATGGGTTTTAATCATCAGCCCTAGATTATGTCAGATGATACCCACTCCTCGAAGCACACAGGATGTTTGAAATTCTTCAATTTTCAGAAACTCAGATGTAGATGTCCTGTGCATCATCTGCTCCCAGCCCTGAAAACCTCAGCTAATTCGAGGCACAGATTCAGCTGAATGAAGAAAGATTGTGGACAGAATCTTTTGTTGTGCTATTTGAAAGAGTCATGCACATGCCTTTAATCCCAGCACTGGGAGGCAAAGGCAGGCGGATCCCTGTGAGTTTGAGGTCAGCCTGGTCTATAGAGTGAGTTCCAGGACAGCCAGGGCTACACAGGGAACCCCACAGAGAGAAAAAAAAAAGTGTCATGTAATGAGAATGCAAGGACAACAGCCAGCCTTATCTATGGTGTTCGTACACTGGTTTGAATATGGAATGTCCCCATAGGCTCAGGCGTTTGAAAGCTTGGACCCCAGTTGGTGGCAGTGTGGGGCGTTACAATACCTGTAGGCAGGTCCTTCTAGAAGAAGGCCTTCCCTGAGGGCACATTTTGAGAGATTATAGCCTCACCTCACTCCCAAGTGACTCTCTCAGTTTTGTGTGACAAAATGTGATCAGCCAGCTTCCTGCTCTGGCCGCCTGCTGTCATGCCTTCTTTGTGACTATCGATTCTGGGACCTTATGTTGCTTTGGAACGTTATTTTGTCACAGCAACAAAAAGTAACTCATGCAGCTAGGTTTTGTTTTGTTTTGTAGGGAGAATAAACTGTCCCAGATCAAGCCCATGTACTTATAGCTCTAGCAGATCCATTTCCTAAATAAAGATGGGGGAAATATTCTGTGTTGAAAAAAATACATGGTTTTAAAGATGGTTTCAGGAAGTGCCCTCTGGCCCTCTGTCCCATGCCCCAACCCACAACAATTTCAAGTGAGGAAGATTCATTGACCATACCTGCAGGTGTGGTACTGAGGTCCCCAGAAGTGAGTCAACCCATTGAAAACTATGTAGAGTAAACAAAGGCTGAATAAACATGCAGGTCCATTTGTCCAGTAAGACAATACACCCTTTGACAGGGAGTGTGTTTGTGTGAAAACAATCGCATGGCGTCCACCTAGCCAAGAAACAAGTCGGAACCAAAGAAAACACCTGACAAACAGAACAGAGTGCCTGTCCGGAGGCTGATGGGCAAAGCACTTCCTGCCTGCTAATTTCTTTGATCAAAGGGTTTCCAGTGACAGCTAAAGGTAGAATTTGAAAACATGGGGAAAATGAATAATGTGAAGTGTGATGTTATAAAATAGCAGACTGGAGAGATGGCTCAGAGGTTAAGAGCACTGGCTGCTCTTTCAGAGGTCCTGAGTCCAATTCCCAGCAGCTTCATGGTGGCTCACAACCATCTACAGTGGGATCTGATAGCCTCTTCCGGAATAAAAAAGTACATGCAGACAGAGCACTCATACATAAAGAATAAATAAAACTTTAAAAAAAAAAATAGCAGACATCCCAATGCAGAAGAGGCTCCATCTTTGGGGAAAGCACAAGCCACCTTCCTTTCTCCCAGGATGGAGCTCACACTGCTTATAGCAACTAAGTCATGATAAAGCCAACCACCAAGCCTAAGAGGATCCAAGCAGGTATGCCGATTCTGGTGGCTTCCAAGCATTCACTGCCCGAGACTCAAGTGACTTTCTTGGCTGGCCCTGCTGCTAGATTTCAAGTTAATTCACTTCAGCCTCAAACTTGGAATGTTAACAGGTCAGCTATGGCTAGGGGAAATGATCCAGATGTCAAAATTAAAAAAAAAAAAAAAAAATGAGTGCACACATTGTCAAGACAAATGAGTGCCCCTTTAGAAAATATATATATAAAATTAGTAACTCATGTATGTCACAAAGCCAAGTTCAATGCAGTGGGTGGCAGGGGTGGGGTCAGAGACATGATGTAGAAAGTAACAGACTATGGGAATCGTAAGAAAACATATAATCATGTTTGTGGCTCCTGACCAGGGAGTTTTTACTGTTCAAGATTCAGAGCCACTGGTAAAAAAGGCAAATTTGCTCCACTGTTCCAGGATGGGGGAAAACAGCTGCCCAATGCTCACCTCCCCTCCACTAAGGCAGAACCAAAGTAACAGGTGTGTACCCACATGTCATGGGGAGTGACACATGGAGAACACTGGAAGTCAGAAGGCAGAGACTGGAAGCTTGCAAGATTTAGAGACCTGTGAAAATAACACAAACAGGGAAATAAATGACCCGAGCTATTCCAACTCACCAGCCAGTGGTCAGGAAGCACCTCTTTTGCAATGGTAAGAATGAAAGAGAGTCCACACAAATCCTATCAGTATGGACGCTGCAATCCCAGGTGAAGCAGAATTTTATGATCTTCTTTGGTCCCCAGCCTACATAGATGAGTAACTTGAAATATGCATAGGAGTACTGCTTGGAAATGTACCACACATCTCCCATCAACCTCCTGGAGGGCTGCAGCCAGAAGCCATCTTGAGAAAGACTTCAGATGACTCTGTGAGTCGCAAAGCCTGTACATTCCCACCTCTGAGAGGCCAGGCAGTCCACTGCATTGTCTTGGGGGGTGGGGATTGTGCCTCATGAGCTCAATCTAGTCCAGTAGAACCACTTTGGATTTAGCCCACTGGCTCTCCTACCCAGGATGGAAAATGTTACATGGAGAGAAATGGAGAACGTCATGCTTAATTAAGAATCAGAACTTCAGAGAGCAGGTGGACTCCTACGAGTACTAGGACTGAAGGCAGGCATCACTCGATTCTTACCATCCCTTCCTGCTGCCCCATGATCACAGCTCTGTTAATGGTGGGATAGAAACAAAACACAGTGAATCCTGATATAACCCTGGGAAATGCCATGTGGGCCTGGAAAAAGTATGATTCTAGCTATGGCCCAACCTCTGACTATGCCCCCCTGGGGTTGGGGAGTAAGTACAACTTTCCCTGGCTCTGGCCAGGGTCCTACTTGGGTGGATGCTACCACCGAAGCAGCAGAGGTGGATGCTTTCCTTTGTGTTGCTTCTCCCTCAATTGACAGTTGTCTGGCCTGATGTTACTCTCAGGACTGATTATGAGGACATTGTGGTTTGGTTCCCACTTGTCCTCATGGAGGATATGGGCTCTTACTGCTGCCCAGTTGGAAGCAAGTGTTTCTGGACCCTTACCATTGCTGATGTTGGCAATGCCAGAGGCTTTCAAAGTAGCAAAGCAGGAATCAAGAAAGTCCAAGGAAGTCTTATTGTTCAGTAAGGGCCACCATCCCACTATAGGAGTAGCCACACCATAAGCACCCCAAATCTAACGCTGTGTACACATCTTCTACCATAACTGCTTGAATGCCTCCATTCTTTGGTGGTGATTGTATGTGTGTGTGTGTGTGTGTGTGTGTGTGTGTGTGTGTGTGTACAGATACACTCACCTATGCATGCACATGTAGAGGCTAGAGTAAAATACCTTAATAATGTATAATTTTTTTAAATATATGTCTGTATTCCATTTCCAAGTAATGTATTGAGGACTTTGAATCTGTGTTTACTAGAAATATTGGCCTGTCATTATTTTTTATTTTGTCTTTACCTAGTTTTGGTATTAGAGTAATATTGGCTTCAAAGAAGGAGTTTGGGACTGCTTTGTTTGTTAGGAATAGTTTAGGAAGGACTGGCTATAGATATTTTTTGAATATCTATCTGGTAGAATTCTGTTGTGAATCCATCTGGCCCTGAACATTTTTTTTTTTTTGGCTGAAAGACTTCTTTTTACTTTCAGTCTCCTCATTTGTTATATATAGGTTTGTTTAGATTGTTGATATCTTTTTAATTTAATATTAGTGGTTTGGCTAAGTCTAGAAATTTATCCATTTTTTTTATGTTTTCCAACTTGATGGAGTCAGGTTTTGCTTGTTTGTTTTTGTTTTGATTTGATTTTTTTGTTTTTTCGAGACAGGGTTTCTCTGTGTAATTCTGGCTGTCCTGGAACTTACTCTGTTGACCAGCCTGGCCTTGAACTCAGAGATCTGCCTGTCTCCTGAAATTTAATTGGGTAGTGAAAGAGGTAGAAAATGCATGCTCATTCAGTTATCTTGAGCCAGAGCTTTTACCTTGATTTAAAAAAGATTCATTCAAATAATTTTAATCTCTTGAAAAGGCAGTATGTTCATGCCATTCAAAATCCCAAGGTCTGTAGAGGTTCTGAGTGCGACAGGAAATGAGTGCTCTATACCAGACGTGTGCATGCATGCGTGCAGTGTGTTTGTTTGTGTCTGTGTTTGTGTCTGTTTGTGTGTGTGTGTGTGTGTGTGTGTGTTTGTGTGTGTGTGTGTTTGTGTGTGTGTGTGTGTGTTTGTGTGTATGTGTGTGTTTGTGTGTGTTTGTGTGTGTGTGTGTGTGTGTGTGTTTGTGTGTGTGTGTGTGTGTTTGTGTGTGTGTGTGTGTGTTTGTGTGTGTGTGTGTGTGTGTTTGTGTGTGTGTGTGTGTGTGTTTGTGTGTGTGTGTGTGTGTTTGTGTGTATGTGTGTGTTTGTGTGTGTTTGTGTGTGTGTGTGTGTGTTTGTGTGTGTTTGTGTGTGTGTGTGTGTTTGTGTGTATGTGTGTGTTTGTGTGTGTTTGTGTGTGTGTGTGTGTTTGTGTGTATGTGTGTGTTTGTGTGTGTTTGTGTGTGTGTGTGTGTGTTTGTGTGTATGTGTGTGTTTGTGTGTGTTTGTGTGTGTGTGTGTTTGTGTGTATGTGTGTGTTTGTGTGTGTGTGTGTGTGTTTGTGTGTGTGTGTGTATGTGTGTGTTTGTGTGTGTGTGTGTGTGTGTGTGTGTGTGTGTGTGTGTGTGTGTGTGTGTTCATGTGTGTGCACACCCACAGGCTTGGCTGCAGTCATTCACTGAGCAGAGTCAGAACATACTGTTTACTAAGTCTGAATATGTGGTTTCTTGTTTCGTTTTGCTTTTCCTGAGAACAGCTTCTCTACTTCCTTAAGACAGCATCTCCTCAACAGTGGTGATGCACACCTTTAATCTCAGCACTCAGGAGACAGAGACCAGTGGATCTTTGTGAGCTCCAGGCCAGCCTGGTCTACAGAGCTAGTTCCAGAGCAGTTAGGGCTACTATATAGAAAAACCCTGTCTTGAAAAACAGGAGGAGGAGGAGGAGGAGGAGGAGGAGGAGGAGGAGGAGGAGGAGGAGGAGGAGGAGGAGGAGGAGGAGGAGGAGGAGGAGGAGGAGGAGGAGGAGGAGGAGGAGGAGGAGGAGGAGGAGGAGGAGGAGGAGGAGGAGGAGGAGGAGGAGGAGGAGGAGGAGGAGGAGGAGGAGGAGGAGGAGAAAAGATAAGCATCTCCTTGTAGCTTTGATTTGGATTTCCCTGATGGTGAATGACAGAAGCATTTTTCAGGTAGTTGTTCGCTATTGGTTTTTCTTCCTCTGGGAAGTGCCCACAGAGATCATTAGCCCATTTTTTAAACTGAATCACCCTTTATCTGTTGAATGCTCTGAATGGCAAATCTGTTAGGCGAATAGCCAGCAGGCATTTTCTCCACCCTGTAGACCATCTTTTAAAGTTGATATGACTCTATTTGTCAACCTTCCCCATATATTCTAAGCTTTTGCAGTCCTATTCAGAGAACATATTGCCTGTGCCAATGTTTTACAGTGTTCCCCTACATTATTTATAGTAGTTTCCAAATGTCAGATCTTTGATGCTCTTTGAGTTTATTTAATTTTTCTTCTTGCAATGCCGGGAGTCCAGTGCACGCCAGGCAAGCCCTCTACCATCACTGAGCAACACTGCCAGCCCCAATCGAATTGATTTTTGCACAGAACAAGAGATATTAGGACATTAGGTCCTTTTCAGTTGTGTTTTTGGGGCTTTGTTGGAACCATATGTGTATCTGCCTAAATGGCTCTGTGGAATGTCATGCTGACAGTTCCAATGGCCTTTTCAGCTCTGTTCTTTTCCTCAAGATTCAGGCTGTCTAGACCTTCCCTATGGGTGAAGAATGTCATTGTTATTTTGCTAAGAGTTGAATGTGTTTGATGTGATTGTTTGGGGCTGAACAAGCATCAGTGTTTTTTGAATAATTATTTTCATTTATGTATGTGTGAGCACACAAGTGGAAGACAGAGGAGTTGGATCCCCTGGAGTTGAAGTTATGGGCACCTGTGAGAAGCCATGTGGGTGCTGGGATTCAACATGTCCTTGCAAGAGCAGTACAAGTTCTTAACAAGTGAGCCACGTCTCCTTCCCCAGTATGGGCATCTTACCAAGTCTCTGTTTTGGGTTTGTTGTTTTTTGTTTTGTTTTTAATAATTCAAGAGCATGGATGATCTTTCCATTTTTATATGCCTTGCTCAATTTCTATCATCAAAGTTTTGTACTTCCATGGCAGAAGTCTTCTACTTTCTTGGCTAAGTTAATTCCTGATTTCCCCTCTATCCCCCTGAGACAGGGAGTGCACTGTGCATGCAATTGTTTTCATGATTTGTATTCTGCTCCCTTTTCTTGCCCTCCCTTCCTTCTCTTTCATTTCTTCCCCCCTTTTCCCTCCTTTTCCTCCTCCTTCTTCAAGGGTTCCTAGCAACTCTTGAAACCCTGGCCTCCCAGAGCTCTGAAATTACATGTATGTGCCACCGTATCCAGCTTACCTTCGTGACTTCATGATTTCTGGCTCAGTAAATTTATGCTTAGAGAAACTAAGAAGTGTATGTTGACTTCTATCTAGCTACAGCACTAAATTCATTCGATTGTATAGTCCTTTGGTGAAATATCTATGTTTTTTCAGTCTAATAGCAAATAATTTATCACTGTAGTAGACATGGTTTGACATCATCCCTTTTGTCTAATTTGACTAAAAATTCTAGTAGTCCATTGAGTCAAAGTGCTCAGCAGAGTGGACAGTTTAGTCCTGTTTCCAGTGTTAAGAACATGCCTTCAGGTGTCCTCCTTCGGGATGATGTTGTTATGAGTTCTCATTCTCAACCTTTAGTTAAAGCATCATCCTTTTTATATCCAGTTTACTGTTGTCACGGGAGGATGGTAAAGTTTATTAACTGCCTTTCTGCATCTGTTGAGATGGAGCGTCTACTTTATTCTCCTGGTTCTCATGGAGCTTTGTAAAAAATCATTTACAAATATTTTTCTCAGGCATTTTATTCATTTTTTTAAAATATTTCACTAGAGAGCAACTATGTTCTTGTAGAGGCAATATATTATCTTTTAAAAAAATATGTGTTTCCCTACATGAGACCTGGACCCTGCATACCTGATGATGGGCCAAACATCTTTGCTCTGGTTTTATTTTTATTTTTCTGTGAGTTTCTTCGTACATGGCTTTCTCCTGAAGATGTGTCTTGAAGTCAGCTTATGCATTACTGGTTCTGATTCTTCCTGGACACTATAATATAACTTACTTGTCACTTCTTGGGCTATGATTAGTGAGTTCGAGAACAGTGTGTTCTGTGGCAGTCAAAGAGATGCACTGCCTCTGTGAGCCATGTGAGAGTTGGGGCACTCACGACAGCTGGGAAGTTGGCTCAGTGCTTAGCGGCACTTCCTGAAACATATGCATACAAGCATATAGGTTGAGCATATTATATTTATATATTTAGGTGTGTGTGTGTGTCTATGACTTTAAGGTAGAGCAAGACAGAGTTGGGATGGGATACATGGGAGGGGTTGGAAGAAAGAAGGGGAAAGAGAAAATGATGTATTTACATTTCAGTTTCAAAAAATAAAACAATTTTAAAAAATAAGCATAAACTATGCTCAGCTTGTTAATTTTTCTACCCTGCCAAAATAATGATCTTCATGTAACCTATTCTAGATACACTAAGATACCTGTAATGTACAATATAAGTATGGGAATTATTTGGATTTTTTCTTATTTGTGGTGATATTTTGTTTATGATCTAACAAATAAAGCTTTCCTGAAGATCAGCAGTCAGCCATATAGGCCAGGCAATGGCGGCACACACCTTTAACCCCAGCAGCCATACTAGTGGGCCATAGAAGCTATAGAGAAACTGGTGGGTAGAGACAGGAGTGAAGTAAATTCAGTCTGTAGTCACCCTGAGGACAGGATCACCTTAGGCTTGGTAGAGGTAAGAAGCTCTTCAGAGGCTTGGCTGCTTTGCTTCTCTACTATCCCTCCTGTCTCTGGATTTTTATTTGTGCTACACTTATTTAAATGGATATTTTGGAAGGTTTGGGGATTAGATTTTTATCTCCACTCCTTTCCTGCTAAAAGTTGCATCTGCTAAATTTTTTTGTGCTTATTTACTGTTACCATTTATTGTTAGTGTAGAAGGTGTGTATGTGTATATATATATATATATATATATATATCTTTCTCTCTTAGGAGTTAACACATAAAGAGGTCTCACAGGTGAGCTCCAGGAAGGAAGCAAAGCCTCTATGCCTTCCATTTGAATCTCTGTACACTCTAGAAGGATATGGAGTAAGACCCAATAGAGCTTCATGAACTTAGAGTATTACCTTATTATAGATTTTTGTCTCTGTATTTGGACAATAATTAAATTAGATCCAAATTTGCCATGTTTACCTAATTAATCACATATATGGTGTTACACATCTGTGATGTTAAAAATAGTTGTCTGAAACTCAGGCTTATCAGGACAGTCTATAGTTTATCTGGCAAGTGTGAGGAAGGTGGGTAGGGAAACAGGGTAGGGAGGCAGCTTGGTTATTCCTATACAGATAAGAGGAAATGTACCCATCTTCTCTACTTCTTGGTGAACTTCCCCTAAGTCTGTAATTGTTAAGCTCTCTCCATTGATTTGCTATTATATAAACTCTTTTAAAAAGCAAGTATGTCAGCCAGGCGGTGGTGGCGCACGTCTTCAATCCCAGCACTCAGGAGACAGAGTGAGGCAGATCTCTGTGAGTTTGAGGTCAGCCTGGTCTATAGAGCCAATTCCAGCACAAGCTCCAAAGCTACACAAAGAAACTCTGTCTCCAATAAATAAATAAATAATTTTTTAAAAAGCGAGTATGTCTTTTTACAGCTAGGTTTTTGTTACCACAGCGATCTAGGGATGTATTAATCAAGAACCAGAGACCAAAATGAATACACCAAAGAAGACAGCACCCGTGTCTGCCTATTTCTGAGTGTTGGGTGGTAATAGCTAAGTCCAGAAGCATGTTTCCAAGTTGCAAAACTGTTAAAGGCTAGGCTCACAATCAAAACTACAAGACATGAGCCAGGCATTGGTGGCGCATGCCTTTAGTCCCAGTACTTGGGAGGCAGAGGCAGGCAGATCTCTGTGAGTTTGAGGCCAGCCTGGTCTACAGAGCTAGTTCTGGGATGGGCTCCAAAGCAATACAGAGAAACCCTGTCTTGAAAAACAAACAAACAAACAAACAAACAAACAAATAAATAAATAAAATACAAGACATAAGGAATCTCATTTCTATCCCATTAAAGACAATAGCTAACACACTTGTACAGACATCTCAATTATTGGGTGATTTGGATAATATATATTATGCCAAAAGTATCGTCAGGTCCCTTTATATAAGGTCTAATTATTGTCATGAAAATGCCTTTTTTTTTTCTTAGTTGTAAATAAAAGCTGGGATTACTGGGTCTCTGTGGCCCCTTAACAGGTGGTTTATGACATATATCATAGTGAAGTTACTGCATGTCCAACAGCTATTAATGTTTCCTTTCTCATCTGCCTTGGTGGAAAGGTTTCCTAGGTTGGTAACAGAAACTGGAAACAGATTATGTTTCCCAAATCTGCTTGAAACACTAAATTCAAATTTTTAGATTGATTTTAGACTTTGAAAGTAGTATGATAGGCAACACTGAGCAATGGTGTTTACATCATTAATATTCTTCTGTCTTCTATTTAGCCTGATAGCCATCATTTGAACAAAGAACGGGATTTAGGAATAAAGAGTTTATTAACAGACAGCTGATCAAATCAAAAGGCTCTTGATTCCTTTTTCTCAACTTATGTAAGGGTCTTTTAATATAAATAAAGACAATTATATCTGGGAAAAATAAGAAGAAAGAGACATGATGCAGGGAACTCAGAGGAACGTTTATAAATTAAAAGAGTATCCGCACAGAGACTTGAGAGGATGATGCAAGAATAGAATAAGAAAGACTGCTATTAAAAATGATCAATGAGAGGATGTGAAAGAGACCCTGAAATGTGACTTAAAAGGGAAAAAGCCAACACAAAGGCTAACTGGTAGAATTAATAGACAGGACACAGTGAGTGCTCCTGAAAATACACTTGTCAAGTGTTAGATTCTACCAAGGGAAGAGAAAGGTTCTATGTGAGGGTAAATGAATGTATATACCCAAGAGAAAATATCCCTGGGACAATGTCACTGTATACTAATGAGTTCCAGGCCAGCCAGGTCTACAAAGTGAGTCCTAAGACAGACTCCAAAGGTACATAGATAAACCCTGTCTTGAAACAAAAAAGAAAAGGCTAAAGGAAAGGCCAAAGAGGTACATGTGGAGAATGAGCTTGATGTTAGTGTTCTGTTCATTTTATCATGTGTAGGTATTACATTTAAACTAGAGTTGGTTCCATGAGTAAACAGATAAGTGAACTGGAGTAAACAGAGATGCACAGTACTATTAGGAGGAAGCACTAAAGTAGAAATATGATGACTAAATAGGAGTAGAGAAGGGCCTTGGGGAGAGAAGAGATTTAGAACAGAGAATTTGAGAAACATATTTGTTAGCTGTGTCATATAGTGGAAGCGAACACAGAGTTATATAGACAGGCCAGCTTCAGGGCTTGTGTGTAAGGATTAAAAAAAGATAGGCAAAGTGAGGTATTTTTCGGTGGGCCCTGCCAAGGCATGTCACTAAGCTGTAAGGCAATATAAGCCCTTCCCTCACTGGGTTGCTTTTGTTCATGGTGTTTTATCACAGATAATGAGACTCTGGCCAAGACTATCTGAAGGCTTCACACTGCACTGGGCCTTCTTTTCTGCCTCTCTCTCTTTCTTTTGTGATGGTCAAGGCTCTGCCCTCAAATTCCTCCATCTTTCCTTTATCTTTCACAGGTATTCCCCCATGAGTCAGCTTTTCATCACTATTGGCAAAATACCTGATATAGTCAACTAACAAAGAAAGAGGACCTGTTTTAGTTCTCAATTTTGGAGATTCCAGCCTATTATTGTTTGTTCCCATAGTTTTGGGGGATATGTTAAAATAGTACTTCACAGGGTAAATGAGTGATAGGATGAACTGTTTATCTCATGATTAAGAAGCAGGAGGAGGGGCTGGAGAGATGGCTCAGAAGTTAAGAGTACTTGCTCTTCTTGTAGAAGCCCCCAAATTCCCATAACATTTGATTCCGGAAACTGGTGAAAGAAGGGATGCTTTGAGGATAGATGTGTTATGCCCACATTGTGGAGTCTCCCGAAAAAGCAAAGAGCCTTTATTCAAGCTTAAGCCTGGAATATCTGTTTTCCAACACAGTGGTTGAGAGCAGAGAGTGCCCAGCCCAGGTTGGGTAGGGTTTTTGTCATAGTAGTGGTTGGGGGTGAGGGGATTTTCCAGGTTCAAGACCCTGATTGACTGACCTTGGTCTTGGGGAAAGGGAATGGGTGTGTGCTTGGATTAAGGATAGGTTCACATCAGGTGAACCTATCCACAATGGTTAGAGCGTTAGGAATTTCCTTTGGAACAGTAAGATACTTTCCCTTTAGATGGTCGGTTCCTGGGTGGTGCCTGGGTGGTCCCAGCTTGTGATCTCTCCTGGAGTCAGGTGTTGTCCCAGGATAAACTGAAACTTCAGGCCTACATTCTGGTTGGTCTCCACTGAGCCTTGGCATGGCAGCAGTGCAGACAAGCAGCAGGTGTGTCCAAGTTGCCCTGGGCCCCACAGATTTAGTCAGTACAATGAAACTATAAAGGTGTTTAGTCTATAAAATATCCAGACTACTTCTCATGTGATTTCTTAGACCAACATATACCATCCAAAATGGACAACAATGAGACTTCTTCTAGAATCTATGTGCTTTAGCCTATCTAGAGGAGTCACCTTATATGAACAATTATAATTTTGAAATATAAGGTGTCTCTTTACTGTTCTCAAGAAAATTGAAAATTCTCACTTTTGGACACTATCTAATTTTCATATTAAAAATAATATATCTTGTGGGGTTTTTTTTACCTGCCCCCAATAAGAAAATATTTCAAGAAGGAAGAATTCTATGATTCACAAATATAAATGTAGTATTTCAGAAGATATGCTCAAACGAATAATAATCTTCCCCCAAAATGTCCATATTCTAATCTCCCAAAACCTTCAAACACTACTTCATATGCCAAAGGAATTTTGAATAAGTGGTAAATTAGAGATACTGACCTAGGGAGATTATGCTGGATTATCCAAACATGCCTGATAGATCACAGGAATCCTTATGAGAGAGAGGCATGAGATGAGCAGAATAGAATAGATGTGGCAATTGAGACACAAGAATGTTGCTTCCACAAGCCAGCAATGTCAGCAACTTCTAAAAGCTAGAGGAGTCATGGAATGGGTTCTCTTGAGGGCCTTCTAAGGTTACTAATCCCATTGACCCTTGACTTAATTCAATGAAACTGATTTCAGACTTCCAGTCCCCAGAATTATAGTAGATTAAATGTGTTGTTTGAAGTAGCCCAATATTCAGCAATTTGTTATAGCAGTTGTAAGGCACTAACAGAGAAACCAAAGACGATATTTATGTTTGTCCTGGTCCTGCTTTACCCCTAAATATCCCCTTCATATATGAGCAAGAGACATGCCTTCACTTACAGAAAGATTGTAGTTCCAGAAACTTCTACTAGGTATACTTCCCATGAAATCTAATCCCAGCTGCTGCTAGCCATTTTGTGTGGGATTGGGAATCCCTTGTTATTATTCAAAGTTTTGTCTTGAAAGGCCAGAAGTACTTAGACAAGATCAACAGAGCCAGACCTGTGCTGAAGAACCGTCACCATGCTGGATAACTCAGCCCCCAGCAGTATGCCAATTTTAATCCTTTTTTTTTTTTTTTTTTTTTGAGACATTTCAACTCTATCATCTATCATCAGTTAATATTCCCAAGACTTCCAGGAGGCTTCCAGATTCCAGGAGGCTTTATGAAAACTAACCCACCTTTCACTTAACATGACAATCTGAAGTAAGGGTGGGCAGTTGTAGAGTGATGCTAGAAAGACCCAGTCATGGTGTTACCTGGGCACTGAAACTGATGAGTCCTATGTGAATGTGGTTTGTACACAGATATTCTTGTTGTATCAAAGAGTAATGAATCAGGACTTTATGAAAATGACAATCAGATGTGATTCCACACATTAAAAATTAAAACCTACTTGCCATTGTTTAGAATGTGAACTTGAGCACAAGGTCTATAAGTATAAGTAAGCAGTGTGTACACTCACACTCCATGTTAACACTAGAGCTAGTATTAGCTCACTTCCTCTACACAGCCTCCATGTAAATACAATTCAGTTTTATAGCCTCTGCTCTGGCCAGCCTTCAGACAACACACTGGACAGAGGTGAGGAGTGGAATGTCTCAGGGTATCTGCGAACACTAGTAGCTACCATGCAACCCACTGGATTAATAAACCCAAAAAGACCCAACAAGACCTTCCTAGAAGGATAGAGTATTCAAACCACCTTGGTGTTTTCTAACTCTCCTTGCTTGAGGGTCATGAATTGGAATTTTATGAAGACATTTTCTATGAGCCTATAATACTAATGATGTCATGAAATGTCCTGGATATAAATTTAAATGAGAAATCAAGATTCAAAGCTCCAAATGTCCTCCAAATATTATAATCAAATACAAATACATAGTAATAGTGCACAGTAACATTCAATATACTCATAATATATTATCTTAGTGATTATCTCAAGATGATAAACTTTTGATAATGTTGACTTTATATATAGCTTACAAATTTGATTGAGAAAATATTTATTTATAAACTTTTTAATACTATCAGAAATTAAATCTTAAGCAAGTAAATTAGCAGTTATTCTAAAATAATTAAAGTCCCACCTGTTAAATTTTGTAAAATGAGTTTAAATGATATTTTAAAATAGAATGTGAACCATAGCTAAAAAGTTACAAAATTAAAGTAGTAAAAAAACAAAACAAAACAAAAAAAAAAAAACAAAAGGAGAGCCAGCAATGTGACTCTGTGGCTAAGGGTATTTGCTGCCAAGGCTGATGATGACTTGATCCCTGAAACTCAAATGGTGGAATGAGAGAGCTGACTCCCATGGGTTGTCCTCTTCTCTGCCTCCTGTGCCTTCTGAAGTATGTATACAACCACACACACATATACAATAATAATAATAACAGCAACAATAAACACAATAAAAGCTTAAAAGTAGAAATAAAAACAAAGTAATACAAATTACACATATAAAATAGAACTTAAAATACAATCTAGGCAAGACTAGTGGTATATACTATAATCCCAAAGCTCAGGCCATAGAAGCCAGCAGGGCTACATAGCAAGACCCTGTCTCAAAAGAGAGAATAAAAAGGGACTGGGGAGACGGCTAAGTACTTAAAAACATGCAGTATTCTTACAAAGGACCTGAGTTTTGTTCCCAGCACCCACACTGCGTAGCTCTCAATGAACTCCAGTTCCAGGGAATCCAAAGCCATCTTGTGGACTTCAATGGCATCAACACTCTATCTTTACATCCTACCCCACCACACACACACACACACACACACATACACAGAGAGATACATGTTATTTTGTTTTTAAATACAGTTCAGAAATGAGGGCTTGTGGTGAAGTGAGGCAAGGTGAAAACAGGAAAACAAAAGATTTGATAGATAGGAGGGATTAAAGGAGAAATAGAAAGGAAAACAAAACATTGGCAAAATGACTCCATAGAGCCAGGGTGATGGGCTAGACAGATCATGTCTTTAACAAAAAACAAGAAAGGCTAAGAGTGGAAGTCAATGAGTGATAAAGTCATTGTGCTCCAGCCAGCAGCTTCAGTTGTCTGTTTGAAGAAGTCTTCATGGAAAAGCCCTCTCTGAGCCTAAGCAAGCTCCTAGGGTTCAATCCCTAGGAGCACAAAACAAACACCTAAGCTGTAAAAGTCAAATCTTTGGATAGAGTCATGGTAATAGTCCCCAACTCTGGGCAGCTCCAGCAGCTGGGAACATTCGGCTGTGGGAATCTGCCACCTCTGTGGCACTAGAGACACAAATATACTTCCCTGGGACCATTCTCAACTTTATTTCATTCTGTCTTTTCACCAAACAAGAGGAGACTAGGAGGAAGCATGACATGTAGGAGATAAGGTAACAAGCCAGGAGCCACAGGGCAACAAGTAGACTAGTAAAAATGTACTTGTTCATTTAAGTATAAAAGCAGTTAGAAACAAGCCTAAGCTACCAGCTAAGATTCCATAATTAATAAAGAATCTGTGTCATTTTTTCTGTAAGCTGGTGACCCAAAACAAAAATCCATCTACAGTTCTCTCTTGTATGTGCAGAGATTGTGTAATCTTAGGTTCTTTCCCTTCACAGACTCCTCATAGTTCGTAAATGATTAATGCATATGCTCCCTTTTATAACATTTACTTCTCTTACTCTAGCAGTCCTCAACCTTCCTAATGCTGCCACCCTTTAGTACAGTTCCTCGTGTTGTAGTGACCCCCAACCATAAAATTATTTTCATTGCTACTTTACAACTGTAATTTTGCTACTGTTATGCAGAATATCTGTGTTTTCTGGCAGGCAAACTTTGTGAAAGGGTCATTCAACCCTAGGGTTTTGACCCACAGGTAGAGAACTGTCTTAGTGGGTTATAAGCTTCAGGAGTGCAGAGATTGTATGGTTTTTCTCATCATCAGAAGATACAGGATTGTCTCTTAGTAGAATCAACAAATATTTATTGGATGGATGGATGGATGGATGGATGGATGGATGGATGGATGGATGGGAGGATGAAAGGATAGGTGTGTAAATGTGTTTCTGGGGATATGACTATACTATGCCCTATGCTACCTATGTTATTTATCTCTGTAACCTGGCTTCCCTTCCCATACAGATTTATTGGTTATCTCCTAGGCACTGAAACTGTAAAAATATGAGTAGAAAACTGTTCTGGTTTTATAGAACTCTAATTCTAAGAGGGGAAACACACAGACTAAATAGCAATGTGAAGTGCATGTGTGTATATTACAAATGCCTACTCTACTATGGATGCACCGACAAAATGTTTATCTCTTTATTGAGTTAAAGAAGCCTCAGAAACAGGCAGTACCAGAGTTAAGTTTCAAGGTATGCCCCTAAATTTTCTTAATGAAGGACAAAAGAAGGCTATCTGGAAGATGGTATGTAATGATAAAGGGAGGATTATTTGAGGGATCATGAGTCATCCAACATGGCTGCTAACAGAGTGCTACAGAGCAAAGGTCACAGCATCAAGAGCCTTTAAAGGATGACAAGGATGGGGACAACTGATCAGATTTGCATCTCAGGAAGGTCATTGCAACTGAAACATTGCTAGTAGATTGGAAGAGCAAGGAGACATGGACACTAGCTAGAATCCATATGAGAAATAATAAAAGTGGCAATGGCAGAAAAAAAAATGAGGCAGAGATAAATTCAGAGACTGCTTTGTTTTTTGTTTTTTGTTTTTTTAAGCATATAAGTAAAATGAGACCATTACTCATGGGTTGCAGAAAGTAGTAGAGAAGGGATTTCAGGATAATCTGGATGTTTATAATCTGAGCAGCAAGAGGAACAATTTCATACCATTAACAAAAAGTTGAAAGGGAAAAGAGGAGAATGTTTGGAACTGCAACATTTCTGGTTCCCTAACCTAGCAGGATACAGCTATTGAAAAGAAGTCTTCAACTCCCAGCAGGAGTCAGAGTGAGATTTGGTCCTAATGATGTGTGGGCATGGCTAACATCCAGGAGCAGACAGAAGGGTGAAGAGAAGTGAGTATGGAACCCTGTGGAACCTACCTGTTCATTCCAATATCATTATGATTTGTAAGGAAGACTTTTTTTCCCTCTGACTTGGTAATTTACACAGTGTAGTTAGAAATTTTCATAATTTAATTATAGTTAAGTATATGCAGAGTTGTCACTGTCACTGTTTACAAGAACTCTCAGCTAATACTCTTTTCAAATGTTTTAAATTATGTGTATAATGGAAACTTGAGCTACATTCTATATTAAATATAGCCATTTAATATCTTTGGTTATCATTTTTAGAAGCCATGTTGACAAAGACAAATTGTACAGTGACATCCTCCTTGCCTCCTCCCTGTGCTATGCTTGCACTGTTGTTTGGTTGTTTTTTTTTAACCACTCAAATATTATTAGAACTGTGGCCTGCCTTTTGAGAAAAAAAGTCACCTGGAAAATTACCATTTCAAAGTTCTTAAAGAGCTACTGGAACAAAACCCCATAAAACAGAGCAAATTAACCATTATTAGCATATTCATAAGCTGAAACATAAGGTCAAACTTTTTATTTTCATTCCAAAAAGCCACCTACTTATGTCATCGGTCATGCTTTTTGTTCTACAGCCAATAGTGTGACTTGAATAAATTCTCAGAGGTATCTACAATTAAAAAAGAAGAAGAAAACATCCAGAAAGAAAAGAAATGTTTGCAGTTAAATATACTTAGTAAATTAAGCAACATATCTGCAGAGCCTCAGAGCAATCTGTTGTCCTTTATCCTCATAATCTCATGAGTAAAGTCTCTCTCTCTATTCACTGAGATTTGTAATAAAAATTGTGACAGCATCATGCTGAAGCAATTTCCCTGCTAATGTAATGGCATTAAGATATTCAAATTATCATTGTCTCTTGTGCTGAGAGCTTTCAAAGATGCATACCAACAGAGTTTTCTTAGCAAGCAATACTAAACACCATAATGTTAGTTTGGAGGGAAATTGCATGAGAAACTTCATGACCTATTTAAAAACAAAAAATTCTCCTGAATGTTGAAAACCAATAAGACAGACTGGAGTATGGGCCTCAAAGGTTAGGTGTAACGGTTAATTTCAGCTGTCAATGTGATTGGATTTAAAAAAAAAAATCTACAGCAAGTTGTCAATGAAACAATTTTATTAATAATTAAAATGAAAATATGTAGGTCATTAATGAGACATGTTTTGGGTGTACATCTATGAGGGCTTTTCTGGAGAGGTTTGTGGCCAAACACCTGCCCTGACTGTAGGTGGTACCATCTCATGGGCTGGGGTACACACTGAATAAAAAGAGATAAAGGGAATGGGCAGTTTAGCATCAGCATTCATCTCTCTGCTTTCTGACTACATAAACAACGTGACCAGTTGTCTTGTGTTGGTGTTGTAGCCATTATACCTTCCCTGCTGTGACAGACTGTACCCTGAGCCTGAGCCAAATAAACCCTTTCTTGCCAAGTTGCTTCTGCCAGGCTTTGATCACAAGAACAAGAAAAGTAACACAGAGGTGGCACCTTCCAAGTTGGCCTGGTAGATAAGCCAAGAGATGACTTCTTGAATGTAGCATGAAAAAATAAAAGACCCAGAGACTGATACTGGGGTTCAAACTTCAACGTGAAGATCATAAAAGCAAAGTAGGGGCTATTAGGTCTTACCACTACCTCAGGCTGAAAGGGCTGATCCTGCTCCCTCTTCTCAGTGTGGCTGGAGAATCCTGAGACTGAATGTCTTCCTATCCTCAGTGTGGCTGGAGAATGAATCAGTAATCTCTGATTAGGAAGGGATGGGGAAAGTGAGATGGAGTGGAGTGCTTTTGTTTTTGTTTTTCTGAGGCAGGATTTCTCTGTAAAGCCCTAGCTGTCCTGGAACTCACTCTGTAGACCAGGCTGGCCTTGAACTTAGAAAAATCCACCTGCCTCAGCCTCCCATGCTGGGATTACAGGCATGCACCACAAAAGATGGAACTCTAAAAAAATTGTTTTGGTTCTTAGATCTTTGAAAACCTCAGATAGGTCAGTAGAAGCTATGTGGAAGTATTTTTCCCGCCTCTAAGCAGCCTAGCTCCAAAAGAAACCTTTTTGCTTTCTTAAATTTGAATTCTTTCTCTACTATCCTTTTATCCGATATTATCTCCAGCATTAGAAAATTGGCCCCCACAATAATTGTCAAGGTACCATTATGGTGGGGTTGTCCCAAGACACTTCCCCTCATCTTGTTAAACAGATTTCTGTTTTGCACTTTTTGTATGTACTTCCAATTGGCAATACTCAATGCTACAGTTAAGGACAACTCACGGTTCCTTCTCTGACTTCTCCCTACTCCAGATCAACTGAATTTATACACATAACACACTTTATATCCCTAGCTAGAATATAAAATAGACATGAGTGTTCAGTACCCTTACCATCACCAAATACACATGTGCCTGGACACAGATGTACTTCGCACACACATGAACGCACACATATAAAACAATCTTTCTTAAGTTCCTACTTGTGGTGGTACTAATGTGAAATAATCCCCACAGTATTTGAACCCTGACCCCAGCCGGTGGTATTTGGGGTGTGGTTATGGATATTTCGGAGCTGAGGCTTGTCTGGAAGTAGGTTCCTGCTCCAGCTGGATTCACTTCCTGCTGCCTGTCCAGATGATACAAGAGGAAGTAAGATGTCCCAGCTGTACAACTCCACCTTCCTGGAACTACCTACCACCATCTTTCCCTGCTCTGATTCCTGCTTCTTTGTAGAGCGCTGCATGGACCCCGAGGTGCCTTGAGCAAGCCTGAAGCTGTTGGCTGGAACATCTTGCACCAGAATAGTTCTTGGTACTCTTCTTGATTTGCTAACACACATCTGCTGGGGAGGAACTAAGCCCAAGAACTTGCACGCTTGACCCTTGATTGTTTTCCACTGTGCTGTAAGTCAGTATTTAAGCCTGTGACATAGCCCTTGGTAGAGGCAGTCTGGAGGCTTTAACATCTAGATTGGGACTGGGAGAGGCTGAAGGTTCCTGAATAAAACTGCTTGAAGAAGAGTTGTGATCGCGTTTCCTTGCTGGCCAAGGTAGAGGCGCTACAAGTGGTGGCCCGTACGGGGAACCTCTCCGTGGGTGAACCTCTCCATGGGTGAATGGCTCAGAACTTCCTGCAGTCAGGGCAGTCCACTGGAAAGTCCCAGGTAACAGGTAAGTTGGGACCAAGCTAAGGCCCTCGGTAAAGAGGCGATAAGGTCTCCGGTAAGGAGCAATAAAGTTCTGTGTTCAGACAAAAAGGATATAAAACTCAGACAATTTTTGAGTCTTTCGCAGCGTTAAATTTCACCCCTACTGATTGGATGCAGCTCTGTAGAGCCGCGCTGAGTCGGGATGACTATTTGCTCCTGAGAGGCGAATTTCAAGAATTTTGCAAGGAAACCCCACCAAGTACTTTTTATTGTAACCAATGCTACTAATTTTGGAGAAAGTTTTAATTGTTTTCAGGTCTGCCGACTGTAACAGCTGTCATGGGCCACGTACCCCAGGTGTGCAGCAGAGAAGGAAATTTCGGGATCAAGGCTGCCAGTGCCACCTCCACCACTGAAGCAACAGTTTCTACGATATCCCTCTCCCAATCTGTAAATACTGCAAGCACAGTGGATCAACTATCAGGTGATTTGGTTGTAGCTTTAGCCACCCAAAACACACTTGGTTATTTAGTACAAATTGGCATTTTTAAGAATCTACAAACTAGCCTCCTATATGAACAACACCAATGAAACCTGAGTACCACTTGCCAGTGCAGATTATTGGGGTGTGTAGCCCCTTGCACTTGGTGCTACTTTGCCACAGCATTGGACAGGCCCAGGCCAGATTTCAAACAAGACAGAGAATGTCTTTGGCTCAAGAGAAAATGCCTCTGCCCACATGTGGCTGACAAACTATTCACCAGTGACGGGTAAGGCAGAGGGGGCAAATATCCAACCTAAGACAGGGGGGTTACGGGCCTGAGTGACCTCTCCAATGACGGGTAAGGAATTATGCTGACATCCTCTGCCACCTAAGACAGGTGTTAGTTTATATTAAAAGAAAGGGGGACCTGTAGGGCGCTGCATGGACCCCGGGGCGCCTTGAGCAAGCCTGAAGCTGTTGGCTGGAACATCTTGCACCAGAGTAGTTGTTGGTACTCTTCTTGATTTGCTAACACACATCTGCTGGGGAGGAACTAAGCCCGAGAATTTGCACGCTTGACCCTTGATTGCTTTCCACTGTGCTGTAAGTCAGTATTTAAGCCCGTGACATAGCCCCTGGTAGAGGCAGTCTGGAGGCTTTAACATCCCGTTTGGGACTGGGAGAGGCGGAAGCTGATGTACAGGTTCCTGAATAAACTGCTTGAAGAAGAGTCGTGGTCGTGTTTCCTTGCCGGCCGAGGTAGACGCGACACTTCTTGGCCTCCTTAAACTGGCTACAGCACTGAGCAAAGGAAGTAATGTAGGAAATCTGTGCCCAAGAGTGGGGTTGTGGCTGAGATAAACCCTACCATGTTGCTCTAAGACCTTTGGGACTAGTTGGTGAGATTTAGAAACACGTGGGGCTGAGGGCTAGAGAAGTCCTAGCATAGTGCAAAGAGAGCTTCATGGACCTTTCTGGTAGAAGTGTGGAAGACAAGGGTACCGAAAGAAAGGCAGACAATCAAGTCATTGCTCACAAGATTTGAGAGGCCAGCAAGCAGTGTAGTCAGGAACTGGACATGAGGCACTCATGCTGTGTTCTAGCAAACACTCTGTAGTCCTTCGGCTCAAATCCTGACCATCTGAGTTAGAACAAAGCAGTCTGTATAGCAGTGGAGTAGTTTAAAGATAGCATACCATTCAGGATGAGGCATTGTTATTACTCACTGTGTTTAGTGAGTGGTATAATAAAAAAAATTCAACACAGGAAGGTGTAGAAGGTGTGCAGTTGGCAAGGAAAGAAGCATGAATATGGGTAAAATTGCAAATGGCTGGGATGTTTTGACCGTAATTGTTAAATAGATTTGCATCACTAAAGATTAACCAGGTTGTTGACTTTGGGAAGCTGTGCAAATTCATTTGAAAAGGAGAACCTGAGCCTAAAATGCTGCCTCAAGGGCTCCCTGCTGGAAATCACCACCCAGAGAAAAGTGTTTTCACATTAGGCCACAAAGGCACACACAGGCCACTGCAATAGTGAGGCAGGGTATATTGACCCCAAACTGTGGAGGCTTCTAAAGTAGACTGAATCTATTCTTACACTATGAAATGGCCTTGTATCCATGGGAGTTAGGGGAGGAGTATTACAATCTGAATGTGAAATGTGATTTAACACTTGGTCCCTAGTTGATAATAAATACTGTTTGAGGAAATTGTGGAAACAGTAGTCAGTGGGGGTGAGGGTGGTGGAGGTAGGGGTTGGGAGTTTGGGGTATGGGTGGGGGTGGGGGACGGGGTGCTTGGGTATCTCTCAGCTTCCTACTCTGCCATGAAGTGACCTGCCACACACTCCCAAAAAAGGCCTGTCCCCAGTGGCCATGCCTTTCCTGCCATTAAATTACAAACCGAATCCATCTTTCCACAAGTGCATTTTGTTAGGTGTTTGGTTATAGGGATAAAAAATAATGGCCACACCATTAGGTAAATTTATTTTCACCATCCTGTTTTACTGGATGTCTCCTCAGAGAGGCCAGCACAGAGTTGTTTGATGAATGCATTCTGTCACCCTTCTTAAAACTGGATCCTCAGAGGGTACAACAGTGCCCTGACACTAAAGGATGAGGCAAGTGACAGTAAGGCCTGGAATCCCGAGCCCATTCCAGAAAATAGTATTTGTGAGGGTCCCAGTGAGAGATGTCGACCGAGAAAACACTGGGTGGCGAAGGAGAGAAAATATACCTGGCCATGGCAGTCTATGCCCCTTCCTGGACTGCGGTTCAGAAGGAAGGCTCTGGGTCCTACATATACTTATGTACAATATATAAAATATACAATATAAATACAGCATGTTTATATGTTAATAAGAACATTTAATACATATATACAATATATAAAGCTTGCTAACATGTATTAGGCAAAGGAAGAAACAGGTGGCATATATTCGATGTCCTTCTGGAAGATGTTTAGGATTAGATGGAAACCTTCATTTTTACAGTATTTATGAGGGCTACAGTTTTGTTGTGTTTTTGAAGGTATAATCCAGAGCCAATTTTCTTATCACTCAAATGGTATTTCCATACTACAATCATATCCAGAGCTATACTGTAAAATATTGCAAAATGTCATTAGTGAGTATTGAGGGCTGGTTTTAATGGGGAATCAACATTTTGGATGTGCATGTAACCTTACATATTCCATCAGAATAAAAGCAGAAAACTTGGGAAATTGCCACTAAAGCTGCTGAACAGGAACTCTAGAAGGTTTGGATAGAACAAAGTGAACCTACTTGCAACCTGGAATTCAAAAATTCATACTCACAAGGTGAGGGCAATGCCCTGCTCACACAGGGCACGTTACTTTTGGGGAATGGTAGCTCCTAAATAGTTATAATTTAAAGATAAACATAACCCGGCAGTTAATAGACCAAATGTCCCATAGAACATGGATCAGGAAAAAATGGTGAATCTCATCCTACTTAGTGACTGGCCCACATCAAGGAAGTAAATTATCCCCTCTGAACTTGCACTAACCTATCTTGCCTTACCTTCTGTAACTATCGAGTAAAACACTGTTCATGAAAGCATTTGATAAAAACTCTGAACTTTGGTATATACAAATGAACTTTAGTTACTTTATTATTTGTTTGTTGTTTTTGGTTTTTTTAATACAGGGTTTCTCTGTGTAGCTTTGGAGCCTGTCCTGGCTCTTGCTCTGTAGAACAAACAGGCTGGTGCCTCGAACTCAGAAATCTGCCTGGTTTTGCCTCCCGTGCTAGGATCAAAGGTGTGTGCCACTACTGAACTTTGGTTATTTTGAGGTCTCTGGCACATCATCTTTGTCCCCCACAACCATGTCTTTGATCCTAATTTTTTTCTTTGGTCTTATATTAACTCAAGAGTGAGTGCCTTGCCAGGTGGGGTTATTTCTTTAGACCCTCTCTGCCTAGCTTCTTGGGAGCTCTGGCTTCTGTTTGCCTTAGCATCAAATTGTGGGCTATGCTGACCTTGTCACAGAAGAGCTGTAAGAGAGTGAGCACTGTAACCGGCGAAAGTACTGTGCAGTATCTGAGGGTGGAAGAGGGGGAGGCAGGAAATTTCACTTCTGCTTTATCATGTCCCTCTCCCTTGAAACTGGCTCGAAAGGACTGCTTATGTCTTCTCGTGTCACAGCATAGAACCCAGTATTCTGTTTGCTTCTCCCTTCAGCACAGGGCTGAATATACAACCTCAGTTAGAAAGCATTCCTGCTTGGCCAGAGCTAATGACTATTGGAACAAGGACTCAGATAGCAATAGCAGCCAAGAGAGGCGTGTGCTTGCCACATGCAGGGCTGTCCTGTGCCTTAATTCAGTGACTCTTCCCAGCTGCTGTCCTTATCCAGATAAGGAAATCACGTTTCACTTAGTATGATGGTGTGAACACCACAGCAATTCAGTAGAAGCCACACTTTAATTTTGATCTTCTCCTGTGCCAGTGATGGTGTGGTGTTCTGTTATGATGCTAGATGGTGGATTCAAGCTGTCAGTCAGCTGTGAAATAATGAAGGCAAGCAATAGATACCCTGTAGTGTGGTGTGGTGTGGTGTGGCTCAGCTATTAGGCCCAGTGGGTTAGGTATATTGTGTGCATTTTTTTACTTAGGATACATTTTTAACTTGCAGTGGACTGACTGGGACTTAACCCATCATAAATCCTTTACACAGGCTCTTACAATCTAGCCCTGGCTAGTCTGGAATTCACAGAGAGCTGCCTGCTTCTATCCTTAAAGTTCTGATATTAAAGATATGTACTTCACCAGGTAACTGTGTGTAATTTATATGAAACCAAATTCTAGTAAATGGCATGAATTCAAACTCAGACCACCTAGTTCCAGAGCCTTAGCTCTATGTCACACTGCTACTTATTATTATTATCATCTGCAAGTTGCATAACAAATTGTCCCCTGACTCAGCAGCTTAACACAACGGTATCTATGGTCAGGAATGGGAGCATGCCTTGGCTGGGTCCTCTGAGCCAGAGACTTTGATAGGCAGCAGTCAAGGTGTTCTCAACAGCTGTAGGCATCTCAAGGTTTGACTGGTACCTCCAAGCCTCTTCATGTGGTTGATAATATGATGCAATTCCTCACAGGCTGTAGACAGAAAGCACCTTTAATTTTGTGCCCTGCGGCCTCTCTATCTTGGCAGTTTGCCATGTGGGGAAGCTAGGAATGAAATAGAGTCCAGCAAAATGGGCATCACCACTGACCATAGTTATCATCTTAGAGTGGCATTCTGTCACCACTGCCATCTTCTATTATCAGAAGCAACTCATTTTGTCCAGCTCACATAAAACTTGGTGGAGATTAATAAAAGGACATAGATATAGAATAGTGAGGGCCACTGGAACCACACCTAAAGCTTTTCACTTTCCAAATAACAACATTAAATAATATCATTATAGCATTTATTGAAGGTCTACTATGTGTCAGACAAGTCAAAGCATTTCAGATACTAATTAATTTCATCCTTGACATGAACTCTACTTGGCAGGAACAATATTAAGAGAGTGTCACCACTACATCCAGGGTCAGAGAATACCACCGTCCTGTATTACTCTGGAGAATGAGTGCTAGGAATTGAATTGATTCCAACCACATATCCTCTAGGAAATCCTTTGTCTTAGTCATGGGATGACTCTCTCTAGGTAATTGCAAATAGTTTTTCCCCAAAGAAACTGTTTGGACTCTACCAGTTCTGAGCAAACAAGACATGTTACTCTTAACAAAAAGTTTAACAACAACTAACATGTGCAAGTATGTGCACGTAGAGTGATAAGAGGGATGTAGGCGATAGTCAAGACCAAAGCCTTGGTATATTAGGCAAGAGCCTTACCGATAAGCTATATCCCCTCCCTACCCTAAAAAACCCCACAATTTTCTTACACATTATAATTTATAAAAAGAACATAACTTCACAGAAATTTAGTTTTTAAAATGAAAATGCCAGTAAGAATCATCTTAAGTTTCCTACATAAAAAAAAGTTACACATATTACAGGCTATGTTTTATTTTTGCGTATGTATGTGCAGGTGTACATGAATGTGTTTGAGACTGCATGGGAAGGCATTTATTGCTGTTGGGTGTCTTCCTTAAGTCTTCCTTAATCACTCCCACCTCCCAACCTTTTTTTTTTTTTTTTAAGTTATCTTCTATTAAATCTCTGGAGCTCAGTAAGCAGCTAGATCAGCTGTCCAGAAATTCCTATCAATCTTGCTATTTCTACCTCCCCAGGTCTGGGGTACAGATGCATGGTGCAGCATTCAGCTTTTTACATGAGTATGGAGGCTACAAACCCAGGTCCTCATGCTTGAATTACAAACATTTTTCAGACAGTAATATCCTAAGTTCAGGTGTTAATTTAAATTGAAATCCTCTATTTCTTGCTTCTTTTTTAAAAAGTTGAGGTGGCTTATCCATGGTCACTCAAACTTAAGGAAAGAGTAAATAGCTCCCCTGAAAGGATCAAGGCTCTTTAGGGTGGATGGAAGGGCATTGACACGGACCAGGCCTTTTCCAGTGCCTGTCTCCCCAGCTGGAGGCCTGGGGAAGAGGTAGGGTTACTTAGGACAGGAGCAGTGGGAAATCTTTCCTATTTTTAATAAGCACTAAACAGTTGCTTGTATGGAAGGCATCCCAGATTCCTCTGTCACTGGGTGTGTGTCTATTTTCAAGTCTCTGTGTCATATTTGCAATGACACAGCCTTTAAACATCCAGGAAACAGTCTCCAGTCAAGGTAAAATATCAACAGAGAACTATAGAATTCTCATCCTAAATAAAATGTGAGCAAATGGAACTTGATGGTTTATTGTTTTGTTTTTTGTTTGTTTTCAAGACAGGGTTTCTCTGTGTAGAATGTGTCCTGGAACTCACTCTGTAGACCAAGCTGGTCTCAAACTCAGAAATCCACCTGTTTTCTGCCTCCCAAATGCTGGGATCAAAGGCATATGCCACCACCATCTGGCTTGGGGGCTTGTTTATTGTTGACAGACTAATTACCTAAGGAGGCTTAACCAGGCAAGCAGTGAGCATTAGTTATTAACATATGAATAAGATTCATCACATTACCAGGTCAGGAAGTAATATCAACTCAACAGAAACAAAAAACATTTGCTAGAACTCTGCATTATGTATAGGTTAAAAAGAAAAAAATTCTCAGTAAACTAAGGACATAGTCCCTCCTACCATGACAAAGAATACTATTCAGGCAGAATATTTAGCAGTGAAACATAAAACTGACTGCCAATAAACTCAGAATAAAGACAAAGATATTCTTTATTACAGTTTTGTCAAGTACAAAAATGAAAACAATCTAGATGTCATGGTCAACAGTTAACTATTCAATAAGTTATGACACATAATAGGGACACTATGTAGCCTTATAATATGGCACATGAGTGCATAAATAGGTAGATAGATAGATGATAGATAGATGATAGATAGATAGATAGATAGATAGATAGATAGATAGACACATACATAAATATAATCTGATTCTAATGGCCTCTTCAGGCACTGTCTTTATAAGCACACACACACACACACACACACCCTTACATTTAAGTAAATATAATTTTTAAAAAAGAAAATCTTAAAAATCTCATTTTAGAAGCTAACTAAAAATAATTTGAGAATTGTGTAATTATCAAGAATCACACAATTTCAGAGGTGGAAGACAAGCTATAAATATTTTTCATGTTTTTGCCACCTGAGTTGCTCAACAGAAATGCCTGTCTATGCATCCTATGGTATGAAAACCCTGCTTACATTATTTGAATAGAGTGATTTTGATAACTCTTTTGTAACTTAACATTCACTTAATGTAAAATCAAATTTAACAGACCAAATAATGCCACCATATAGGTATTTGGAGACAAATTTCCACATCAAAAAACATAAGGGGTGAACATGGTGGTATACGTCTTCTATCCTAGCACTGGGGAGGTATAGACTGGGGGCATCTGTGAGTTCAAGTTCAGCCTGGTCTACATAGCCACTTCCAGGACCAGGATATCAGGACTACATAGTGAGACATTGATGGGGGATGTTCTTCTGTAATATGTTTTTCTTATTGGTTGATGATTAAAACACTGATTGGCCAGGCAGGAAGAAAAGGCAGATAAGGAGAATTCTGGGAAAGGTAGGCAGGGAGAGCCCGCCAGACAGTCACCATGTAGACACCAAAGAAATAATAAACAGGTCTGAACCCTTTTCTGGTAAGATAAGACCATGTGGAAATACAGAGATTAATAGAAATGGATTAATAATTAAGACAGAGCCAATAAGCCTAAACCATCGGCCAACAGTTTTATTAACTGTTGGGGCTGAAGCAACGGCAGAACCTAGGTGGGACAAGAAAACTGCTGGCAACAAGACACGGTTTCACACTTGCCACAACAGCCTGTATTGTTCCTTTAGAAAAGAGCACACTGTGAAATATTAGAAATGATGTTCACGCTGTCAAATGTAGCAGATACATTTCTCACTTTTGAAATCCTCTAGTGGGGCTGCAGTTTGGGCTGAGTAGCTATGAGAATGTACTGCCCTTCCAGAGGACCCACGCTGGGCAGCTCACAACCATCTGTAACTCCAGCACTAGGGAATAGACGTCCTTTTTGAACTCCTTCGGGACCTTCCCTCACGCGGACACACCCACACACATATACATACTTACAATTACAGAAGAAAAAAACCCCAAACTTTAGCTGTGTGGTGGTGGTGGTGGCAGTAGTAGTGGTGGTGGTGCATGCCTTTAATCCCAGCACTTGGGAGGCAGAGACAGGAGAATCTCTGTGAGTTTGAGGCCAGCCTGGTCTACAAATCAAGTTCCAGAACAGCCAGGGCTTTCATACAGAGAAACCCAGTCTTGAAAAACAAAAACAAAAAACAAACAAAAAAAACAGCAACAAAATGGAATAAATAAAACCCTCTGGTATCCAAGTAGAATAATGGGAAAATAAAGCTATCAATGACTCAATTTCATCTGCTCTCACATGGATATACCCACAAACATATATATAAAATTACAGAGGTAAAAACACAAATAAAATCTTCTGGTATCTACGTAGGATACTGGGGAAATAAAGCTACCAAGGACTCAGCAGCAAGGTCAATACTGCCAGCATATCTACAAGATCTGAGCAACTGTTCTAATGCCCATCGCTATTTGTTTTGTATTTAGCTCTATTGGCTTGCTACTTAAGAATATATTACCTGCATAAAGTTCCACTGCCCTACTCTCAAAATTAATGCAGACATCTGAACACATATCATTTCATGGTGCTATAACCAGAAGAAATGACTTTAAATGTCAAAGCAATTGGTACCCACCATTACTGCAACTAAGTGTATCCCTGGTACTAAGTTCTGGCCCATGGGGTCTGAGTAGAAGTGTGGTATAGAAGTTCACAGGACCCTTCCCATAAAAGGCAGTTGAAAGCTTTTCAAAAAATAGTATAGGAAAATCGGATATCCACAAGCAAAAGAATGATGGATCCTCACTATGTTATATTCAAAAGTTAATTCAAGATGGATCAAAGACCCTAATATAATAGATAAAACTACAAATGTTAAGAGGAGAAACTATATTTGATTTGCATATAATTGCTTTGATATAATACCAAAATTATACTTAAGGAAAATGGCTAGTAAAATAAGATAGTTTCTAATTTAAATTAAAAAAAAGAAAGAAGGAAAGAAATTAAAACAGCTGGAGACATAATCCCAGCACTAGGGAGGCTAAGGCAGGAGTTCAAGGCCAGCCTGAACACCATAGTGGGAAACTGTGTGAAGAAAAAAAAAAAAAACAAAAGCATAAATTGTAGTATAGTGTATAAAGAAAAAAAAAATCTGTGAATCAATTGAATTAAAAGACAACTTGGGGGGAATGGGAAGACAGTAAAAGTTATGCATCTGACAGGAGTTAAAAAGCCACACTACACCATGCAAACATTTCAATTAAAACATGAACAAATGAATTGAACAGACAGATACTTTCCCAGGGAGATAAACCAACAAAATACCAAAGTGCTCATATGACTAATCACTATTACTAACCATTACAAAACCACTTCGAGGCGCCACTTTATACTCTGAGTGATGCTACTTTTAAGCAAACAAACAAAAACAACCCAGAAAACAAGTATTGGTAAGAAGTGGAGAACAGTCCTTGTGAGTTACACGTGAGAATACAGAATGGTGTAGCTTCTGGGGGAAGAAAGAGCATCTGTATAGTTCACCGTAGCATTCTTCAGAGTAAAAAAAAAAGCAAAGAAGCAACCTGACCACCTACCACCAAATACATGGAAGATACATGTGACTTATGTATGCACTGGAATAACATTTGAACTTGCAAAGGGAATTCTGGCACATGCTATGTAACAACTGAACACTGATGCTATGCTATTCGCTGAACCAGGCCAGGCATGGACTAATGTTGGCAGGACTCCATTCATGGATTTGGAGTAGTCAGATCGCAATGACAGAAGGTAGGGTGGCTGCCAGGAGCTGAAGAGAAGAAAGAATCCTTTAATGAAGTTTCTGTTTAGAAAGATAAAAAGAATTCTAGATATATGACTCTGGTAAAGGTTGCACAGCAAGGCCAATGTGTTTAATGCCAAACAACTAACTAAACCATAGACTTAGAATGCTTAATCTGTAAAGTTTGTTGTGTAAGTCAGCCATGCTTACACGAGAGGTGGTTGGTATATGCTCTTTCTTCCTTCCCTTCTGCTGGCTGGAATGCAGATACATGCCTGGAGCAGAAATTCTATCCTTGAGCCTCACAAATTGATCGCTGCACAGCTTTAAAGGGGTTAGAGAGAATGGACAGATTTATACACGGCAGGGAAATACTCCATCTTGCCTGCCCACTCACTGTTCTTTTTGAACTGTCCCTTGCAAACAATAGAGGTCTTATCTATATGTACCTTTGTGGTACATGACTATGCTCTGAGCCAAACTGCTACCATCCCCAGGATCTCCTCTGGGCCTTCTCCCAAAAGGTCACCACAGCTGGATCTCTTCCCTCATAGAAGAAGGGGGTTAGGGAGAGTCATAGGACTATCACCTGAGTACCCAGCTGCTCCTCCCAGTCAGCCGTATGCAACTCTGTCCTAATTGCACATTACCAGGAGTAACCACATCCTGTAAATTAACACCATACATGCTTTGTAAGGAAGCTCATTAAACTCACTCGTTCCCCAGAGTGAACTTGGGGGGGGGGGATCCTGTCTCCGTTTGTTGGAGGGACCTTTGGAGAAGGGGTAAATGTTGTTTACATCTCCCTCAGGGAAAACATTTTAGTAACAACCTTAGAACTCAAGGATTCATAGCCTTTAGAGTCAGAGGTTTATGCACAATCGTAGTAAAAATGAGAGGATTTCAAACATACGTTAAATTCTGAACATAAAAAATCTAGTAGGAAAAAAAATAACACGAAAAGTCCTGTTTTCAGTTCCATTTATACATCATGTTAATTGCCTCATAAATTACATAAATATTGTATGACTGTAAAATAGTCTGTTAACAGAGGTCTAAATGTTAGGCAATTGTTTGTAGGTATTATATAATTATAAATGGAAAAGCTGCAGGTATTGTGCAGTCTAACTTATGCAGAAACAAAAGGTGGTGTTATAAGGCACATGGGGAACCTTGGCGAATTCCATGGCAGGGGAAGGTGACTGGAAGAGGGGAGACACACATGCCAGGCAGAAATAGCTTAGTGGGAAGTTTTATTAGGGAGGTGAGGGGTGGAGGGGGGAGGAAAGAAAAAAAAAAGGTAAAGAGACAGAGACACAGAGACAAGAGGGGACAGAAGAGGGAGAAGGGAACATTCCAGTCTGCCCCAGGAGAACAGCAGAAAAGAGACAGGAAAGTGGGCAGGCTCATTCTTTTAACGGGGTCCTTTGCACCTGCATGTAGACTAGTAGTCATGGAACCCTGGGCTGACCAGGGTATTGCCTGAGTGCATTCTGCCAGGTGACAGGAGCAAGCCAGCATAATGTCTGAATCCTTACAGGTGGCATGCTTGTTTACATATGTAAAAGAGAGGGGACATTTACAAAACAGTAGGTAATAGTCTCTGCCTTTAGGGGTTGGAGAGATGGCTCAGAGGTCAAGAGCACTGACTGTTCTTCCAGAGGCCCGAGTTCAAGTCACAGCACCCACATGGTGGCTCACAACATAAATACCTTTAATAAAAGATACCTGGATTTATGTCTGTAAATTCTCAAAACAGGACTGTGAAAACTGTCCCCACACATGATCAAGTCCCCATCCAAGGTCACAAATATTAGATATGCAGCCAGGAAAATAAGTATAGCCACGTATAAAAAGTGGTAGCCTCAGAGAAATGCAGGGAAGCACGGATGCTTCTACTGTTCTACTCATTTTGGGTTTACAGTATAAACATGATGTTTTACAATCAAGCAGTTGAGGGCAAAGAAACTCTATTGAAGATTTTGCAGAGGGGGCTGCTTTGGGGTTTTTTATTTATGTATTTGTTGTTTTCTTTTTACTCTTTGATCCTTTGAGAGGCCCTCCACCCAGCTCCCAAGTAAGTCACAAACGGAGTCCTATTCTTATTTATAAACGCCCAGCCTTAGCTTGGCTTGTTTCTAGCCAGCTTTTATCTTAAATTATCCCGTCTATCTTTTGCCTCTGAGTTTTTACCTTTTTGAAAATTTCTGTATACCTTTGTTTACTTCTTTCTCAGTGGCTTCCTCAGTAGCTGGGTGGCTAACCTGTGAAGTCCTCTCTCCTTGTTCTCTTGATCCTCCTTCTCACTTACCTCCTATTTATCCTCTCTGCCTGCCAGCCCCGCCTACCTTGCTCCTGCCTTGATACTGGCCAGCCAGCTCTTTATTAGCTCATAAGGTGTTTTAGACAGGCAAAGAATCACAGCTTCACTGAGTTAAACAAATTCAGCTTAAACAAAAATAACACACCTTAAAATAATATTCTACCACAACAGAGTAACCGAAGCCTTTAAATAGTAAATATCAAATCTTAGGAAGTATGCTCTCAACATACTGAGTCCATGTATAATACTGTGTGACATTTGAAGAAGCTGTACTTGGACTCTGATGACTGTCGGCTTCCATAAAGAATACAAACCAATATAATGAAGAAGGTATACCAACAATAGGAAATTAAAATGCACTAAGTAATGTTGGACCTACATGATTCTGGGGGGACATAGTAGACATGAAAGTGTCTAGCCTTACTGTGCCCTGGCTGTTGCCACGATCAGTGTCTAACTGCCCTAGAGGCTGTTCCCCTCCACTCCTCATCCTGTCCCATCTTCACAAAAAGATCCCCATGCTTCCAACTGGCCAACAGCCTTCACCTAATGAGTAATCTCAGGAGTTAATATGTAAACATTACAATGTCTTCAGGCTTTCTTGGGATTTTCCAAGTCATCTATTTCTAACAACTTCCCAGCTTCCCTGTGAGATGAAGCTCCAGCTGCTTAATGGAATGGCTGAGTGAATATATCCTTCATTAGCTGTCTTTAACTACTAATAATAATCCCTTCGATGGTTAATCTTCATTAGCAAATTGACTGGATTTAGAGCCGCCATATAGAATCAAACCTCTGAATGTGAGCATTTCAGAAAGGTTTCACAGAGGTAGGAAGACCCATCCTGAAGGCAGAGTACCATCTGCTGGGGGTGGGCACCCTGGACTGAAGAAAAGGGAGAAGGCGAACTCAGCACCAGCATCCAGCACTCTGTTTCCTGACTGCACATACAATGTGTGACAGGCTGCCTCACGCTCTGGCAGCCAACTTCTTGATAGGATGTACTGCTCCATGAGCCAAAACTAACTCTTCCGGAACGTCTTTGTTTTTCTTTTTCTTTTCTTTTCTTTTCTTTCTTTCTTTCTTTTTTTTTTTCTTCCTGAAGTTCTTTTGTGAGATATTTTTTTCACAGCAGAAGAAAAGTAAGGAATTCAGAAGCCACTGGAAGAAGTAAAGTTAAGAGGCACACCCTGCTCTAAGAGTGCTTGTGACATCCAAATCTTGAAGTTCACGGAGAGAAGTGAAAAACAGAGCAAGGAAACAGAAAACATTGAAACAGTTCTGCCGCATCTGAATATTAAGTTTACCAAAACTGGTTTGTCAGGACGAAGGCATGGGACGAGTGGCCCTACTTAACCTGCACAGGACTCTGAGAATCACACGAATGCACTTGAGATCCACGTATTGTATAAACTCATGAGGACTTTGATGTTTGAAATCGAATGTTTTCAAAATGTTAATTTGCCAAGTACTGAAAGATCCAGAGCAGATAACTGCAGCATTCCTCATAGCTCTGCTAATTTACATATTTATTACATGGCAAATGCCCCTCCATGTTCAGTGTTAGGCTGGGGTCTTCAGAGGACATACAAAACAACACTGTCTATTCTCTGCCTTAAATTTTCTGAGCCCTGGTGCCACTTTGTTAGGAAAAGCATTAATAGAACCTACTTTTCAGGAACTAGACATCCATGCCAGATTTTTACTTTTAAGAGAAAACAACTGCTCATGGACACTTTTTTCCTTTCTTTTGAGACAGGGTTTCTCTGTGTAGCTTTGGAGCCTATCCTGGAACTGGCTCTGTTGACCAGGCTGGCCTCAAACTCATAGAGATCTGCCTGCCTCTGCCTTTCGAGTGCTGGGATCAAAGGTGTGTGCCACCACCGCCTGGTGTCATGGACACTTTCTATCTGAATACATTTTAATGCCCAAGTCAAGCCAAATACTATATTTTTTGTGCATTTTTCAATCTTCAAAGGTTGAAGGAAAAAAAGTGTAAGTCTAGAGAGATGGCTCAGCAGTTACGAGCAATGGCCACTCAACTAGAGGACTCAGGTTTGATTTTCAGCACCCTGAGTGTCGTAGGAACTATCTGTAACTCCAGTTCCAGGAGACCTGATGCCTCCTTAGACCTCTGCAGGCACCAGGCATGTACATGGCGCAGAGACAAGCATGCAAGAAAAATAATCATACACATACACTGTTTTTAAAAGAAAAAAAATGCACTTTGTCCTAAAACCCAACTATGAGTTACATTTTGAATGCTATTATGAAACATGTAAGTGGTAAGCACTTGGCTGAATACTAAATAAAATGCAATTTAATACTTCTATCAGATAATGACTGTGTCATTGTGCAACTCTTTTCCAAATCTTTTAGATTTGACACAGTCAAGGGAATATCTGAGTGGAAAGCAGATGATTCACCAGTAGTAGTTTATGGCCATGGACCACTAAGGACCATTCTCAGTAACCCCTCCCCCGCAGTCTTTCCTAGAACTATGAAAAAAGAATAACTTCTCAAACTTAAATGGGTTTGAGGCTGTGTAAGAGTATACACATGCTTTTTGCAAAATCAAGTCATAGTTATTTGAAAGCAAGTTTTCAGGCGCCCACCCAAAAGTAAGGAAGAACCAGATGTACCCAAGAAGGCGAGATAAAGGCAGACAAATTCAAAATACATTTCAAGGCTTTTTTTGTTGTTGTTGTCTTTTGAAACAACATTTTGAGCCCTCTTTAACAGACATTTTTACATTTGATTAAGAGTAAACCAGAACTGAGTTCTTTTGAACATCTTTGTCTGCCTTGTGCTTTAAATGAATGCTACTTTTAATTCAATCCAGTAGACAAGACAAATAATACAAACACCAAAGATCAACTTTCAAAGTGATGGGTGATGATAACATTAACATTTTATGGGGCTGAGAGAGGCTCAGAGGTTAACAGAATTGCTTCTGTTCCGGAAGACTCAAGTTCAGTCCCTACCACCCACATTGGGAAGTCACAACTACTACATAGTTCCATTCCAAGGGAGGCACTTGCACTTACACACACACACACACACACACACACACACACACACACACTCACACACTTGAAGGAAGGCGAGTTATAAAACTGCTTGTCTCCTGACATTTTATCTAGCCAGTTGAAAATGCTGACACGGCTAGAGAAAGACAGCTCCTTCCTATTGCCATGCTTCAACTTTTGATGAAAGAGGCTGGAAGTGGCCATTTAGTGTTGGCTCTGCACCCAGACTGTCAGAATATAAATCCCAGTGTCATTATTATTAAGGGTATAACATTGTGTAGAATATTAAACCATATCTAAGTCTTATGCTCATACGGCAGAGAAAATTATAGTATGCCCATCATAGGGTTATTTTTTAAAATAATACTCATATTCTGAGTAATTTATAGTATATTTTGGTCATATTCACCATCACCTCCCAGATCTGCACATACCTTCCTTCACACCCAACACTGTCTTGGTTTTTTAAATATTCATCCAATCCATTTCGTGTGATGCGGATGTTCTACTTGGGGTCCAGCACTGTAAAGTCTCTTAAACTCTGCATGTTGATAGCCATTTAGTGCAAATGGAAGCTTTTATGAGCAGGGCCGAGAGATGCACCAGACTGTGTACAGTAATAAGACATGAGGAAATAAATATTTTAACACTATGTTCACTTAGTAGAATAATAGTGGACAGTTCTATCCTAGGTCCTATAACCTGTCCAGCCACAGGTTCTTGGCCCCAATAACAGCACCAGGTAGGGATTCCATCTCATGGAGTTCTGACTGAATTAAAGTCCACTTCCATGAGCATATCTTATAGGGCAGTCATTATTGGCGCTCACAGCGTTTGTAGTCAGATGAGACCGATGGCTGATTTTCTCCTCCTATGTAGGACCTTCCAGCACTGTGAAAGCTGTCCTGGAGGACTGAAGCTTCCAGATCAGAGCCCATCTAATTTCTCCATGTCTTCTGACTTATGTGGTGTCTTTAGCCATAGGATCTTACTATCAAGTTCAGAAGAGTAAAAAGAACAATAGTGAGAGTCTGAAATGTTTGGGGATCTATAGGATCCCATTGGCCAACAACTCAAAAAAAAAAAAAAAAAAAAAAAAAGGTAACCAGGGTTTTTTACTTGCTAGCATGTAATATCAAGTTTGGGTATTATCCCCCTTATTATAAGATCACTCCATTTAAATTCTTCTTATGTATGTACATATGGATGTTTCAGGAAGCTTCTCCAGGAGTAGATTTTCATTTGACTTTTGAAAGGTCCTTAGTGCTATTCTATCCTCTTCACTATGCTTCTATCCCTCACCCCACTTAACACTCCCTGTTCTATTCATTTTTTTTTCCCTCGACAGGGTATCTCTGTAGCTTTGGAACCTGTCCTGGAACTTGCTCTGTAGACCAGGCTGACCTGGAACTCACACAGATCTGCCTGCCTCTGCCTCCTGAGTGCTGGGATTAAAGGCGTGCACCACCAACACCTGGCCTTGTTCTATTCTTCTTTCTGCTTTTATACCACCATAAGACTCTTGGGTAGTATCCCCCACCCAGAGTGCTGCCTATGGTTACTATGCAGTGAACATTAACAATGGTTGCCTTGCTTTGTACAGATGGTCAGCTTTGGTGGAAAAATGAAAGTCACTCTGATGGATTAAAAAAAAAAAGAGTTTTGGTATAGAAATACCAACATCCTTATAACATCAACAGGAACACAGATTCTTGTTATTGTTATTTTATGTCCTGCAAAATCCCTTCGATGAGATTTTAGGCCAGCCTGTGAGCAGGAAGAAGGAAAAATGGAGCACAATCAATTAACAGCAAAACCAATGGTATGTATTCTCCATCCCATTCTTACTATACTACACAGGAGGAAGCAAATAATGTTATGTATTATAAGCAGCTTGTCAAAAGCTATAAGATTAATATTATTATTGCATAATAATATTATTATTACAGTTATCACTTTTGTGAACCCCTGTACTCAGAGCATAACAGACATTGCCATCTACCAGAACAGCTGGGGTTGCTCTCAAGATACCCTTGGCAAAGTCTGGCCTATTGATGATCCTTCATGAAAGGAATGGGTGGGGAATGTCACTAGTTAATCAATAAACATCTCAGCCACTCCCTCTTGTTCACCTCCCAGCTGTATGTAATTCTTCCCCAGGTACAAGTGTTTAGGAGGCTTAGTATATGGAGTCTGGAAGGTTAACTGAAGATGGGGATCCAGCCATACATCTATGGGGAAGTGGTCATCCATGCAGGCCACTGGGGGATGCTTGTGCTCTTTTACGTTAGCTGGATAAATTCATTGTTTTACCAAGTTAGATTTGCGTGGGATTATTACTTTGATCATTGATGCCTTGTCTGGGGAGAACAAGTAATTAGTAACTTTTTCATGCCAAGAAACACCCTGGTACTAGGGAAAACTTGGGAAAAATCTCAATTTCCTTTTTCATGCATATACTGAATAGGAACAAGTACTATAAAAGTGAGTATAAGTACGTAACTTAGCAATTACATATTGAGTATGCAGACAAATAATTTTCCTATGCAGAGGATCCAATCTGTATTTGGGGTATCTCACATTCTTGGTATGCTATATTGATCTGTATAGTACATGGGTCATTATATTAATATATCAGAATGCTACTTGACCCTAAAATAGGATTTTTAAAAATTAAGCTAGCATGAAATTGGGCTGGGGACATGGCTAAGCAGGTAAAAGCATGTGGAGTGGCCAGCCTGATGACTGGTGTTTGAGACCCAAAACCCACATAAAAATCCACATGCCGTGGTGCCCATCTGTAATCCCTGGACTCTTATATGGATATGGGGGCAGAGACAGACAAATTAAAAGGAAGCTTGTGGGCACAGCAGCAGATTTGAGAAAGACCCTGCCTTAACAGGCATAATGAGTGCATGCATACATACATACACAAATTGATGTTTAAAACTCTAAAAATTAAACTAGCACAGAAAGTTTATTGTGTGCAGTCAGTTGAATGAGGAGATGAGGCATCTCCTCACTCTTCAGATGCATAATCTCGAGAGAAGAAATAAACCCCAAAAGGACACCCAATACTCAAAGTGCTGATAGCAAGCAGGTTATTGAGAGTTCAGAGAAAGGGTTGTATGACCGGCAGGGTATTCTAAACTCTACATGAATAACACATGAGCAGTAGGGTGGAGGAATGGATACAGGTATGGGAGGAACTCATTTGTGAATCACTTGACAGCTAATCTCCCTCCAAAAGATTGCACTTAGTGTGCACCAACATGTTTGCATACAATTAATTTCATGCCTTGAAAGTAGATTTCTACGTGATTCACAGCTGTTTTATTTTTTACTTAAAAACTTTTATTACATATATTCATTGTACATGGTGCTATTTTATACATGAACCTTTTAAAAACTATTTTAAAATATTTAAAAATTGTTACTTATACATATGTGTGTCTCTGTGGGTATAAGCCATTGTGTATAGGTGCCCAAGAGGCCAGAAGGACAGGGTCAGATTCCCCTGTAGGTGGAGTTACCAACCACTATGAGTCACCCAAGTGGGTGCTAGGAACCAAACTCAGACCTTCTGAAAGAACAGCAAATGCTCATAAACACTGAGCATCTCCTACACCCTCATAAGACACTTATACAGCTATACATCACACATTAAGACATATTCTTCACGTTCCTGTTGTTCCTTAAAACTTCTGAATGTCTGTGGCTAAAATGATTCCGTGTGTGTGTGTGTGTGTGTGTGTGTGTGTGTGTGTGTGTGTGTGCATGGTATTTTCTTTATCCATTTCTGTTCTTGGACACCTAGGCTGGTTCCATGATTTATCTTTTGTTGATAGAGCTTCAGTGAACAGTGATGTGAAGCTTCTCCATCATCTGTTGACTTGGAGTACAGCTAGGTCCTATGGTTGTTAATTGTTTTCCAAATGACCACCATACTGTTATTCTGACTAAGATGAGGTAAATCTCACCCCAGCTTTAAATTGATATTTCTCTGATGGTTAGTGAAGTTGAATTTTTTTTCATGTTTACTGGCTATTCTGAAAACACTTTGCTTCCCCTACTCATTAGGTTGTTTGCTTTCTTCTTGTTCAGCTTTTGAATTCTTTGTATAGTTTAGATATGAATCCTCTGTCACACACATAGCTAACCTAGATTCCCCCAACTCTGCAAGCTGTCTCTTCATTTATTAACTATTTCTTTTGATGTATGGAAGCTTTGTAATTGCAGGAGATCCCCTTTGTTGGCTGTTGCATTCCTCCCTGGGAGCCAGGATTTCTGTTTAGAAATTCCTTGCCAGTGCCTATATCTTGAAGTGCTTTCCTTACTTTATCTTGTAAGAGTTTCAGAGCTTGGATTTACGTTGGGCTCTTTGATTGGCTGGGATTGATTTTTATGCAGGATAAGAGGGAAGGATGTAGTATCAATCTTTCGCATATTGATAATCCAGTTTTTCCAGCACCACTTGCTGAAGGGACTGCATTTTCTCCAGTGTATATTTTTGGCATCTTTTAAAAAGCTCAGGCAGTCAAAGCTGTTTGGCTTTATGTCTGGGCTCTCCATTTCAGCCCTTTGATCTACGTGTCCTATTTGTGCCAGCAGCATGTTACTATGGCTCTGTACTATACCTTGAAATCGGGTGCAGTGATGCCTTCTCCATTGTTATCTTTTTCCCAAACTTTCTTTGGCTACTCCGAGTCTTTTGAGCTTCCAAGTGATTTTTAAAGACTGTTTCCTGCTTGGAAAAATGAATTTTCCTTATGTAACATTTAAAAAGATTCTTTGCTAAGGAAGACTATACATATGGCTCGACAACTAAGACCATATATTCTGCTCTTACAGAGCAGCCAAGTTTGCTTCCCCACACCCATATCAGGTGACCCATAAACACCTGTAACTCCAGCTCCAGAAGACCCAAGGGGCTCCTTTGGCTTCTCCAGGCTTTTGTAACTCATGTGCACATAGCCAAACATAGACACACACACACACACAAACACACAATTTAAAATATTTTTAAAAGAAACCTTGAAGCAGGTAAATCTTAAAAAACAAACAACACCTCTTCACTAAGGGCTAGGGCAATAGCTCAGGTGGTAAAGTTTTTGCATTGCAAGCATGAGGACCTGAGTTCAAGCTCCAGAACTCATGTTTTATTTTATTTATATTTAAGTTCAGGTATGGTGCTATGCACTTATAATCCCAGTGTTGGGTAAGCAATTGGACCCTTGGGGCTTGCAGGCCCTTGTCAGTATACTCAGCAGGTTCCAGGCGCCTAAGTGACTGTCTCCAGTAACATGGTGGATGGCACCCATGAAATGGCACTCACAGTTGTCTTCTGATCTTCACATGAACATGTACACATATATGCATACATGCACATGAACCCAAACACACACACACACACACACACACACACACACACACACACACACACACACACAATCTCTTGACTAAGATTTTCTTCTCTGTCTCTCAAATTTGTTGAACTAGGCAAAGAGGTGTACCTTGTTTAACTATACAAAGATGTATTGCATTTGCATCAATTAAATAAAATTAACCTGTGCTCAGAGAGGTGGGGTTAGCAACTACTTGACAGAAAGTAGCAAAGAGGAGCTTAGCATGGGTTGTTTAGTTGGGGTGATGTGGAAGGGGGTGGCTTCCAGGGGACACCAGCTGAGAGAAAGCTAGCCAGTTGCTACTCTAACTCTCTCTCTCTGAGCTTGCAGGGTTTCACCTTAACCTTTAAATCTCCAGTTTTTGTTATAACCAAAGAGATTTAGTTAAAGCTACCTTTGCCTTTAGTGGCAGCAACAGAACCAATGTCTAGGGGAACAGGAATTCCTCCCAGGCTATGGTCTGAGTAGCTTCTGCTAGTAGTTTAAATCACAGCCACTGTGTTGAAAGTAAAACAGTATTTTGGTGCTCCAACTCGAGGCACAACCACAGAGATGGAGAGGTTACACCAGCTGCCTGGGCTACAGTTGCTCAGGGCTTCTCTGCACAAGCATTTACAGCAGGCAACTGCCATTTGCCAGAGCTCCAAAGAGCAGGATTAAGTTTAGAAAGTGCAAGAGGGCCTCTACTTTGCCTCTGGCACTGTGGAGAAACTGAGACCTCAGCAGACTTGATGTGATACCTGGGAAATCCTTTAGGAGAAATATTAAGATGTTTCTCATGTTAAGAATGGGGAACATTACCAAGAAGTGGCAATACATGCCTTTAATCCTAGCACTTGGGAGACAGAGACAAGTGGATCTCTGTGAGTTTGAGGCCAGCCTGGTTTACAGAGTGAGTTCCAGTATAGGCTCCAAGGCTACAGAGAAACTCTGTCTCAAAAACCAAACCAAACCAAATCAAACCAAACCAAACAAACAAACAAAAGGGTGGTGGTGATGGATATTACAATGCAGAGTGCTAGGACTCTGTATAGTGCTCCGATGGATAGTTTGATGGAAAATGTAAATGAGGGGATAAATGACCCAACTGGGTTTGACATAATGTCAATTGCAATTACTATCAGTTTGGTAATTAATATTTTATCCCTTCAAAAGTGGTTTGAAGCCGGGTAGTAGTGGCACATGCCTGTAATCCCAGCATTTGGGAGGCAGAGGCAGCTGGGTCTCTGAGTTCAAGGCCAGCCTGGTCTACAGAGTGAATTCCAAGACAGCCAAGGTTACACAGAGAAATTCTGTCTCGAAAAACCAAAATAAATAAAAAGTTGTTTGATAACTGTGCCAAATATGATTTCATTGATAAGATACAAGCCTTAGAAAGACCTATTAATGAAAATAAAAAAATATTCCTCTCAAATCTCACCTCCTATGATTTTAAGCATCAACAATTGACCTCTGTTACATATCAAAGGGACCATAAATAAGAGTTTTTCTTATCATAGTGATCTTAGAAGGGCCTAACTCTCTTGGTGAACAATCACAAATAAACAAACAAACAAACAAATAAGTAAATAAAATAAAAAAATAGAATGTTTGGCTAAAATTCAGTCAAGCTCTTCAAGATTTCTTTTGGGAGAAATCAGCCAATTTCTGTCCAGTGAAGAGTCTCATTCCTTCAAGACTGTGGACAAGACTATGATGACTTGTTATATGGAGGTTTCTTTTCTCTGCTCAATTCCATAGTTAACCTAGAGGAGAACAGACTAGCCTTTGCGGAAGGTAGATGGACACGGTCTCTCTGGTAAGTCATCTTCTCTGTCTCACTTTACTGTGTAAAGATTATCATGTGGGCTATGATGGTTGCCTGGGAGTGACTGAGGAAAATGAAGGTTTGCTTGAAAATATTTTTGACCAGGTAGTGCACGCCTTTAATCTGAGTACTTGGGAGGCAGAGGCAGGCAGATCTCTGTGAGTTCAAGGCCAGCCTGGTCTACAAGATGAGTGTCAGGACAGCTAGGGCTTCACAGAGAAACGCTGTCTCAAGAAACAAAAAACAAGATTTCAAAGACAGTGATGGCTTATAAAAATTTCCAGAGGGAGGTTCCTAAAATAAGGTTTTCAGTGTGCTATGAACATAATAGGTGGGGGACCTGGAGACAGGCTGCACTCAACCATTCATTCAGTGGCATGCCAAAAGAAACTGCAATTGTCCATAGTTCTCTAGGCCACATTCCACATAGCAGAAGCAAGACTGGCTTCGGGGTGGGTGACAGCACCTCCGCTTTCTTCCTCTTGTCACCAAGCTTTGTCATTTCTAGAGCCTGTGACTGTGTGGTACCCAGGTGACCTCTTTTGTTTTGTTTCAGAACCTTAATTGATTCCTAAGGATGTTTTGTGAGGGTGCAATCTAAATTTGACTAGTCCCGGTCTTTTCTCACACGGGCAGCTCTGTTCTGCGGGGGAGGAGGCTCTGACAAGAGCCCTTTCAAACCCTGTCACCGTAACTCTGGCTAATTAGCAAATGGTGAAGTTGTCATTTTAAGAGGAAAGAGACAAAGTGCAAACCTAAGGACTCCTGACGCGGCTCGGAGTACTTCCGCTGGGTGAGCGTCGTTCCTGTGCTACGCTGATGCTCTCCGCCTTCCCAGAAACTAGGCTGTTTTTCAGAGGAAGGCTGTCTCAGGAAGCAAGACAATCTTCAATTCTGTTTACTCAGTATTGTTTGGTTTTGCTCCTTTTTCTCTTTGAGGGGCCTGCTACCCAGTTCCCAGATAAATCACACTTGGAGTCTTACTACTTAGGAATGCCTGGCCTTAGCTGGGCTTGTTTCTAGCCAGCTTTTCCTAATCTAAACTAACCTGTTTACTTTTCCCCTCTGGGTTCTTATCTTTCTTACTTCTGTGTATCTTACTTCCCTTCTTACTCCGTGGGTGGCTGGGTGGCTGGGTGGCTGGTGGCTGGGTGGCTGGGTGGCTGGTGGCTGGGTGCCTAGGTGGCTGGGTGGCTGGGTGCCTAGGTGGCTGGGTGGCTGGGTGCCTAGGTGGCTGGCCCCTGAAGTCCTCATCTCCTTGTTCTCTTGCTCCCCCTTTTCCTTTTTTCTCCTTCTATTTATACTCTCTGCCTGCCACACCCCTATCCTTTCTCCTGCCTCACTACGGGCCGTTCAGCTCTTTAGTAGACCATCAGGTGTTTTAAACAGGCACAGTAACACAGCTTCACAGAGTTAAACAAATGCAGCATAAATAAAAGTCACACACCTTAAAATAACATTCTATGACAACTGAGTGCCAATGCCCTTCACACGAGAACAATGCAGGACGGCAGACCTTAAATTCACAAGGCTTAATTGCATGTCCTTTGTTGTCTACCTTGTACCAATATTCTTCACACAAGAACAATACAGTATCATAGAACTTAAATTCAAAAGGCCTAAATTAGATGTACTTTTTTGTCACTGTTGAGGATCCCAGCTGATAGCTGTAGCCAAAGCTGGGATCTGGAATTTGAAAGAACATTCACTGGATGTGCTGGACATTGCTAAGCTATACGTGTTTTTTCTCTCTACTGTCAATCTCTTCATTGTTAATTTCCCTAGCCTCATGTCCACAATACGAGGACATTTGCAAAGCAAAACCTAATCTTTATTGACAAAGTTGATATGTCAGAGGCACTGTGTAGGCACCTTGTCACAAAACATCTCCACAAATCACACTTTAGTTTCAGTTGAAAAAGGTGTTCTACATTAACAACACAAAATCAGCCCTGTGGTTTTGTTTTGTTTTGTTTTTTTCCTGTCCTACTGAGACAGGAATAGAATTCCAATAATGGGAGTTGGGGGGGCACATGGTTTTTATTCTTTTCACATTTTACACACATTTGAGTAAGAATATCCAGCCAGATATTTTAGAGGGCCTACTTTAATTTCTGCATGGACCACATAGTTTCAGCTATTACAAAGAATTATCTAGCTATAAAAAGATGAGATAAATGGCTAAATGTTTTTAAAAATACTGAAATAATTTCTCTCAAATGAAGCATCTGCCACATTTACCATGAAATGTTATGTGTAACTACTTTATAATTCTATCAGAACAAATTATCTATCAGAACAAGATATGGCAATATGTCATTTCTGATTGCCATTGTTGCTCAGACATATTTTCCCTTAGTGGAACAAAAATGTAATTGTCTAATACTCATGCACCAATGTTTAAAAAGGGGTACTACTGTTCCCCCAAAGCATATTATAGAAAAAAAAATGTGATAGGAAACATATATCCTAGAGAACAATTTTTTCTCTCACATTTTCTGCGGTACTAGTAAATTTCATTGAGTCTTTAAAACAAGGACTCTTAGTGGTAACCCTTCACCTACTAAAAAAGACAGGGTAGTTACTAAGATTTTAATTCTCTGAACCAGACATTAAGGAAACCTACCAGGAAATAGCTATTCCTATTTTGCTTGGTATACTCTATGCACACAATGAACTCTATGAACACAATGACTGTAATGTTTTTACATAAAAGCATCCTTCACTGCCATTTCTGAAACACAGTTTCTCAGTTTAAAGCTATTTTCTCTTAGCATTTTCCAAGTATCATTTGACTGCCTCTGGGTTCTCTTGCCATTGTTAAGACTGCTGGTCTAATTGCTAACCCAGCATTCAGAGGCAGAGGCAGGAGAATATCTGAGTTGGAGGCCAGCTTAGTTATATAATGAGTTACAGGCCAGCCAGAACTGCATAGGGAGTCTGTTTTTTCTATTTATTTATTCAATTTAGTGATCATTATTTTGGGGAGTCCCTACCAATGTGTTCTATTAGCTTTTGAGATAGTTTGAATAGCTCGTTTTTATTACAATGTGTCTAAATGTGAATTTGTTGTTCTTTGTCCTATCTTGATTCACTGGGCCTCTTAAATCTGAAAAGTTTTCCTCAATTCTAAGAGATTTATAGTATGTCAAAAATTATAGCCTTGAACTTGTGATCCTCCTGCCTCAGCCTTCCAAGTATTAGGATTACAGGTATAATCTGTATATAATCTGCCAACCTGCCTGATTATATAAATTTTTAAAGGTCCCCTCTCATTTCCTCTCTTAAAAAACAAGTTTCCGTTTTTCTTTAAAGCTTGTGCTTCATTTTCAGTTTAAGAATTTCTTCCAATTCATGAATTCCCTCTTCAGTTATGCCTAGTTTGCTGTTCACCCAACATTTTACCTTTTAAATTGTGATATCTGTCTTTTTAGATACTAGGCTTGGTTCCTTTTTATACTCAATGATGTGGTATGTTTTTGTTTTAGCTCCTCTTTTCAATTCCATCTTTTCCCTGTTTAAATATTCCAAACTTAAGTGTTTCATGTTCTGTAAATGGTAGTATGTTAATATTTGGAGCCTGAGGTCCTTACAGATGCCGAGCACACTATGCATATCATCTCACTGGCTGTAATATCAGTGACTCAGAGCCACAGGGCAGTCGCCTGAGAACATGGAAAGAATCGTCTTCTCCAGGCCATACAGAGGCAGAGACAGGTATGTCTGGCTACAAGTTCTTAGCCTTTCTTCTCACTGAGCCAGATCATTTACCTCCCAAGCTCTCAAAAGGGATGTTAGCTATATTTAAAGCTGGTTGACCGGTCAGGGGCACCATCACCTTCAGATCCTTAATAATTCATCTCATTCGGCCCACATCTGACGACAACTCATCCAAAAGTTTTCATGGGAGGAAGAAACGAACAAAACACGGATCATGGGACAGTTAACCTAAACAAGGGCTCCTCTTGAGTCATTCAGGGATGATTCTGGAAGCGGAATGTTTGCTGTGGGCTTTTGTATTCATTCCTTATTTCAAAGAGAATTTAAGATGCCTGGCAGGGATGCATAAAAATCAAGAAATCCATTAGAATCGGGCGGGGAAGAAAGGAACAAAGGAAGAAACAATGAAAGAGTAAGATTAGATTTTAAATGTTGGGCTTCATGTACTTGCTTTAAGGCAGGTGGCAAATTGGGAACTAAGCTTCCCCACCACAGCTTAGGAAGGGAAACGAGCAGTAACAAGTCACCATGTGTGTGTGACAAAAAGACCCAGCTACTCAAAGAGAGGTTCCCTGAGCAGGAGAAAGTCATAAAGAGGACTACGATGAAGATAAACAAACCCCTGGGCATAAAAGAAAGGTGAACCATTGATACTGTGCTGGGAAAAGTTACAAACTGGAAATGTCCCCCTAACTCCAAATATGCATTTACCCTGCATCCAGTAATCACAGCCACATGCTTTTATGAAGATGATTTTAGCAGTGGACCTCTCAAGGCAAGCCAATAATTGCACACCAAAACAGCAATTACAAAAGAAAAGAAAAGAAAAGAAAAGAAAAGAGAAGAAAAGAAAAGCAGCTCTTTTGAGATCAGTGTGATTGGTTATCAAATGGTAGATTTGGTAAAGAAAAGTAAAAGGTGACAAATTCAATAGGGGCTGGGTGTTAACATAAGTGTCCCCTGCCCATAAATTTGGTGATAGGGAAGAGTGAGAAAATAATATCAACAGCTTTGCAGAACAGAGTCTACTGCTAAATTTCATTCCGAGCCAGCAGGCAGGAACCATGGCAGTTCTGTTGATGTGTGCGTCATTTGTACCCGGGGGAACACTTCCTAAGACTCTAAAAGCAGGCCTACACTTTTACACTACATGTTTCTTGTGTTTGTTACTGTATTGGACTTACTTAGGGAACCTGACTTATGTGTCTCGCTCTTCAGAGCTGTAGCCATTGCTGACACCAATTTCCCTCCATCTGTGGCTTCTAGAACCAGTGCCCTTTCTTGGTCTTTAAAAGAGCCCACTCAAATCCAAGTCTACGCTGATAAAAATACAAACTTTCAAACGAGAATGAACAGTGGGAGACATGAGTTCTACCACCACTCTCCATGTCCCTCTCAGAGGTAATCCTACTGAGAAGTGCCCTAAATTAAGGCAGCAAGGTAGCCCAGTAGGGAGGGGACTGATGGAAGGAAGAATTAGGACTTATTGTCCATTCAGCTGGCGCTGTGGAGGAAAGGAAGGGCTAAGACAATTCTCAAATGATTGCCTTGAGTGAGTGAACGGAAGGGACTGAGATTAGTTCATAGAGAGAGGTGGAAGATGCCGGCGAGCCCACTTGCACACATAATGGGGAAAGACTCGGGAATTTAAAACTGGTATAATGCCTCAGATTTGGACTCATCGACAAGTGCTAGTTTGAACCTTCATGCAAACTGTGGAGGAAGCCCAGCATTATGGGATAATTGGATAACGCATAGGGCCAGTTAAAAGTGAATGTGACATAATATAAGCAATCAAGAACAGAATGAAGAAGGGAAAGTTAACACTCACATACGTTCGAAGAGAAGAAAAGAAAATTGTTCTTTGGAATAGGTTAAGTAGGAAATCACTGGGTAGGAGCTGTTGAGGTAGTAAGAGCATCAGAATCTGAACTGCAAGACTGTGGAGTGGCTGGGAAGCCAGGGAAGAGGGCAAGCATCAGACTGCCTTCCCACAGGCTGTGAAGATTGGGGGGGGGGAAGAGAAGGGGCAAAGGACGTGTTGTCTGGTTTATCTAAAGTTAAAAGAAGCTCGACAAATAAAACAACAGTGGGTTTTAGTTGAAATCACCTCCACAGTTAACGGCTGGCCCTTCGAATCTTCCAGGTCCACATAAAAAATTAACAACTTGTGAATAAAATCTACTTGCAAAAAAATGCATCCAGAAGGGAGGGGGGAGGGGGAACTGGAATCGATATGTAAAATAAAAATAAAATCAACTTAAAAAAATGCATCCATACTGGAATGGTTTCCTTTTCTACACCCCTTTGCAATGTGGTACAACTGTTTGCGAGTAGCATTTAGTGAGAGGCATATAGCCTAAGGGAGCATTGCATAGTGCATCTGTGCATCCTCCTTCTGGGGAGTGGTGGGGCCACAGGCACTTACTGCACATAGCAGTATTGATACAGTTGCATGCTTCCTCTGTTTCTTATTCAGCTTCATCCTCAGAATCCAGCTAGGGGCTACAGATATTCAGCAAGGGTTTGCTGAATGGACTCAGATGGAATTTTAAAACCTACAAACTAAAGTCTTTTTTTTTCTTTTTAAATTTTTTTAAGTGGAGGCTTAACTCTCTTTGTTCCTTATTTTTTCCAATTATTCTGCTCTTTCCATTCAAGGAGCTTTGAGAAAACAGGACATGGGAATGTTCAGAGACTTCACTTGCTACAAGTAAGATTTCACCAGGCTGTAAATCCTGTGAAGCAGGAAATGCCCCATTTAATCATTACTTAGGAAATACTTAGTAGATAACACACACAGAGGCATATGCCAGGATTGTGCTCTCCACTCCTATATGAGCCTCCATTCCTAGATGAGCTATGGAAACGCACCCTAGAAAGAACTATTACATTCAGTGGCAGACTGGACCACATCTATATTGTTACATTGAAAAGTTACTTCATTAATAGTTGCTAATTAAAGAAAAACACAAATTGTCACTCTCAAGGCCAAGATAAGACTAAAGTAGTAGTAAAAACCTTCATAAAATACCCACAGACAGGTAGTAGAGAAGCAATGGGCAGCATGACCTCTGAGGCTGTCAAATTTATTTGATCCTTGTCAACTGATCCTATGCACTACATTAAAGGGCTACACATATTTTGTGTTTTTGAGATAGCTCGGGCTAACCTCAGATACATGATGTAATCCATTAACTTGCTCCAATCCTCCTGGCTCAGCCTCTAAGCGCTGGAATTAGAGACATGAAGCACCAAACCCAGCAAAATAGGCCGAATTTCAATACAGATGCTTATACCAGAACTTCTTTGTTAAACAGTTACAGCACTGATGATCTAGCTATGAAAGAAACATTAAACAACAAACAAACAAACATCATAGAACTTCCATTCCAATGGGGGAATGGATGTCATAAATAATATGCATTTTAAGGTGGTGGTGGCAGAGGCAGGCAGATCTACAGAGCTAGTTCCACAACAGCCAGGGCTACACACACACACACACACACACACACACACACACAATCTCTGAATCTCTGTCTTAAAAAAAAACCAAACCAAACCAAACCAAACCCAAAAGCCACATTTTAGGCAGATGTGCAAGAGAGGCTGTGGCAAGGACAGAACAGAACAAAACTGAAAGGGCCTTTACAGTGGCCACATTTTCCAGTGCTGGACTCTTCAGTTATTGACCCTCCTAGGGGCAGGGCTTGAGCCATTAAACTTACTTATTTTTTATTTTATGTGCATACGTGAATGCCTGCATGGATGCATATTCTCCACATTCGTGCCCGGTGCCTGCAGAGGCCAGAAGACAGTATCACATCCAGTCCCTGGAGCAACGTTTGGTTCTGACTACCTAATACTTTAAAGACGTATTCCTAGCTGGGTGGACTGGCTCACACTTGTCACCCAGCTACTGGGAAGCTTAACCAAAAAGTGAGTATCAAGAGACTGAGGTCAACCTGGGCTCCACAGTGAGCTCCAAACCATTCTGGATTTCAGAGTGGCACCTTGTCTCAAGCAAACAAAACAAAAAACCTATTCTTTCTGAATACCCTATGAAAATGGAATTCTCCATAGAAATTGCTGCCAATGCTCCCACTTCTGGCTTTTATAGGGACTGGAACAGTAAAAATTTAAAACATCGTCCACAAACCATCAAAGAAGCAGGACAGTTTGCTATGTAGGATTTATCTAATTTTCTTTCCCATCTTGACCTCCCATCAAGACACTTCCCACCTCCCAGGCCAGGCGGTGGTGGAGATGAGACCTACAACTGCATACTTGCTAGACCAGCTTTCTACCACTGAGCCACAGAGCAGCCCACAGGTGGAATCTTTCTTTCCTTCCCTTTTCTCTTTATCCCTTTCCTAACAAACTTCACTCTTGCCAGTTTCAGTTTCTTCAATAATTTACAACAGTCTCCATGTTTATCTGTTTCCATTTCATTTAAAACAACATCTTCACTTTTTTACTCCATGAAAAAAATTTTCACTTAGACATGTTTACTATTACATGCTTGAAACTATCCAATTATAGCTGGGGTTTGGAGTTTGCCATAAACCAGTAAAATCTGTAGAAACGGTTACAAGCAGACTGTACATACTTTATATTCAAGTTTTTCCACAATACTTAATTTTCTCTTGAGTTTGAGTACATGACCTTGAGACCTACACTATTTGGGGGACTGCCTTCATTTCCAGTAAAGGTCTGCACTAGTTACTTCTCTGTTATTATGGTAAAACACCATAGACAAAGCAACTGATAGAGGAGGGCGTATTTGGGACTCAGTGCCAGGTGGTGGGAGTCCATTACCATCATGGCAGGAAAAGCAGAAGCAGGCAGGCAAGGTGGGGAGTAGCAGCTCAAAGTTCACATCTCATTCTCACAAAGCAGGAGGCAGAGGGCACAAGTCTTTTGGAACCCCACAGCTCGCCCCCGGTGACACACCTCTTCCAATGAGGCCATACTTCTAATCTTTTCCAAACAATTCCATCAACTGGGGCCCAGTAATCAACATACGAGCTTCGGGGGCCAGTCTCATTCAAATCTTTGTAGGCTCAAGCATGTGCATGTGTGGAGTGGGTGCATGTGTGGAGTGGGTGCATGTGTGGAGTGGGTGCATGTGTGGTGCATGTGCATGTGTGGAGTGGGTGCAAAGCATGTGTATGTGTGGAGTGGGTACATATGCATGTCTATATGTGGAGTACATGTGCATGTGTATGTGTGGAGTACATGTGCATATGTATGTGGTATGTGTGGAGTACATGTGTATGTGTGGAGTACATGTGCATGTATATGTGGTATGTGTGGAGTACATGTGTATGTGTGGAGTACATGTGCATATGTATGTGGTATGTGAGGAGTACATGTGTATGTGTGGAGTACATGTGCATGTGTATGTGGTATGTGTGGAGTACATATGCATGTGTGGACTACATGTGTATGTGTGGAGTACATGTGCATGTGTGGAGTACATGTGCATGTGTATGTGTGGAGTACATATGCATGTGTGGACTACATGTGTATGTGTGGAGTACATGTGCATGTGTGGAGTACATGTGTATGTGTGGAGTACATGTGCATGTGTATGTGGTATATGTGGAGTACATGCATATGTGTGGAGTACATGTGCATGTGTATGTGGTATGTGTGGAGTACAAGTGCATGTGTGGAGTACATGTACATGTGCATGTGTATGTGGTATGTGTGGAGTACATGTGCATGTGTATGTGTGTGGAGACCAGGGCTGATGGCAGGGGCCTTCCTTCATCACTTCCCACCTTATTTGCTGGGGCAGAGTCTCTCAGTGAACTAACTGTGGCTCACCCATGTGGCTAGTCTAGGTGCCAGCTTGCTGCAGGGACCCCATCTTCACTCTGGAAGGCCAGGATCACAGGTGCACTACACATCCTGCTCCACATTCAAGCGCTTTCTCTACCCAGTGAGCTGTTTCGTCAGCCTGAACATTTCCTGTTTTGGTAGGCTCAGACCCAAATAATGAGGTCACAGTTTGCCACTGTGGACTCAAAAGTACAGGAGAAACAAACATCTATATGTAGTTTTGTTTTCTCTCCAAGAACCAAGAAGACCTATATTTAGTTTTGAAAAGATAGCTATTTCAGTCATATCATTTATAGCAAAAAGGTATTTTTTAAAATCTTGTATCTTTCGACCTAAACTATTTCCTTCTAGAATGTACTCTGAATAGTTACCATTTCAAACAATTCAGTGCCCTATAACTAGGGTTTTCAAACAGTTTATCATACATATGAAAAAAATCCCCAGCTTTGGAGAAATAAGGTTATAAATATAAAATTGCCCATTCAACATTTCAAAGTAATCCAGTATTAGAGTTAACAGGATCCAGAATTCTTATTTTATTTTTAGGCAATTTAGACATTAACAATTGCTAAAATTATCAATTGCAATAATTATAAAAGGAAGCAAATAAGCTCTAGGGTTTGACAGATTAAAAAAAAAAAGAAACATGCTCATTGTATGACAGAGCAAATGAAAAATATCTGAATATTTTAGGGCATTTTTCTTTAACTGTAACAAATGACTATGTTGGAAAAGGGATTATTTTATAGTGTGGGATCCTCAGGGAACATTAATTTCATTTTATGTAAAAATAATTTTGACTTTTTGAACTGGTTGACTAATGTGTGAGTGACTGGAATAACTACTGTACATAGCTGTCTGGCATGAGGTAAGCATTACTCTGTACACATGGCAGTCAGAATCCATTTTTTTTAATGGAAAAAATATCCATGATCCAAGATTGCTTCTTAGACACCTAGATTCCATGACTGAATCTAGAGAGGCTTAGAGCCAACTAGCAAATCAATAAGTACCTCGAATTCTTGATGTTTCTCAGTACTGTTTGTACCTGAGCCAATTCTCTCTCTCTCTCTCTCTCTCTCTCTCTCTTTCCCCCTCTCTCTTTTTCTGAGACAGAGTTTCTATGCATTGCATTGAAGCCTGTCCTGGAACTTGCTCTGTAGACCAGGTTGGCTTCCAACTCACAGAGATCCACTTGTGCGCCACCAATGCCCAGTTATATCTGAGCCAATTCTAAAACAAATACATGTTCTTTCTTGCATTTAGAAAATCATGGGTGACTGACAGCATGGTTTATCTCTGCATGCTCATGAGACCATGTGATCTGGCTTCAAGTTCCCAGGGAAAACAGACAATATACCAACATTTAAATATCATGCTAGCCTTAACTTAAAGGTACTTGAGATCTCCATCAGTGTCTCCTAGTCCAGTTAGGGGCAACAGGAGTAAAACTGAAACTCCTTTAATATAAACAAACAGGCAATTTAACAAATGATATTGAAGAGGTTTGTATAATCTATTTAAAATTACTTTCCCATGCAATTCAGCTCTTTCAGCTAGTACAATATAACACAGAATGACTCTATACATTTTTAAATAACTTGCTTGATATTATTTTTGTATACTTTTCATTTTTGTAAGTATTAAGTAGACTGCAGTGGGCATTGAATGAATAAATGGAAAATGAAGTTATGGGACCTGTTAGCAGACCTGTTCCATTTACAGAGTATAAGGCACACATTTATAAAAAGCCATCAACTTATGTTATACAAAACCAGGTACATTAAAAAAACTAGTCAAAATTATTTACATAGTATATACATATATGTGTTCACATATGAGAACATGTGCACACACAAATTATACAAGCAAATGTAGAAAAAGTGGCTAAGGGAACACACGAAGTATCACCACAATCAAATAATCAGTGGATACTGCCTGGATACTGCTGTGATGGGATGGGGCCAAATATCTTGAAATATCTATGTGGAACTTTCTATTGGAGAAGTGTATCCATATAATTTATACACCATAAATTAGTATGTTTCTGCTGTAACATGAGAAAAGAGAACATAAGACAGAGTCAACTCATTTTCCAGGTCTAACCTGCTGTTGTCAAGACAACTACATTAACTTCTCTTGATCTTAGTTTCAAAGCAACTTGAAGGAATAAAAAAAAAAAAAAAAAAAAAAAAGGTGTGTCTGGAAGTATTATTAGAATTGACTTATGCTATAAATCTTGGTGTTCAGTCAAATCTTCTGAACTGTGTTTCTCAGTATCTGTTTGTTTTTCAAGACTGGGTTTCTCTATAGCTCTGGCTATATTGGAACTTGCTCTGTAGGCTGGCCTTGAACTCACAGAGATCTGCCTGTCTCTGCCTTCCAATGTTGGGATTAAAGATATGTGCCAGCACTGTCTGGCTTTCTCAGTATCTTTTAACATCCATCCTTTCCACCCCAGAAAGTAAATCCCATTTCTAGTTTCCTGATATGCTAATGGCTTCTGCATATTCTGCACGACAAGTTACCTCCTATTCTCAGCCTATGTCAAGACACTTATTTTTACCAGTTGTACATAAGTAAGACTTTTAAAAGGCAAACATATGCTTAAAGAGTCAAAACCATCTGTCTGAAATGGTCTGAAACAGTGCCATTCCTTTTCACACACTCCTGTGTACAAAGTGGGGTAGGGCAGACCATAGAGGGGCTGGGGCTGGGGCCTGCATGCATGTGCAGTTAGCCCCTGGACAGCAATAGAGAGATGCTGAGGCTAACAGTCACAAGGGAAGAGGGGCAAGTCTCAGAGTGGGGTCCACAGAGTTTTCTGACTTCTAGTTTGCTTTTTATCCTTACCAAAATGGGTTCATGCATAGTGGGCACCCTAGCAACAAGCCAAGCACTTTCATACAGTAAGAAAACATCTGTTTGTTTATGAGGCTCATCCACTTAAACTAACCATGAGTATCTTCTATCTTAAAATGCCCTTAAGCAGGGACATTTTGTAATTACTGTTAGCCACACTTTAAATCTATCAGTTAGACTTTGTCCAAACTTCTCTTTTATGTGGGGATTCTCATAAAATTTTACAAAAAACGGTGATCTTAATAACAATTTCAGACTTTCCATTGCCATTCAAAAAGTTAATTCAGTTAATTCAGATGTTCACCTTCAAACTGACTTAATGATTGTATTCATTCCTTATATTTGTTCTGTAATTCAAGAATTCACTTATCTATTTCCCTTTCCCTGTTTTCTTCTAACATTTTAAAAAATAGTTTAAGATCTTCTCTATCAATCAGATTGCCCAACTGAATAACTGTGATTATCTTAAGAGCCCTCAAGTCTCCTCAAATATCCAAGTTTCTTTTTACTTTAGGAAGGTAGATGGCAAAGTTCTCCAGAGCCTCTGTATACACAGCACATGAGGCTCTGAGACGTCCTCTGCATTGGAGGTGTGCTTGGTGTTCTTCACTGTGCCAAGCAGGATTATCTGAAGGGAACACAGTCTGAAGAGGTGAGGATGAGCATGGAAGGGTATTCCCTGAAAGGACTAAGGTCATGATAGGCAGTTCAAGAAAGAAAAAGAGGGCATACGAACACACACACACACACACACACACACACACACACACACACACACACACACACATACACACACACACACACACACACTTCTAAGAGGATAAATGTTAAGAGTGAAATGCAACCAATCAGGCATTTCTTATTTCTGCATCTTGTGACTCTGCAATGTGTCAGCGGTTGATGAACGATCTATTCTGTGTCAGTTTACAGCTCAACAGGTAAGGACAGATGATCATCATCCCAACTATGAGACTGTTGTTCACTGAAAAATATCCTGCTCCTGGAGAGATGGCTCAGTGGTTAAGAGCACCAGCTGCTCTTCTAGAGGACTTAGGTTCAATTCCCAGTACCCACACCGTGACTCACAACCATCTCTAACTCGAGTTCCAGGGGATGACACCCCCTTCTGGCTTCCTTGGGCACCAGGCACAGAAAGGTGCAGACATACATACAAAACACCTGTACATGCATAATTAAAAATAAAAATCCTACTGTAACTATAAAACATATATTTCATAATGATTAATTTCAGCAAACTGAAGCTTACTAGATCTGAGAATTGGACTTCCAAGGGTTACTAGGTTTATACTAACCCATTTAAGAATGTATAAATATATGTTTAGCATTATATTGGCTAGATGCAGTGATTATAAGAGGTGAGCAGAGGCCATTCCAGTAAAGGATGGGGTGCTTTGTTGGCTTTGACATGTGTTTAATTTTTAGTAAAAGCCAGGCCAGCTTTCCTTAGGAACAACAGTCCTATAGGGACAGGCATATTTAAAAAGCACAGTAAGAGAATGTTAAAGGCCCTGAAAAGTTTTATAGAAAATAAATGGAGCTTTACTTGGTGTTTTCCAAGTTATGCAACTACCTAATCTTTCCTTAACACTTATAAACAGTTGAGAAACATGAATTTGGTAAGACATTCACCGATATATGTCCAAAGGCACTGAAAACATGACTTCTAACACTTTCACATTTTTAGGAAACACATGAAAGACTAAACTTGTAAACATTTAAAGAATAATTTGAAGTGTGGGGTTAAGAGTTGGAGAATACTCCAAAGTCACAACATGACTGTAAATTGGGCTATGAAGATCAAAAACTGCCCTAAAATTTAAACACAGATGACTCAAAACATAGTTATTTCATTAAAATCTTCCTTCTCTGAATAGTTGGACATCTCAGTTTGAAATATTTTGCTTACTGAGCTTACTCACGAAGGAATGCACTGCCAGCTTCTCCACCCTTCTGTTGATCCTGCCTCTCTGAAATTTAGGATAGCACATGTAGACATTAGTTTATGTCCTGCCCAATCCTGCAGTAGTTCAGTCCCAAATAAACACACAGAGGCTTATATTAAGTTTGACCTATAGCTCAGGCTTATTATTAACAAGTTCTTATAAGTCTTATCTGTATTTAGTCACAACTTGGTACCTTTTCCCAGTAAGGCATTCTCATCTTGCTTCCTCTGTATCTGGCTGGTGATCGCTCTCTGCCTTTTTCTTCCCAGAATTCTCCTAGTCTGGTAGCACCGCCTATATTTCTTCCTGGCCACAGGCCAACCATCATTTTATTAAACCAATGTGAATAACAAATCTTTACTGGAAACAAGAACATTATCCCACATCAACTGTATCTTTTCTCTTGATAGAAGCTAATGGAACTCCATCCTTATGCATGAAAACTGACAATGGGGGATAAAAAAAAAAATCAAGATTGAGAGGGTAGAATTGTCCCTTTTCCTATAGTCTTTATGATGGCCTTTGCTATAGTATTTCAAACCAAGAAGTCTTGTCAAATACCTGAATTTGGGTATTGTTATGTCCTATGAAAATAACATTAACTGTGGTTAGTTGTCTGCCTTAGTAACTTCATGGTTTTGTTGGTATGTAATATAATTAGCTTATTTTGGAAGTGTCTTTGGCAAACTTATTTAATATGGGGGGGGGAATCACCATACATCCTCCTTCTTACAAACACATGATCATTCACACACTTTCGGTTCTGTTTTCTTTCTTTTATTCAATTTCTTAAAAGTTTCTTATTCCAATGCCATTTCCCCTCGATGGTTGTTTTCTTAAAGACTTTAGACTATTTCATCCCTTTGTTTTTCTTTTAAATCACTTTATTGTAAAGAACTTGCAAATGAAAGACATCATTCAGCTAGATTAACAAAGCCGCTCAAACAAGCACTTTCCCAGACCCAAAGTCTATGCATCTCATTGAACTTTTATACTGTCAGAACAATCATTCTGGAGCCACGGCACTTTGCTTTGGATTTTTCACTATCAATTACATTTTCATGTACTTACCCAATACAAAGAAAAAGACAATACCACCCACAATTCATGACAGTGTAAAACTAGAAAAAAGAATCAGTTCTATATTTTTTTAATGACTTGTGTCATTTACATGCATTTTGTCCTTATCAAATAACATTATGTGTCCCTGTTTTCTTTACTACATATACTCACCTGTCCATTTGTGTAGTGGGATATTCACTGTGTTTGCTTCTGTGGCACTGACCACACCCATTGAGAGGTGGAGCCAGGGGTGGAAGTGACCTTTGGCACTTGGTCTCGGAAGGAGGAGGAGAATGCTCTCTTTCTGGCAGGACACGGAGAGAGGAGCATCCAGTTCTAACTGCTGTGTTCATCTGTCTGTGTTGCGAGTTGTTTCTCCCTTAATAAACATCTATTCGGCCTATTTGTTTATCCTGACCCTTATTAAACCGCGATACATTTGTCTACATGTATACATTAGGATCCATATATAAGGCAGAATGTTTTTTTTTCTTTTGAGACTCAGTGCCCTTGCTTAACACAGACATTCTAAGTCCATCCATTTCTCTACAAATTTTGTGATTCTTTAGAGTTGAATACTATTCCATATTATTTATGTGCTAGATCTTATTTAAGATAAATGCTACAGTAAAACAAAACAGATATGTGTAACACATTAGAGCAGTGTTTCCCAAAATGGGGGTTGTGACTCTTTGGGGAGGAACAAGCCTTTCACAGTGGTCACATATCAGATACCCTATCAGATATTTATGATTCATAATAGTAGCAAAATTACAATTATGAAATAGCTGTGAAATAAGTTCATGGTTGGGGTCACCGTAACATGAAAAACTCTATTAAAGGGTGGCAGCATTTGGAAGGTTGAGAACCATTGTTAGAGGGAACCTTCTTGCTTTCTCTAGATTCTTCCTCAGTAATAGAAATTGCCTTGTTCACTTATTATCCTTGTCTCCTCCTCAAAATCATTAACTATATTCATCTCCTCAGGCTGTTGGCCACTTCTTGATTACAACTGTGAAAATGCTTACTTTTGGAGGTGCTAAAATGTTTAATATTCCTTTACATTTTCTCTGTAATAGGTATTACATAATACAAGGTTGTGGCAAGTTTTGTTCAACTAAGGGTGGTTGCTCTTATCTTTAGTAACCGACTGGCTTCCTTTGCTAACTCATTCAGCTATGACGCTTCCTCCAGATGAGGCTGCAAACTAAACAAAGAAGAGCAGTTGAGTATATAAAGTCACCCCACTCGGCAGCCCTCAGCAAAGATCCAGGTTAAAGTATCTAAGTACAGTTAGTTGAGATGTTGGTAGCCATGTGTACTTTCACAGGATGGTAGAGACAAATATATGCATGAACTAACTCAAGGGTATTAAAACAGTTTTTATTTATTATAGGTTTGGAACACATTTAGTTATTGAGAATAATCAGAGAATATAGTTAGTAAGAGATTACTAGAAGCATCTGGCTAAAAAACCATAATTTAGTTGGGATTCTACTGAAACTGAAATTAATCACTATTAAATAACATGTATTCTTGTGAATGTTACTTTTTCTTATACTTGGTGGAAGTAGGATATTTTTAAATGAACAGCAATTTATTGCATACATGTGCACACAGTAATAGACCTTCAGCAACTAGAATGGAGTTTTTTTTAAAGGTTCATTACTAGAAAATATATCTTGAGTCCCACATAAGAGAGGCTTTCCAAGTTTTCAGGACTGTTCCTCAGGTGTGAAGACAACCTGCCTTGTATCTGATGTCATCTCATCTTTAAGAAATTTGTTGGCAATTTGGAACACTCACTGACATTCAGCACTAGACTCACCAGAGGGCTGGCAGACCCATTTCTGAACTTCCTGGGATAGAAGAGCCCACCTGGTGTTTTATACACGATCAAATAAGTTTCTAACCTATGTCAGGAAGTTCATTAAGAATCAGTTACCATTGTAACCTGCCTGACTTTGCCTCCACCATATTTGGCAGTTCATGCTTTGATGTGTTGGTATTTTGTTTATATTCTAACAAATAAAGCTTGCCTGAAGATCAGAGTGTAAAGCTAGCCATAGCCAGAGGCCAGGCAGTGGTGTGCACACCTTTAATCTCAGCACTAGGGAGAAAGAGGCAGATGGATATCTGTGAGTTCAAGGCCACTCTGGGCTACATGAAATTGATCCAGTCTAAAAGAGAAACAGAATTCACACAAAGGTGATCTCAGCACTTGGAATCCCACGCCTTTAATCCCAGCACTAGAGAGGAATATAAGATGGGAAGACAGGAGCAGTGTAGTCTGAGGTTTGGTGGAGAGCAGTGCATTCTGGAGATGCAATCTGATGAAAGGATTGCCCCTTTGGTCTGAGCATCAGTAGAGTTGAGAACTCTCCAGTGGCTGAACATTTTGCTTCTCTGATCTTCAGCTTTAACCCCAATATCTGTCTCTGGGTTTTTATTATTAATACCAATTACAATTTAGTGCTACACTTTGAGGCTGACTGTACTTCTGAACAAAGCCCAAAGGCTACAGAACTTTTGAGGCAGATCTATGACTCTGAAAACCTTTCTGCAAGGAACCTAGTCACTTTCTTCTTGAAAAATTAATCCATTCTTGAGATCTTGGTGTCCACCAAGAACCAATTTTCCAGGCGGCAGTCCTTTTGCTGTGTAACTCATGAGGGAAGGGGTGAATCATCCCAGGGACTCTCCTAGAAGGGCACCAATTCACAAGAGCTCTGCTCATGAAACCTAGTTTTCCAAAAGAGATCCCCACGTGCCTCCCAAAACCATCACCACTAGGTCATCAGCTTATGAATTTGTGGTGGTGGTGGTGGTGGTGGGGGATGGATGAACACACAATCATTCAGACCATAGCACTACTCTTGCCTTCCCAAACATTCTGGGCTTGTTACTGTCAACAAGGCTAAATAAAATTGACTTTATTAAAAATAAAGGACCTATACATTAATGTTGCTTACATTACTGGCTACAGAATCTCATGTTAAATTAATAATCCTGTAATTGCTGGACCTGCTATCTAGTACCACAAAACAATAAATACCCCCTTACCATAACAGTGCTTTTCCTGAATAGTAGGCATCATGCTTGGATGGACAGCTGCAAGTAAAACCTTTTGGCCCTCAGAACATGGCACTGGCTTCTCAAGATAATGTTTACAGGAAAACACCAAAACACCAAAGGACCTGCCTTACACTTAGCATCTGATGTTTCTGAATTCTTGTCCCTGCTTATGTGAATTAGGTCAGCTCTGCTAGGCTGACACTTTGATCTCCTGTAAGAACTGCAGCTCCAGTCTTTTAAGATACAGCAGTAGAACTTAAAGCTATCTATCTCATTTGCTGAGCCCATGCTCACTATAGCCATACACATTTGGCCCTTGTGTCTTCCTTTGGGGTGGAGGTGCTGGGAAGCACCACGGATTGGGAAAATGACCTTCTCAATCATGTGAGGGAATACATTATCATGGCAAGGTTAGAAAAAACATGAGCAAGGCAACAAAAATGTTAATAAGGCTTTGTCTCTGAATCTGCGGGATCCTTAGTGATTGAATGGTTGTTGCTCTACAATCCTACAGACTTCAATGAAGCCAGCCAAGGAAAGAGGCATGTTCACACCGGCAAGGGCTTAGGCCCCTAATTACCACAAACAAACAAACATTTTTTTGCCAACTTGTACTGAACTAAAGCTAAGACCTTAAGGTATGTGGGTTGCTGTCTTTTGATAGGACATCCAGCAGTTATAATTGTACATGGTACAGTGAGGCTAAAAGTATTAACCTATTCAGATATGGCAGCAATAGTATGAAAATATTATGCGAGTTGTAGTAGTCTGGACTCAGATGGTTTTTCCTGGCACAATAGAAAAGAAAGCCTTAATAAACAATGTCTAGGCAGATTCTAATATAAAGTATTATTGAAGAAGTCCCACACTAATAATTTTTAAATTATTCAATATTTTCTTAAAGACCTTTTAGTCTACTCTCCCATAATTCCATTTTTATTTTATTTTCTGTAACTTTCATGGATCAATGATTCTGCTTACACCTTTTAAATTATGTTTTAGATAAATACATCATTTGTGCATATTTACTTAGCAGCCAATCTAATTCTAGGAACTGGATTTTCTTAGCAAGACAGAAAGAACATTTAGTAGAAAAAGCATTGGTTTGGAAACCATGAACCATAGAGTAATACGCTTACATTTCATGATGAGATCAAAGTATAAGTTAAGTCAAATGTGTAAGCCTAGGCATTAGAATTGGGAGAAAGTGCATGTTTACTTTCAATAGACCCCTTTCCTTCTTCAGCAGGAATGGACCAAAGAGGAAATCTTTTTTTCTCCCCCTGGTTGAGAAAGGGTTTCTCTATGTAGCCCTGGCTGTTCTGGAACTTTCTCTGTAGACCAGGATGGCCTCAAACTCAGAAATCTGCCTGTCTCTGGCTCCTGAGTGCTGAGATTAAAGGTGTGTGCCACCACCACCTGGCATCAAAGGAGCAAATCTTAATGTTATATAGAAGATATGGTAGATGCTAACTACTCTACTACCCATGAATACATGGAGTTTTTGCTTTTACGCATCAAGAATTATTCACATAAGGGTCTTAATAACCCCAAAGGGCACATCAAATTTACTCACATTTGAACTTGAGCATGTTTTAAAAGGCATGGTGGTGCACACCTGTAAGCCCAGCACCTGGGTAGATGAAGCAGGAAGATCAAAAGTTTCATGTCAGCTTGGGCTACAGAGAAAGATTGTCTCAAATACCAACCTACCAACCAAACATAAACAAACAAACAAAAACCTGCTAGGATATAGACTACTAGCAGAGTACTTCAGGGAGGAAGCTAAGATCATGTTCCAGCACCACAGAAAACAAAATACCAAATTACATACATCAAAAAGCTTTGTAAACATGTACACACACACACACACACACACACACACAGTGCTTGAAAAAAATCCCTTTTTGAATTACTATCCATACAGCTTCAGTGTCAATTATGACCAGCTGTGCCAGTGCACTCCTATAATTCAGCAAATGAGAGAGATAATAGACAGTTCAAGGCCAGCCTGAGCTATATAACATGAGAGCTTGCCAAAACAGGCTTCAACTATACATGGGGCCACAGACAAAGTACAAAAACTTGATGAGGGATAAAAATACTCCTCGAATAAACTCTACAAAAGCAAATCTGGGTTAATGCCCCAGCACAATCTCCAGACACCAAAGCAAACAGCAGCAGCACAAACAATAAAAGCAATGTGACCTGGCCACACCACTGGAATCATTTTGTTGAATGTCACCCACACATTCATTATCCATGAATACAATATACACTACTCATGGTACTACATTCATATGTACTTTTAGATACTCCTAGTTAATCAAGGAATGATATGTGAAACGAACTTTTAATTAGTGCTATCCTATATACATACATTTTTCCAGAGGGAAAACCAAAATAATGAACCTTCAAGAATCTATGGCATGTATTCTCTACAAACATACCTCTGCTAATTGTAATTATTTCAAATTGCAAACTAAGTGGTTATCCTTAGCTAAAGCTTTAAAATGTTTGGCAGGGGACACCCCCAGGCCAATACCACTCAAAACAGAAAGGGGCATTTGAAGTGACTACAGTTCCTGTATCCTTGTCTTTAGCAAGTAGCTTCAAGTCTGTGCACACTGCAGTACCCTCTGAAACGCCCACATCCATGGGGCAAGCCCTTCTCCCAAGGACAATGCAAAGGACTATGTCTTGTTTTACAAGGCTCATGGACACCTCCAATTTACACACAGATTACAAATTGAATTTCTAAGCTAGCTGGGAAGACACTGCTATCTCAAGTCTTTAGAAATCCACACAGAAAACAGATAGGGAAGGGAGGGGCCTATGTGCAATAGTACCAACCTGGTGCTGTAGTCATGGCATTACTACTAGTTTTAATGGAGCAGAAAGACCACCAAGATGAACAAGTGGCAGTGTAGCGGGCAGTCAGTTCAGTGAGAAGAGAGTCAAGTCCTGATTCTCCACAGAAAGGAGGCCACCATTCAACCTCTTGAGAACCCAAGAACCCTAAGAAGTGTCTTGTAATGGGTTCAAAAGAATAACTTTAAAAACAGACCAACACAGCAATAATCACCCATGCTAACAGTTACTGTTACCAGCACTAATCATAAGAGGGAGCTTGACTTAAAAACCTGACAATACTCTGAAATCTGCACTTTTGTTTACAGGGGACTTCTCAGACTTTCCCCTGTGATGCTGCAGACGACCAGGTCATCAAGGTCTCAGGAAAACCGAAGAGTTAAATAGATACAATTATTAAAAGTCAACACCACTCTGACTCATGTAGTGACAAAAAGCTAGAGCTTTAGGGGACTTATTATTGCAAAATGCAATACAGAGAGGAGTCAATGTACCAAAAAAACTGAAACAGAAAATAAAAATTCAATGAAACAATGCTCAGTAGGATGTGTGTGTGTGTGTGTTTATGTAAAACATTCATAGAACATTCCCCTATCAGCCCCTTAAATAAAGTTAATAATTAGATTCTCATGGATCTGAGTTTTCAAATACAATTGAAGTACTTAGTATGAACATCACAACATTTTGAGTAAATACTAACCCCAACTGTGATCCCAATGCTGACATGATGCTATTTTACACAGAATCATATTTAATTGACCCTAAAAATAATTCTGGTTTTTCTTCTCTGTACAGGGCCTCACAAAGTAGCTTTGGCTGTCATGAAACTCACAACCCTGTCTCAGTATCCTTGGCTGAGATTAGAGCTGACAGCTACAGGCCTGCCTGAAAACGAATTTTGAATGTTAACTCTACGTTAAAGGTTCTACTGAGTATTAAAAATTAAGAATCCTGAGGTCTAAATATTTCATCGCAGCCCTCTACAGCTGGCAATTTAGGGCACCCAGTGCCAGGACACAATCTCCTGGAGGGTCAGGTCCTCCTTCCCCTCTTCACCAAGTCAGATGTTCAGTAGTTATTTACTTAGAGAGCCTGTAATCTATACTGGCAAAATTAAATAGCTGCATGGTAGTATTTACGCCTTCCCAAACATAGATGCTATTAAAAATATAAAGCATTAAAATGCCAAGCTGTATAAGTAGTTTCAGTGATCCAAAAAGAAATAATTAAGAACATATAAATGTATCAGATTAAACCTGTAACTATTGAAGAAAATTCAGGAATAAAGAAGTGACCTAAGTATCTGAGGCCAATGTCCATGTCAAAGCCCATGACAATGCTACCTCCAGGGTGTATTATTATAACTGCCTACAATTTAATATTTTAATTACATCTTTTAAAGTTTTCAAATTGAAAATGACCTTTAGTTTGAAATAAAATCACACCGATTTTGTATAAAGACTAACTTCTAATATCTAGTAAAAAGGAATAAAATCTCCCAAAGCTGACCAGATAGATCCTGTGTGTCACACCATTGGGAACCCCGTCAGCTGAAGAGTCAAGAGATCTGCCTACATTAAAACGTCCTCCTTTGCAGAAGAAACCCTTTCCTCACCTCGCTGCTGTCATTAATTCTGCCAAGTCTCACCACCAGAAGGGAAAGGACACATCTATTACCTGAAGTTGTAATCAAATTAACAAATGAGACAAGGTGGCACACAGGTAAAACTGCAGCAGATTCCAGCAAGAGCAGCAAGCCCCCAAAGCCTTCTCACATCTCACTGACCGTACCTTCTCAACGCCATCTTCAAAGAAACAACAATTTAACTGCACAAGCTGTGTTCAACCAACCAAACTGTTATTTCTATAGACCTTAGAGAAATTGAAAACCCAAAATTGAGTTGACATGCCAGTTCCCCACTTAAGTTATTTCACCCCTTGAAATCACATACCTGTCATGCCCGATTTGAAATTGGGTATGGTTTTTGAAGTAGCACTGAAAGGGGCATTTTATCGTAATTCTTGATGGTATGAGACAAACCAATGGTATGAGACAAAGATTCACATGACAGGAACCTCTGCCTAGGAACTGCAGTCACTATTAAGAACAACACTTTGCATCTTTCTTTTTCAGGGATAAAGTCTTTGTCACAGTTCTCACCAGAACAGTAAACTATACAAAGGTTTGGACAATGTTCACTCTTGCTGTAATTTTTATGGGAATGCTTTTCATTAATGCTTGAAAACTCTGAGCTATATTGTACTTTACATCAAATTCGTTAGAGAATAGCTATTGTAAAACTGTCAGCATGCCTCTAACATGTCTTGTCTAGGTTCCACCTGCTCTATGCTGCCCACTATTGGAAATGTATTATGCTAATAAGAAATGTGATACTATTCAGTGGGGTTACTTTAGTACAAAAGCATACGAATATTCTCTGGTTGCAAAGGCTGGGTGCTAAGATATGGCAACCTTGCAAGAGATATAGACTGATGAGTAGTAACTAAACTTATTATAAAGGACATCAGGAGAAACAGACAGGGCCAGGAGCTATCTTGGTGTTCCACAGGACAGCAGCAATGACAGGGTGGGGCAGGGGACAGGGTGTGGAACTTGTGCTGAAGGCTGCTGTTCTGTACTCAAAAGGAAATATGAAGGCACAAACATAAAACATCTCAACACACAACAGAAACATGGGACACATGGTGACTGATGCAACTGGAAGATGACATATAAACTCAAGTGGTAGAAAGTATATTTGCCCTATCAGATAAATCTCTTAAGCTTTTCCTTTTCAATCAAATAACTGTTGGGTAATTTTTATCTCACATTTTCTCCCTCTAAACGCAAGAACATTGAACTACCGAGTGACCGGATAATACCAACGTTTGTTTGTTTTCACTTTGATCAGAGTATAGCCAAAGTGTTAAGAATTTAAATTCTACCTATCAGTACACTTAGGACTCCATTTTGAAGATTACACCTCTTCTTCAGAGAATGAGCCTAAAATTTCTGGAAAGAAGCTTTAAAAGGCTAGATTCCCTCCAAGCCCTTACTATGCCTTGGATACCCTGCTCTGAAAAGCAAAATTGCTACTAGGTACGTGTGTGGACACACACACACACTGATAGCATTTGGTGGCTTCGAAGTGACAACCTCCCTGGTAGAGTGCAAATATGTCATTCCTCCATTCTGCCCCTGGACTTGGAAATGAAAGCCAAGCAGGCCTGCCCGCAGCAGGGTGGGACAGAAGGACGTTCCAATGTCCACCTAAAGCCATGAACAACATACAGTCCCAGGTTGCCGCTCCGACGGGCTTAAATGTCAGGGCTCCAGCCTTCGTCCGCACGGCCAGCCTGTGGCGCCGCCGGCCCGACCGCCTGGGCCGCCGCCGCTACACCGCGCTCCCGGAGCCGGGGCACGGCGACCCCCGGCTCACGCCTGACGACACCACCGAGCGGATCCCGGCCCGCTGCCAGTCACCCCCATCGCGAGTCCCCGGAGCAGCCGGCCGCGGGCCGCGGGCCGCGTCCGCCTTCCGCCACCGTTACCCCCGCGGCCTCGGAGGCGTCCCTTGGAGAAGGAAGATGGGGAGGACGGAGCGCCGGGGGTCGGAGGGCGCGTCGTCGACACCGTGGAACGTGGGTCCCCACGGGCTCCGTTCCCCTCCCGCGGGCTTGCCAGTCAGCTGCACCCTCGGCGGAGGTATTCCATGTTGACACATCTCTGGGCTCGCACAAAATGGGGCCGGGGAGCGGCCGCCGCCGGCTCCATGGGCGCCGCCATTTTGTGAGGCGCTGCGGAGCACGGCTGTGTAATGGTTGAAGCGAGTGACCCCCCTCCAGGGAATCCCCGGCGCTGACGGTTACGCAAGGGGCCGTGCGCAAGTGCCGCACGCAGGGAACCCGCACAGCCCGCTCGGCCGCCGCGGTCGCCACTGCCCTTGAGGCGGCGGGGGAAGGGGCCGCTGGCTCGCACGGCCGCCCGTCCGCCCGTCCCACCCGTGCCTCGCCTCTCCGGCCCGGCCGGCTTCTCCTCCTCCACGGGCAGGGTCTCCGCCCCTCACAGGCTAGCGAGACACTCACTGGTCCTCGGGTGTCAGGAATTTCCTAGCCACACCTTATTCCGACCCCGTTTAAGACATAAACTTTACTGGAGAAATAAATCCATTTCCTAGAGTGAGTGCCGGAAGCGTGCGCCACTGTATTACATAATTTCTTTTCCCTTTGCCGCCACCCAATCCATGTGCCATTGGAAAGACTACCCGAGATAAACCCGTGCACCCTCTTACTATCCTGTGACCTTGGGCTGGTGACTTTGCCAGTAGTGGCTGTCTCTAAAATGGGAATGCTAAACACACTGAGGAAACATGATGCTCGACATCTGTACGCGAGGGAGGGCTCCAAACATCCTCGTCAATGCAAATTTGGGTGGTGTTTGTTGAGAGGAAAACCTGAATTCCCTCTTTCCACATTTACGGACGGAAAATGGAGAGGGGAAACGTTTCGCCCTCTATTTTAAGATATTAGTGCCAAATATAAACGTTATCCTCAGAGTTCCAGAGGTGGTTTCTTAACCGGCGCGGCGACTGTTGGCATCAACTCCGGTTCGGTGCACGAAACCGACCGAAGGGCGAGACGAATTCAGAGCCTTTACTCTCATCTCCACAAAAGTAGGGCAGGCAGTTCACACCGTGTGTGCTCTACAGTTTGTCAAAGTGAGTTTATGGTCACACCGTGGAAAAAAAAAATATGTGCTCTTCGGGCCCCAGTGTGGTAGCATAAAGCCGAGAGGCCGATCCCTCCCGCCCTAAACATTTGCAGAGGCTGCGAGAGGACTTTCCCCGGGAGGCGAGGGCTGCGCCGAGCGAGCCGCTGGCCCTCGGTGCGGCGGGAGGCCCGGCGGGGGACGCGGAGGCCTCTCTGCCACAGCCCCGGCCGCCGGGGACGCGCACAGCGCCTCCACCCCTAACCCTGGAAGAACCGGTAGTGGCCGTTTCCCCGCGCCGCCCCCGCCCCCCTTTCCGCCCGCTTTGTGTGCGTGTGAAATGTGCTGCACATTGCAGATGAACCCTAAGCCGGGCGAGCCGGAGTCTATTGTTCCCCGCGAGGAGCAGCCGCGACCGTGTGGAGCCAGACGCAGTGCCGCGGCCGGCCCTCGGGGGGCGCTGTGCGGCGCTGTCGTGCGAGCGGCCCGGCCGTGGCGGCGGCGGCTGAGAGCGAGGCTGGCGGCCAGGCAGGCAGGCCGGCGGGCGGCGCGCAGCGGCTCGGCTGCCGCCGGAGCCTGTGCCCGGGGACGCCCGGGCCGCCGTGGCCACCGCCGTCACCGCCGCCGCCGCGCGTGAATGTGTGCGAGGGCCCCGCGGAGCCGCGGCCCGGATCCACGCTGTCACCCCGCTCTCCACAAGCCACCACACAGACCTCCCCCTCCCCACGCGGCCCCGCCTGCCCCGGCCCCGCCGCGCTGCCGCCGCCGCCGCCGCCGCCGAAACTCCCAGGCCTGCGGCCGCCCGGGCCCCTCGCCTCCGCTCGCCCGGCCCCCGGCCGCCTCGTGCGCCCCCCGGCCGCAGCACCATGTTGAATCGCGTCCCCGGGCCGAGCCGCCAGGGCCGGCGGCGCTGAGAGGCGGCCAGAGCCGGGCCCGCGGGAGGCGGCGAGGCAGGGTGGGGGCCGTGCTCGCCCCGCGGCTCCGCGCCCGGCCGGCCGCCCGTCGCCTTGCCCCTCTAGTTTCGCTCCCGTTTCTTTAAACTTTTTTAGAAATTCCCCTCCCTCCGGCCCTGCGCTCCCCCTGGCCTCCCGCTCCCTCCTTCCCCTCCTCCTCGCCTCCTCCCCTTCCCTCCTCCCTCCCTGCGCCGCCGCCGCCGCCGCCGCCGCCGCCGCCACCGCCGGCCCATGACTGAGCCCCGCCACCGGCGGCCGAGGAATGGGCTCCGGGCGCTGGTAGGGAGCGCGGGGAGCGGGGGCCGCGTCTGAAGCGCGATCTGGCTTTTCGGAAGCCCTTCCTTTTGGCAAAATAATGGCAAACTCGACGGGGAAGGCGCCTCCGGACGAGCGGAGGAAGGGACTGGCTTTCCTGGACGAGCTGCGGCAGTTCCACCACAGCAGAGGGTGAGAGCAGGACCCGGGGGGGCGAGCGCCGGGGCGAGCCGGGGCGAACGGGGCCCCGCGGCGGGCGCGGGGGGTCCCGGTGACAAGTGCGGGGCTTTCTGTCGCCCGCAGGTCGCCGTTCAAGAAGATCCCCGCGGTGGGTGGGAAGGAGCTGGATCTTCACGGGCTCTACACCAGAGTCACTACTTTAGGCGGATTCGCGAAGGTGAGTGGAAGTTTTAATTTGTATTTCCCTCTCGCTGGCCTGCTCCGAAAAGTCTGCTCCGGCCCGGGAGCGGGCGCCCCGGGGGCCGGGGAGGGGGGGGCGACCGGCGGGGCACACGGCGTTCTCGGCGCTCGCAGCCGGCGGTGGCACGGAGGCGGCCCGGCGGCGGCAGGGGCTGTTTTTCGGCCTGGTGGCTCGCTCGCTCGCGTGCGCGCGGCGGGGCGCGGGGCTGGGCGGGCTGGGCGGGCGGCTCGGCGGCCGGGGAAGCGGCCCGGCCCGGTGTCCGGCCAGCCCCCCGCGGGGTCTGAGCGGCGCGGCGGGGGAGAGCGGGCGAGCAGGGGTGTCCGCCCGCCGAGCCCCGCGCTCGCCCCGTGCCCGCTCGCCCGCCCGCCCGCGAGTCAGCGCCGCCGCCGCCGCCGCCGCCGCCGCCGCTGCCGCTCTAGCACAGGCGGAGACACAGAGACACACAGACTCTGAGCAGTTTTCGTGCAACTCAAAATTAGCGCGGGCAGGTTTAACATCGATAATCGGCTGCGAAATGATCCCGGCGGCCGGGGGCACAGGCTCGGCCCGCTCGCCCTGGCTTTCTCCAGCTAACAAAAGAAAGCAGGACCTGTCTGCAAATAGCCATCTTAGGCTTCAAGGCTAGGCAGAAGCTGTAGGCCTCAAAGAAGGGCCTATGGAGATGGAGAGATCTGGGAGAGGGATCGGAGTCGGGCCCCGGCCCCGGCCCCCCCAGAGCTCGCGGACGTCGCTGTCCCGAGCAGTATTGATCCTTTTGAACTTTTTTTTCTTCTTCTTTAGTGTAAACGGACCGCGTTGAGATTTAAAAGGGGGCGACAGAGGGACTTGCGATTGGTTATTGTCCGGGCTTCAAAAACAAAACAAACCCACCAACCTCCACCCCCCAAACAAAACAAGTGCTGCTAAATGCAGGGCTCTCTGATGAAAACCCAGCGATTCAGGCGGCCCTGGCTGAGTAACTCTTGTGGACAGACCCCAGACACCCACTGATGCCTTAGGTATCTGCAGCTCTCTGCAGAATGGAAATTTAGCTTCCAAGTTAGGGAGGTTTTTCTTGGATTGGGCACTTTCAGACAAGTGTGCCTGTGTTTTTAACAGGTTTCTGAGAAGAATCAGTGGGGAGAAATTGTTGAAGAGTTCAACTTTCCCAGAAGTTGTTCTAACGCTGCCTTTGCTTTAAAACAGTATTACTTGCGGTGAGTAGCTGTGACTTTTCCACAGTATTTGGAAACGAGGGACTTAGGGGCGATTAAACAACAACAAAATTTATGCTCTATAAACAATTTCCAATCCCTTGGTAATTTCAGTCTGAGAAGCATTGACTGTCAATAAGGGGAGATGATAGGAGGCTCTAAGTTTTCCCCATATTAAAACATGGCCATTTACATTTTCCATACAAAGGCATTACAGGTGACAACCCATGTCCTATCTTGTAAACATTCTTTTGTGACATTGTTATTGACTGCTTGATAGTCACTGAGGGCCAGAAAAGATGATGCTTAGTAAAAGACTTAAGATACTTAATGAAACTTTGTAACTTGTGGGAAGATTTTTAAAACTCCTTAACCCTCTACAATTCTGGTTTTTGGATTTTTTTTTTTTTTCTTAAGGAAAAGTATTTAGTGAGTTTTCAATGGGATATTTTTACATAAATTATACAATGTAGATACCTTGGTTGATTAGGATTACTTTTTGTTATTGAATTTCTGAGAAACTTGAAAATATTCCATATCTTTAGGAAAATGGGGATGTTGTGAAACCAGGTACTATGGTTGGTATTTTCTTCCATTTTCCTTGCATTTTGAGTGCTTACTCAAAAAAGCAAATTTCTTAATGAGTTGGTGTATGATTTAGTTTAGATAAGGTATTTTGTGACTTTTAGTATATTTTTTTCCTCCTAGATTTTTTAATAAAATAGATCCTTTCATTTTGTGCTTTATTTTGGAGTCAGCTTTTATTTATATTAACTACCCAGTGTTCTTAGTTATTTAAAATTAAAATAATGATCTTAATAGTTCTTTCTAATAAATATTGGTGATAGTGATATTACAAGATAGTCTTTATTTTATTTTTGTAATGTAGCTTCTGTTTAATTTGAGTCTTGTATTGCTCCAAATGCACTAGTTTCTCTGTATAGCACTCAGGATTCTGACATTGGAGACAGGGTAATTGCACAGGTGTACTTCCTATTGGCTGCCTTAGATTGACTTCAGACTTGACGCTGGAGAGTTCACAGTTCTTGGCAGTTACTAGTTCCATAGGAACTCTAGAAAATACCAGGTGTGTGTGTGTGTGTGTGTGTGTGTGTGTGTGTACATGTCAGAGCACCTTTTAAATAAAAGGGTAAATAAAATAAGCTTCCCAAGCTGTTGATTTAGTAACAGAATGAGAAATAAGAGCGTAATACTTTTAGTGATAGTCATTTGATTATTTCTGGTTTGGATAGTAAGAGGATCTGAGAGAATCATGCTAATACATGCTAGGGCTTTGTGCTAATCAATTTGAAACATTGTAGCATTTTGTATGTTTAAACTGTATACTTTAAAGTTATGCCTAGTATTTTTTAAGCTTATAGATTAAATTTCTGTGTTCAATTATATGTGGCTGGTGAGATGTGTATTTTTCAGTAAAATTTGCATTCCTATTAACAAACAGCATAATTAATGAAATACCTGAATTTCTTTTACAAAGTTTAATTATAAGTATTTTGTTTCTTGCTGTCTTTTCTAATTTGAAATTATGCCATACAGTAATTGTACTTACAGGTAGTCTTTAACAGGATACTTTCAAAGTTGTTTTAAGTATTTTACATTGTTCTTAGGTCAACTTGGGCTTTATGTTCTTATTAGAAGCTGCTTTAAACTATGTCCTTAGCTAAACTTGTGTTCCTCCATATGTCACTCTTCAGGTTTGCTTTTGTAGGGCTGTAACTAGGCTACTGAGAAAAAGTTAAAGCATTTGTTTGGGAAAATAAAACCAAGTGAATATTTGCATGGCTTGCAAAGAAATAGGATGGTCAAAAATTGGGTGCTACCAACCTTGATAGAATTTTCCCTAGTGATGTATTGTACAGTGAGAGGATAAATATATTATGTTGGGTTATATACTTTCCTCTAAAAAAATTAAATTGGCAGACCAGATGCCAAACTGGAATAGTAATTCTCTTAGTTAATCATAAGAGTGCCTTCTCAGTCAGAAATGGTAATGAAGTGAGTGGCTGGATAAGTTAGCTCAGTTCTATCAGATTTAATACCATGGTTTCTGAGAAGGAAGGTCATGCCTTATATTTTGGTGGGTTTCTTTTCTTTTTGGCTTTGCAATATTCTCTCCAAATCACAAGTTGGAGAGATTGACTCCAGAGTTGGCAGTAACTGAGATCCATAGGAATTCTAGAAAATAATCAGGTGTGTGTGAGTGTGTGTGTGTGTGTGTGTGTGTGTGTGTGTGTGTGTGTGTGTGTGTATCAGAATGCATATAAATAAAAGGGTAAATAAAAAAGCCTCCCAAGTTGTTGATTTAGTAAGAGTGGGAAATAAGAACTTAATACTTAGAGTGATAGTCTACATAATATTTAATTGGAGCTTTTTCTTTGGAGATACTGTGCGACTGTTATTGATACTGTTAGTTCTCTTTACAAGTTTCATACTTGCCTACATTCCCCTGTAGTTGTACAGTTAATTTGATATAGCTACATACTATTACAGACAAGTAAGAGCAGACTATGTTAATCATGCACACATCCTAACAGCTCTATATTCTTTTTTGCTACAAATATAGTCATTAAGTATAGAGATGTTGTAGTCTGCCAAAAGTTAGGTTAAATCTATCAATTCATTCAACACATTCATTCAACTTTGGATTATCTACTAAAAAATTCTCAGTCTAAAATTTAATGTGCAGTTGATTACTTAAAATGTAAATGCCAGTTGATTATTTAACACTAATACTTTAATTTTTAAAAATGTAAGTGCCTGCTGAAAGTGTATAGGTCTTAAATGCTTGAAATGTCTTTTTTATTTAGCACCTTTCTTGGCATGTTTATCTCAGTGTGTTCCACAAATAGTTGTTGTTAGACTTGTCTGTGTAGGTAAGAAAGGATATGTATATTTTGTATATGAAGAAACTCAAATGTCAAAAAGTTGCATTTGTTACTGAAACCACAGTAGCATAAATTTCACCAAGCAAATTTCACCATGTTATTCACAAATGAGCTTAATGTAGTGTAATTGAAAGGTGCACATGGCTAATTGTGTGCCCAAGTATATCTATGAATAGAGTGATACTTATTTACTTGATGAATTTTATTTTACTTTTTGCCCATTTTGGTCCTACGATTTAGGAACAATTTGCTATTCTTACTTGGATTAAGGATTTGAAGTTTTAGTTAGGTGTGGTGCCTTTAGTTCCAGTACTCAGGAGGCAGAGGTAGGCAGATCTCTGAGTTTGAGGTCAACCTGGTCTACAGAGTGAGTTCCAAGACAGCTGGGAATACACAGAGAAACCCTGTCTTGGGGGAGGGGAGGGAAGAAGAGTATTTGAAATTTTGCTATAAAGTTTACGTAAACATTTAATCTGATAATTTTTTTTTAATAGACACCCAAAATGCAGCTATAATTATAGTGCAGCTGTAGCTTACCTTGATGTGTTCTTTATAAAACCTGGAAATTTCAGAAAGGAGATGAACTGTCTTAGACATTGAAATTTTATTGTAGAAAATTCTGTGTTTCTGTTTTTCTTGTGTTTGAATCAGCAGTGTTGCTTCTTGTTGTATGCACGTGCTTTGGAGATAGTTGGGAGCTTGGGTAGAATTGTCTTCACAGTAGTACCTTGGAGTCACATTGTGAATTCTGTTATTTAATTTTTTTCCTCTTGCTGGGTAAAAAAGACCCTTAGTTGCATGAGTAGTTGTGTTTCTAGCAATTAACTTTTATCAGTTAAATGACATGAATGCATTTAGGATCATCAACTAGTGTCTACCATGTAGGTCAGTGAGGAAGTCTTATGAATCACTTGAGGTGAAGTGGGAATATTCAGTATTATTTAGTAAGTGAATAAAGTAACACTGAGTTTGTAAATTTAATTCAAGTTTAATTTTGTAAGTTGTGTCCTTTTGCTTTGAACAAATTTGAGTGTGATATCTTATGGCATTGTGTTGATTTTTGAAAGGTGTGGAGACTTGTGGAGGAAATAGAAGTAGAAACTGAAGGAAGTTTAAAGCCTGGTCAAACTCAGGTTAATGTTAGCTCTCAAAATCCATGTTGTTAAAGCAGCATATATTTGCTCACCTTAGAAGTCAGTTCACTTTCCTAGGTAGACAGTTGACCCTAGTTACAAGAGAATTCATAAGACCCCTCCCCCACCCCCACCCCCACCTCCAGCATGGTGCAAAGCAAGAACTCTACCACTAAGCTATATAGATATCCTTAGCCCACCTAGCACACAGGCTTTTGCTATTGAAATTTTAGGCCTCAGCTGTGAAGGAAAGTATCTTAGTTCTGATAGCAACATTTCATAAAACCACCTCTGAGGAGCAGGCAATTTCATGGGGAGACATCAGAGTAGGTCACCTGTAAACTCGAAGGGGGACAAAGAAAGACATTTTAATTCATCAACATTCAGACACCTAATGTATAAATTTAGGCAAACTATTTTGGAAGTTTTTTCTTTTGTAAAGGCTATTTATTGTGCTTTTCCCAAGCACAATACTAGAGATTCATGGTAAAGTGGGTTTGTCAGAGTTGAGAGAGGACATGTGGTCTGATAGGGTGAGGGCTGGTGGATTCCCTTTCTCTACCTGCACTTCCATCCCAATATTCTTTGATATTCATAGTCTAAGCAGAAACTTTGTATTTGTGCACTATAAAACACCAGTGTTCCAGAAATGGAGCATGTGCCTCTTAGGAAAGGACAGATGATTTTGAGTCATAAATGTAAAGTTGGCTACTTTATCGTATGACTTGGAGGTCATATTTCGGTGTGTGACTCTCCAGCAACATGTTAGGAACCACACACTCTTACCTCTGTCCTTGCTCCAAGTACCACTGTAGTGCTATAGTATGAAATGTCATGTTTGAGGAAAACTTAGTAAATTTCCTGGAGCACAATTTGGGAATTCTAAACAAGAAAAAATGAGGTAAGGAAGAAAAAGTATGTAAAATGTGGACTATTTCTATAATACACACTCATGTAGTTTCTATATATTTAACTTAAAAACATTTAGGGCAGAACTTTACTCTGGCTCAGGCTGGCCTTGAGCTCATAGTTATCCTGCCTCTGCCTTTCAGTGCTACAGCCACAGGTGTGTGCTACTTCTCCTGGCCTACATTTTTAGATATTTTTTCCCCCCTGTGGCACTGTTATTTGCACATCTTTATAAATGGTTGTGCAAAATTATATTAGTAATTCTGGTTAAATAGTAGTTCATGCAGGGGGATATTCAGACATGCTCATTGACAGGAAAAGAAGAGTAAAATTATGTTGCAGTTTTAATGTTAGAAGAAAACTTGAGCCTGGAAGATAAGCAGTGGCCTTAGTCTCAAATGGGAGGAAGATACCAGTGTAGGAGAGAATGAAAACAGTGGTTTTTCTACTGTTTGAACTATAGTTCAAATGTGATAATGTGGTAGAGGCCAAATTCAAAAAAGAAAAAAAAAAGGTGTTTTATCTTTATGCTTCTGGTAGTGTTAGGAATGGGACTCAGGGCCTCCTTCAAGGCAACTGTTCTGCCTGAGCTGTGTCTGGGCCCCTTGGCAAAAGATTAAGTTTGGGGTCCAGTAAGATGTCTCAGTGGGTCAGGTATTTGCTGCCAACCCTGGTTCCATCCAGGGACCTGCATAATGGAAGGAGAGAACCAGGTTCTACAAGTTGTCCTCTTACCTCTACATGTGTGCTATGGCATGTCCACACCCACCTACATATAAAACAAATACTGCAAAAAAAAAAAAAAAACCAACAAACAAAACAACAACAAAAAAAAAACCAAAACATAAAAACCCTGAGTCCCAGACACATTTATTTGCATGGTCTTCTGAGGAAAGAGTTTATAATAGCTTTAATTTTGTTGGGTCTTTCTATTTAGTTTCTTGTTTGGGCTGGCTGTCCCTGTAAGTCAATTCTGGTTTATTCTAACTAGAGACTGCCTTTTAAGAAAAAACATGATACTGATATTGAAAATTTGAGCTTAAAAATTTTGTATAACATTTCTCTGGAGAATTGTGTTAGTTATTGTTTGTAGAATAGTGATTGTGTTGAATGTGATGCTAGTTCTGCTAAGTTTGTGTTTTTCTTCAGTTCTGTGACTTTGAAAACTGAGGAAGTCATATTCTGAGTTTTGATATTAGGGAAAAGCTGTTAGCAGTAGATACAGTTTTAAGGGCTAGACTTCATTGAACTTAGAAGGGAGATGTTTGGATTTAAGTTATCACTGGTTAGTTTTTGACTTGAAATTATAAGTATATTTACAATTCTATTTATTTGTTCATTGTGCATTTGCGTGTCATAGCAAATGTGTAGAGGTGAGAGGACAAACTTAAGAGTTTTATTTTCCCACGGTGTGGGTTCTCAGGATCAAACTCAGGTCATCAGGCTTTGTTTCAAGTGCTTTCACCTCTTTAGCCACCTCACTAGCACAGTGTGTACACTTTTGATAAAAATAAAAAATACTGGCTTTTGAAATTAAAATAAATATATGTAACATTGTCAGTGTACTTATTCATAGAAGAGCAAAAACAAACCTGGCAGTTTCATTTGGCCAGAATCCTACAATAATATATTGAAGATGATGACTTCTGGTACCCCTGGAAGATCCATCTATTAGTGTGTTCATATAGGAAATAACACTTTTTGGTATCCTGTAATAAAGAGTTAGGTGCTCCATGCTGAAAGCTCAGTTTTTGTGTAAGCCACACAAGAGCCTTGACTGAAGATGTGATGTCCATGATGTCCATCTAAAGAGTAGTGAAAGTTTTCAATAAAGTGTACACTCCTCCAAAAAAAAAAGGTTAAGTGTGAGTTTTTCTTTCAGGCTTAAGTGTCTGCTATAATTGCCGGTTTGGAAATTAATTTTGATTTTTAAAGCACACTTTAATCCCTTTATGTTTTACAAATTGTTGTCATATATTCATAGTTACTAGATATCCTCAGCTATATTTCATGTTCATGTGTGATTGGATTTATTAGCCTTTAGATTATATGTTAATGTGGTCATTAATGCTTTTTAGGAAATAAGGTCAACTGTGTTTTTGTTGTTGTTATTAGAAAACTTCCATGTATCACTGGGCTTATAGTTTTTGCAAATACATTATGTTGTACATTGAGGCAATTGGTTTTACAAAATGCATGATCTTTTGACTAAGTATATTGTGATGCACTGTTGTTGGGCCTGGAAACTCTTGTTGATGTCTAGGAATAATTATTGTATTCAACATCACTGCCCAGTGATAGAATTGTAGGTCTGTGAACATGGGATCAGTATGTGCAGGACTCTACCCCTCACCCCCAGTGTGTGTTGTGATGGAACCTGAAAGAGGTGATGTTTTTGCTGTGTTAGCTGCTGGATCTTGCCTCTTAAGGGTTAGTTCCCTTTCTTTTCCCCTGTATGCCATTATTTATTGAAGTAATGAGATCATTGTCCTGCCTTCTGGACTTGGTTGATGTCTTACTTCTTCCTGAAGTCAGTTATCTAGTTCTTCCATCCTGTTCTGAAAACTGCTGGATCGAAAGGTTGGTAACATGAAGCTTTAATATGTAGGCATGCTTCATAAGTGGTGCTTTGCTGTCTGAAGTATCATATGGTACCTAGTTCTCTTTGTGGTAAGACTGACCTGTGGGTTTAGTGTTTAGTAGGCTGAAACTATAGTCTTAAAAAGCATGCCCCTGGTGGTTGTTATTGGCCCAAGTTTGAGAACAGTTGATCTAAGTACCAGTGAAATCAATTCAGTTGCTGAGAAACTGACTTGGCACCAACACACTGGCCAGGGTCACATCCAGAACAAAGCCTCTGAGTGGCATCTGCTCTGGGCACCTGCTGAAGCAGCACCTGTCACCAAGCGGAGTCTGGACACACCCTGCACTTTTGTCTTTGAGTTTCAGAGAAGGTACGGAGAGCTCTGTTTGACTTGGGAGGTGGTGTGAGTGAGCCACTGAATCCTAACTCATCCTAACTGTAGTTATGTAACTTGGGTTTTAAAAAAATAAAAAACAAGGTTCCCATCAGCTTTTTTTTTTTTTTTCCCTGACTGGAGAATTTTCTTAACATATATTTGTTGTTCTTTTCCTGTTTGGACTTCACATTATTCTTTCCAAATAAGAAACCATTGGTTTTACTAAATTTGTTCAGTGCTTATCATCTTATCGAGGATTCTTTTCTATCCCAATTCCTCTTGGGGAGTTTATATGTAAATTACTGTGAGAATAACAATACTACCTGTGGGGTGGGGGAGGGGTCAGGAATTACTTCATCACCAAGCATCAAAACTAAACAGAGCTGTACTAATGTGATGCTTTGTTTAATTCAGTATTTCCATGTTTCCATGTGTGTATTGCATACACATGTACTTGTTTGTGTGTGTATGTATGCATGTTATGAATGTGCACGAGTGTTAGAAGCAGGTTGACTTTGGATGTCATCCTATATAGCTATCTATATTCTTTTTTGACATTAGGCTCTATCTTTGAACTTGGAGCTCACACATTCAGGTTGGCTGACTGGCCCATGAGCTTTATGGATCCTCAGTCTCTACTCCCTTAAGCACTGGGGTTACACACCACATCCTGCTTTCTTTCTGTTTTGTTTTGTAATGTGTGTGAGTGTTTTGCCTGCGTGTTTGTCTGTATACCACTGACATGCGTGTCTGATTCACAAAGGCCAGAAGACGATATTGGATCCTCTAGAATTGGAGTTACACATGGTTGTGAGTACCCTCTAGATGCCAGGAATTAAATCCTGGTCTCTGATAAAGCAGCCAGTGCTTTTAACGATTGGGCCATGTCTCCAGCTGCTCTTGCTTTATATAGGAGTCTGGGGATCTAAATTCATGTCCTCATATTTCTACACCAAGCACATTACTTATTGGGCCATCTCCCCAGCCCCAGTATTTTAATTTTTCAAAGCTTTGCTTACATGTAACATTTATTTCAAATTTTAGAAACAATTATTTAATCCTAGAAAAAACCCAACAATCAAAAAATTTTTTGTATTCCTGAGACTTTTCTTCTAGAGGCTTATGAGTTACTTTTAAGTAGTCTGGTTATGTTTCCTTCTTCCTCTTCCTTCACTCCTTGCCTCTCTTCCTTTTTTGTTCATATTGGGGATTGAACTAGGATTTTGCACCTGCTAGGCAGTCACTCTACCACTGAATGATATTCTCCAAACTCAACCCCCAGTTTTGTATGCCAGCCATAATTGCCGGTTAGGAACCATGTTTCATGTGTTGAGAGCATGCTTTGTCCCTTTTGCCTTCCCATTTCCTTCCGTAACAGACCTGCTTTGCATTTTACAGAACATTGTCCATAATTCTCAGTACAGTTGTTAAGTATTTTATGTACATTCTATGTTCAAGGTATATTTAAATTTTATTTATCAGTAAATTTCATTATCATGTAGGGAGGGTTAAACTGGAAAGTTTTCTTATGAAGTAGAATTTGAATGACATTGTCATAATCTGTTGTCTTATTGTAAAGGATGGCAAATGTTAGTATTTCTGGTCTTTGAGTTCTTAGCATTATATTTAATGTTTGCTTTATGGGTCTAGTGATCAGTTCTTTACAAAGATACTGCTCATCCTATCATTTTATCTTTTATGGTGAAGTCTTTGGGTCAGATTTTATTTTGTCTCATCTCACCCAGTTATTAAAATGAGTACAGTGTTAATAAAATCATACATAAGGTCAATAGGAACACTCTGTTAAAATGCACACACAAGGCTCTGGGTTCTCTCTAGCAACACATAATAAATAGATAAAAACGTAAGTATCAGAGAACATAGATCTGGGGTCCTGACTCCTGATACTGTAGAGGAAGGGCTGAACTTAGTTTGTTCATAGTCACCCCAGAGTTGAGCTGCTTTCCATGGTTGTTCTTGGGTTAAGTTGGTTTTCCATGTGCTTTAGGTTATGCCCCCCAGAGGTCAAATGGTTCTGAACCCCTAGAGCTGGTTACAGGTGGTTGTGAGCTGCCCACCATGAGTGCTGGAAGTGCGACTTGATTCTTCTAGAAGAACAGCAAGTGCTCTTAACCACTGAGGTTATCTTAATTGAAGTTAGTACCTTGGTAGCCTGTGTTTCCAAGTGTGTTCTTTAATAATGGGTGACTGGTCAAGAGTGCTTGTGGGGTTTGGTGTATTCTTTCAGTTTATATCTTTAGAGAATCACATTGCTGACTTCCCTGTCCATGTAAACCCATGTTGCTACATATTGGTTAAACCAAAAAAAGTATGATTTTAGGGTAACCTGGTTGAAACATATTGAACATACCAGTTTTCTGTTTTTGCCATGTTTTCTCTTTAAAATTAAAAAAAAAAATTTGCCACAATAATGTAAATTCTTTGTTGTTGTTATTGTTGTTTAGTTTGTTTGATTTTTGAAGCAGAGTTTCTCTGTATAACAGCTTTGGCTGTCCTGGAACTCACTTTGTAGATCAGGCTGGCCTCAAACTCACAGAGCTCTGCCTGCCTCTGCCTCCCAAGACCTGGGATTGAAAGCCATGCTCCACCATCCTGGTAAATTCTTACACTGTATATAGAGTGATTATCAATTGCATTTGTTTTGTAATTTCTTTTTTATATCTGATGATGCATGTAGACACAGTACATTGTACTAAGTTCTGTGTAATCATTTGATGTCTTTACAGGAGTAGTGCCTGTGTGTTTTAGTCTTATGCTAAGAATAAATGTTCTTACCTGGGGCTGGTAGTACATTCTTGTAATCTCAGCATTTAGGAAGCTAGGCAAAAGGATTGCCAGGGTTTGAGACCAGTGTGAACTACACAGTGAATTCTTAAACTGCTTAATTTACTGAGTGAGAGCTTGTGTCAAAGAACAGATGGTTCAGCCAGTAAAGCATTTTCCTTTCAAGCACAAGGACTGAGTTCAGTCCCCAGAACCCATGTAGAAATGCAAGGTGTGGTAGCTACATGCTTGGAATACCAGTGCTGGAGAGGCAGAGATGGGAGGACCAACTGGCTGCCAGCTTAATTGGTGAACAGCAGTCCAGTGTTTGACAATAGGTGGATAGTGTTCCTGAGGAAGCTTCAATCTGTTCCTTGGCATGCATGTTCACCCGTGTGTCATATGTATACTCATGTACACATATGAAACAAAACCATTTAGCGTAGATTTAACAGAAAATTTAATGTAGGTTCAATTGTAAAATGTACAGACTTTAATTCAGATTTTACAATTGTTCCCTGGTATCCATGGTCATGTGTTGTATTTACTACCTTTTTTTCCAGTTTTAGCTGTTCTACTTTTTTTTTTTTTTTTTTTTTTAAAGAATAGTACCATTTTAAATAGTGCTGTCAAAGCTGGGCATATTGGTACATGGTTGTAAGTTAACTCTGCTGTACAATTTCAAGATGTGCCTATGCTACATATACTATTAGATTTCAGGTCAGCCCAGGGAGCATTGTGAGGCCCTGTTTTAAATAAGTGAATAACCCCAAATAACAATTACAACCAAAGTGTAGGCTGAATGTGCTCTACAGTTGGCTTGTCTGAGTTCTGGATCAGATTTAGGTTAGACATTTTGGTTAGGAGGCATTAGATGTCACTTTGAGCCTTTATTGATGAAGTTAATTTTGGTTAAGGTGTCCTGGTTTCTGTACTGTATTTTTGTCTTTTGTAATGAAGGAACCTGTGGGACATATTTTGACACCATGGAAACACCTTGCTAACTATCACACTTCTACTTAGTGAGTTTAATGACTATTGGTGGTTCTTCCTTGAATTACTGCTAAGATACATGTATATATTCACTTTCTGATTCAGTCATCCCCATCTGCATCTATAATCTAGTGGCTAAATAAATCAGTGGGTATGAAAGTAGTTTCATTTTATTTATCTTTGAGATTTTTTTATTTCATACAAGGGACATTTGCTGCTTGGATTTAGCCAGTGAGAACCATTTCAACCTGGTTCCTAAGCTTTTTTCATGTGTCCACATTATTTTTTAACTTTTCTTTACTTTCTGACAAAATGTCATCAACTAGTTTTGTTAAACTCTTTACACTTCACCAGTCTGAAAGAGCACAGTACTTCAGCTGTCCCAGCCTCAGAGTCCTTGTTAGAATTAGGTGGTGCTGTTCCTGTTGCTCAGTGACTTGTATGTTAATGGTTTTCTTTGATGTTTCTTTGTGTTTGCTCTTCCACGTTAATTTTAAGGGTATTCATTCTAGGTCCTGAAAAGTCCATTCTTATGGTCATCTTTTGTGCTGCTCCTGGTGATACGGTTTTCTGTATGATTTCTTAAATGGTCATTGCTCTTTTAGGTGACACTTTTGTTGTTGTTCTGTGTGTGCCAGTTTTTGAGAGGTTTAATGATATTGTTCAATTAAATAAAACTTGGGAGTCAGACATGGGGTAAAAACCTGATTGATCAGAGAAGCAGCAGACAAGCAACCAGTGACCTCCTCTCTTCTTCCATCCAAAAGGGCCACAAATCTTTCTGAACCTCTCCTTACTACTTTCTATGTTTCTCCAAAACCTTCATGGCTTATTCTGGTCCACTAGTCGCCAACTCCACCTTCTGATTCAAAGTAAACTATATTGGTAGTGTCAAGAATGTCAGTATGAACAAATACCCCAACAACAAGTTTTAGTGGCTTAGTTTTATCATTGATAGCATTCTTTCTAGGATTTTCTACTAGCATATCTTATAGAAATACATATTTTACTTTTCAACTTTTCATGTTTTAATTATTTCCTTTTTTCTAATTGATTTTGGCCAATATAGCTTAAGTAATAGGGAGCTAGCAGGTTTTTCCTTGCCCTCATTCTGACTTTGCCTTGCTATGCTGATCATTTCATCACTGAGATATCTCCTACTGTGTATTTTTGATGCAATTCTAATGTAATAATCTCATGACATACGAAGATATTCACAAATAGGTTTATTGAATGAGCAATAGTAGGTTACTAGGTTAAGAAGTCAGATTTCTTGTGTGTGTGTGTGTGTGTGTGTGTCTGTCTGTCTGTCTGTCTGTCTGTCTGTCTGTTTTGTGTTTTCTGTTTTGTTTTTTGAGGCAGGGTTTCTTTGTATTGCTTTGGAGCCTGTCCTGGAACTCACTCTGTAGACCAGGCTGGCCTTGAACTCACAGAGATTCACCTGCCTCTGCCTCCTGAGTGCTGGGACTAAAGGCATGTGCCACCACCGCCCCACTGTTGTGTATATTTTTATCTCCTAGAATTTGGATATATTTTTAAGCTGGGGCTGGGGAGCCTGGCTCTGTGGATAAAAGTACTTGCTATGTCAGCATGAGGATCTGGGTTTGGATCCTCAGAGCCAGTGTTAAAGCCAGGTGTGTTAGTATGGCCTGTAAATCTATCACTGTGGGGCTCAAGAAGTTGTGGAGACAGGCAGATCTCAGGGGGTTATTGACTAGTCTGTCTAACAAAAAGTGGTGAGCCTCCAGATTTAGTGAGATTTTTGTCTCAAAAAGTAAGAGTTAAAGAGGTAGATACCTGACAACCAGCTTCTGGCTTAAACACACATACATGTGAGGGCACACCTACTGACATTCTTATGTGCAGACTACAAATCTGTAGTCATTTCATTATTATTTTCTTTTTGTGGGGGCACTTGAGACAGGGTTTTTTTGTGTAGCCCTGGCTGTTTTGGAACTCACTCTGTAGGTCAGGCTGCCCTCCAACCTAGAGATCTGCCTCCCAAGAGCTGGGATTAAAGGCATGTACCATTACTGCCTGACTGATACTATCTTTAAAGTGAGGAGCTGATGCATATTACATTTATTATATCCCAATTTACAAACTATATTTGAATTGTTCATGTACTGGAAATTTAATGTGTAAATAAAATCATATACAGTATTAAATGCTGACTTTGGAAAAATTTTTCCTATTCTGTCTAACCACTAAAATGTCTTCAAGGAGATGGTTCAGTGATTAAGAGCACTGATTGCTTTTCCAGAAGATCTGGCTTCAGTTCTCAGCACCTACATAGAGACTTACAACCTCTTGTAACTCCAGTTTCAGGTAATCTGAGGCTCTCTTCTTATAGGCAAAAAACAAAGAAATAAACCAAAAAAAAAAAAAAAACCCCACATAAAATAAAAATAAAAAAATTTAAACAAAAAGTCTTCAGGGGTGGGAATATAACTCATTTGGTAGATACTTGCCTGGCATGCACAAGATTTTTAATATCCAGTACGGGAAAAACAAAACAAAGTAAACTCCATTGCTCTTAATTTCTTAGTTATTGCCATAATTGATGTACAAACCAGAGCAGTTTAAATCATAGTATTACATTTATATTCTAAAAGTCTCCCTTAATTTTGATTTTAAGGGTTTTACTGTAGGTATCTATCTCATAGACCAGAAGAGCCCATTTATCCCACCAGCTCTAGATTAGTTATGTATTTGAGCACATCTGTTTGGTTCAGTCTCACAGAATTGTTACATTTTACTTTGTATATTTAACCCTCATCATTAGACCTAATTTGGTTATTCAAAAGTGTTGCTGTCTTGAGAGCTGCTCAGATACTTCTCTATCCTCCTTATAAACCCTGTGGCATGCCCTAAGTATGTATGCATGTGGGATCTGGTTCTCTCTATCTCTTAGAATAAACATTTGGTGTTCAGTATGGTTCAAGATGGAAGCAAGAAGTATGTAGATAGTTGTAGGTGAGTGGGTCTACCAAATCTACTAGTTCATAGCACCATCAGCCTTAGTTGTAGAATGAACTTTAAGAAGACTGCTTAGCCCTGGTTGTGTGATAGAAATAAGCTGTTTTTCCTGGTATGCCTGCATGAAGTTAATTGCTTATATTCTTACTATTGAGTGATGGGGTGGGAGGGACAAGAAGACATAGTTCAGAACTGCCTGATTTTCACTAATCAATCCATTCTTTTTTAAAGAAATGCTAGAAGGAGATTATAGGAGATTTCTTTGTTATAGAAACATGGCCTTTATGTTGGTGTTAAGATGGTCTCGTGGATTGAGACATCTGTGAGGCATAGGTATTGGTTTGTTTGTCATTTGGGGTTGGTAGGTCACTTTAGTATTGTCCTTTTGCTTTCTTCTGCCTAAAGGATTGTATGTTTTACACAGATGGGGATAAGGGAGCCTTCAGCACAAGGAAAGTCTTACTATATAATCAGTTATTTAAAATGTTTTATTAGAAAAACTTAAACAGATAGTTGATAAAAATAACTAGGCATTATAGTATAGCAAAACAAAGGGATGTGGGGAGGTTTATTTTAAAAAGTCAATTTAAGAAAGTTTTCTTAAGACATCACAATTGAGCTTTGTATTTTATCTAACACATTCAGTTTACCTCGTGTAAAAAACTCTGTCCTGAGTGGTTTACATGAATGTATTCTCCTTCATATCCCACGTTGACATAAACTTATTATGATGTTGTAAGTTCAGAAACAGGACAAAGGTATTTACAAACATTGTACAAGGTCACACTGAAGTTGGACTAGTGTTTAACTGTCTGGCTTTTATGATGGTGTTTTAGGGTGTGGGGAGATAGCTCATTGTGTGGCTATAGGCAGGAGGTCCTGAGTTGAGATCCCAGCACCCAGGGAAAATCCCTGGGTGTTTCGTGAGTGTCCAGTGTCCTACAAGGAAATTGGAAGTACAACAGGAGAAACATAAGCAGGGGAAACAGCAGAGCTGGTCTCCAGGTAGAAAATCCACACCTCAGGTTGTCTTCTGAATTGTGCGTGTGCTAAATGTGCATACCTGCATTTCCACACTCATATACTCAAACCATAGGCACACACATGTACCCACACGTGCATGGCATTTGTTACCAAGCACACATAATTATAATTTTATAAAAATTGGTTTGAAAGGAGTAAGTACAACAGGATGGTTGGGTAGTTGTGGGCTTATGACTTCAGTAGGTTTCAAATATTTTACTGCATCCTTTTCAGTAAAATTGGTGTGCTGCAGAATAGTTGACTTCTGTTTATCTTAATGGAGTTCCACAGTTACTCTACAAGATAGGACCTATCCTATTTTCTAGATCAATGAAGAAAGCTCTTTAAAAATTGACCGGAACTCTGGGCCCTCATGCCTCCCAAGCACTGGGGTTACAGATGAATGCCACAGTGCCTTCAAGTACCATTGTCAAGGTAGGGTTGATGTTCAGCTTGATACCAGTCCTGTTTTGTTTTTCTACATAAGTCTTAGGTGGAAGACATTTTACAAGTAAAAGTATTTATGTAGTTAAAGCCTCCAGTTACTTTCTGATACATAGTAGCTTAGCTCTGTAAGACTATCCTGTGACTTGCCAGTTTCTAGGAGACTCATGTAAGTCCTCATGGTGGCACTTTCAACAAATGGCAGGTCTAATTTGGTATAGTCTCAAAGAATTTAAAACTATATAAAACAGAATTAGAAATATAACATTTTATTTAGAGGTCTGGCTCTAAGATAAACCTTTCTTATGAGGTTTTATGAAACCAAGACTCAGTTTTAGCAAAGAATATAATTTAACATCTGTGATAAATATGGCTTTTGTGTAATTTATCACTTAATTTGTTTTCTCTCCTTAAGAGGGTGGGTCAGGGTCTCATGTAGTCAGGCTAGCCTTGAACTCTTCGTAGCCAAGAATGACTGTATACACTTAGTCTTCCTCTGCTTCCTCCAGGAGCACCTCTTCGAGTGGGAGTCCTGCCATGCCTAGTTCAGGTGGGGATAGGGCTTGAACCCCACCTAAACTCAGCTACACTCCTAGACTTCAAAAAGATTTCAGCACAACTACATATTTTAATCTCTCCTTGTTTCAGTTTATAAGTTAACAGCATGAAAATATAATTTTATGTAGATAAGAGTTGACATACAGCAATGCTGACTATTAAGCCAGCATATTCAGAGCCAGGATTTTCCTGAAAACTACTTTCAGAAGAAATGGATACTAGAAATGATGTGATAACTTTGGTGCAAGCAATTTGTGAGTTAGAGTGAGTGTTCCTTGCCATCACTGTAATATCTAACACTTGTGTCTCTTGCCATCATTGTGATATCTAACAGTTGCTGTTTGCCTGGATGGTAATAATGTGTTTGTCTGCATTATTTTAATTCTTAACACTGTTCTACAAGAGCAATGCACATTATCATATTGTAGTGGGAAACAAGGTTTAGAAGAGGTTCTGGAGTTTTCAAAATAGCACAAAAATATAAAGCAGTGGGATGGTCTGCTTCCAGGGACTAAACTTATAGCTGTCATGAAGCTCTTTATTTAGTCACAGAATGAATGATTAATAGAAAAAGCACAAGTCTTACTGTACAGAAACTAAGGTTTTAGTTGAGGAGACAAAGAGCCAGTTTATAGTTTCTGTTACAGATTGGGTACTGTTCTGCCCACTGAACATGAATCAGTGATGAAAATGGATAATACTCTTTGGAATTAGTGTAATGTTCAAAGTAAAAACAACAAAATAAAGCAGGAGAAAGTGGAAAATAAAACACAGAAAGGCAAGTAGTTTTTGGATTCTAGAGTTACATCTTTAAATAGATAAAGTCTTCCACAGGGTGACATTTGAATTCAGACAGAAAAGAAGGAACAATCCAGGTATATGCTGGCTTAGGAGTGACTAGACAGCAAGATGCTTGCCTACTGTATGCTAGGAAAAGTTATGGCGGCTGTGATGGTCAGTTTTGTCAACTTTACACAAACTTGGCTCACCTGAGAAGACTGAACTTTCACAGAAGAATTGACTCCATCAGGCTGGTCTGCAGACATGTCTGGAGGGCTTATTCTTTTTTGGGGGGTGGTGGTGGTGGTCAAGACACATCTTTGTAGCTTTAGATTCTGTCCTGGAACTGGCTCTGTAGACCTCAAAAGAGGCCTCGAACTCAAAAGAGATCCACCTGTCTCTTCCTCCTAAGTTCTGGGATTAAAGACATGTGTCACTACTGCCCAACAGTTTTGTTTTGTTTTGTTTTTTGTTTTTTAAATATGTTTTTTAACCTTGGGTATAATACAATATAATAATAGTGTCACTACCACCCAACATTTTTTTTTTTAAATATGTTTTTTAACCTTGGGTATAATACAATATAATAATAGTGTCACTACCACCCAACAGGTTTTTTTTTAAATATGTTTTTTTAACCTTGGGTATTCTTGAACACACCACAATACAGTATAATAATAAAGAGTTTATATAGGATTCATCTGCTAAGTAGTCTAAAGGTGAGTTAAAGTATATGGAGGGGTGTGCTTAGGTTGTATGAAAATAATAATGTGCAATGTTATATAAGGGACTCTAGCATCTGGATTTATCAGTTCTGTGGACTGTCATGGTAACAAGCCTGTGTAGATGCTAGTGGGGGTAATTATATTCTCTGTGTTTCTCAACAAGTTACATTTTGAATGGAGAAAAACTCAATCCATTGTTTTCATTGAATCATTAAAAGTAAAAGATGTTTAAACTTGTCCTGAAATAGCATCTCCTCCTTCACTGTACCATTTGTGATGGCTGACAAGGTTGGTTGTCTTCACAGAGATCCTCCAGTCAGAGTCTTCAGACTGTAAAATGGGTGGACTGTAGGAAATAGTGTTTTGTGATCTGTTGGCATTTGGACATGTTGTTATATGAGTTAAACATGATTCTTTTATGCACCCTCTCTTGAAAGAGTGTGCTCACAGTGTGCCTTGAGACCCTCCACGCATGAATAGACATTATCTCATCTCTTCTCATTCCTGGCCTCACCAGCCCTCAGAATTAATCCCCTCTCAGTATTACCTTGTCTAGGAAATGCTTTGTCAGCAGACACACTTGGTAGGTAAAAATGAACTCAACTGGGATAATCTTGACAAAATGCTTAGCCTACTGAGATGCATGGAAAAGCCCATAGCTTTTCCAGTTCGGGAGTGCATGGAAAGCATGATTGGTCAGAGTTTGACTGGCAAAAAAGGCAGATTGTTACTGGTTGATTGATGAAAGCAGGAGTACAAAGCTCGTGCATCATGTTACTGTGCTAGTCACAACAGGGTGACTTGAGAAGTGTCTCTTAAAGTGTTTAGGAACCTTGATCTCCAGTGGGTAGGATTAGGGTTCAACACTTCAATGCAAAATCCTCCTGCTTTTGTCACATGAATGATTCAGTTCACTCTAATTATTTCTAAACCAATGAAATGGTGGTTGCTTCTGTTGTCCCTTACTTCTCTGGTCTTTCTTGCCCTATGGTATTATCCTACTATGCTTGCTCTCTTAGGTTTTCCCAATATTCCCTTTAAGTGACTGTAAAAATTACAAAAGCCAAGTTGCCATTGAGCAATTCCTCATAAAGAACTGTCTTTAGCAAGATGTGTAAAGTTGTCCCTCAGGAATCTAAATAAACCAGAAGTGTACATTTTCTCATGATATAGCACATGTTTCTTTTCTGAGAATAATTGGGTCTGTACTAGAAGGTTTTAATGTGGAAGAATGATCATGGAGGCTGTCATTAAATCCTAACTACTTCCATCTGATGCCCTTCTGAAGTAGGACACATGGGTCACTGCTATTACAAACATTAAAACATGGCTTAAAGACAGCTTATCTCTAGCTTTAAAGTAATAGTATATCTATCTCTTAGAATATATACACTAATTTTATAGATCCCATATTTATATAGGCACACATAAAATGATAGTATCATAATTTTTGTTATTTCTTTTTTTTCAGATTATAATGTGATTACATCATTTTCTCCTTCCCTTTCTTCATCAAAACCCTGCCATCTACCCGTTCCTTTGCTTGCTTTTAAATTCATGGCTTTTTTTTTTTTTTTTCATTAATCGGTGTGTGTGTGTGTGTGTGTGTGTGTGTGTGTGTTTTCAGAGATGACAATTTGTTATTGAATAACCTACTGGTGTTCTCTTCCTTGGGGAAGACTGTTTCTCTCATTCTCAGTTGCCTGTAGTTCTTTGTGTAGGGTTGAGACCTCCTGGGCTCCTCCATGTTAGCATGTCTGTTGTTATCCTTGTGGCCAGCTCACATTTGGGCAGTCACGTTGATGAGACCTTATGAATGTAGCTTCTGATATTTCTTGGAGACACAGTGTCATAGCAAACTCGGTTCTTCTATCTTTTATGTTTCCATCCTTTCCAGAATAATCCCTGGGTCTTGAGTGCAGGAGTTGACTTGTAAATGTATAATGACATAATTTTATATTAAATTGCACCTAAGGCACTTAAATTTCTAAAATAATTTAAACACCTTTAAAAAGTGACTTATTTTCTGATTAAAATATAATTAGGCCATTTCCCCCTTCTCCTTCCCTCTCTCTAACCCCTCCAATGTCCCTCTCCCCTACCTTGCTCTCAAATTCATGATCTTTTTTTCTTTAATTGTTGTTAACTATTTCTAAATATATAAATACAACCCACATAGTCTATGTAATGTTTCTTGTATGCTTATGATTTCAGGCCTGACCACTTGGTATTGGATAACCACTTAGTCTGCTATTTCTTGGGGAAGACTATTTCTGCTGTTCTCAGAACTCCATAGTTGTGTAGTCCTTTGTCTAGAGTTGGCTCTGTGAGATTTCCCTCTTCGTGTTAGCATGTCTGTTGGTGTCATCCTTGTTCAGGTCTTGTTTAGGCAGCCATGTTGTTGAGACTTCATGGATATAGCTTCTCTGACATTTCTAAGAGACACAATCTTACAGCAATCTTCCTGTACTTTCTTGTACTCTTTCTTGCCCTTTCTTGTATGTTTAAGTCCCTGAGGGACAGGAGTTTTGTTGTAGGAACATCCTTTGATACTGGGCACCCCATGACCCTTTGTTCTCTGCAATTTGATTAGTTGTGGTTTTCTGTAATGGTCTCTGTCTGTTGCAGAGATGTTTCTTGATGGAGGACAAGTGCTACACTCATCTTTGGGTCTAAGTTTATAAATATTTAAATGTCCTAGAATTATGCTGGTATAGTAATAGGTTGTAGGTTCTCTTCCAAGATCAGTGACCTCACTAGCCTGGCTATTGCCAGGTTTCCAGTACCAAGTATGAGTTCTCTCTTGTTCAGTGGCCTTGAGTCTGCTCAGGGGCTAATACTCTACAATATAGATGCCATCGTTTGCACACTTAGGGATATTGTGTCATACATAGACATTATAGCTAGGCAGGACTGTTGGTTGCTTCCCTCCCTTGGAAGTTTGCATGATATTTCTGGTACCGTGAAAGCTAGGAAGGAGGAAGGAGGCTTACAGTTCAGATCCAGATTGGATCCTCCAGGATCCAGTGTCCAAAGTACATTATTAATTAATGTCTTCAGCAATAGGTACTTAACCTCAATTTCTCCAAGACTACAAAGGGCAATAGCAGTGGCCTATAATGTTTTGGGAGTCTCTTGGACAACACTGACTAACAGCTGAGGCCTTCTAATGTCTGTTGTTTTGTATATAGTCTATGGGGAAAGCCTTGTCAGCTCAGGTAGAAATTACTCATTAAGAGAGAGAGAGAGAGGGAGGGAGAGAGAGAGAGGGAGGGAGAGGGAGAGAGAGAGAGAGAGAGAGGGAGAGAGAGAGAGAGAGAGAAGATAAAATGATTCCTTATGACATTTTCAGTTTCTTGTTATTTTACCCTCCTCTTTCTGTTTTTGGATTCCCCCCCCCACACACACACACACACTTGTAATTAATTCATCCCATCCAAGTTTTTCCCATTTACCTCCTCTGTTGCTTGCCCCTATAGTTCCTTTGTAACTTATCTGGTTTCTGTAATTATCTAAAAATTTATAGCTAGGAATAGCAGATAACAGAGAACATATGACATTTGTCTTTCTGGGACTGGATTACCTCACTCAATATGTCTTTTCTAGTTCATCAGTTTACCTACAAATTTTATGATTTTATTTTTTATAGGTGCGGTATTCTATAGTATATATGTTCCACATTTTCATTATCTATCCATTCATCAATTGAATGAATGACATTTAGACTGTTTCCATTTCCAAGCCATTGTGACTAGAGTGTCAGTGAGTATGGGTGAACGAGTATCTGTGGAATGAGTCCCTTGGATATACTCCAAGGAGTGGTAGGTACAGCTGGATCATATGGTAGATTTATTTTTAGCTATTGAAGGTTTTCACACTGATTTCCAGAGTGGGTGCACAAGTTTGCAATCCTACTAACAGTGTGAGGGCTCTCTTTTGCCATGTCCCCTCCAGTGTCTTTTAGTTGTTTTCTCGATCTTGGCCATGCTACTAGAGTAAGGTCAGAGTTGTTTTGATTTGCACTTCCCTGATTACTAAGGACAACGAGCTGCTTCTTTTTGTTGTTGTTGTTATTTCTTAGACACTTTAAAATTTCTTCCTTTGAGAATTCTGTTAAGATCCCAAGCCCATTTTTTTTTTTTTTTTTTTTTTTTTTTTTTTTGGATGAGTTGTTTTGTTTTTTGAATTCTTTATATAGTCTGGATATATATATACATTCCATTCTGTGGACTTTTTCCTCTGATTGGTTGTTTCCTTAGCTGTGAAGAAGCTTTTTGGTTTTATGAGGTCCCATTTGTTAATTGTTGTCCTAGGTTCCTGGAAAAATATGGTCCTCTTCAAAGGGTGAATATTTCTAAGTAGTTCAGGTTCTGGGATTACTAGTTATCACTAGCTATCTCTTGTGGCCTTTTATGTGGCCAGTTTTTATAGAAGTTTTGATTAAACACAAACAGTACATATTCTTTATTTTTCAATATCATACACATTTTTCAGTCCTTTGGAAGAGGATCTTTATGTGGTGAACTTTTAAGATAACCTTATTGCTAATATGTACAACTCACATTTAATGTGTTTGCTATGATTTAAAGCTATAAGCATGTTTTTCCACTGTAATACTTCAAGGGTGATACTTCAAGATCTCATGTCCTTTTGCTGCTCTGGTATTACCCTTGATATAGCTGACAGTAATTTGAGCTTTTTTTTTTTTTTTTTTTTTTTTTTTGTGGGTGCTCTTTCTTCTTTCTCTTGCTTGGACTTTTAAATTTTATTGTCATTAAAAGGCTTAAATTTTACTCTAATAATGTGTATGTATGGACTATTTTTTTCTTGGTACTTTAAGCTATTTCAGCTTCTGATTTCATATATGTAACTAACATTTTCCATATTGCCTTGATTTGCTTTCTCCCTCCCCCCCCCCCCGATCTCTTGTCTCTTTGGTGTGTTATATTCATGAATACACTTGTATATTCACAAATGCTTGCCTGCCAGTACATTTTCATATGTGGGGGCTAGAGATTGGTTTTCTATATTATCTTTTAAGACAGGGTCTCTCACTGAATCTGGAGCTGGCAGTTTTGCTACACAGTGTTTGGGACTGGACCAGGATCATCCTGTCTCCACCCTTAACAGCTTGGTCATAGGTACGCATGGCTTCTCTAGGTTTTCATGTGGGTCCAGGAGGTCTGACCTAGGCAGACCTATTCCTAGGCAGTAAGCACTTTACCTCTGTAGCCATCTCCTCAGCCCTTTATTTGTTGCTGGTTTGTTGCTGGTTGGTTTGGAGAGGGGTCTCTTGTATTCCAGGCTGGCCTTGAATTAACTTGTTTTTGTATTTTTAATACCTTACCAATGGACCTTGAAACATTTGTGGATTCAATCTTAAATCCTATCAGACTGTTCATCTCTGTCCATTCTGTGATTCAAATCATAAGTTATTTTTATGACTTTATAAATACACACACACACATACATGTATGTATGGCATATATGCATTTATAGCCACTTCCATTTTTTCTTTTGTTTCTTTCTCTTCCAGTCTTAACTACTACTCATTCTTTCTTCAAGTTTCTAATTTTTCTTTTGTTTCTATAAGGCTGTTAGGATTTACAAAAATTATTTCCTTATACTGCTTCTCCATTTCATTGTTTCTTGTGTATTCATGTGTGCATATTTGTCTTTGTGTGTGTTTGCCTTCCTCGTCTCTTAATCCTGGGTGGCCATACATTTATAGAGTAAGAAATACCCATACACAGAGCTTACCTGTATTTGAGCCTACGTCTAGTGGGCAGTTTACCCACCTGTGGCTGTTTGTTAGGACAGTAAGACATCCCTCACTTTGATTTTTAGTGCTGGGATCAGGCTATTGCTGCTGCTCTCTACTCCGTTCTCTTCATGAGAATGCAGCCTATAAAAGGGCACACAACTGGAATCCCTACATTCATTCTCCCTATAGATGAAGAACATTGTGTGTTGTGTGACTCCCTCTGTGTACCCCATGTGTTACCTGTTCTGCAGTGTTACTGAGCTCAGTTCTGAAAACTAGCAGTGATAGCAATGGCATCTCTGTAGTACATTTTACAGGAGGCTCCAGTAACCAGCAGATGGTGCTGGTCTTTCACCTTTTCAGGATCCAAAAAATCTTGACTTTAACATTTAGTACCTGTAATGGTGATTACATTTCTTTCAAGCCAGTCATATGGTATGTGCTTGTAGGCCCGGCAGCAAAGTGTGTAACTGTATAGAAATGTCCTTTATGAGAGTTTTTTTCTTTTGGTTTGAGTACGAAATGGCTGTGGTGTTAGATGCTTGGTCCTTGACTATCAGTACTGTTTGGGAAGTTATAAAAACTTCAGTTGGTAGCCTCTCTGAAATAAGTAGGTTCCTGGGAGTGTGACTCTATAGCTAGTCTCTAGTTTTTTCCCTGAAGATCCAAGCCAGAAGTAATAGAAAAAAGAAGAGAAAATAATAGGGGACTGAGGATGTAGCTTACTCAGGAACCTTTTCTGATTTGGATGACCACCTTAATGGCTTCTAGCAGACAAACTTAAAATTAATCTTATAGCCAATATTGTTAGGCAATAAATTGGTAAAAATGTAGTGGTGCCATGTTTCTCTGAATTTGCTTCCAACTATTAATTAATATTTTGGTAAACAAGAGGATTTGTTTACAGATATTTGAATACATAAATAAGCAATTTATTTTTAACCAATTTACCCCTTCCCCCCAATGTAGCTCCTCTGTGGTTCTTGATTCTTTAGCAGCCTTTTAAAAATTTCTATTCCTCTGCCAGCAGCATTAACATTTTAGCATTTTCTTGGAGTTTGTTAAAAATGTAGGTTTCAGATGTGGTGTCTGGAGTTAGGACTCAGCAGACTGGTCATTCAGGGGATTCATATGCTCAGCAGTGTTTGAAGCTGTTCTCCAGAAAGGGACTTGACTTGTGGGATTAATAAAATATAAGTGCATGTGCCCAATTTGGATGTCTATCGTAGTGTCGCTACTCTATTTGAGGGGTCGTTTTGTAATATAGTATAATGACTATTAATGCTATGACTGATATCCATAATGGTTTGATTCCTGTCAAAATGTTAATATTATGATGCTATTTTCTATATATTCCAAATCTTGCTTCTTAATATACAAGTAGCATATTATTATTAAAGTATTTCTGTCTGTGAGTTAACAGTGTTTTTTTTCTTCTCTAAGTTATAGTCTACTATAACTTGAGTCTGATGCCAAATGTTTTCTCAGTTCTAATGTTTAGATATCTTATTCATTTCAGTGGATTAATTATATATGAAGTGTTAATTTACATATTAATTTGTTGTACAGAGGTTTTATACTTAACAAAGTTTTAAAAGCTTAGTTCATTTAGTAATTCTGTTAATTGCAGTGATTAAAATTCACTTTTCCTCCTTTAAAGAGGATGATTTATATGGTGAGGACTGATGGGTGGCCAAATGTGTTGTTAATTCCCCATTCTCATTTTATCCCATCATTCTGAGTAGAGAACCCATTCTGTATGAAAACTTTTTTAAAAAGGATTGTATAAATTGGGTGTCTACGAGGGCTATTTAGTAGCATATGTTTGTTGGGTGACTGGAGGGATGGTAATAATAATACCCTGTAGGATCAGATTGATAGTAATTACTCTGAAGTTATATATACTATATGTAGTTTATTGCTCAGTATAGTTATTTATTGAGGTGAGAAAAATTAATCTTTTCAGGATTCTATGTAATACATTTTCATATGAATTATTTTAAAGTTTCGATAAATGACTTTACATAATTCATACTTCAGCATTGAATATCAGATAATATTTTATCTGATCATATGGATTTAACCCTTTGGGAGTAATTTTTTTCATAATAGAGTTGATATGTGTTAGTTATGGAGAACCTGAGAAAATCTGAAGTAAGTACAAATCACACGTGACTCCCTAATTCAGAAATAATAATACTAATGTGTGTGGTATGTTCTCCATCCCCTAGACATTTTCCAAAGTGCATGTTTTAAAGTAGGAATTATTTGGATTTTTCTTACACACTCAAGAACTTTCCCTTATCTTTTAACTATTTTTTTAAACTAATTTAATAATTTATGCCATTTTTTGCTGTCAAGCATATAAATCACCATGTGCTTTAATATCATGAATTTTGGTATAAATCTGTAAGTTTTTATTTTATGATTTTTTTTTCCTTCTAGATTCCTAGTTGGGGATATTATTGATTCAGAGAACATAATTCTCTTCACTATTGTTAACATGTATCACCAAATACCATCTAAAGCATTGATCATTTGCAATCTAGAGACCTATGGGGCATCTGAGTGTTTTCCTCATTAGTACTTTGTATTAGTGTCTTAGTACAAGAAAAATTAAAAAAGGACTTTATACTATCAAATATTGTCAACACTAATAAATTTTGTTTGTAATATATTATAGTTTAAAATAGATTGTTCTTTAAAACATTATCTTTAGACCTAACAGTGTAAATCAGATTGTAACTTTGATTCTAGGGATATGGCTCATCTGGTATAGTACTTGCCAATCAGCACCAGGTCCTGAATTCAATGTCCCATAGCTCATAACCCAGGCCTGGTAGCACATGCCTGTAATGCTAGCCCTTCAAGGTGAGGGCAGGAATAGAGAGAAGGTGAGCTGAGTAAGAGAGGAGAGGAAAAGAAAAAAGAAAATGGTCGCTTTGGAAGTGTTCGTTTTTAAATTCTTTTTCTAATTAAAAAATGTGAAATTATGTTTACTTATTTTCAGAGATGGGGACTCATGTGGAGGTCAAAGTATAACCTGTGAGAGTTGGTTCTCCACCTCCCCATTGTGTGAGGATCAAGCTTAGGTCTTCAGTCTTGTTGGCAAAAGTGCCTTTACCCACTGACTCATCCCATCAGCCATTTTACAACTCTTAATAAAACCTTTTTAACATTCATTTAATAGATAAGGAAACTGATAGCTACATTTAGAAGTTTGTCTATTGTAAAAACTGGGAACAAAATAGCACACTCTTAAAAGAGTGTAATCTCAAAACAGCACTCTACAGTTTCAGCGCTGGAACGGCTGCTCCTAAAACTTGATAAAATATGAAAGCTTCTATTTTTCTACAGTAGGAAAGTATAGCCTTGAATATATTTCCCTTACTTTCCCTCATTATTTTGATATTAATTCTGTAGTTGAAACAGTATGTTAAATCTTGATGATTTGGTATTAAAAAAAGAAAACTGAAAGACTATAGCAAAACTATAGAGTTATGTCATTATTAGACAGAAGACAATTAAAATGCAAGTAAAAGTCTGTTTCTTAAATGACAGTTTCCAACATAGGAACCATCAGCTTCTCTACCTTTTAAAGGTTCAAGACTGTCTTCTTCATGGTTTCCCATTATTCAGTTTGTTACCTAATGATAATCATGATTTCACATGATAAAAATGGAAAATACAGAAAATATGCCATGTATGTTTTAAGTTGTGGGTCATTCTCAGTAGCATGATGAATCTTATGTTGTTCCTTACATTTCTCACTTGAGACAGAAATTAATCTCTTTGTCTGGCTTCATTCATAGTGTAGAGTGCATACCTGGTAGTCACTTAGTAACCATGCTCTGTTGTTGCTGTGCCTGTATTCAAGTAACCCTTACCTAGTATCCTAATGTTATGTCACAATGATGTTTCATGTTTGCTTCCCTTTCCTTCATTACATAGGCATTGTGTTATAACAAGAAGAAAGATATATACAGTATAAGACTTTCCACTAAGGCTGACATGTTAAAGTTTCAACTACTTCCTCCTGATGCCACAGACTGCGTACCAAGCCTTTAGCACATGAACCTTTGGGGACTGCTTATGAATTATATAGTTCATATGCCACAGATAGATATAGATGTAACATGAATAAGTAATAGATCCAGAGACTGATATTGGGGTTCAGACTTCAAGCTAATGATCTGAAAAGCAAAGCAGCCGGACACTAGCTTCTTACCTCTACCTCAGACTGAAAAGGCTGATCCTGTCTCCATGAGCTCTCACCAAGCCTCAGACTGTAACCTCTCCTCAGGGTGGCTGGAGAATGAATGCCTCTCTGAGACTTTACTTCTTCTGTCTTATATATTTCCCTAATATTGGGATTAAAGGTGTGAGCTATGATTCTCTTTTAGATTCACTCTTGTGTAGATCAGGGTGGCCTTGGACTCTTGGATCTATCGCTTAATCCTGAGTCCTAGAATTAAAGTATGTACCAACCCCCTCCCCTCTTATCTCCTAGCTTCTGGGATTAAAGTTGGATATCACCACTACCTGATCTTTATAGCTTGAGGCTGACTTGGCTTTTCTGAATCCTCAGTCAAGCTTAATGTATCATAAATACCATTACAATTCCTCTTTTTGTTTAATACAAAAAGAAAAAGGCTATAACTAACATAAGAAAAACTATATAAACAAGTTCATCAACAATGTCTAGTCCATTTGCATTTGATAATTCAGAGAAACTACTTCATTATCCTTAATTGGGAAGTACCTAATTTATTTTCTATTCTAATTTGCATTATCAAAATCTTTTAATGTCTGTGTTAAACCATTTACACTTTACACATCTTTAGTGAGTTTCTTATCTGAGTCTGGTAAACAATGAAAACTGTAATTGCTGTCTAGTCTTCAATTCCCTCAGAGACCCAAGAAGAAAATAATATTAACTAAGTAAACAGGAAGTGTGAGCAAGCAACTTCTAAAAAGTGTGAGAAATGATAAGAACAGATGACTGCCTAGACAGTTAGCCAAGGTTCCTGTATAATATTGGAGCATCTACCTTCTAGCTATGGGCCTAGAATCTCTGACAGACTTTTCTGAAGGGCTGTCCTGCCTTGTCTTGGCAAGGTTTTATAGTCACTGTCTTTTGTGTCCTGCTTGTCCATTTTGAACAGCATGCTGTCAGCAGTCGAAGCAAGGGCACTTTCTTGTCTAGTGGCTTACCTTTGCCACAAAGAAAGTAAACCCCATGTGAGTTTCTTTAATGCCCATCATCTTCTCAATTATATCAGTGCTTCCAGGAGCAGACATGTCTTATTGTTATAAAAAATACTTATGTTATTAAAACATTTTTTTTTTTTTTTTCTTCTCAAGAGAGGGTTTCTCTGTGTAGCTTTGGAGCCTGTCCTGGAACTCACTTTGTAGACCAGGCTGGCCTCGAACTCACAGAGATCTGTCTGCCTCTGCCTCCTGAGTGTTGGGAGTTAAAACATTTTAAATGCCATATAGATCTCTGAAGTCGTTGAAGACAGCCAATCTTTCTAAAATATATTTCTGTTTGTCTTTGAAAACACACCTAATGTGATTACAAGTTTGATTGTAATAGGTGACCAATTACTCACCTTACATTTCCTTATTATATAGTTGGTAATAACTTTCAATAACTAGAATTTTCATTACATTGATAAATGAGCTGTATAGGTACAATACCTTGAACTAGATTAAAAACACATGTACAGTATGTTTTACCAAATTAATCTCATTTGTTTCAATATAAAAGTCCAAATATAAAATACCTATAACTAGTGTTATGAGAAAGCTTGAGGGGACCTTGAGTGGGGGACCTAGGCGGATTCCATAGTGTTTGAGGGTGACTGAGGCGTGGGACAAACATGTCCGGCAGACAGAGCTTAAGTGAGAAGTTTTTTTTAAATGGGGTGGTAGTGGGAAGGAAGGAGAAAAGAGATAAAGAGATACACAGAGAGGACAGAAGAGAAGAGGGAGACAGGAATAGTTGTGTCTGCCACAGGGGAACAACAGGAAAGAGAGGAGTAGGAAAGAGAGCTGGAAAAGAGAGCATAAGTGGGCAGGGGTCTTTCTTTTGAAGGGGTCCTTTGCACCTGTGTGTAGTCTATAAAATCATGGAACCTTGGGCTGACCAGGGTACTCTCTAAATGCATTCTGGCAGGTGACAAGGGCAGGCTAACATAATGCCTGAATCCTGACAGCTAGTAGTTGCTTTTTAAAAGTAGATTCAATATTCTACCTTTTTATCTCATCATATAGATGCTTGCATATTCATATACTTATATGCACATGTGTATACATACATATAAATCTCAAGTATCTATTAATAAGTAACCCTGGACTTATTACAGTGTACTAATTTTACATTAAGTTGTGAGTGTAGGATAACAAAAAAATCTGATTGATAGAATTGTAATGTTAAAAATACTTTCATATTTATACTATAATTATACATTTTTCAGTATTTCAGTACATCTTTTGTGTATCTCTAATGCATTAATGCTTAACTCATGCTACTTCCGTAGAAGGACTTGTTATAGGAGAGGTACTTATCTGGTATACATATTATGTAAGAATATATTTATAAACTTATAAGAAAAGAACATCAGAGGTCAATGTTTTCTCAGTAAAGGTAAGCCTTTATGTAGGGGACTTTTCTGTTCCACCAGCCAGTTTCCAAATATCCACACAGAGACTAATTATTAATTATAAATGTTCAGCTGGTAGCTTAGGCTTGTTACTAACTAGCTCTTACATTATAAATTTACCCATTTCCATTCCTTTACTTGCTGCCAAGTGACTCATGGCTTATTACCTCATTTTGTGCATGTCCTATTTCCTCTGTATCTGAGACTTTGCCCTTCTTCACAGCATCCTCATAGACTGGCTCTCCTGCTCAATCTCTTTCTGCCTAATGCTGTGGAATATTCCTTTACACTGTGTGAATATGTCACTGTGATTGGTTTGATAAAGGAGATGACAGGTCAGTGGCTGAACAGACTAGGGGAATGCTGGGAGGAAGAAGGGTGGCATCTGGAGTTGCCAGCCTGATGCAGAGGGAGCAGGAGTTGAAGGTGCCATGCTTATAAAGGTACCTCCACGTGGCAGAGCATAAATAAGGTATATGGTTAACTTAAAATGTAAGAACTAGTTAGTAATAAGCTTGAGATATTGGTTGAGCATTTATAATTAATATAAGACTCAGCGTGTTTATTTGAGAGCAGCTTCAGGACAAGAAAACTCTGCTATAGGCTAGTCAGCTCTTTATTAATCAGTGAGAATGATATATATTTACTGCGTGTACAAAGAGTGTTCCACAGCATATCCCTCTTTTTGTCTAATTAAAAAGAAGTTTTAACTTTAACATAGTAAAATTATATACAACAAAAACAGGTAGCAAGTAAGAATTATAGTTATGATATCCAGTCCATTTGTATTTGGCAAATTTAGAGGAAATATTATGTCTTATCTTTGTGAGTCTATACCCAATTTGTGAGTTTTATTCCCAATTTACCTTTTATCATAAATAAGAAGAAGTTTAAGTCTAATTATTTAGTCTTTAAGTCCATCAAAGCCTCCCGAAGGTTGTAATGTTACCTAATGACAGGGACATCTGGCTGCCTGTACAGTCATCTAAACTTCTTGTGTAATGTTAGGGCATTTAACTTTGTTGTAGAGGCCAAGTATATCTGACATAAAAATGTGAGACAGGAATTTTGAAGGGCTGGTCTACCTTGTGTTGGTAAAGTTTGGCAGTTGCTTTCTTTTGGGTTCTGCTGGTCCAGTTTGGATAGTATACTGTCAGCAATTGGTGAAAGGGCAGTTTCTTTGCACTTTTTCCATAAAGCATACTCCATACAAAGCTTCTCTGATGTACTTCATACTGTTTTGAAGTAGATTGGTGATGTCAGGAGCAGACATGTCTCACTTTTATGAAAAGCCTTTGGTTATTAAGTACCACAAAGGCCATATCCTGTAGGTCTTTGAAGTGTTTGAAGACCATCTATCTAAAGATATATGACTATAAGTTTTATTATAGATGACTCACTACAACCCTTTATTTTTAAATTATGTATTACATTTTTAAATGAGTTGTATAAGCACAATACCTCAATGGTATTAAAACACATATAGTATAGCAAAAATAACTTTAAATTTGTATCAATAAACAAGAATCCAATATAAAATATTTTGAGATTAATAGTTGTATTTTTGGATTGAAGTAGATTAAATTATCTACTCCCTTTTTTTTTTTTCTAGCATTCCTATATCATATCCACCATTTTTCCTTCAGAAAGAAATCTTTGAATTTAACTCTTGTTTAGCTTTTTTTCCTGACTATGATCAATAACAACTTGTAACCAACCCCTCTTAAAAGATAACAAACATCCCTAACCCATCTTTTGGGAATGTGGGAGTTGAATTTCCTAGACTGCTTTCTGTTGTCTATGGGCCGTGGCATCTTTGGGAGTACCTCAAAAAAATCAGGATAATTGCTAAGTTCTGGTTCTAATTGTTTATGCGGCTAGACCATCTCAACCAGCAGCCTTGAAGCTGTAATGGATGCAGAATTCTTAGGAAACTGTACGAGGTGCTGTATGATGTTGGATCATCTTGGCCATCTGTTTTTATTGATGTCTGGTCCCCTTGCCCTGAAAAATACATAAATGTTTACAAGTAACATACGTGTTTATTGATACAAGTATAGACTATGTGTTGTACACAAGTTAATCAAAGATGATTTTTAAATTAAAAACAATCTTATTTTACATACCAATCCCAGTTCCCTCTCCCTCCGGCCCTTTCATTCCCCCCCCACTAACCCCCTATCCCACCCACTGTCCACTCCTCAGTGAGGGCGAAGCTTCTCATGGGGGATCATCAAAGTCTGTCACATCAAAGTTTATTTTTCTTTTCTTTTTTTTTAGCACAAATAATAAAAACTCAGGGACAAATATTGGCGTTAAAGCTGAAGACCAGAGAAGCAAAGTGGCCAGCCACTAGAGAGTTCTCAGTTCTACCAATGCTCAGACTGAAGGGTCGATTGTGTCCTCTGATTGAATCCCAAACTGCACTGCTCTTCACACCCTCTAGACTACACTGAGCTCTTGCCTTATATACCTCTCTAGTGCTGGGATTAAAGTTGTGCCATCCCAAGTGCTGAAATCAAAGGTGTGATCTCTGCAGACTGATTTATTCTCATGTAGCCCAGGATGGCTTTGGACTTTTCAATGATCCGTCTACCTGTGTATCCAGAGTGCTGGGATTAAAGTTGTGGCAACCAGTGCCTGTCCTCTATGGCTAACTAGTGGTTTAGGTGTATGACTAACTAATATGGCTCAGCTCTGCACTCTGATCTTCAGGTAAGCTTTATTTGTTAGATTACAAACAAAATATCACTACAATTTTTTAAAATAGATTTGGTCAGGTAAAATATGGTTTTTTTTTCTTTTTAATTTTTTTTTAATGTTTATTTCATTATGTATGTCGCCAGGATTTTTAGGGGGGTTTCCCCTGACCAAACCTGATCCATAGCAACCTGGAATGAATCCATGGTCTCTCATTTTCACATGGAAATAAAAGTGTAACCTCTCCCCCAAAGTAACACACCTTTTGACTTCCATTTTGATGTCATAATATTTTGAAATATATAGGTTGGTTTAATCTAGCAGCTTTCATAATTCATTGTTTCTTAGCAGCTATGGCTCCTTCATCAGTAGTTAAAAAAATAGACAGCACAATAATATACAGGATCCAGACACCTTGTGTATGTCCCATCTTAATGTGGCTTATGATATTTTTTATTACTGTATTCCTTTTTAAGTACCTTTTTTAAATTAGTTTTTTGTTTTAATTTGTTTTTGAGACAGGATTTCTATGTGTAGCTTTGGAGCCTGTCCTGGAACTCGCTCTGTACACCAGGCTGGTCTCAAACTCACCTGCCACTGCCTCCTGAGTGCTGGGACTAAAGGTGTGTGCCACCACCACTTGGCTATTTTAAAACTATTTTTTAATCTATGACTTTATATATCTTTTTCTTTTTTCTCCCAAACCTATGTATATTTTTAAACAAATGGCAATCCATTTAGAGGTTTTGTCATCTTGGCCTGTCTTTACTGAGCCTCTGTATTGTTTTTCGATTGAATGAGATGAATCTTAAATTGTTAAGTCAACCGACATCACTGCTCAGCTTAGTGAATGGTGCTACCAAATGACAGTTGGGGCTGTCTTCATCCCATAGGCAACAGCCCAGAGACACCTCTCTGTACCATGCCTGGCCTGCTCAAGAGTCTGCAGGAACTTGCCATTCCACTTAGCTCAAGCCCACAGGCAGTGGCTGAGAGATGCATTTATGTACTGCAGCCAGCATGAGAGGCACAAGACTAGGAAGTCATGTTTGGCTCCAATTTTTTTTTTAGAACATTTTAAAAAGCCTTCTCAGGTCTTATGTGGATGTTGGTAAACCACATCAGGCACCATTTGTAGGCAGACTTTTCTGTCCCACCAGCCAGTTCCCAAATATTTACACAAAGACTTATTATTAATTATATATGCTCAGCCAATAGCTTAGGCTTGTTACTAACTAGCTCTTACATTTTAAATTAACTCATTTCTATTCCTTGTTGCCACATGACTCATGGCTTGTAACCTCATTTTGCACATGTCTGTCTTACTCTGTATGTGACTGGGGATCCTTGAGACTCTGCCCCTCTTTTTTCCAGTGTCCTTGTAGTCTGGCTGTCCTGCCCAGTCTGGTCCTGCCCAGCTATACGCATTCATTTCTTTACTAACCAGATTTAACTGTGTGCAAAGATTATTCCATAGCACCTTTAAATCACAAACTGTTCACATTTTAAAATAAATGTCAGATTGATCTAGTTACTACTGTTTAGCTTCCCACCAATGCAGAGCATGACTAGATTTAGTTGTAAGCAAAGTAAGGAAGTTGATCTCAGTTGCTGTAAACCAGTTTTTCTGAGAAGTGGTTTTTATACCTTCAATTGGTTTAAAAGGCCTCACCACAGTTTTGGTTTTTTAGGGGGTGTATGGAGTGGGGGCTTAGGTAATGTAGATGATCTCTGCTTATTAAATATAGTGCATCTGTTCAGAGCTCCTATCTCTGAGCATAGAATTTCACAGTCAAGGGAGAGTAGAAATTTTAGGAAGGATATGAGAATGTGAGAAAAGCTACTGTTGTATTATAGTCAGATACTCACTTTGTACATTAGAAATTTAAAAGTTCCTACCTAAAGGAACCCATTTAAACCAGTATGTGTCAAAGATAATTGATCATGGAATCCTTTTTGGGCAAAAGAAAAAAGGTTCCTAATTTAGCGTAACTAGAAAGCAAATTAGGGTGTGGAGCAGGATGTGAATATGATCAAAATTTATTAGGTACACTCATGAAAATAGAAATCCATTGTCCAAAATAGTATGTGCCAGTAAGACATTTTAAGAAGAAAATCTAAAAACAATGGGAAGATTAATGAATCAGATATAATTTTATAAAATTGTCCCATTTATTTCTGTGTGCTTTATAGAATTATTTCAGTTTCACAAGTTTTCCCATTGTTTCTGTGATGGGGATCAAATTCAGGTCTTGTACGTGGTTGTCAAGTACTCTACCACTGAGCTACATGCCCATTCTTTTGTTGTTCTTGAGACTAAGACTAAGGCTCATTGTGTAACCCCAAGCACCCTGGACCTCACTATGTAGGCCAGGCTGGCCTAAGAGTCACAGAGATCCACCTGGCCCCTTCTGTTTTTGAGACAAGATCTCCTTATGTAGTTCAGGGTAGATTTGAACTCACTTTGTAACAGTCTAGTATTTTTAATAATGGCTCATTTGCCCTATTCATACATTCATTTAAAATCCTATCAAAATTTCTTAGCATTCTGAGCTATTTTACTGTTTTGTAACAGTTGGAAAGGTACATTCCACATAAGTGTTACTAGCTGCTTTTTTAAATTTAAGAATGGAAATTTATTTGAAAGAAAGTATGGAAAATATCCAGAGATATATGTATATAGATATTCATGGAAATTTTATATATAGTATTAAAACCAAAACACAAAAACCTTAAGAAATAGAGCAAATGTCTAAATGACTTAGAATACTATGATACAAGTAAAAAGAATGGGGGGACTATCAATGCCATGTATTATTGCACAGTGTTAGCAAACTAAATTAATGGATACTAAATTAACATGTGTATGAATTTATCAAACAGTAAATGAAGACAGCTGTCAGTACCACATATCTGTACAGTAGTAACACATTAAATGAATGCACACATGTGTGAATCTGGAGGTGAATATAATGATAAAGGAAAATCAAGACGTTGTAAAAGTGTGTAGCCATGACATTGGTGTGTGGCTAGAAAGGCTCACACTCAGCAGGCGACAGTGGTCACTTCCCAGTGGAGCAAGACAGTTACTCACTGAAAGGGTCAGTGAGAAGAACTTGTGTCTAGTCTGAAGACACTAAAGTATAATATAATAAGCAAGAAAGATAACTGATAAACGAGTCTATGAATATTTGTAGCCTACTGTTAAGATATTAATATGGGCAAATGGGAAAGTTTATTTATGAAATGTTTCCCTTAAGAATAGAGATGATGGAAAATGAAATGAAGACAGTATACTGTAGAGAAATGTAGAAGGGAGAAAAAGCTGTAAAGTTAGACAGGTTTGAGTCCTGCTTCTGGCACTTACTTAGTTTTTAACAAAGGATAAATAATTTAAGTTTTTAATCTTGAGGTTTATACTTCTTCAAAGGTTACTGACCTCATAGTAAATGTTTAAACATTGACTCCTAGCATCACCATCTCCACTGTCATCTTCCTTTTCCATGCTAAGTGAAAAAAGTCACTGGAGTGTTTTTTTGGTTTTTTTCAAGAGGCAAAGGAATCTTTTTCTCCTTTTTTGGTGTGAGGAGAAAAGTTATTCTTGAATGCTAATTTATGTGACTTGACAGAACATTGACTGTGACTTACATGGCTTAAACACATGGCCCTTGGATAGTGGGTGGAGGGACTAACATAATTTACTGGTACTTAGCCCTTGTATTTTATTATTTTTAAATGCCCTAATACAAAGATCTAATAAAATAATAGATCTACTGTATAGAACAAAAATATAAAAAAGAAAAGTTTTTTGTTAAAACTACTTTTTATGCCAAATGCTATATAGCTCTGTAAAGGAATAGTATAAAATCCTTAAAGTTATAATTTTTATAAATATAATTCATGCCTATAAATGTCCTTATTTTTTCTATACTAGATGTAGGTTTTCTACTCCTAGTTCATCAGTATTGAAAAAGTACATTTGGTGGTTTGGTAAAGGGACAAATCGTGCCTGTTCTTAGGAGTCATGGGGAAAGGTGCATGGAAAGAGCAGTATAGGTCAGTTCTTGAGCATACACAGCCTTTTAAGTTTGTCAAGAATGCAGAATGCCATAGTCTTTTTAAAAAGGAGGTAACACTTTTCATTTCTTTAAATCTTATTAAAACAATACTGATATATTTTTACTAATTATTTGTTAGATTTTCTATTTTTATCAAGTGATAGATAATTTTAAAAATACTCTTTAGTTGTTTTCCAAAACAAAATTGCCATGTGGTCCACTAATTCTGTTTTTATATAGTACCCAAAAGAACTGCAAGTTGATATTAAGCAGTCTGTTAACAGTAGCTAAAAGGCAGGAATAGCTCACATGCTCATTAACTTAAGAATGAGTAAGCAAAATGTGCTATATACATACAATAGGATATTATTCTGTCTTGAAACAAAATATACAAACCTCATATGCTAAGTAAAAGAAGCTAAATACCCCAACATCACCACCACTACCACCAAGAGAATAAAAAGAGGCTTGGATACAATTTATATCAACAGCAGGAAAAATCTTAAGGGTATAACAGATCAGGGTTTGGAGTCATTGCTTAGTGAATATGAAGTTCCGCTTTTGGCATGACGAAATAGTAAGATAGAGACAATGGTTAGTAAAAATGGTACTCCAAATGAATGCTGTTGAGTTTTATCCTTAAAGAAGGGTAACTCTGATGTGTGAATTTTCCGTTGATGGAAAGAAAAGAGATGCATTGGTTTTTCTCCATTTATCCTAGGATAGATGATTGTGGGATTGGATTGGTGTACTTGGGTATAATGCTATGATCAAACTCCTGTCAGTTTATTCAGTAGCTAAGAGTTTTAGCAATAAGTGGGATAGAAATTTGTTGAATCTTGCTTTCGTGTATAGTTGACAATATTTGCTGAATTGATTTATGCTCTGTTCATCAATAGTTCTGCTAGGTTCTAAGTGAAGTATTTACAGCAGTTGTACTTCCAGTTCAGTTATTGCTAACTGACACTCTCTGTCATTTGATAGGTGGGTTGTTGCCAATAGCAGCTTCAACTTTCATTCCAACCATTGTATTTGTTAAGAGGCTTATTAATAGTTCATAAGTATTTTGGCAATTGAATAAATTGTAGTTCTTTGTGAGAGGTTTAACTTGAAATCTTTTATCTTTGCTTCTTAGCTTTGGAATAAAATGTACTAATTTACATATATAAAGGATTAGGGGGTGGGATTCTGTTAAAATTGATGTGACTTTTCAAAGACTTCCCTGCTTTGGAAAAGCCTAAGACTTAAGTATCCTTGTATCAGCATTTATTTAAGTGATTGTACATATGACAGTACCTGACAGTGGGCGTTGGAGGCTGTTCAAGTGTTAGTACTTACTACAATTTCAGACAGAGGGTACTGAGGCAGTGTGGTAGTACTTGTTGCAGTACCATACATCGGTCCTGGGGCCTGTTCAAGAGTTAGTACTTAACTATAGTGCCATATAGTAGTACTCAAGGTTGAGTGCTAGTTTTGATGATCTCACGAATGAACATGATTATACTTTTATTTATACTTTGCATTTTTCATTTTTGATGTATATTAAATCATCATACAGATTTGTTTATTTCAACATATTTGTTATCTCTGTTACTGTAATCATTTTATTGTCAGTGTTAACTGTTTTAATCTGAGTGACCAGTTTTGGTACTGTTTTCCAAGGATGTTTTTTCTACTTCATTGAAAATTTTTTTTAGAAAGCAGTTTAGTGAATCAGGAATATGATAAAACATGGAAATAATGAAAATGTACAAATTTAATTAAGTAGATATGAATTTTTTAGATCAGTATGATTTAAATGTCTTTGTACTATAACATATAACCTTTGAATCTATAGCATAATAAAATTTCAGTGAAATTTATGTATTTATGTATACATGTGCACATGAGAAACACAAACACACACACACACAGCTTTTTTCTTTTTCTTTTTCTTTTCAAACTGCCAGCAATTATGCCCTTTGCTTGAAGAAATGATGGTGACCCAGCCTGGGTATTTGAGGGCTCCAGTTCATTGTTTGTAAGTTTCAATCATTCACAAATCATTATAGTGAAGGTCTATGTGAACTTGACAGACTCTGAATCCTACTTCAGGAATACGGTGCTCTGTGTCTGTGCTCTTTATCTCATGACTATGCTATGGGTAATCTCCATTGCCAAGGCTGCCAAAAAAAAAACAAACAAACAAAAAAAAAACCTAGATAGCTGTTGTATTGTGACTATCAGTTTTGCTCTGGGTATCAGAGAGAAAAATGGAAAAAGATAAGGTCCAAGTAGGGTTCCTGACAGCTGCCCCTGAACATTCTGTTTAGATCTTGGATATACAGAATTTAGTGAGAATTACATTTAGTTTTTATTTTGGTGGCACATGCCCAGTAAAAAGTAGAAAGGTTTATTATTAGGAAAATCCAATTACTGCTTTATAAATCATCTATATGCTGGCTTTCTTTTGCATTCTTCTTTATTATAGATGTCTTAATCCTTAAATATCATTTAAGACATAAATAATACACTGATAATAATGCCTATCAGAGGAGAACACCTTTAATAAAAAGGGGATAATGGGTCCATTAACCATGTGGTTTGGAGTTAAATAGTGGTGCTAAAGAAACATTCAGAAAACTGGGTTTATTTGTCCCTCTCTCCCTCCCTTCCTCCCTTTCTCTCTTCCTCTCTCCCTCTCTCCCTCCAATAAGAATTGAAAGTAGAACAGTTTTTCACAATGTGACTCAATGTTAACTTTCTTCTTTGGCATTTTAGTTACTTTGTACTATTTCTTATTTGTTCTTAGGCTTATTTAAACATATTTTCCTTATTTTCCAAACATGTAGAGATTTCCTACTTTTTTTATTACTGCTGTCTAACCAACTTGTGTTGTGGTTGAAGAACATAGTGCTTGTGATTTAAAAGGTTTGAAGTATGTAGCTATTGTCTGCGAAGAAAATAATACATCATATATATATGCTTACGCATATTCTGTAATAAGCTCTGAGCACGTTTATAGCATGTGTGTAGTTCAGCTTTGTTATTTGTATAGACATTGGTAAAATATTCTATTATGTTTTTATCTTATTTCATTTAGTTCTGTCAGTTTTCGTTTCATGTTTTGAAGCTCTTATTAGGTGAAAGTTAGAGCAGTGTCTTCAAGGACAATTGGTCTTTTTGGTTGGTAAATTGAACAATACCATTGTAATGTTTGCTTTATGTGTGACATTATACTTTATGCTACTGTTTTGTTTCCTACTAACATAACTTTTTTTAAACACTTAAATTTTTTTATTTTATTAATTTATTTTTTACATTCCACCTCCTCTCCTCCCACTCCCCCCCCTCCCACACTTCTCTCCTACCTCACTTCCCATCTGCTCCTCAGAGTAGATAAGGCCTCCCCTTGGAAGTTACTAAGTCTATCTATCACCTCATTGAGGCAGGACCAAAGCATCTCCCCACCCCCCACACCCCTATGCCTATCCTAAACATACAGATTGGGCTCAACTAAGTCAGCTTGTGCATTAGCGTTAGATCTTGGATCCACTGCCAGTGACCTCATATATCCCCCCAGCTGCACCAGTGCCACCTATATTAAAGGAGTCTAGTTTGGTCTTAAGCAGGTTTTCCATTTATCAGACCTGAGTCAGTGATATCTCACTAGTTTAGGTCAGCTGATTCTCTGGGTTTTCCCTGTCATGATCTTGACTCCTACTAACATAAATTTATTAGCTTACATTTGGTTATTCAATTTAATCCCCTGGATAAGTAGCATATATGTAGGTAGTTATACACATTTCATATGTAATATGAAGTTAGAGAATCTTTGTGTCTTTAACTAGAGTTTAGTCTATTTATATTTAATACAACTAGTAATATAGTTTAAATCTAGTATTTTGTTTTTCTTCTTTGAGATTGCCAGCTCCCAAATAGCCACATGGAGATTCCTTATTAATTATGACAGCCCAGTCAATTGCTTAGGCTTGTTTTTAGCTAGCTCTTATAAATTAAAATAAATTAATAGAAATTAATTTCTATTAATCTATGTGCTACCCCAAGGCTTGTACCTCATCTGTATTTTCCATGCTGCTGCTTCCAAGTCTGATGGCCCCCTAGATTCTGCCCTTTTTCTCCCCAACATTCTCTCTGCCCTGAAAATATTGCCTACTACTGGTGATTTAGCTTTTTATTATTAAACCAATCAAAGTGACATATATTCACACAATGTAAAGGAATATTCCACGTGTCACAAGTGTCTTCTTGTTTTTATTGTCTGTACATGAATCTTAAAATACACATTGTTCTTGAAAAAGCATGTGTGTAGGCTAGTACTTTTGACAGCCATCTTTATAAACCTTGAGCATATCTCAACACTTGTAAAGTAGAGGCAGGAGGATCAGGAGTTTAGAATTGTTTTTAGCAGGGAAAATAGTTTAAGGCCAACCTGGGCTACATGAGACTTTATCTCTCAAAAAAAAAAAAAAAAAAACCAACAAAAACCAAAAAGAAAACATTCTAGTTCTTTTATTTTATGAATTGTTTTGAGCAGATCTTTTTTGTTTGGTGTTTATGATTTCATTTCTGATGTATTCTACATACTAATCCTCTTCAGGTATTAAGTATGCCTTTTAGTTCAGCATTGCTGATTAAATTTTTGTTTTGGTTTAGTATATTTTTCTGAGTCAGGATCTTGCTAGTAAGCCCATGTTGACCTGAGACTTGCTGTCTGGCCCAAGCTTGGTTCTAGCTTCTCACCTTCCTGCCTCTCTGCCACCATGTGCTAGGATTACATGTATGCTGGGTCCATCAGACTATGGCTAAACCTTTGTAAATTATTTTCTAGTTATTCTGAGTTGTTTTACTTTGGGATGATATCATTTTCATGTTGTTTTAAATGTTGAGTTGAATTTTTAAGACAGTGAAAATGTACTTTTCCCCCCTTCTGGCTTCTATAGTTTCTAGTACATCCTTGATGCACTTCCTGTATTGTACCTTTAAAGAAGAAGCCTTGTTTTTTTTTTTTTTTCTGAATATCTTTAGTAGTTGTTTTCATTGTGTTTTGCTTGCTACTCTTATGTGTGACAAGTTAGGATAGGCTTCTTTTTCTTAACATTGCCTGAGAATTGAGATCTGTTTGAGAAGCCAGAAACCAAAGCACCTCAGTAAGTTTTCACTGTTTTTTGTTTCTGTTACATCCAAGTTTGTCTTTTTTTTCTCTGATTGTATTTGAAAGTTCTTTAGGTATTGGACTTAATGTCTTTTCCTGTCTTTTTCTTTCCTTCTTTCTCTCTCTCTCTCTCTCTCTCTCTCTCTCTCTCTCTCTCTCTCTCTCTCTCTCTCTCTTTTCTTTCTTTCTTTAAGCTTTGTTTATTATGTGTACAGTGTTGCCTGTGTATGCCTGCACGCCAGAGGAGGCCACCAGATCTCATTACAGATGGTTGTGAGCTACCATGTGGTTGCTGGGAATTAAACTCAGCACCTTTGGAAGAGCAAGACGTGCTCTTACCACTGAGTGATCTCTCCAGCGCCATTAATGTCTTTTAATATTGTTGTTTTGTATTGTTTGCTTATAAGAAGAATTTAGGGGTATTAGTGATCTGGAATCATGTTAATTGGGCTTTAGGATAGACGTTTTCTCAGCCTCCCAGATAACACAAAATTAACTGCGAAGTTTGCAGCCCCTTCTTCCTTTTTTTCTTTCCATCAGTACTGGGGACTGACTGTAGGGCCTGTACACACTCTGCCACAGACCTGTATCCCAGTCCTGCATGGCTCTTTGTTCACTTTACCACCAATGTGAGATTTTTCAGGGTCTTGATCAAAGCCATAGCTGCGTTTGTTTGTTTGCTTATCCTTCAGTTTTCTGGGTTGTTATTCACACTACCTGGCTTCAAACACTTTCTCCACAAAGCTTCATGTTAAATATAGCCCTGAATGCTATGTCTGTGTCTTCTCACCTTATGGTGCAGTGTCACTGTTCTCCATGCCTTAGGATGTTTTGTTTTGTATTTTTGTTTTTTGCAATTATTTACTTTCTCTCTCTCTCTCTCTCTGTCTCTCTCTCTGTCTCTCTCTCTCTCTCTCTCTCTCTCTCTCTCTCTCTCTCTCTCTGTGTGTGTGTGTGTGTGTGTGTGTGTGTAGACTTGCATACATCCACCACAATGCCATGTGAGAGGACAACTTGAAGGAGTTAGTCCTTTCTACTATGTGGTTTCTAGGTATCAGGTTGTCATCTTGTCTTGGTGACAAGCACTTTTACCCACTGACTCATTTCACTGGCTTGGGAAAATCTTCTTAAATGCATAGTTATGTATTTTTAGCTTTGCCCAATAAGAAGATGGAACTAAATAACCTGTTCTGCCATCTCCTGATAAAAATAACAGTTTTAGACCCTAAGCTTATTTAAAAAAAAATCTTCCAAGGCCTTTTCATCCATATTTCAAGTAACCACCAAACTCACTTACTAGATCACAATCTTTACTTTCTGCACAGTATGGCCTTTCATTATCTTCTTTGAAAAGCCTGAAGTGTACAACAGTAGTGGAAAGGTACATGCATATATATGATGGTCTGTTTTTATGTGATTTTCAGTTCTTAAGATGATTATGTCTTGATTCACCAATATGATGGTATTGGAATTTATTGTTTTCTGGCAAAGTACAGTCTTCTGATTTTATAGGTATTATATAAATATAGTTCATAGTTCATAGCTTCTTATAAGGAAACCACTTGAATTTATTTTATTTTTATTTATTTACTTATTTTGGTTTTTTGAGACAGGGTTTCTCTGTCTTAAAGTCTACTTTTTAAAACTTTAAAAATGGTCTTATGTGCATGAGTTTTGACTGCATATACTTAATGTGCGCTGCATCTGTGCTTGGTGCTTGTAGAGGCCAGAAGAAGGTGCTGAATCCACTAGATTTGCCACATGGGTGCCAAAAACTGTACCCTTAATCACTTAGCTATGTCTCTAGCCCCAAGATTAAGACTATTTTTATTTGCCATGTGTGTTTGTGATGTGCTTGCTAGTGATACCATCAGTGTGTGTGTGTGTGTGTGTGTGTGTGTGTGTGTGTGTGTGTGTGTGTATGCCCACAGAAGCTAGGAGAGAGTATAAGATGTTTGGAACTGGAGTTTTCAGTGGTTGTGAACTACTCTCTGTGATTGTTGGGAACCAAACTCCAGTCCTCTGGAAGAGTAGCAAGAGCCCTTAATTGTTCAGCCCTCTTTCCAGCTGTGCATTTAATTTTTTATTTCTTTGTAGCCACATAATCTGCAGTTAAGGATATTTTTTAATATACTCAATGTCTGTTTAAATATTTAAGTACACTTTCAGTTGAATGAGATAATCTCATTTAGAGTAGCATGTGGTAAATGTTTGTTCTTCTGACTCAAGAATTATACATAAAAATCTAATTATCATTGTAAAGTCAGCTATTTCTTTTGGTTATGTTGGATAGCAGTTAATTTCTCAGCTTTATTTGGTAACATTACTTACAGCTTGCTTGGAAATTAATATGAAGGTTCTCTTAGGAATGCCATTCCCAGCCAGGTGGTGGCGGCACATGACTTTATCCCAGCACTCAGGAAGCAGGGGCAGGTAGATCTCTGTGAGTTCAAGGCCAGCCTAGTCTACAAAGTGAGTTCCAAGACAGCCAGAAGCATTATACAGAGAAACCCTGCCTCAAAAAACCTGAATGAATGAATGAATGAATGAATGAATGAATGAATGAATGACCCAAAAGAAGCAATTCCAATCTCCAGTGTCCATTTTTACCTTGCAGTAAATTCTAGAATCACAATTATATTCTTTCTAATGCTAAAAGTATTTTAAACTTCTCCTAGAGAATATATTGTTTCCTTTGTGTTCTTTGTTTTTGTTTATTTATTGTTTGGTTTTCTGTCTTTGGTTTTGTGGCTTTGTTTGTTTGGTAAGTGGATTGGGCAAGAGACATCTCCAGGTAGCCACATTTTGTTAATCCTCACATGAAAGAATAGTCAATTTCTAAAGGATATGATTTGCTTTTGCTTGAACATCTATTTCCAGTGGTAGCAGGGCCTCTCTATTCTTGACTTACCATTTCCTTTGTTTAGAAAGAATTTTGGTGAATCAAATACTAAGTGGGTACTTCTGAACTTACTGGAAATATCAAGTTTATTTTTGCTTCTTATTTTACTGAATCCATTAAATATTTTCACTTGACAAAATATTGGCACTTGAGATGCTACAGTTGTTTGCTATGCACTGTGTCATGTTTTGCATCCCTGGGTATCGCCTTATGAATCATGAATGAATTAGGGCTGCCTTGTCACTGTGAGAAATATATGGACCTGCACTTCAGACTGGAATGGCATTAACCCACTGGAAGTCAGTGAATGAGGGTAGCTGTTTCCTTAGTTCCTCATGATGGTGCCTTCAACTCTAACTTGTTCTGTCTGTTATCTACTAAGATGCTTTGTCAAGAATCAGCTTTAAGTGATCATTCTTTTTTAAAAAATTGTAAAGACTTTACTTTTGTTTGTTTTTAAATGATGGATATGTGTGCATTTCAGTGCCATGCCTACATAGGCTTGTGAGCCACCTGGCATGGATGCTTGGAACCCTGCTCAGGGTCTGTAAGAGCAGTATGTGCTTTATCCACAGGGTCACCTCTCACACCCCACATGTCTAATTCTCAAGTCAGTGGACTGCTCTGCAAAGCTGCACATTCTTTTACGAAGGTACCCTGGGTCTTGAGGGAGATAGAGGGGGGAGGAAGGAATACATAGGGTTCGGTACAGTTCCTTTTACCTTTTTACAATTACAGTCTGCACCTTCCAGCAAAGGCTTCTGTAGTCCCAAGTTTTTCTCTGCCTAAAAGGAGCAGGTGTTTAACAAAATTAAACAAAAACAAAAACATGAAAGTATCCATTAAGATTTAAAATGTTTATATCATTAGGTACTATATAGAGTGCTATTATAAATAGTTTTAGATATACAGGCTTTTAACAGCTGAGTCTCTGGAGAAGTTTCTTTTGAGAAGAAACGGCTGCTCGACCTGCCATCACCTCTTCCCCTCCTTTTACAGAGGACCAACAACCTCAGAGAAAGATTCGGTCTCTTGAAAAGCTATTGGAACTAAAACAGTAATCTTGAAGAGTGTTATTTGTCCCTGATACTAACACTGTGAATCAGCAGTTGTCTGTCAAGTGGTCTGAGCATACTTGTTTTCCCCATGAATCATCTTTCTTAAAGCCTTTGTCTATTGGGATGCTCAGAGTCTGCAGACAATCATAAATCCCAATTTATTTGCGTTAAGGCTCACTCTGTAGTGCACATTATGAATATTACAACCCAACTACCATTCTTTTCTCTCCACAATAACTCACTTGAAAAAAATTAAAATAGTTTACTGAGTGATTTCTACAGTATGCTTTAGAGAAACCTTGTTACTTTTCACCTCGGGCTGGGTGCATAGATTCTGGTGCAAAGTGTCCTAGTTTTAAAAAGAGATCAGTGTAACAAAGTAGGATTAAATAAATGGAATAGTTGTAGCAGTTTCCACATCAGAACAAGAGAAAAGCAACTGAGAGTTTTGTTAAAAAGTAGCTACATGTTAGGAAAGTCCAAAGGTGAGTTTATTGTTTTCTACATAGAGTTTGTTGATCACATAGTTTGTGGCTAGTTCATTACATCTTACTTGCATAGGAGAATACTTTAGATTGTATTGATTAGTGTTATGCTTTTATAGTTTACTTATTATTTGTTCAAAATTATTTAGAAAAACATTTTATTTTATTTGAAGACCTAAAGCAGATTTGAAAGGAGTAAATAAGTTCATTAGAAATAATACAGCATTTTGTATTATTATTGTGGCTATTGTGTGCATCTCTGTATGTGTTGTCTTATGCCCTTTAGTTAAACAAGATCAGGTTCTTGAGATGGGTTTCCTCATTTGATTTCATGGTTCACTTTCACTGTCTGAGGTCAGAAAGCAAAAGCGTTAAGTAATAAATTAATTTACATATGTGATGGAGCTGACTTTGAAAAGGATTCATAATATCCTGCCTCCCTAGTCACTATGTGTGACTGGAATAATTTGGCGTGATATTTACCTCATCTCCTTCAGTGTTCCAGAAGTCTATTACTACAAGTGCCATTCTTAGCATTTCAGTCAAAACTGTACTGTTTTGTGATTTCTTATCTGTTTCCTTTCCCATTGTGTTTTAAATATATTAATAGTTTTATTTTAAAAAGTCCTTCTGTTTGTTTTTAAGAAATGTAAGCAAATTTTATCTTTTGTAATAATTGAGAAATTAATCATACATATGAAGGGTGCATTTTACTGTAGAGTTATATTTCATGCACTTTCCACACCTGTGTCAACCAAAATCCCACCTAGAATCTTCAACCTGTAAAGATCCTGTCTACTACCTTGTACTACCTTATCTTCTCTCTACTTCTCTATTCATGCAGCTGCTACTTGCAGGTAATGCAACATTGCCTCAGTACCACACTGTGTTTACAGCAAACCTCAAGTCTCAGGTCTGTGTGCTACACCTCCCTTTCCAGTCTGCTTTCTCAGTTTCTCTCCTTTCCCCCCTTTCACACTCCCAGTTCCTTTCATCTTCTTTTTCCATTCTTGTCTTTATCCTCTTTGCTCCTCTCCTCTCTTCTTCCCTTCACACTCTAGTCCTCTTTTGTCCCTCTTATCCATTTTCTTTATCCTAGCCTTCTTCCTTTCAACTTAAAGTCTGTCTCCAGGTATTTTACTACTATTTGAGCTCCACCTCAAAAGAAAAAGGCTACCTTTTCCTTCTTTCTAAAAACCACCACCACCAAAAATCAGCATTTTTGTTGCTTTTTGCCTAAAAAATTTGAAACTTCTAGTAAGATAAGTCATTCTTTGTTGATTATCTGCATGCTGAGAGGATATCTCTTATTCCTTATTATTGTGTTAAATGTAGTGTGTGTGTGTACACATATAAAAATATTGTAAATATTAATTTAAACTTTGGTTAGTTAAAATTAATCAGTATAGTATGATATTAAAATTATTTTCCCCAAATTATTGAGTTATATTGAATAAATGATTGAGATGCTATTCCCTATTTGTGTTTGAAATGTTTCATTTTTTTACTAGACATCTGATTTGCTATGTTCTATTCTAGGGGTTCATCTTTTCCTGTTTCAAGTATTGTAACTTTAAATCAATTTATCACACTCATTTATTTACTTATTTGTGGTTTTTGTTTTGTTTTGTTTTGTTTTGTTTTGTTTTGTTTTTGAGACAAGGTTTCTCTGTGTAGCCCCGGCTTTCCTGGAACTGTAGACCAGGCTGGCCTTAAACTCAGAGATCTGCCTGCCTCTGCCTCCCCAGAGCTGAGATTAAATCCATATGCCACCATATCTGTTTTTGTTTTTGTTTTTGAGATGGAGTCTCTCTATGTAGTGGTGGCCATCATGGAACTCACTGTGTGGACCAGGTTGGCCTCAAACACACAGATATCCTCCTGTCCCTGCTTCCCAGGTGCTTGGATTAAAGGCATGTGCACCATGCCCAATTATTTTTAGTTAGCCCCTGTCCTGGCTGGCTAGTTTTATGACACCTGCTACAGCCATTTGAGAGGAGAGAGCCTCAGTTGAGAAAAATATCTCATAAAATATGACTGTAGGCAGGCAAGCTTGTAGGACATTTTCTTAATTAGTTAATGATGGGCTGATGGTACTGGTTTCTATAAGAAAATTAGTTGAGCAAGCCATGAGGAGCAAGCCCGTAAGCAGCACCCCTTCATGGCTTGTGTATCAGCTTCTGCCTCCAGGTTTCTACCCTGCTTGAGTTACAGTCTTGTCTTTTCTCCTTAGACTATGATTCATAATATATAAATCAAGTACACCCTTTTTTCTTCCATCCATATCTGCAGGTCAACTGATATAGTCATTATGTAGGTACAGATTGATGCTGGGCACTCATGGTCACTTATTGTTTGTATTTTGACCAGTTATAGAGCTTTGTAGTTCCCTTGTGCGCTGCAAAAAGAAGCTTCTTTGATGAGGGTGAGCACTGCCTTTACCTGTGGATAAAAAGAACAAGTATTTGGAATATATTTAGGAGCTATATTGATTTAGGAAACCTAGGATCTCTGACCTCTCCAGTCATTCTTGGCTAGCTAGGTTTACAGTACCATGCATGAGTTTCCTTTTAAGTCCAGTTAGAGAGCTACTGCTTGTTACCCCCAGAACATAAGGATGTCTTGTCAGTCCTCATTGTGGTTTGCATACATAACCTCTAGCTGGATAGGACTATTGATTACTTTTTTTCTCTTGTCAGCTTACATGACATGTAAATGAAAGCAAACCCTGAGGGAGGAGGCTTCCCTGTTAGTACCAGTTAATTCTTCCAAGAACTGTTTCTGAACTGTATAGTATTATTTATCTTCAATAATTGAGGGTTTTTATGATAGAGAAAAATATACCACAAGTAATTAGAGAACTTTTGGTTACCTCCAATGTATGTATGAAACTATTGTATCCTGCCATGTTGATCATTGTATGTCTATTTGGCTGCTTCTCTTTCTTGGAAGCTTGCATGGTGTCTTCTGATACCATGAAAGGTAGACCACAGAAAAGAGGCTTTTGGATCAGACCTGGATTCTCCAGGTCTTGTGCCCAAAGTATATCATGTGTTCAGCAGTAGAGACTTATTTACCTTCAGCCTCTGGGAGCCAAGCAAGGACAACAGCAATTGTCTAAAATGTTTTGGAAATCTCTTAGACCGCTATGACCAGCAGCTAGATAGAGGATTTCGAATACCTGGTGTTAAGGTTTTTGTTAAATAGTTTACTGCTAATGGGAAGCATTACCAGACCAGGTGGTCTTATAGTGTTTTGAAGTTTCATTGTATAGATCCTTTACTTCCTTGCTAAAGTTTGTTCCTAACCTTATTTTGGATTTGTCTATTTTTTCTTACTTATGCAATTGGAAGATTAATTCTGATTTTTCTAAGCAAATGTAACTATTTGGTATGTAGAAAGGCTACTTGAATTCTCTTGACTAATTTTGTATCCAGCCAGCTTGCTAGTAGTTTGAATTCATTTCTTATTTGTTTCCCTTTTATTTCTTACTTTTGTCTTTTTTTTTATCTATAATTACTATATTGAATACAAGTGGGGAAAAGGACTCTTTATCTTGTTTCTGGTTTTAGTAGAAATGCTGTAAGGTTTCTCTGTTAGTATGATATTGACTTTAAGATTCTAGTTTATGACCATTAGGATATTGAAATATGCTCCTTCTAGACCTACTCTTTTTCCTGGCTTTTGTCAAGAAGGCATGTTGAATTTTGTCAAAAAATCCTTTCCTGGGTCTATTGAGATGATCTTGTCATTCCAGTCTTTGAGTCATTTTATATGACTGTATTATGTCTATTGATTTATGTGTGTTGAAACATTTTTGTAATGAAGCCAACTTGATCATGACACACTATCTTTTTTTATGTGTTCTTGAATTAGATTTTTAAGCTTTTATTGAGAAATTTTGTATTTATTTTCATCAGAGTTTATACATTCATCAAAGAGTTTGGTCTATACGTGTTTTTATCTTGTTTTGGTATTTTAGGAAAGCTAACTTCAAAAATGGTTGGTATCATTCTGTTCTAGTTTTTCTTTTTCTTTCTCTTTTTTATGTTTTATGGACTGGTTTTAGGAGCAATTGGTATTCTTTTTTAAAGGTCTGATAGAATTCAGCAGTAAACTCATCTGGACATGGCTTTTTAATTTTTATGTCATACTGCTTCAAAATTATTGTTTGTTATAAGTATTTTAAAATGTAAATGTTTGTTTCTTGGTTTAACTTTAATGGGCCATATGTGTCTAGAAATTGACCCATTTAAAGTTTTTCTAGTTTTTTTTTAATATGAATCTTTAAGGTATGCAATATTGGACATATAATATCTTTTTTATATATAATTTTTAAAAATTTAAATTAGAAGCAAGCTTGTTTTACATATTAATCCCAGTTCCTGCACCCTTCTTCTTCCCCTGTCCCTCCCCCTCCACCACCACCACCACCACCACCAACCCCCATCCCATCCCCTTTCTGCTCCTCAGGGAGAGTAAGGCCTTCCATGGGGAGTCTTCAAAGTCTGTCATATCATTTGGAGCAGGGCCCAGGACCTCCCCCATGTGTCTAGGCTGAGGGAGTATATCTTTATGTGGAATGAGCTTCCAAAGTCCAGTCGTATGCTAGGGATAAATACTGATTCACTGCCAGAGGCCCCATAGACTGCCCAGTCCTCCCAACTAACAGCACATTCTGGGAGTCTGGATTGGTCCTATGCTGCTTTCCCAGCTATGATACTGGAGTCTATGAACTCCCCCATATTTAGGTCAGCAGTTTCTATGGGTTTCTCCATCATGGTCTTGACCACTTTGCTCATCATTCCTCCCTGTCTGCAACTGGATTCCAAGAGTTCGGCTCAGTGTTTAGCTGTGAGTGTCTGCTTCTGCTTCCAGCAGCTACTATAATATCTTTATCTACATCTCTAACATTAATTTCAGTCTTTGTTTTGGGAAATTTAGCAAATGGTTTGTTTGTTGATCTTATTTTTCTTTTCGATGTACCAACACTTCATTCTTTTCATTGTATTTGATTAATTTCTACCCTGTTCTACCCCCTCCCCCCATTTCTATTGGTTTTGTGTTTGGCTTGTTGTTTTCCCAAGGCCTTTAGAGGTACATCATTATTTGACTTCTCTGCTCATTTAAATGTATAAACAATTGTTTATAAGTCTGATTCCCTAGTCTTTATTACTGACTCCCTAGTCTTTATTACTGGATTGTGAAATCGAGACCATTAACGAGTTGTGTTGGGTGGGTTTCTGTAAGTGGAGGTTATTACATTAGCTTCATAGAGTTGTTTCTGAAGAAGATATATTCATTCTGTCATATTGTTAATTTTTTAGTGTTCTTTTTTGTTTTCCTATTCCCTGTTTTCTTTAGCATCATTCTTCCTGCTTCATAGATGCATTTACCTTTGTTTCCAATATAAAGGATTCATTTGGTTGTCTTCTGTAGAGCTGGCATAGAGGCCCTACATTCTTCTTTTAATCTAGTTTTTATTGTGCAGTAAGATTAGTATCTCAAATCTAGTCAGATATTAGTCTGCCATTCTCACCTTCCTTAGCAGCCCAGGCATTTCTTTTTTTCGCCACACTATGAATCTTCTTATATGTACAGTAACTTTGTTGACATCAAGAAGAATTGGCTTGATTTATGATCGTTTATACTACAAGGGACTGTCCATCCTCAGTCATTCTGCATTCTTTTAGACCAAAAACTACTTGCTTAAGACATCCATCCCCAGGATCAAATTGAAAACGTTTTACTTGTGCTTGTGTCTTAGTTTCGGTGCCGTATCTGCAGTAAAGATGTTTCCAAGCTAGAAAGTTTCTTGATCCAGTTGAGCTTATTTGGAGAACTTGGGAGGAGTAGAAGGAAATAATTTAATTCCTTTATGTCTCCGGGCAGTAGATTAGTATTGTTTTTGCAGTTGTTTTAAATTTTTTTTTCATTGAGATTCAGATAATATCAAAGAGAAACAGTTCCTTGAAATAAAATGCCACTGTTTGGTTAAGGGCTCACGCTTCATTATGTATTGCTTCTACCTGTTTGTACAGTTTCAGAAGTGTGGCTCTATTAAATGGGAAGAAGCTTTTCTTTTTCAGATGTTAACTGACAGCTTGTAACTTTTCAGAATATTTGACTGTTGTCAGATGTCAGGAGTTATGACGGGGATGTGTCTTAATGGCAGAGCCTCTTCCTAGCGCACACAGGTTGATCCTGAAAGCATCATCCCCTAACTTGCAGAGAGACCTAGAAGAGGAAAATGAAATAAGGATGATGATTTTCCATGTAGTTAATTTTTAAAAAAGATTTATTTTGTGTTATGTGTGTGTAGCTTGAATACATATTTATCCATCATGTATGTTCTATAGATGGTTGTGAATCACTCCAAATAAAGAAATAAAATAGATAGTACATGCATACATACACAGTGATAGCATGACTGGTGATAGCAACTGTAAAACAAAATAGCCTCTATGTGTCACTTGAGAACTGAATTACTATCAGTTGGGTAAATTGTGCATTGCTATTATATGCTGATAAATAAAATTATCACAGAAATATATTGGAATATTCATTGAGCCCGTGGTAGACTTCAAGGTCAAGGACTCTTCTTTTTATTTGTATTTACAATGACTATTTAGCTTTTAAAAAACTAAGAAAAACTTAACTTTGAATCAAGAATATAGGCCAGATCAAAGTACCTAAAATACCTTTCTAATTACATCATTTCCCCCTGAAAAATTGGATAAAAAACTCTGATGACTCAACTCCAGATAAAAAATAATTAATTTGTAAAATAATCAAAATCAGTTTTCTATAGTCATTAAAGCAAACCCATTATATCATTGCAGAAAATAGAATTCAATAGAATTATCTCCATATAGAACAATAGTGTTGAATTTCTTTCATTTGGCCATTGGAACTCTCACAAGCCTTCTTGGTATGAGTATCACTATTGCTACTACAATAAAAACTTCACTGTTACCATATTAATCTACCTTTATCCTTGTTTCTTAGTAGTGACCTAACAGCCTTTTACAATACATATATATAGCACATTAGACCATTTAGTGCTCAGGACAGCTTCATCAGTTCCAGTATTGACCGAGACTTCAGAACTGCTCACTAAAAGTCAGCTGAATTACCTTTTTTGTCAGAAGCCGGGATCTGGGGCTTAAGATGTCTGTCAATTCCTAGAGCTTGTCTCGGTACTCTGGCATATTTTTCCTTTCTTGGGGAGTCCTGCGTGGGGGGTGAGAGGAAGGATTTATTTGGCCTATACTTCCTCATCATTGTTCATCAGTGAAGAAAGTAAGGACAGGAACTCAAACAGGGCAGGGACCTGGGGACAATAGCTGATAAGAGGCCATGGACGGGTGCTGTTTAATGGCTTGTTCCTCATGGCTTGGTCAGCCTGCTTTCTAATAGAACCTGGGAACACCTGCTCAATAGTTAATCTACTCACAATGTGCTGGGTCCTTGCCCATCACTCACTACTACAGCCTCATCTTATGGAGGCATTTTCTTAATTGAGGTTCCCTCATCTTGGATGACTTTAGCTTGTGTCAAGTTGACATATAACTAGCCAGCACATTAGTTCTCCAGCCAACCTGTTTTAATGTCACAGTGGCCATGCTTATAATAAACTTTACAATCTGAGAGCAGCTGTCAGGATGACTATAACTTGATAAAAACAATACATAAAGAATACTGTTATTTATTGCCAGATGGTTGTCTGTTGCTAAAATAGCTTTATGTATGGAATTGTAAGACCTTTCTGTAAAGAGAAAAACTGTTTTTAACAGTGGAGTTTTTAACAGTGTCCCTGATGTGCTGAGGTCACCACTATGATTGTGAATGGTATTTAGATTCTTAGGTAACCAAAAAAAAGAAATCTGTGATAGAGGTTTAAAAATAATACATAGACATATTTAAACATATTTCACTCTGCTGTTTTTCTTTCAGTTATCTAGAAAAGTACGAGAAAGTTCATCATTTTGGGGAAGATGATGATGAGTTACCACCAGGCAATCCAAAGCCACAGCTTCCTATTGGTGCAATCCCATCTTCCTACAATTACCAGCAACACAGTGTGTCAGGTAAATATCACTTAAAATTACTTGGCATAGGTTTGAATTGAGAACTAGAGATCATCCCATGAGTTAATCCATACTTTGCACATGTGTAAGGCATTAAAGAGATGGAACTTTCACAGTGTGCTTTACTTGGTGTTAGAGCCCTTTGCTTCATACATTATAGAGGGAAGTTTCAGAGTATTTTCAAGTATAATTTCATATTGATTGTAAACAGTTTTCCTTATTAACTGATCATTTGTTTATTCTAAATAGCCACTAAAATGGGAATAGAAAGGTCTAATTAAAATTAGAGAAGCTCACCAGGTAGTGGAAGCAGTAGTACATAGATCTCTGATTTCAAGGACAGCTAGGGTTACACAGAGAAACCCTGTCTCAGAAAACAAATAACAAAACTACAGCAACAATAAAAGATGAGAGAAGCCAAATGTAAACTGAATTAAGATAAAGCTGGGCTTAGAGGGATGGAGGGAAGTATCAGGTTTTAGGGAAACCAGGAAACTTTATATGATTTGTTGCATTTCCTACAATTGCTATAGTATTATAGTATACACTAATGTCAAGAATATTCTGATATCCTATAACTTCCTAATATTAAAGGATCTTTTTATTCAAGTGTTGTCATTATAAATAAGTCTTATAGCTAAAAGGTGAACTGGATTAGGAAATATTATCTTGAAAGTTTGATAAAAAGATTGAAATAGAGCTGATGGAGATTCTAGTTTTCACTTCTGGGAAAATGAGCTGGGGACAGTGGGTCAGTGTCTAGCATTTACCCTTCACAAAGCAAGAGATACTTAGCAGGATTGTGTTCTTTACAAAAATGCAGTTGTATGCATTTACTATATCAGCCATTGGTTGGTACCAGTGCCAATCTCTAATTGGTAGCCCATTGCTCATTGTTACACTTGAACATTGTTATTTTCATACCTATTTCCTAAGTTTTGTTCATGTGGATTTGCCTCTATTTCTTCCCCAATGAGTAATAACTGAAGAAGTAGAGTCTCTTAACATCTGTGACTTCTGTAGGAAGGGGCTTTGTCACATGCCTGTTTAAATAACCGAGCGGAAGGAGCAGCAAACTTTTAAATTTGCTGTAAGGACCGCCTTTAGCTTCCTGCCCTGATATTTATGATGAACTGTAAGCTGTAAGCTGAAATACACCCCTTTCCCCTAGATTGCTTTTGGTCATAGTGTTTGATCATAGAATACTAAGACGGTCTCTTTTTGTTGCTTTGTTTTTGAGATAGGGTTTCCCTGTGCAGTCATGATTGACTCGAAGTTATGATCCTCTTCCTTCACTCTCCCAGCTGTTAGCTTACAGAAGTGTGTCACCACACCCTGCTATCTGCTTGGTCAAATTATATTCCCTAAATCTGTCTAATTAACATGGATTAGCTTTGTTTTACTAAAACATTTTAGCTTTAAGAAAGGAGTGAAGTGTTTGCCATCTTTGGAAGCCTGTGCTGAAATTGGTGGAGCTAGATGTGCTCAGAAGCCTGAAGCGGAACTAGCTAAGTTAATATATTGTATAAATGGAAGGCTTGTAAACCTATAATGTATCTTGTAACCCGTCTTTTCTCTGCCTGCCTGTAAGCTCCCAAATAACCACACAGACACTTCTTATTAATTATGAAAGCTCCTTAGCTTAGGCTTGTTTCTAACTAGCTCTTATAATGTAAATTAACCCATATTCTTTTTTGTTTGTTTGTTTTGGTTTGGTTTTTCGAGACAGGGTTTCTCTGTATTGCTTTGGAACCTGTCCTGGAAGTAGCTCTGTAGACAAGGCTGGCCTCGAACTCACAGAGATCCACCTGCCTCTGCCTCCCAAGTGCTGAGGCTAAAGGCATGCACCACCAATGCCTAGCTCCCATATTCTTTAATCTATGTTCTTCCATGCACTTGTTATCTCATATCCATTATGCCCATCCTTCTTATTCCACATTGGCTGGCGACTGCCTTTCTTCTTTCCAGAGCTTTCTCTGTCCAGAAGTTCCACCTATACCTCTTGCGTGGCTGTCACAGTGACACATCTTCATGCAGTGTAAAGGAATATTTCACAGCAGTATCTGCTTTGTTGCAATGGGAATCTGGACAGTTCTGTCTTAGATGTATCATATTTGACAAAATCTGCACAAGGGATTCTTAGAGAGGAAGGAACTAAGAACTTTCTCTCCAAATTGTGAAATACCTAGTCCACACTGAAAGAATTAGTGTTTCAGAACAACATATAGGAATCTTGAGGTACTTTTATTTTTATTGAAAGATGTTACAACTTCATGATAATATTATACCAATGATCATCATTATTAACATGAAATCCCTTCATTGATGATTCTTTTTAAGTTGTCAGTAGGAAAGTTGAGTAAATGACATTATGTTTTTGTTTTGGTGTGTGTGTTTGAAAAATACATTCCAAAATGGGATTAACTTGTAATTAATTAATATTATTTTAAAAATTTTATTTAGAGTTGAGGGCCTAAATAAAGTACTAAAGGACAGAGTATTTGCTCAGCATAGAGGAAGGCCTGGATGCCTTTCCCATTATCCATAATTAATCCCAGATGTGGTTGCACACACCAGAACTCCAGCATGCCAAGTCAGGATGACCCTGAGTTGGAAGCCTGTCTGAGCTACATAACAAGGCCTTATCTTAAAAGTAAAATTGGAGTAGGAAGATAACTCGGTAAAGTGCTTACCATACAACTTTGCAGGCAGAATTTCCATCCCCAGAAACACACATAAATGCATGGCAGCACACCTGTAATTCCAGCCTCAGAAGACAAAGATGGGCTCTCTAGCAGTGTAGACAAGCTCTGGGTTTGATTGAAAGACTCTTCCTGGGTGACTAAGGTAGAAGAATGATGGAGGATGATTTTTAACATCAGCCCCAGGCCTCCACCTGCCACATGTAAACCTGTACACATGACTGTCATACATTCAGGAACAGGTGTCTGAATTTCCAGAGATTATTGACTCTTTTTCCTAGTGTCATTCATTGTAGACAATGTTGAGAAGTAGACAATGTTGAGGTTTTTGTTTTGAACATTTGGATTACCACTGATACTAATATTTTCATTTGAATTATGCATAGATTTTTAAGGTTTATGTGGGTAGAGGTTGCTAAGGAGAAAACTCAGGCAGGGCTTTGTGCGGGTTAGACAAGTGTTTAATAACTGCATGCCCAGCTTTTTTCTAATCTTAGTAAGTGTGGAAATTTACAGAAGACAACTCATTAAAATTAATAGAACTCTACTGTTTTAGAGCTAGTAAGTGTTACATTGATTGTTGATTATTCCCTAATCAAACAGACATTTGGACTGCGATTATAGTCACTGCCAACATTATTAGAAAGAATATCACACAGAATCCCTACAAGTGACATAAAAACAACCTGCTAGGAGGAATCCTCTCTTTTCTCTAAATTGAAAACAAAGAATTATTTGACTTAAATTTAATTTGTTAACAGTGATGCACTTCAGTAAACTTTAAATCAAGATTCTTACAAATAAATTGCCAATCTCATTCTGAAAAAACATAGTTTGCTGGGCAAGGAAGACCATAAGACCTGTGGGGTATTGTTTTATTAATGAAACTACATTCTAGTAGTTGTTCAGGCTGGTTTGAAACACATGGACTGATATAGGCCCTGTCCCCAGGGTTCCAGGTGGTTGGGGTTATGAGTGTGCAACACTCATTTTTGTCTTTGCCCATCTTTGAAAGGGGTTTGTTGTGGTGGTGTGAGTGTTAGATAATAATTGAGATGGTCTGTTCTCTCCATCATGTGCAATCCAATCATCAAAACTCAAGTCCTCAGGCTTGGCAATAAGAGCCTTTATTTACTGCCATCTTGCTAACCCCATCTGGATCAAATGCAGTCTCTTTAGGAATCTTTACCAAACCAAGTATGATTAAAAGAATACTTCCTATTTGTTTGTTGTATGGTTAGCAAACTTAATTGATAAGAATGTGTAGATTGTTATTCTTTAGTAACAAAGTAATTCCAAGATGATAGTACCTTGAGGAAGTGTATCAGACATTTTGAGTGAGAGTGCCCAGGTTATTTCCTTTCAGGAGGTTTGGATGACAGCACCTACAAAATTAACTTTACTTCTCCTTAGTTACTCTGCATTATAGAAACATCAAAATCTGCTCCTAGATTGTCTACTTTTTAAAGTATTTGAGAAATTTCATTTATCAAAGTCATAAAAAATAGGCTTGGGTGTGGGTGTAGGCCAGAGGTTTACACTGGGTGTTTTCCTTAGTCATTTTACACCTTAATTTTTGAGACAGGATTTCTGACTGAACTTGAGCTCATAGTGAACTAGCTGGCCCCCAGGCTCCATGGATCTTTATGTCTCTGCCTTCACAGTGCTAGGATTACAGTCAAATGACACATGGCTGTTTTGTTTTGATTCAGGTCCTCCTGTTTGTAAGCACTGACCATCTGAGCCAGTCTGCCATGTGTTATTGTTCAATGTTAAACATTTCAAAGAATCAGTGTTTTAGTCATCCATAACACACCTCACCATTATTAGTGATGTTCTGAGAATAATTTAGAATTAAAAAGGTATCTGTTAGATGCTGATGTTGAGCCACCTATGGTAGAAAACATAATCCTAGCATTTGGCAGCTTCAAGCAAGAGAAAGGTTAGTTCATAGCCATTTAGTGGTAGCACATTAAGACCACATCTCAAACCCACCTCCTCAGAAATTATATTTTCTGTTTGGTATGTAACAGATTTTTACTTATTTTATAGAATTCCTTTTAGAGTTTTAGCTTTAGAGTTTGTTGTTATTATTTTACAGTTTTAAGATTCTAACTAGTTCTGAAGTATTGGGAAATGTTTGATCTGGACATTTCCCACGCATACTTTCTTAAACTAGTGATGACAGTTTTATTTGAAAACTTGTCTTAGGACAAGTCTCAGGTCATGGCTGCCAGGGCCCAGATGTACTATGGTTGTGTACTCATTGTTTCACTGTGGGCCTATCTTCTAATCCTCAAAGTTTTGTTAAGTAGATATTTTAAAATCAGTTCTCACACAGAAAATCATGTTTTTTTGTTTGTTTTATTTTTTGTTTTTTAAGGAAATTGTTTCTTAAGACATAAACACATGAAACATAAAAGTAAAATTTTACAAATTAAGTTTCATCAGAAGACTTTTCTTTGAAACAGTAAGAGCACAAGCCAGCTGGGCAGTGGTGGTAATGCACACCTTTAGTTCCCAGCATTCAGGAGACAGAGACAGGCAGATCTCTGAGTTTAAGGACAGCTGGGGAAACACAAAAAGGACAGAAGCCACTCACTGACTGAGAATTTTGTTTAAAAAAAAAAAAGAAAGAAAGAAAAAACACATGATTCTTATTTAAGATATTAATACCGATCGATAAATTCTGGTAAAGATGTGAGCAAAAGGAATTCTGGTGCACTGCACATGAGAGTGCAAAATGTAAAAAATGGTTTTGCAGTTTCTTAGAGAGTTAAGCATTCAATTTCTGTGTGTGACCCAGCACTACTATTTCTAGATATTTAGCTGAGAAAAATGGGTTGGTCCTCCAAATAGTCCTTCACAGGAATGTATATAGCAGCTATATTTGTAGGTGAATGTCCCAAACGAGGAAACAGCAGAAATTCTATTCCTTTGGGGCATGATGAACTATGTCTAGGAAAAAGTGGATTACCAATTCACATATCAGATTCACATGTCAATATGGATCTCAAGTATTTTGTTAAATGAAAGAAAATAAATAAAAGTGCCAATGTGTTATGTAATTCTACCTATCTGATATTTCAAAATAAAGCAAAACCAAGAGACATAAAACAAGAACATTGGCATAATAGTGATGGCACAAAGAGCAGAATTGATGTGTCTATGCTTGTGGCTAGACAGCTGTGTGCAGTTTTAAAAATTTTTAGGATTCTAATACTAAAAACTTGCTTTACTGTTGTCACAGTAGATCCATTGAAATAATGATTTGCTATGGCTTTGCCAGTAGTGTCCAAGAAGGTAAGTGTACTTTTACATTTTAATATTTAAAAATGTAATTTTAAACAATAGGCCTGAAAAGTCAAGAAAATTGGACAGTTTTAATAAGCATATAGACTGTTGAAGAAAGAGAGGAAGGGTGGGTCTACTATGTGTTCAGAAGGGAATAACCACGGGTATCGTCCATGGTCAACTTATAGGTTTTCTTTCTTTTTTTCTATTATTAGATTATCTACGTCAAAGTTATGGGTTATCTATGGATTTTAACTCGCCAAATGATTATAATAAACTGGTGCTTTCATTGTTATCTGGACTCCCAAATGAGGTGGACTTCGCTATTAATGTGTGCACTCTCCTGTCAAATGAAAGCAAGCACGCCATGCAGCTTGAGAAGGACCCCAAAATCATCACCTTACTACTTGCAAATGCTGGGGTGTTTGATGACAGTAAGTTTTAGCAAACTTCAGATGCAGTGCTAGTGAAGCATTGAAGCTTTCTCATAGTTTCTAAAAAGAAAACTGTCAGTAACGCGCATTTGCTGTGTGTATATAGATTGTGAGAGAATTTACTGTAGTGTTTTAGAGATTTGTGCTTTTTATTTTTACCTTTAAATAGCCAATTATTTGTAAATGAATTCATTTTAGTGTATTTTGATTTGTATCAAGTTGCAATTGTATTTTGGATTATCTAGCTAAGACTGTTAGGAATTTGCCATAGACTTAATTCACATGGAGAAAATTAAAAATAGTGTGTACATACAAAAATCTTCTCTACTTGAACTATTTTTGTTATATGAGGAAGGAACAAAGATTTCTGTTTTTGTTGTAACTTTAAATATCTAAATTTGGTACATTTCCATCTCATTTTCTTTCTTTTTTTTTTTTTTGGTCACATTTTATTTTGTTCTTTCAAATACTACTCAGCACTTAACATAGAATGGAATTGAAGTTGCTTATCCCTTTTTTAAAACTTTAAAACCAAAATGTTGTAAAGAACATTTGTTTTCACATCAAAATAATATTAGTGAAGTCTTACTATCTGGCCATTGAATAGAATATGTGTAATAATGACTTATAGTACATAGCATAGAAATTATTTGGTCAGTTTTGATGGCATTCTCATGTTGAGTGTATCTTCTCACATTCTGTAAGCATATTGCACTTGTAGTTCTGTGATTTAGAATATTAATTTTAACAAACACTGTCATCTTAATAGCTAAGACAGTGCTTTTCTTTTTATCAGTGTGTGTTGGCACTCCTGAGAAGGAGGCAAAGGCAGGTGGCTCTCTCAGCTTAAGACCAGCCATGACTGCAGAGTGAGTCCCTGTCTCCAAAAGTTGTTAAGATAAAAACAAGCACTAACAACTCCAGTGGCTTTAGGACATGGGAAATGGCTTAGTGAGCAAAGTACTTGCCAAACTTGGGGCCTGACCGAGAATCCACATAAAGCTGGTGTGTGACAGTATCTGCAACCAGTCCTCCTATGGCAAGATGGGGTGGCAGGGACAGAACAACCTGAGGCTCACTGCCATGCATGACTGTGAGGCCCTGTTGAACAAAGTGGAAGGTGAGAATGACACACACACACACATACACACACTATTGTAGTATTCATTTATCTATTATTTATTTAATACAATTATCTTATAGGGATTTTTTATTGACATTGTTTACAGCAGATGTCTTGTTCTATGTTTTGTCTTAAAGGAATGAATCATATAGTCGCTTCTGAAATCAATATGGGAATTTTCAGTGTTGCAGCCTGGTACTTTATAGCAGCAGCATCTGCTTAGCTCTTTACTATGTTTTCTTCCCTACAAAAGGAAGCTTGTATTGGGATACTGTATATAAGTTTTAAAAATTTGGTCATGTTTTTAAAGATTTATATTTAAGTGTGTGTTTGTGTGTGTGTGTGTGTGTGTGTGTGTGTGTACAGTATATATGCAAACAAGAGCAGTGTCCACAGAAACCAGAAGAGGAAGTCAGATTCCCTGGCCTGGAGTTGTAGGTGGTTGTGAACCATCCTCCAGGGGTGCCCAGAAACAAATTTGTGTCTTCTGGAGAAATAATACATAGTCTTGAAGTGAAGACATCTCTTTAGCCACTAAAAAAAATGCATTTTGTTTTGTGTTGCTAGGGATCAAACTCTGGGCCTCATTTTATGCTATACCAGTAAGAAATCTCCAGGGTAGAGTTTTATGTTTTTAGTGTAGAGACAAAAATGTTTGAAGCTCTATTTAAAAGATTGTTGTTTACTACAGTCAGCTAGTGTCTATAGTGTGATTTAATATGAAATGATTTTTAGCAACCACAATATATTGAAATACAGTTTTCTTGTTTTTCAAAGCTACATAATATTAAAAATGAAGGGTTAATTGATTGCATTTGTACTATTCTTTTAGCTTTAGGATCATTCTCTACTGTCTTTGGAGAAGAATGGAGAGAGAAGACTGATAGAGACTTTGTTAAGGTAATTCACAAACTGAAATGCTTACACATGGGGTTCATGAAGCCACATCTACTAGTCAGTGGTTGCTGGCTTTGTATGCATACTGCATCCTACTGCTTTGTCTTTGACAGGATTGTTTACATACCTGTTTAGAAGCTGTGATTGAGTGGAAACTCTTTTAAAGTCTCTAATGAACAGAACTGAAATTCCTTTGTTCTTTAGTTTATTTCTGAAGTAAAGAATATATATATATATAATACTAGCAGAAAATATTTAAAGTTTTAAACTCCAAGGATTTGGAGTTTTAGGAAATTTTATTTTGTCCATGTATTGAGTGATACACCTGCAAATAGGATTACAAAAGCTAAGCCTTCTGTTGTTATCAGAAAACTTGTATGATTTTCAACATCAATAAATCAGGATTTCAATTGTTCATTGTTGCCAGATTTTCATATTGTTGTCTCTGATTTTTAACCATTCCAGTGAATATATGGTGTCATTCTGTCTGGGTTTTAATTTCCATTTTCCCCGATGACTGGTGAACCTAAAATACCTTAAGCTATTTTGATAGCTTGCTTGGGGTAGTGCCCTTATTTTGTCCATGTTTACATTGAGATTATTAGCATTACTGATTTTTAGAGGTTTTTATATTTCATGGTAAAGTTCTTTTTAAAATACATTTTGAAAATACCTTCTCTGTTGTTTTCTTTCATTAAAGGTGTTCCTTGGTGGAAAGGTTTATTTATCTGATTGGTTGGTCTGTTCGTCTGTCAGTCGATCATTCAGTTGACACAGGGTCTACTAACCAAGACTAACTAGAATTTACTGTATAAAGAAGGCTGACCTCACTTGGAGTAATTGTCTCTCATCCTCTCCAGTATTGAGATGTTGTGTGTGAGCCTCCACTGTCAGCTGTATGTGGTGACTTAATCTTAGTGTAGGTCAGCTCACACCATTCTTGCTTTAAGTTAACTCTCTCTCTCTCTCTCTCTCTCTCTCTCTCTCTCTCTCTCTCTCTCTCTCTCTCTCTCTCTCTGTGGGGTGTGTTTGTGTGTGTGTGTGTGTGTGTGTGTGTGTGTGTGTGTGTGTTCTATTTACAAAATTCTGCCTGCTTTTTTATGTCACAAATACATTGCCATTTTTTTCTATATGAACTTTCACATTTACGCATACAGTTTATATAGCATTTGTATGTAAGTTAGGAATTGGTTCATATTCTTGTATTTGATGCAGTTTCTCTTTTTTTTAAAAAAAAAAAATGAATTTGATGATTGGATATATATGGGTCTATTTCTGGACCCTGTCTTGTGGTTGGTTTATTTAGAGTTTGGTGTCTCACTGAATTTCTCATCTACAGAGATGGTTCTGCAGTTAAAAGTACTTCTGATTGTGAAGATCTGGGTTTGATTCCCAGCATTCATATGGTGGCTCATAACCATGCATAATTCTAGTTCCAGGGAATTCATAGTCCTCTTTTGACTTCCTTGGGCACTAAGTGCACACATGATGCATATGCATATAAGCAGACAAAACATTCATGTATCTAAAAACATTATAAACTTTTAAAAATAGATATTCTCACAAAGTTTTAAACTACTCATTTTTTCTTTTGTTATTCAGGGCCTATTACTAAAGGTATGCTCTCTTTAATTTCATGCTTCAGCTAGTTGGTCCTTAATATTGTATGCATATCTTCTTTTCTTTCTCAATCTGTGTTCCATCCATATTGTAAAAAAACACCCTGAATAGGCTTGTCAGTATAGATACTGCTTTCAAATAATTCTACATCTTTGTGTTTGTTTTACATTTGAATTTTATTGTTGCTCCTTTGCTTTCTCCTTTTTTCATTTGTCTTTTTGGATCATCTCTTTGATGTTTTGGAATAATGTGGCAAGACATAAGGTTCCTTGACTTCTGGAATTCCCTAGTTGCACTTTTGGAGTCTGTTTATTTTTTCTTTTGAAACAGAGTTCCAGTATACAGCCCTGGCTGGTCTGGAACTCCTCCGCAGACCAGGCTCAAAACTCATAGAAGTCCACTTGTCTCTTTCTCCTGGGTACTGGGTTTAAAGGAATCCCATCTCTGTTTTTTGTTTGTTTTGTTTTTGTTTTTGCTTGCTGTTTTTCAGTTCACTTAATCTTTTTCGAGTTGTATAGTACATGAAGATATTAAATAGAAACACTTAAACAGTTAATCTAAAAAAGAACAGGTTAACTTATTCATAGTGTGTTAATAACAATGTATATAATTGAATACATTATATATTCATTTATATATCTAATATATCATTTAGCCCATTTGTTAAATTTTTTTCTAAGAGACCTTTCTAAGGTCCCTTTTTGTAATTTTAGTTATTTTATTCTTTGGGACTTTCATACAATTAATGTCTTCTTATATTCTTTTTATTTTTAATAATTTTCAACATGTGTATATTTTAAAATATCTTTAAATGACTTTATTTAGTTTAGATGTAGTTTATGTAATACACATCACCTGGTATTTTAGTCACTGTTCTATTGCTGTAAAGAGACACCATGACGAAGGCAACTATAATAAGAGAAGGCATTTAATTGGGTGTTTGCTTATAGTTTCAGATATTTAGTCCCATATAATGATAGGGAGGGAGCATGACAGCATGCATGACTCTGGAGCAGTAGCTGAGAACTACATCCTGATATTTAGGCAAAGAGAGAGAGACTGCACTTGGCATGGGCTTTAAAACTTTAAAGTCCACCCCTAGTGACCCACTTCCCCCAATAAGACCCACACCTTCTAATCCTCTAATCCTTTCTAATAGTGCTACTGCCTGCTAACTAAACATTCAAATATATGAGCCTATAAGGGCCATTCTTAGTCAAACTATCACACCTGGTAACTCTAGTAAAGCATGTGAGCCAAGTATTACTGACTCACAGTCCCTTGTATTTATTTCAGTCTTGTTTCATTTATTTCTTTATTTCATTTACTTAGGCTACCATATTATATTTGCAAGACATTTAAAGGCAAATACTGTTCTGAAATCACCGCGTTAGTGCCCATTGACTCAGGTAGTAGAAAACAAGCCCATGGAAACCGAAAAGCAAGCCAGTGGTGAACAACTGACTCAGGGCAATGCTTTATAAACCAAATCTCAGGGATACTGAGAATATTAGGCCTGTAAATTTCCTACCATCATAGCATTACATTTCTAATTTCTTGTTCATAACTAAAAAAAGATCCCATCTCATATTCTTATCATATCCCCCAAAACACCATATCCATTGTTTATAGAATAGAATAATTTCCTTAATTCAGAAAAGTTGATGCTGAAATCTTAAGTTGCACAAAATATTTATATATAAAGTCACAGTAGGAGTAGTGCAATTACTAATCACGTGCAAACAAAAACAAATGTTTTGGAGATTTGATGACGCCTACTGTTGCTTTTCATTTATTTTCCACTGTTCATACATCATTCTTAAGGCTGTTTTCCTTGGCTTTAGTGTGTTGCACCTTTCTAAAAAGTTAAGGCTCAATTGGTTGTCTGATGTATACATTATATTTAAAACAGTGGAGTGCAATTTCAGTACAGTTTTAAGTTTGTAATGTGTATTTGTGATGTCTTGTTTTCAATACAACCAGTTCATTTGTAAAATATTTCTTCATTTCCCTTTTGATATTCTGACTTTTAGAAGGGGATTTTCTTTGGTTCCCAGAAACCAAATAACTTTTTATTTTTTGGTTTACCTGATTCCTGGTAGCTTCTTGAATTTCTAGCTTGTTTTGGTTTTATTTGGGTCTTAACCCCTAGGACTGAATATTGATTTTGTGTGTGTGTGTGTGTGTGTGTGTGTGTGTGTGTGTGTGTATCCCACACTAGCATAACACTCAAAATCAAAATCTTGTCTCAGACTCCCCAGTACATTGCTGCAATCATCTTGTTAGTGATAGGATTACAGGAAGGCACCACATTCAGCTCTAAGTACTTTTGTCCAAATACTTATTCACTAATAATTTGAAGTTGTATACACTTTTTCTGTTATCTCATTGTTTATAGTAATGCAATTTGCATGTTAACCCATTTAGTAGATGTTTTTTCCATGTCTTGGATAATGCCGGGATCCTAAAACAATTCCACTATTATATACATTGTTATTAACACACTATGAATGAGTTAACCTGTTCTTTTTTAGATTAACTGTTTAAGTGTTTCTATTTAATATCTTCATGTACTATACACTGTACTCTACTAACTGCTATAGTCACATCTCTCTACTCTTTTTATGTTTACTTTTCATTATTATTTAATTCAAGATAGTTTCTGATTTTCCTGGTGACTTTTGATTCTTAAGTATCAAAGAAGAATGCTTTCAATTTCTAAAAAATAGAGTTTTCCTAATGGGTTTTATCATCACAGTTATACTAATTTCCAGTCATTGTGTTGTTTTGAAGGATATGTTCTTTATGATTAGGCCTTTTACATTTATAAAGGCTTTTTGTTTGTTTGTTTGTTTTATAAATAATCCAGTATACAGTCTGTATTCTTTAGTGGTTCCTGTGAGCCTTAAAGGATTTTTTTATGCTGCCATTTTGGACATAGTGTCTACTAATAACTGTTATTCTGTGATTCACTGCGAAATAAAGCAATGAAATAGCAAACTATGATATAAATGTTTATAATCATTTACAGTTCTTTCAGTTTATGCTTCATGTATTCTACCTTCTTTTATTAATCACACTTATACTTACAATCGTATGCTTTTCTGATGGATTCTTAGTGCCATTATGAAATACTTTCTAGCACATCTGCTGATATCTCTTGCCTTGAATTCACCCTTGTCTCATGTTAGTTTGGCTGCAACAGCTTTCTTACGGTTGATGTTGTACCACAGTTTTTCCTTCCTCAAACTCAGTGTTTCTTTTTGATGGCTTGTGGTTGGATCTGGATTTCTTCCTCTTCACAGAATGCAAGTTCTGTCTTTAAATCACCATGTTTCAACTATGTACAATTTATGATGATAATGATGTAATGGAGTTTTGGTTGTGCCTCCACGTTTAAGAAATTTGTGTATGCATGACAGTATATAGCCTTTGGGGGGTTTTGTCTCAGTCCTTTCAAGATGATACTTCATTGCTTATGTTATTCTTGAGTAATTGTTCAGCTTTGTTAATGTTCTTCTAGTTGTAATTTCTTTCTAACTGCCTTCAAGATTTTTTTCTATTACTGGTTTTATAAAATCTAGTTGGGGTGTGCTTTGTATTTTTCATAACATGTCTTCCCTAGTGCTCATTTAGCTTTGATAATCTATGGTTTGATACTTTATATGAAATTTGGAAAGTTTTTGACAGCTATTAAGGTATTTTCATTCCCCTCAAATTTTATTGGGCTACTTTTGTGCATATATTAAACAATAATATTTCACACATCTAATGTTCTCTTCTGTTTTCAAATCTTTTATCCTCTCTGTACTTCATTATAGATGATATTTTTGTCAAGGTTTTATCTTCTCAAGAGAAGACCATCTTGTAGTTTGTTTTTATTTCTAGTTAAAATTTTAAGTTTAAATTTTTTAAATTCAGGTTTTATGATGTGAGTGTTTGCTTGGATGTTATCTCTGTGTGCACTGTGTGTGTAGTGCCTATGAAGAGGGCACAGATCCCCAAGGACCAGAGTTATTATGGTTGTGAGCCACTATATGGGTGCTTGAACTTAACCTAGGTCATCTGGAAGATCAGCCAGTGCTCTTAACCAGTGAGGCATTTCTCCAGCCCAGTTTTAAAGTTTTCATTTGATTCTATTTTTATTATCCATTTTTTTTTCCTTATCTGTTGTGCTCATTTTTTTCTTTTTAAGGCCTTGAGCGTATTTGTTAATATAGATATTTAAGCCCTTGTCTATTCTTTAATTTTTCTTATTTGATAACTAGTCTTGCTGAAACTTGTTTGGTTGGTGGTGGGTTTTGTTTTTGTTTTGGTTTTGATAATGAGTCAGATTTCCTAGTTTCTTGTCTCTCATAAATTTTTTTTCAACTACAGATATTTGTGCTTATTACATCATGAATTCTATATTTTGGTATCATTTAGAGAATTTTAACTTTCTTCTCAAATACTTAACTATTGGCTGGTTTATCTCTGTAATTGTATTGGCTTTAGCTTTGTTGATCAAGGTTTTGGTATTTATTTATTGCTTTTTAAAGTTAGTTTTGTATCCCTGCATCAGCATTTCTACTTCAGGGGCAGCTGTGGTAGAATGCCTAGTATATGCGAGTCCCTAGGGAAAATAACCTCGTAAAGGACAGGATCATTTGACTTTACAGTTTTAGACATCCCAATGTCATCTGAGTGGCCTTGGTACTGTGGTAATTTAACACAAGGAGATTCAGGGGCTCTGAAGCCTCCTACTATAGTGTGTATAGATTGATCTTACCCAAGGTCTGGTATCTGTAGACATTCTGTTGAATTAGCTAGGTTTGTGTAGCTTCTCTGTTCTCTGAACTTTCTATTGTACTTCTTTAGTGTTGTCTCCATATTTTTGCCTGTTCTGTGGAATTTTACCATATTGTATGTACAGCTTTGTACTCCTTGGTAGACTCAAGTGGGTACCCATCTTGTGGATGTCCTCTTCTACATGACTTCATTGCTAGAGATTGGCTCTCATGCTGTCTGCATTGATTTGACATAAGCCCTAGACAGTCTGTTCATCTTAGTAATCACTCTCTCTCGAGCTTCTATTTTGTATGTCTTAGCCCAGAAATAAAGTACAAATAGAATTGTGGGTGGCCATTGGGCCACCTTTTTGAACTCTATTTTAGTAGTCACAGTCTTACACCACCTGCTCTCCAGTCCCCAAAATACTTGCCATGTATGTTGATTTATGGGAGGTTGGTTAATACTAGTACCAATTATCTGGCCATAAGTCCCATCAGAAAATTTACCCTAAAACTTCTTAAGTCTTCTGTGTCCCACAAAGCACTGTCATATTAAAGTTCTCTGTCCTTTTTGTTTATATCTATTGATGGTTTCTCTCTTTGTCTTTTTAAGGTGTTTTACATTCCTATACTTTTATTTAGTTTATTTGAGACAATACTTCTTAGTTCTGCAGCTTAGGACTTTAGTTTATTTAGGAAATGCTCTTCCCTCATCACCCAGCCTACTTTGTTCTCACTTCTCTCTTGCTTAGGTACTGTTTCTCATGGTCCTTTTTTCTGGTTATCTTTTTTTTTCTTTATAATTCAAACTTGTTATTTTCACTTTTGACTGTTGTTAGTGATTAAATACATCCCTTGAATTATTAAGCTTGTAGTTCTAGAATTTTTTTTTTCCTTTTAGTTCCCATTTCTTTGCCAAAATGTTCAGTTTTTTATTTCATTGGACCTACTATCCATGATCATTTTCACTTCCATATCTGGTGTCCTGGTGTCTTCATTATCTACTGTGCTTGCTGTGGCTCTGTTTTTCATTAGTTTTTGGACATTGTTTTTTTAATAACTTAATTGTTTTCTGATGCTACCAAATACCATAGGACTTTGTCTGTGCAGTAGACCCTCAGTGCAGCCTGGAAACCTTTGTTTCTAAAAACCCAGTTATCTCAATGTGTTCATTTCAGTATGTTGGAATAGAACATGAACCACTCCCACTCTTATACTTAAGTTCCGGTCACAGGCATTGACAAACTGGAGTTTTGTAAGATGGAGCAGTCTAAAGGCATTAGTTTTTCACCTGAAAGACAATCTTACCACTTTGTGGGCTTTGACTCATATCTTTTTAGTTAAGGTTCAAAGAAACACTGGAAAGCAACTTACACCTACCAGTGTACACTATGCATGGGAAGTCCCTATAAAGATGGATGCTGGGATAATATACAATTGATGGGTGAAGTTATGTTATTGATGTGCATAAACCACAGTTGGCATAGTTGTAAGACTAATCTGAAAATATGCATGATTCTTGTGGGGTAACAAATCACAGGTGCCCTAATCTCACTGTGCTTTGTTATATAATACCCACAGGTGAAGAAACCACTAAAGAAATTCCTGATTTCACTTAATCTAGTGAATATTAAGATGTCATTTCTCTTTCTCCAAATCTCAGATACCTTATGAGGTGCTGTGGATTCAGATTAGGAAAACTTGGTCTAAAAAAATTTTATGTTAAGCTATGTGAAAAGCAAGTGAGTATGTCAAAGATTTAGATGGGTTATAACAGTATCCACAGGAACTGAGAAAAAAGAGTATAGAAATATAGTTTTGTATAATATATGATTCATCAAAGTAATATTTGTTTCAAATCATCAGCATTTCTCATTACAGTTTTGGAAAGACATTGTTGATGACAACGAAGTACGTGACCTCATTTCTGACAGAAATAAGGCTCATGGTAAGTTTGTCAGCACAAGTCATTCTATTACATACTTTAAAATAACAATAATAAGTGAACCAGCAGTTCCAGGGAAACATGTATTTTCTGTTGCAGAAGATACATCAGGAGAATGGCTTTGGGAATCTTTGTTTCATCCACCTCGAAAGCTGGGCATTAATGACATTGAAGGCCAGCGGGTACTTCAGATTGCAGTGATCTTGCGGAACCTTTCCTTTGAGGAAGGCAACGTTAAGCTCTTGGCAGCTAATCGCACCTGTCTTCGTTTCCTATTACTCTCTGCACATAGTCATTTTATTTCATTAAGGCAATTAGGCCTTGACACGTTAGGAAATATTGCAGCTGAGGTAAGCATGTGGAATTTCCTTAACATGGCTTTTGTTTTTATCCACACTTACTATAAAATTTTAAAATGTTACATTCTGTATCTGCCTATATTTGCCAGATTTTAAATGGTTATATTTGTAGTTGAAAGGTGGTTTAGAAGTGTCTTATGGGGGTGGGGGGAGAATAAAAGAAACATTTGAAATGATACTACAGGTTTAGTGATAAAAGTAATACAACATTGTCTTGTTCATTTTTATTATAAAATTTAAAATGCACAATCTGGGAAGAAGCATAGCTCAATGATGGTGTTTTTTTTTTTCTTCCAGCTTTTATTGGACCCTGTTGATTTCAAAACTACTCATCTGATGTTTCATACTGTTACAAAATGTCTAATGTCAAGGGATAGATTTTTAAAGATGAGGGGTGAGAACTCAATTTTTTACTTATTTCATATGAAAAAAACTCTTATCATCTATTTCAAAACCAAAACCATATGTGTTTTTGCAGGCATGGAAATTTTGGGAAATCTTTGTAAAGCAGAGGATAATGGTGTTTTGATTTGTGAATATGTGGATCAAGACTCATATAGAGAGATAATTTGTCACCTCACCTTGCCTGATGTTCTGCTTGTAACCTCAACACTAGAGGTGCTCTACATGCTCACTGAAATGGGAGACATCGCCTGCACAAAAATTGCAAAAGTAGAAAAGAGCATAGGTAAGACAGAATCAATACATTTAGTTTTAATTTTATTTATTTATTTGTTTGTTTGTTTGTTTATCTATCTATCTTTGGAAACAGGATCTTAATATAGCCCAAACTGGCCTCAGAGCTGTCTCCCAAGTGCTGGCATTACAGGTGTAAGCCACCACCTGTTTGTAGTGCTCAGGAATCAGACTAGGGCTTTGTGCATACCATACAAACACTCTACCAGCTGAGCTACATCTTTTCACAAGTATTTTCAATATTGAGGAAAACCAATATGATACTATGTGGAAACTTTGGTGTTGAGGATTTATTGTGTAAATTTGAAGAGTTATTACTCCCTCAGACATACAACTTTACATTACCCTTTTAGATGATAAGGGAAATCTGCTGTCTAACAAACATGATTTTGTAGCTGTCAGCAGTCTGTGTTCCTCTCAATAGTTCTTGTTATAAATCAGATCTAAGCTAACAGCATCACTGTGCCCAACTCCTTCAGAATGTTCCTCTGTAAACCTCAGTGACGGTTTTTAAGGGACTACAGTAGAATGAGACCAGCTTTCTTCTTGTTCTCACAGTAGCATTGCCTTAAAGGGCTGAAAGCTCACCCCTATAGTCTTGCTGGTCTAGATACACCTGCTGAAGCAGACTGTATATGCATGAACACTTAGATCAAAGGCAATTAAGATTTAGCTTAAAGGTATTGTTATTGAGAAATTAAAAGTTCACTTTCCATATCAATGATCCCCAAATCTGAATATGTATCAGAATCACATTGGAAACATTTCAAAAATAAAGATGTCTCATCTCTACCTCAGAGATACTAAATTATCTTTAGAGATTGGGCTGCTTTTCTTTTCTTAGGTCACACATAAATCTGATGTACCATGATTTATGGACTGGCATTGCTTTATAATGTTATTAACTAATACTTCTTCTTTAATTTTAGATATGCTAGTTTGTCTGGTTTCTATGGATATTCAGATGTTTGGCCCTGATGCACTAGCTGCAGTGAAACTTGTTGAACATCCAAGTTCCAGTCATCAAGTTTTATCTGAAATTAGGCCACAAGCTATAGAGCAGGTCCAAACCCAGACCCATGTAGCATCTGGGCCAGGTTAGTGTTTTCAGTTCTTTTTTCAATATGCTATAGTTGTATAAAATTTAATGCTAAGGGTAAATTCAAATGTGCAGTACAAAGAAGTAATGCTTTACAGAACAGTTGGCTAAAGAAGACTTGTATTACTTCCTATTTCATAGCTAGCCTACATTGCAGATATAGCAAGATCAAGGTGAGCACAGAAAGGAAGACTAGATAAAATAGAGGAATCAAATTCAGACCAACTAAAGAAATATGAGGGATTTATAAGCAATCAGTGCTTATTCTTTGTGATTTTACTCATGGAATCTGTATATACCTGAGCAGATTGTGTATTACTTTCTAGCTCCCTTGAGTAATCCAGGTATATGTATTTGGTACTCCTAACATTTGGAGGGAGGTGCGTTTTTCCATGTGTATGAGTGTTTTGCGTGCATGCATGTATGTTTACCATGTGAGTGCAATACCTGCAGAAGCCAGAACAGGGTGTCAGATCCCCTTAGACTAGAGTTGTAGATGATTGTAAGCCACCATGTGGGTGCTGGGAATTGAAACTGAATCCTCCAGAAGAGCAACTCAGGCCTAGGTGTTTCTCCAGTCCTGTGTGTCCCTCCTCCCTCCCCCCCCCTTAAATAAAATCAGACAAAGCTCAGGAATTGACATGTGTATAATATACATACACATACACAGAAGCATATATGCCTATATACATTCTTCAAGGTGTTCTGTGGCTCAATTCTATTTAATTTGAAAATGTTTAATTATAGGGCAGACCTAAGAACAGTCTTTCTCTTTGGTTTTTATATTTCTCCTAGCTTAATCTGAGTCACCATTTTTTTTATTTAGCATATTTAATGGTTTTGGGTTTCTTGTTTGTTTGTTTTGGGTTTGTTGTTGTTAATTATTTTCATTTGACAAAGCAATCCATTATTTTTCACTTTCTCTGCCATCTTTTGTCTCCAAGGTAACTTCTTCTTTCTTCCATTCTTTGAAGATGGTTATCTTTATGGCTAGTTAATGTGCAGACTCTGCAGAATGATTTTCTCTATTTGTTATTTCTTTGCTTAGAAATTTACTAGCACAACTGCTCTGTCAGAAGGAGCTGCCAACTTCTGTGTCTGTTTCTTGTTCTTGTTTCCTCTTTTCCTATACAAATCAGTTCAGCTCTTTTCACCCTCCCTCATGACTCCCAAACAAAAATTCTTTTATAGGGCTGGGCATGGGCAAGCAGAGGAGTTCAGGGACCACCAGGTCTACTAAGTGAATTTCATATCAGCCAAAACTACATAGTGAGACCCTGCTCCCCTAAACAAACAAATAAACAAACAGAGAACTACCTATTTTTCTTAATGTTGTCGACTGTTCATTAAACTGTCTCCCTAAATATCATGGTCTCATTGGTACTCAGTCGTGGTTTCTCTCTTCATTCTAATTCAGAGTATTAAAAGTATGTATTCTGTTTATGTAAAGTATGTAATACATGTCACATATTTCATTCTATTTTCCTTAAATATCTGGCAGTGTTATATTGTATATGCATTAAACTTATCTGCCAGAAGTGAACAAATGTATGTTAAAGGCAAAAACGGGAAGTATTAATGTAAGAGAAAATATTAAGCTGCAAGCAAATATCCAGGCTAATTGTCTTACCTATCACCCAGCACTAGGGAGGCAGAGACCAAGAAGCTCTCGAATTCTAGGCCAGCATGGCCTAAATAAATAGGCCCGCTATGTATAATTGAAAGCTTTAGTCAGTATGTAATAGTTTACCAAAAGAAACAGATAATGTTGCCACTTGTGAGGGTGAAGTGAATATCTTTTTATCTTCCAGGGACAGACTAGAGATGAAGTTAGATAAGGGCATGGAAAGATAGTGTCTAAAATGAATAGCAGACTTGTTAAATCACAGTGAGTAATATTATATTCAAGGTCAATTTAATGACAGGTACTATTTTGCCTTATGAATGACCTTTAATCTTAGCATCTCTTTTGACCTCAGCAGATGAACCCAGCCCTTGATCTATGCTTTGGTTCTCATGTGTCTAGTGAACACAGTTAGGCATTAAGATACTGGGGGCTATTCACTTGGGTAGTAATTCATTAACAGAGATGGAAAGGGGGCCTCTAGAGTCCTAAAGGAGTTAACTTTGAGCTTGAGAGCCTTCAGTTGGTTATTCTATGTAGTTGGACACATTTTTCTCTTAGAGTTTAATGCTGCTCTCATGGAACAATTATCTTGAAACTTTGCCCTTCATCATCATGAAAGCCTTTACCATTTTTACTTAAGCATCCTAATTTCATCATAATTTAAGTGGTTGTAAGGAGTATATTTTCTTGATGAATATTAAACTTTTAAAAATAATACCATATTCTTTATAATTACTAGAATTTCAATGCCATATTCCATGTTTTCAAATGTGTATGAACTAAGAATAAGGATCAGTGTCACAGCACATTCCGAGTTCAGGTCAAACATCTTTGACAAAAAGAAATGTTTTCATAATGTCAGACTCCATATAAAGCCCTCCTTTACTTTGTCCTCTCCCCAGTAACCTTATAAATCATAGCCTAACTGTCACTCGTTCATGCCTAGAGTCTCTTTCCATCACCTAGCCAAGATCCCCAACCTTAAGATACTCAATAAAAGTTTTGTGTTTTTATAAAACTCAATTTAAAAGGTTTTTTTTATAATTACAAGTTTTAGTAATAAGTAGTACATCAGATAAGAGTAAATAAATACAGACTTGTTTTCTAAATAATCATTAAGTATAAAGTGCTTGTAGTATTTTTAGTGTCCAGAAGCCATTGATGTAGTATATGTGTGACTGCATACTATTTATTGCTAGAATGGAACTGGAACCAGCATTAATCCTATTTTCTTTCTTTCATTAAATTGATGACAATTTCCTGCATGCATGTACTCTGATTAGTCCTTTTTTCTTCTCTCATTTCATCAACCCTCTCTCCTCACCACCAGTAGTCCCTTTCCCATTCAAGACTTGACTTTGTTTTGTGACCCATGGAGATTAGCCAGGGCCACCCAAGAGATCACTGAGTTGGCACTGCAGATACTAGTTGACAATTTAGGTCATGTCAGTAAGTGGACAAGGGCAGAACTTGTAATTCTTTGAATTTTTAGCGATTATCCAAAAAGCATTAAACTTATTTTTATTGTTCATCTAACAACTATTGTTCATCAGCTACTTTTGTTTTCCCTCCCTCCCTTATTCCTTTCCTCCAACCCTCCCTCCTTCTTTTCTGTTAAAATCGAAGAATTATGAAATGCTTGACTTGTTGCTTCATCTTAAGATGGGTTTCTTTTTTTTAAAGGTATTTACAAGACTGTTGTAATCATGCTTGCTACTTAGCATCGTGGTTCACAGACTTGAGAGTATGGCAGAATTGTCTAAAGGCATACATACAGCGCAGCGTTATGAATTTTCTAGTCAGGTGGGACCTAAGAACTTACATTCTAACAAGTTCCTGTGAGATACTGGTGCTATTGGTCTACACCGCTGGCCTAAGAAAATTGAAGTAGTATTGAAGATTGACCATTACTGCGTTTCAGTGTGCTACTTCTGATAGTTACAAAGTGCTATATATAATACATTTTTATTCTGTTCTTGTAAAAATCTTAGTGGTTCAGATGTCTCTCATTTAATACTTGAGAATATCTGCCACAAAACCAAGCTGATAAAGCTGAGGTAGAAGGTGCTGCTTTGGGGGCTAGGGCTAAAGCATAGGCCTGCTATGTGTAGCTCACACTCAGATCCTAACCAATAAAGCTAAGTTTTAACTACTTATATAAAGCAAAATCTCTATGCTTTTTATTTTGAGGTAGGTCTGTTCTTATGCCAAGGCTAGCCTTGAATTGGTAATCCTCCTGCTTTTTGTTCTACTTTATCCTAGAAATTTTATAGAATTAATACTAATTTTTTAAATTTAAAAATGAATTTATCACTTCCAATGGATTTTGCAACTGAGTGACACATGTTTATTGAGCTGATGACCTAGCCTTTCCTTGTGTTCACTTGTTTATTTATTGACTACTGTGCTGAGACTGAATGCACTGCTTTGTACCTAGGTTAGGCAAGCACACTACCAATGAGCTGCACTCACTCCCACACAAGTCCACTGCTGTCTTCAGGCCAGGTTCTGTTTTAATCACTTTGTGGCTTTTCTTACTTGTACCTACATATCAAAGAACTGGAGAAAATAATAAATATTCAATCAGTTTCATAAGATGGAAAAAATAATTTATGTTGCTAATAGCTAAATTATCAATTTTATTGTTGTTGAATTATTATGAGGCTAAACAAAATAGGAAGATTCTAAAATAGTACCTAATATAATACATGATGACTATGCTTTTTCCTCTAATTTGTTTAGTTTTACATGTTTCCATACCTTTGTAGAAGACATTCTTTAATAAGAACTGGTTCAGTGACCATGGATGTAGCATATAGCAACTACAGTTTGTAAATAATATAGCTCATTTTTTTTTTCTTCAGCTTCCAGAACAGTTGTAACACAGCATGCTGCTCCACCTCCAGGAATAGTGGAAATAGATAGTGAAAAGTTTGCTTGTCAGTGGTAAGTGGCTTGTTTCTGTTACGGCTTTAAAATCATTGGGAAGAACAAACCAACAGAAAAAGAAATGGATTCATTAGTTACCCAGCAGTTATAGTAAGAATAGATCTGAGGTATATAAATAAGTCATTCTGCCTATACTTTGGCATGATTTGAAAGAAAAGAATTCATTAAAAGTTTCTAAACTAAAACAGCCTAGCTGGAATTTCTTTAAATTATGACATTTAACACCTCTGGAATAATATTTGTGATAAAACATTATCTTTTACTTTGTAGGAAATAATGTTTGTCAGCTTGCAAACTCAGTTCTTGTCAAATTATTTTGTTAAAACTAAATTGGACTAGTGTTGGAAAAGTAGAACCAGGTTTTGTTGTTAAATATCCTCTTTGTTTGGTTTTGTTTTTGTGTTTGAGGCAGGTGCTTGCTTTGTAGCCTAGGCTGTCCTTGAACATAGCCCCTCAAGTGCAGACACCAGCACACCTAGTTTAAAGCAAAACTTCTTATTCAAAAGTAGTCTAGCTTTCCTTTCCATGATTAGTAAGGAGAATTCATCACACAATAGAATAGCTAGTGTGATAAACAATTTAACAGCACTGTTTCCTTGAAAAGGTTGTGTCATCAAACCTCATAACCACAGTGAGCAATGCATTTGCAGAGCTGGTAAGGCTCTGGTGGGAGCTGTGCAGACATTGTTTATGTGACCATTTGAAAGCACCTTCTCTCCCATCCTCCAAGCCTATGTTCAGACCAGGCTCCTGTCACTGTGCTGCAGTTGGTGTTACTGTGCCTTGTTACTCTGAGAGCTCTCAGACTCCTGTGCTTTTCTCTTGCCAGGGTTTGGTTTCAAGTATCTCCATTTGCTTTTCTTTACCTTCTCTCTAGATTGTTACACATTAACCCTTTATTTGTACTTTTCCAATGCCAGCTGGATCTGTTAGCCTTATGCAGTGTATAGTTAATGATGTTTTCTATCTACTCTTGAACTCTGAGACCACAGAGGATTGTGAAACTTGGAAAGAGCACAAGCCAGCACTTCATTAAAGTGTGGGAGTGTGTGTATGCACAGACTTCTTTACATCCCTATTATATTCCTGCCAGTGTGACAAGGAGGAAAGAAAATTATATTATCATTGTTGCTATTTGATTAAATGTATGAGAAACAGGTTGACCTGTTTTACTACTAAGTTCTGGAAAGAGACTTTACAAAGCTAACTAGATTTGTTATGCTGACTTGCAGATGGATGTTATTCTAAAAAGAAGTATGTTAGTTTGTTATGAAGTAACAAATGGAAGTGTTTGGAGATGAGAGTGGCAGTGTGTAGTATGTCATTGTTTGATGGCACAGTTGAAAGCTTTGGTGAGTCTTGGCTGAAGGAATTTGATCCAAGAGCAGAGGGAAAAAAATTAGTTCAGTTTTCCACTATTTCCTTGACTTCAGTGCACAGTATGATGCCTTTGATTAGGAGTTATTGCAAGACAGGTACACCAGCAGATAATGACTGGGTGACAATGCTTCTTAGAGAACTGTTGCTAGCAGACCATCCTTCCTGTGGCTGAGATGTAACTGTAACTTATTGTTTGTTTGTTTATAATCCTTCAGTAAGCACAATAAACAATTTGTCTTTTTCATTAAATCTGTCTAAAACTTAATGTGTATTTTTACTACTGACATAGTAGGTAATGAAATTTGTTTTGTTGAGAGTTAATTATTAGTATAACACTTTATCCTGTAATATAGCTAAACATGGGTTTCCCTATGGTATATAATGTCTTAATTCTCTCTTTTAGGCTAAATGCTCATTTTGAAGTAAATCCAGATTGTTCAGTCTCTCGAGCAGAAATGTATTCTGAGTACCTCTCAACTTGTAGTAAATTAGCTCGTGGTGGCATCCTCACATCAACTGGGTTTTACAGGTGTCTGAGGTAAAGTGCACAGTTTTTCAGAGTAAGATTCATTAATGTCAGTTGCTCTTGCATACTAGAGAAAACACCACAAGGCAGCTTACTGTTTTATCTCTACTGCTTGCACTTCCCACACACATTGGATTTAGTTCAGTGGAGGCTCAAGTCACTGTGTTGAGGCCGGATGAGGTTTATCAAAGAAAGAAAAGTAGGAAATCAAATTCCCCTTTTTCTCCTATGTACTTTGGCATGTTGAAGACATTATTCTCTTTAAGTCTTGAATCCTAATATGTCATTGATATGCATTTGACCAAAGATGAGACTGTGCTTTGCTAAATTCATAAGCATATGTGTCTTTTTAAAAACTGGTTATATATGAAATTGCTTAAAACTCAACATTGTTAACAAGTAGTGGTTCTTTAATTAGAGAATTAATCTTATACATATCTTTGCATTCCTCTTTTGCAGACTATGACATTGTGATACATATTGGTCAATATATTAGTAGCAACGGCAATGCTCTGAGCATTACTTGGGGGCAGTGTTGTGTTCTTGTGCTGTTTTTCATAATTAGTATGTGTTATTTTACAGAACAGTTTTTCCAAATCATACAGTGAAGAGAGTGGAGGATTCCAATAACAGTGGGCAGGCACATATCCATGTAATAGGAGTGAAACGGAGGGCTATACCACTCCCCATACAGATGTACTATCAGCAACAGCCAGTTGCCACTCCTGTTGTCCGTGTTGATTCCGTTGCTGATGTGTCTCCAAGTCCTTCACCTGCAGGTATTAACTTTTTATTTTAATGTTCATTTATTAAATCCACAGTCAGGTCTTGCTGTACAAATCATGCTGGCCTCAAACTTGGGGTCCTCTTGAAACCTGGGATTACAGACAAATGACGGCATCCCCAATTTTATATGTTTTAAGGATTACTAGAATGTAAATGTATATTGCGTATATTAAGTGATGACCTTGCCCTGTGCTTTTTACGTGTTTCTCGTGGGTGGTACCATACTCTAATGATTCCTGTCTTTTGGGCATTAACTTCTTTACATCCTTCCTCTTGTATTAAATAAGATAATAAGACAATTGATATCTTGCAATCATTTCACTTGTAACTTTCATTCTTTCCCATCTATATAGGAATCCCTCATGGATCACAAGCTATAGGAAATCATTTTCAGAGGACTCCTGTTACCAATCAATCTTCAAATTTGACTGCAACACAAATGTCTTTTCCAGTACAAGGTGTTCATACTGTGGCACAGACTGTTTCTAGAATTCCACCAAATCCTTCAGTTCATACCCACCAGCAACAAAATGCTCCAGTGACTGTCATTCAGAATAAAGCTCCAATTCCTTGTGAAGTCGTTAAAGCAACAGTAATCCAGAATTCTCTGCCCCAGACAGCAGTTCCTGTGAGTGTTGCTCTTGGAGGAGGATCTGCACAGACTTCTGTGGTTCAGAATCATAGTACAGGTCCACAACCTGTTACAGTTGTGAATTCTCAGACATTGCTTCACCATCCATCTGTGATGCCACAACCATCTCCATTACACACAGTGGTACCAGGACAGATACCTTCGGGCACTCCTGTTACAGTAATTCAACAAACTGTTCCACAGAGTCATATATTTGGAAGAGTACAGAACATACCAGCATGTACGTCTACAGTTTCACAGGGTCAACAGTTAATCACCACATCACCACAACCTATGCACACTTCATCTCAACAGACAGCAGCTGGTAGCCAGCCACAAGACACTGTTATCATAGCACCCCCACAGTATGTAACAACTTCTGCATCCAATATCGTGTCAGCAACTTCAGTACAGAATTTCCAGGTAGCTACAGGACAAGTGGTCACCATAGCTGGTGTTCCAAGTCCACAGCCCTCCAGAGTCGGATTCCAGAACATTGCACCCAAACCGCTTCCTTCTCAGCAAGTTTCATCAACAGTGGTACAGCAGCCTATTCAACAGCCACAGCAGCCAACCCAGCAAAGTGTAGTGATTGTAAGCCAGCCAGCTCAGCAAGGTCAAACTTATGCACCAGCCATTCACCAAATTGTTCTTGCTAATCCGGCAGCTCTCCCAGCTGGTCAGACAGTTCAACTAACTGGGCAACCAAACATAACTCCATCTTCTTCACCATCACCTGTCCCAGCTACTAATAACCAAGTACCTACTGCCATGTCATCTTCTTCCACCATTCAATCGCAGGGACCACCTCCTACTGTCAGTCAAATGCTATCTGTGAAGAGGCAGCAACAGCAGCAGCATTCACCAGCACCTCCCACACAACAGGTACAGGTACAAGTTCAGCAGCCCCAACAAGTACAGATGCAAGTTCAACCTCAGCAAACAAATGCAGGCGTTGCCCAGCCTGCTTCCAATGAGTCTAGTTTGATAAAACAGCTGCTGCTTCCAAAGCGGGGTCCTTCAACCCCAGGAGGTAAGCTTATCCTCCCAGCACCACAGATCCCTCCCCCTAACAATGCACGAGCTCCTAGCCCTCAGGTGGTCTATCAGGTGGCCAATAACCAAGCTGCTGGTTTTGGAGTTCAGGGGCAAACTCCAGCTCAGCAGCTATTGGTTGGACAGCAAAATGTTCAGTTGGTCCAAAGTGCTATGCCACCAACAGGGGGAGTGCAAACCGTGCCCATTTCGAACTTACAAATATTGCCGGGTCCACTAATCTCAAATAGCCCAGCAACCATTTTCCAAGGGACTTCTGGCAACCAGGTAACCATAACAGTTGTGCCAAATACCAGTTTTGCAACTGCGACTGTGAGTCAGGGAAATGCAGCTCAACTCATTGCTCCAGCAGGAATTAGCATGAGTGGAGCGCAGGCAGGAGCCGGACTTCAGGTGCAAACGCTTCCAGCCGGACAATCACCATGTACCACTGCTACCCCCCCATTCAAAGGCGATAAGATAATTTGCCAAAAGGAGGAGGAAGCAAAGGAAGCAACAGGTTTACATGTTCATGAACGGAAAATTGAAGTCATGGAGAATCCATCCTGCCGTCGAGGAACCATAAACACCAGCAATGGGGATACAAGTGAAAGTGAAATACAGGTGGGAAGTCTTTTAAATGGGAGAAAGTACAGTGACTCGAGTCTACCTCCTTCAAACTCAGGGAAAATTCAAAGCGAGACTAACCAGTGCTCACTAATCAGTAATGGGCCATCCTTGGAATTAGGTGAGAATGGAGCATCTGGAAAACAGAACTCAGAACAAATGGACATGCAGGATAGCAAAAGTGATTTGAAAAAAACCCTCGTTAATGGGATCTGTGATTTTGATAAAGGAGATGGTTCTCATTTAAGCAAAAACATTCCAAATCACAAAACTTCTAATCATGTAGGAAATGGTGAGATATCTCCAGAACCACAAGGGACTTCAGATGCTACTCCGCAAGATCCTGCCAAAGGTGATGAATTAGAAAGAGCTTCTAATGGACCTGTGTTAACTTTGGGTGGGTCACCGTCCACAAGCAGCATGCAGGAAGCTTCAAGTGTGGTAACACAGCAATTCAGTGGTACTGACTTGCCTAACGGACCTCTAGCTTCAAGTTTGAATTCAGATGTGCCTCAGCAACGCCCAAGTGTAGTTGTCTCACCACATTCTACAACCCCTGTTATACAGGGGCATCAAATCCTAGCAGTTCCCCACTCAGGAACTAGAGTGTCCCATTCTGTCCTATCATCTGATGTTCGGTCTACAAATGGCACAGCTGAATGCAAAACTGTAAAGAGGCCAGCAGAGGATAATGATAGGGAAGCAGTCCCAGGAATTCCAAATAAAGTAGGAGTTAGAATTGTTACAATCAGTGACCCCAACAATGCTGGCTGCAGTGCAACAATGGTTGCTGTACCGGCAGGAGCGGATCCAAGCACTGTAGCTAAAGTAGCAATAGAAAGTGCTGTTCAGCAAAAGCAGCAGCATCCACCAACCTACATACAGAGTGTGGTTCCACAGGTGAGTCCTTCTGTCTTGTCTGTTTCATTGAAATGCAGTCTGTAAAAATTAAATGAATCATGTCTCAACTTAGTAGTTATGGTGTCAGCTCATGTCTACTCAAACTTCCCTTCTCTTTGTTTATTAAACTGTTTTCAGTTCTTCACTCTAGCATTCAAGGTAAGGTTTTTTCAGTTTTGTATATGCAGTTTCACCTTCCATGGTGGATGCTATGTACCTGGCAGCAATGCCCAATGATTATTAGAAAATTCTAAGTCATACTCCACATGTTGGGATTTTTCACTTAACTAATGTAATGTTGAATTAAAGTTTTAGTGTATGTGAACTTCTCAGTTCATCTTGACTATATATGCCTGATTGATTTTTACTCTTAGAGTCTGTAAGAACGCTAAATAAAATTATAGTAAACAAAACTAAATTACAGAAGAACACTAATGTTAATAGAATTTACCCTCATTTTGTGTGTTCTTAATCTTCCATTGTGATATTCATTATGCTATTCAAAAAGGATAGTTCAGTAACCAAGAATAGTGAAATTAGCTGGTGTTAGGACTTCACTGAGGACATCACACTAAAGCAGAACAGTGATGTTAGCTGGTGTTAGGACCTATTAACATAGGTTAATTCTATTAACATAGAAACTGTTAACACTGTAGTAGAGGTGAAGACTCATCCAGGATCATTGCCCAAGAGGTGGCATCAGGACTGAAGCCAGCTCTTGAGCTTTGCTCTCCTGGTCTAAATATTTTCTCTCTACAACTCTAGAAAATTGTCTTGATTTTCTTCCTGTACAAGAGTAAGGTATGTCTTTTCATTTTCTACCAGTGGCATAATCTAATCTGACTTCAATATTTTCACACTTGTGTTTATGTCAGTGCAGTGTGAAGATTAGAGGGCAATGCTGTCAGATCGGCTCTCCTCCCACCACTCAGCTCTGGGACTGAGCATGGATTGGCAGGCTTAGCAAGAAGCACCTTTACCCGCTGGGCCATTTTGAACTATTGTGTATGTTAGTGTTATTAAATGATCAGTTTAGGGCACAGATAGTAAAACTCTTAGCATATTAGTTTAAACATATGGTTCAGGCCATTAAAATGCATTTTGTTGCTGATCTTAAAAATTATGTATTAAAGTACTAATTTCCTATGAGAACACAGTCCATTAAAAAGATGTTCTGAGCTAAGACTATAACTCAGTGGTAGAATGGCTTGTTTTGCCTATCAAAGTACCTGGGTTTGATATCTATTCTCCAGGTTTCATTTTTAGGGCTTGGTTTAATGCCATTTTGTTTACTATTTGAATTGGTAACAAGGGTCCAAGATGAAGCATTTTTAAAATTTTTATTTGTTCTTTGATTATTTTATACATGTATACAGTGTACTTTGATCATATCTACCCCCTCTCATCTCTTACCTACTTCCTTGGACCTAGTAAATCTAATTAATAAATACTACCCACATGCACATGGGCATAGAACCATCCAGAGTATGAGCAACCCATTTCATCTGCCACATCCCCAAGGAAAAATGACTCTCCAAGCAGCCATCAAGTGCCAATAGCTCCTCAGCAAGGGACAGGGCCTCAAGAGCCATTCCCCAAGCCATGGTGAAATGTTGGCTGGCTTGATTTTGTATTTGGTATCTGTGGCTCCTGTGAGTTCTTCAGTGCATTGACCACGGTAGGTCCAGAGGATGGCATTTCACAGCTCTCCTCACCAACCTCCAGTTCTTACGTTTGTTCTACAGTGTTCTCTTGAGCCTTAGATACCTGGAGGACTGGTCAGAAGGTGTATACAGATGGCCTTTTAGGTCTCAGCACTCAACAGTCACTTATTCTCAGCACTTTGCACGAACTTCTCCTAACTACACAAAAATCCTTCTCTGACCACAGTTGAGAGTAGCACTAATTTATGGTTATAAACATGAATATTTAGATGGCAGCTTAACATGCCCAACCAGGCATAAAATAAAGATGAAACTATAGTTTCTTATAATAAAAACGTAAATTTAACTTGCTATATGTCTACTTATGTTCAACATTCCAGTGTATATTTAGCAAGGCAGTAATAGCAGGTGGTTGACTGTAAGGCCTTTCACCTAGATAGATAGCTAGTGTATTCTGACAGTGCAAGACCTTAATTCTCTTCCTGTGGAACAGGTCTCAAGTCTAATCAGAAAGTGATTGCCTCCTAACACTTATGCCACTGCTGCATCAACACATAAGGGTTATTCAGGTGGATACATCATTCCTACTATTTCAAAGGCTCTAGGAATGTCAGGAAGGAACAGTCCCTAGAAAGGGCGCTCAGGGCTGAAGGACTGGAGAAGTACTATAGATAATCCTTCCTACTGTCTTTATCATATCCCTTTTTTCTTACTGATTTCATTTCTCCTGCTAATCCGCTATATTAATTTCTATATTAACAAAGAAAGAATATTTGAAAGTAAATTATATAAAACTAGATTGTACATTTAAATGATATTTAACTGGAAATATGTAGAGAATTTTTTTAAAAAATTATACCTGCTTCAAGGCAGATTTCTTTATTTATAGCTACTCATTTACAATCCATTATATTTGCAAGTTCCGAATGCAGCTTATGAGGTTCTATTTCCAGATGGCCTACCTTCTGCATTTTCCATGAATTGATGTATGTTAGAAGCAAAACAAACAAATCCCATACTAGCATATTTGCAAGTAAAAATGACTAAAAGACTTACAAATAAATGAAAGTTTTTCTTTTTCAGCATCATACAAAACATGTATTAAACATTCTATATCTGTTAGTAATCCTATGATCTGAAAACTTACATTTTGTTTATTTCTTGAGACCGGGTCTCACTATGTATCTCTGACTGTTCTTGAACTCAACTACGTAGACCAGGCTGGCTTTGAACTCATAAGTAATTGCATGCTTTTCCCTTCTAGTGGGGATAAAAGTGTGTGCTATTATGCCCAATTTCTGGAAACTTGATATATTTAGTTTGGTTTGGTTTCTGAACCAGTATCTTACTATGTAGCCCATTCTGGCCTCAAACTCTCGATCTTTTTCCCTATGTTCCTGAGTTTACAGTTTACAGATCTGATCCACCACACACCATTTCTTCCTCCCTTTGAAAAGGAGCTTGAGGAATTGCCTCAGCCCATTAAAAGGGGAATCCCTAAGAGTGCACATTTTGTGTTATCATAGAAAATCATTTTAACAAAATCCATAAAGATGCCATTTTAATTCTGTAATCTATTACTGAGATTTGGATTATAATTGCATATTGTAATAGCTGAGAAAGGCTTCACCAGGAAACTTTTTATTTTATTTCTACATGCACTTATATGGGCCAATATATATTTATACTTAATAATAGTAAAAAGTTTAGTAGAAACTGAATTCCCTATCCAAAGTGCTTTTGACCAAACATTTTACAGATTTTCATGTTTTTTTCTTCTTTAATTTTGAAATATTTTAAGACCATAATGAGATATCCCAAGGATAGGAACCAAATTTAAACACAAAATGTTACCTTTTTATATATCTTATATATTCATATACATGTTTGTACAATATGTTTCATGACTCTGCATGGTACAAAAGGGTCATAGAAGGGAATTTTCTACTTGTCATGTTGGTGCTCAGAAAATTCTAGTGTATTGTAATTTCTCACTCTTGCGATTTATACTTGTCCTTTTATTGAATTCATAAGTATTTAATTCATAATTTTCTGTTCAGTGCTTTTGTGTTAAAGAAACAGTTTGGCCATATGTATGGTACTTCACATACACAGTTTGTGTTCTTCCCATCAGATGGTGGGTAGCTGATCTGTATGTGGAGTATTATTAACTCACTGAGAGCCTTAGGTTCATCTTACTCTCTGAACTCAAATCCTGTTTTCTTTCTGGATTTCTCTATTATAATAGTAAAATTTGTCATGGAATGAGAATCTAGGTGGTCCATGTGTAGTTCTAGCTCATGAATCAGATTGTATTAGCTATACTTACAAAATGAAAAATTGAAGAATCAATGAAGGTCACAAGCTTACCCAGGTCACACCAGCTGTTGAAAAAGGACATACTGGGAGTGGAGGGCTGGTAAGATGGCTCAGCACATAAAACCATCTCTGAAACCCATGGTGGTAAAAGAGATGACTCCCCCCACATTGTCTTCTGCCGCACACATGCACACGCGCGCACACACATGCACATGCGCACACACCACACACACGCACACACACACACGCACACACACACACAGAATAGGTGAAATTCCTTAAAAAGCAAGTTGAACAATTGTGAAATTCCTTAAAAAGCACATTGAACAATTGGGTCCTGACCTGTGGAGCTGGAAAGCCCCTCTCTGTGGCATCCAAGGCATTTATGATGCTCATACTTTGATTTTTCTCACTCTTTCATTTCAGAGATGCAAACTAATCACAGAAACAACTTGAGTTGCATTCCCAGAGTAGGCTTCCTCCTTCCTGAGCTTAGAACAAAACATTTCTGTTTCCTTGCTGTTTTTGTTTGCTTGCATTATATCTCCCCACTCCCCACCCCGTTTTTAAGGACAAGTTCTTGTGTATCCCATGCTGGCCCAGAGCGCATAGCTGTAGATGACCTTGAACTTCTGATCACATGCCTCTACTCCCAAATGCTAGGATTGCATAGGATTACAGTCATATAATCCCAGTGGTATCTTGGAGAAGACCCTAGATTAGCTCCCCAGTATTACAGGGTAGCAAAACTGCCACACCTGGCTTCCTGTGTGAGAGATCCATCTTAGGACTACACACTAGGCAAGCACTGCTACCTGAGCTACAGCCTCAGCCTCAGAACTCAGATCTTACTACTTTTCATTTCTGCTAAGTAGTTTTCAACATTTTATTTCTTTTGTATTTTGCACCATTATAGCCTTATATGTTTTTGTTCTGGCTTAGAAAAAGAATTGTGTATTTTAATCATAGGGACCCAACACTTTTAGTATTTGCCATCCTGTGCTGATGTTACCAATAAATGAGCAAATACATTTTGTATTTTACCAAACTTTTAGGCAATTCTTAAAAATGATATGCTAGTGTCATTTCTATAAGAAATTTAATGTTTTCTTTTAAAGTATTTGAAGAAAATGTATTACCTAAGATTTTTAAAAGATACTTTATTAGTGTTTCTTAGTGACAAAGACATAAGAGAGAATATGACAAAGGTTCTGTTTAGAAGGCTGTATGTTCATTTTATGCCAGTGTTACCATCAAAGCGGTAACCATGCCAGGCATGGTAGCATGTGTCTCTGATTCAGCGTCTTGAGAGGTAGTGCCAGAAAGATTGTTCTCCAAGCCATCCTGATCTATATGGTAAGTTGAAGGCCAGCCAGCTTGAGCAACATAGCTAGAGTTATGGTTATATGTAGTGCACTTGCCTAGTGTGGGAAAAGTAAGGCCTGGGTTGGATCCCCAGAACTGCACCAGGGCAAACTGTAACAGAATATCCTCAAAGATTAAGTCAGTAGCTACTTTACTGCAAATTACTTAGTATTTCAGATATTTTCCTTCATGGGTATGTTCATCATTACTACCTAGGTTCTGAAGTTTGCTTTGATTCATGTTCTATCACTGATGAAATCTAAAAGCAATAATTGACAGCTGCTCTATTCTTGTTAAGTTCTCTATTAAGCTCTATTAAGTTCACATCCATGAATTTAATTAACTTTAATCCAAATTATCAGGGAAAAAATGGCTCTTTCCTAACTTGTGCTTTATTCTTGTTATTATATCCTGCAGCAGCTATCTATATTTATGTATTTACATTGTTTGTATTACTGTACTCAATCTAGAAATGACTAAATGTATAGGAAGACATGCACATTTATATACAAATACTTTGCTATTTATGTAAATGTACATAGATGTTGATATCTATAAGGATTCTAGAGCCAAGCCCCCACAGATATCAGTGGATAACACAATGTATAATCTTGATTCTGTGGTTCCATAGTTTTTAAAAGAAGCATACTTCTTAATTATTTTTAATAAAAATCATCTTTTATTTTTCTTGTTTTTGTTTTTCTGGTGTGTGTTTGTTTGTTTTGAGGCAGGATTTCCCTGTGTAACAGCTCTAGCTGTCCTGGAGCTAGCTCTATATAGCCCAGGGTGGTTTCAAGCTTACAGAGCTCCACCTGCCTCTAACTCCTGAGTACTGGAATTAAAGGCGTGCTGGCCTTTATAAAAATCACCTTTTAAATATAATCATTAACTTAAAATTATAAAGTGTAAATTGTATTACAAAAGTATAACTGTTATTAATGAACTTTTAGACTAAAATGATGTTTTCCAGTGTCATTTCCCAAACTGTATTTGTGCTTTTCTACAGAACGCTCCTGTGCCACCAACACCAGCTGTACAAGTGCAGGGCCAGCCTAACAGTTCTCAGCCTTCTCCACTCAGTGCATCAAGTCAGCATGCAGATTCAGTGAGAAAACCTGGGCAGAACTTCATGTGTCTATGGCAGTCTTGTAAAAAGTAAATGGCTGTTTTATTTGTCATACATAAGTGTTCTTTGTTTTAGAGTGCTTTCACATTTAAATTTTTGTCGTATAGCGTATATGAAATGTCTTTCTGAAACTAGTAACTTTTAATGAAAAGTCTTTTATGTTGTGAGTTAAGCTTACATGGAACAAGTGACATGCTTCAGGTAAAAAAAGTCTGTATCAGTGGTTGGAAGGACTGTACTGTTCAGTGCTAGAAAGGAATGTCTCTATGCATTAATTTTCAACCAGTTGATAACCTGATTTTAAGCAAGGTGTAGTGGTACAAATTTTATTCTCAGCACTCAGAAAGCAGAAACGGGGTCTGGTCTAGATAGCAAATTCCAACCAAAGCTGCATAATGAAACTCTGTCTCTTTCAAAAAAAAAAAAAAAAAAAAGATGATGATAATGATGATGACATTATACACTGAAATGTTTAGTTGTTAGTGCTTGTAATCCCAGCACTTTGGAGACTGAAGCAATAGGATTGCCATGGGTTTGAGGCCAGCCTGTGCTTCATTGTAAAATCTATCTCAGGTTTGTTTTTTGTTTTGTTTGTTGGTTTGGTTTGGTTTGTTTTTCGAGACAGGGTTTCTCTATGGCTTTGGAGGAGGCTATCCTGTCCTGGAACTCATTCTTGTAGACCAGGCTGCTCTTGAACTCACAGAGATCCACAATTGCTGGAAAGTTTAGAAGTAATATCACTTAGAAAATGAATTTTGCCTTTAATTTTGAAAATTGTTTTTGAAGTCATGCCATTTCATAATTTAGTAATAATATGAACAGCAAATAGAACGAACTTACTTTGTGTGTATGTGTGTGTACATGCACATGTGGGTTCATTTAGTTAATATCCATGTCCTCTGGTAAGTTTCACTTTTGGACACTGTAAGGTAGCATTGGTATAGTTGGATGGACAGTGCAAGAGCCTCTCAGGTGAGAACAATGAGAGTTAGCCATCATTTTTAACTTAATCTCTGTCATTGGCAAATTCTTTAATGTCACTGTGTCATACTTCTCTTCTTTGTGAAAGGACCACTATGGCTTTAGTGTTGCAAAGAAGTCTCGTTACAAAACATTTCCTATTCTACATTTGCTATTTCTAGGAGTGTAAATTAGGATTACAAGTGGATTACACATACACAGTCCATGCAGAGTACCTAGCTGTGAACCAGAAACTCTCATACCAATTAAGCTGACTGGCCAAAGAGCCCCTCAGGTCCACATGTGAACTCTGCTGAGTGCTGATGTTATAGTCTCCTTGCATTTATGCAGCAAGCACTTTGCACACTGAGCCATCTTCCAGCCCTAGGACTGAACTCAACTTTATTCTTTATTGGTGCTGGGTGTGGAGCATAGCGCTTTGCACGTGCTAGAGCTGGAACAAAGCTTCTGTAGTTAAAGCATTCTTAGACTAAGATGCTGGCTAAAATTGAATGTTTCCATCCACAGAGCTGAGCCAAGACCTTTTGCCTTGAGTAAATTGAGACCTCTAATACTTAGGTACTTATTTGAATAGTCAAAGTCGTTTTCATTTCTTAGAGAACAGAGATTTCATTTTTATAGCTTATATAATTTATATTAGCTCTTTTATTTATTAGAGATAATTGTGTGATGTTAATTTTATGTCAAAAAAGGATTTTGATATGATCATGAGCTATCTTATATCCATAGCCTGGGGATTATTAATAACATGCGAAGCCAGTGCTTATCAAACTTAAATCTATACAGCAGTGGTACATGATATCAGTTTAGTGCCTCCAAAAGACGGGTAGTTTTGGTTTTTGTTTTTCCTTTTCAATAAAAAAAAAAAGAATAAAATACAGATTCATCATGTTAGGCTAAATATGGTTTCTACTTCTGTGTGTATGTGTACTTGTTCATAATGTAAAATCCCAGAGAAACTCTTTAGATTGTCTAGTTATTTTTTATTTTATTTTGTTCTTTTATCCATTGAAACTAATCATCTTTCTTTGTCTCTTTCTGCTGTGATAGAGATGGGACTTGGGACTAGCTCTTGTAAGACCAGGCTGGTCTCGAAATCACAGAGATCCACCTGCCTCTTGTTTGTTGACTTCTTAAGAATTTAAGAGTGGGATTGGGGATTTAACTCAATGGTCAAACATTTTAGGCCTTGGGCTCAGTCCTTAGGGGGAATAAAAGAAGTTTAAGAGTAACTGCTTTAGATGAAGTTCTTAGAATGTATGAACAACAACAGCAATTAATATGATCCATGCTTTGTAGCTTAATGACGTGCTACTGTTTGTTCTGAATAGGTCAGATTCAGTGATGCTTCTTAAAACTTGTCACTTTCTTTCAGGCTATCCTTTTTAATCTCATTTGTAGTCTTGAGTCTACAAATACTTACCAAGTGTAGGGTTTCTGTGGTAAAAACTACAAGTACAAAAATACTTGGGAATCTTGCAGATACATACCCCAAAACAAATAAGTTACACTTGAAGTGCTCTGAAAAGACCATTTTCTAGTGTTGTTGGAAGCATAGCAATAGTTATTACTGTGTCCAATAGTAGTAGTTTCACTTCTAGAGCCTATAACCTATCTAGCCACAGGTTTTAGCCAACAATGGTACCAGTATAGGTTTCATCTTGTGAAGCAGGACTTAAAACTCAAGCAGAAAGTGTTGGTTATTACTATGATATCCATGCCACTGTTGCATTGGTGGGCACGTCTTGCTGTGACAGACATTATTGTAGCTCATGGGGGTTTTCCTTTGTTAAATGTTAAGTAGAATCCACTAATGAAACCATATTGTCCTGATTATTTTTGCTTTGCAGGTTATTAATTCAATTTCCCTAGTAATTATAGGCCTATGCAGGCCTCCTGTTTCTCCTCCTGAAATAAGCAAAATTATTTCAAAGATAACTATTTGTCATTTGTGAATATAGAAGTATAATACCCTGTGTTGCATTCTTTATTTGTTTGTGTGTGTGCACACATTCCACAAAATCCGTATGAAGGTGAGAAGGCAACTTAAGTTGGTTCTCTCCATCACGTGGGTTTGAATTCAGGTTATCAGTCTTGGCAGCAAAAGCCTTCACCCCCATCTTTGTTCTTCTTCATTCCTAGTATTAACGATTTATATCTTTTTTTTTTTTTTTCTTGTTGCTAGTTAGAGTTTTATGAACTTTATTGAGCTTTTCAATTAAGTACAGAAAGTACAAACTACAGATACAAAACAAACCTTCCTATTTGTCATTCCCTTCCTGTTGACTTCCTTTATTCAATTTCATTTATGTGTACTATGATTTTTTTTTTTTATTTATTTTCTTCTATTTGCTTTTTTAAGTTTCTTAATAGATGCTTAACTTACTGATTTTAGGTCTTATTGATAATAATGTTCATTTTGTCTTTTTAAGTTACTTTTACTTTATTTCTTAAATTTTGAAGTTGTATTTTTACTTAGTTCAGAAATTAAAGAATGTCATTTAATCTCCAAATATTTTGTTTTTAGCAGCTCTTTCTTTGTTGTTTATAGGTCGTCTTAATTTCTCCTTCTATTGCTGTGATACAGTTTATTGACAGAAGCAACTTGAGGGAGGGAGTTTCCCATGTCTCAGTAATGGAGGGCACAGTTCCTCATGTCAGTGAAGTCCAAGCAGCTGAGCTGTAGCAGCTGCTCACGTTGTATCCACGAGGAAGCAGAGAATAGCCAGTGTGTGTCTGGACTCAGTTAGTTTTCTCTTTCCTCAAACCACAGTGGGTAGGTCTTCCCACCTCTGTTAATGGAAATCAAGCTGGTGCCCCACAGACATGCTTGGGAGTCCATTACCTCAAGTGACTAGGTTCTGTGACATTGACACACACGTACAGGTACCTACTTGTAATCTGACAGTATATCTGTGTGTTTCTGTTCTTTTTCATTTATTAGATAGTTTTATTGTACTAATAAATGTGTTATAACATGTAGTTGTCTCATGGGAGATTGATAAGACTATCATTGAATGAAATATTCTATACATGTTAATTAGGTCCAAATTACTGACACTTTTTTTCTTTACTGGTCTTCTGCCTGCTCTGCCTGTTCTATGGGTCACTTACTATTAGGGTGTTAAAGGGCCTAGCTATGCTATTGACTATATCTGCTTATAGTGCTTATCCATTTTTGCCTGTTAAGTTTTTGATACTTTGTTAGGTGTACCCACTTTTATGGGGAATTCAGTGTGTGTGCCACATGTGTGTTTGTTTCATTTGACAAGTTTTTAAGTTTTGGTTATAAGTTAAACAGATATCAGCTAATAAGAACTAAAAAGGTTGGAGGGAGGTTGGAGGGAGGTTGGAGAAATGGCTCAGCTGTTAAGAGCACTGGCTCAGCTCACAACTCCAGTCTGTAACTCCAGTTGCAGGGTATCTAACACTCTCACACGGACAAATGTGCATATAAAATAGTTAAATAATAATAATTTAAAAAAAACAAAGAAACGGACTTTTATCATGCAGCCCTACCTACTTTATCTGACTGGCAGTTGGGTGGTATTTAATATTTGTTATGTCTATAAATTTCCTGGCTTCAATTTCTTTATTTCCTTAACAGTTCTCTTTTTAAACACTTACTGTGTGGGTGGCTGGGTGTGGGTATATAAGGGTTTGTCAGTTGTTGTTTAGTGCCCCCATAGGTCACTGGCTCCAGCAGTGTGTCCGATTCTCCTGTTCATGTGTTTCACTAACTTTTAGGATGGCCATTTGCTCTGTATCTTCAGTTTTCTGATGAACATAGAAGGTATTCAATATTTGGCTTCTCCGTGCTGTCGTTATCCTCACCCCCTCCACTCCCCACCCTCTCCCCCTTCCCCACCCTCTTGTGGGGTGTGTGTGTGTGTGTGTGTGTGTGTGTGTGTGTGTGTGTGTGTGTGTGTGTGTGTTTCTCCCACTCTCCCCCTTCCCTCTGTTTTACTTGTTAGGTAAATGCTCTTCCACAGAAGCACCTCCCAGCCCCTTATTCAGCTTCATTCTTGTACAGCTGGAAATGATGCCCGTTGGTCCCTTTTCACATAACCTTGCCCATTACCCTTGTTTGTGTATTGCTGATAAGCACAATGTTGATTGTTAGCGTATAACTGGAATGTGTAAAACTGTGTCTTTAAAGGAAGTTAGACCATAAGAGTCCTATCTTGTTTTATGACTAGTGAGTTTAATTAACACTTTGGATGAGGCTTCTGAAGCCATAAAAGACATCTGAAGGTCAGTTCTTTACAGTGTGGTGACCATGTTTTTCTAGACCTACTCACTGCCAAAGCTTGAAAGTGTTTACCTCTGAGAGAAGCGTAACCTATAATGTAGTCATGTTGAGAATTCCATCATGAATGCTCAGACCAGGAATGCCAGGGTACCCACATTCATTCTAGTTAAACATTTTGACTTAAAGCTTTTTTGCTTATGACCAGAAACTTTGACTTCTTGATGGAAAATTGAGTATTTTCTGAGCACCTAGAAATTGCTGAGGTGAGGCTGAACTATGTCATTGCTATTCCAACAGACACCAACTTCATTACTAGTCTGCAAAAGATCAAATGCTGAGACATAACTAGCATGTCTATTCTCATTAAGATTTTGATATTCAGAATTCCTAGAAAATACTAATTTTCTCTAGTTATAATGTGCATTTCAGAAACAATGTAGTGAACTTAAAAATACAGAAAAAAGTTAAGTACTTGCTTAGTAGTGGTGGAAGCTTATGTGGAAATATACACTGATAATTGATAATTTGAAAATATTTTATGCAGTAAAATAATCAGAATAGAAGTTTTAATTCACAATACAGTACCTGGAGCAAGTATTGTTTAATTCTAGATAAGTTGCAAGTTTAGATTGATTTAACTTATGATTAAACTGATCAACAACTTAAATTGCAGGTCAGTGTGAGAATAAAAGGAAAGTTAATTTGAAAGTATTTTTTGTCTGTCTTTAGTTACATTGTACTGCTTTGCTCCCTGGCATTCTGTTGATCCAACATACTGCCTGCCACCCACATGGCTTTCCCTCACTCTTCCTGACTGAGTGGCATGAGGACTTGCTAGCTTGATTTGAACCCAGCAGCTCTGAGCTGTACTGGCTTGGCATCACTCCTTATCCTGTTAGTCATCAAATCTTGCAGTTTCTAAGCCTACTCAAAAATCTGTGAGAAAACTGAAAATTTTCCTGATACAAGTTATGCTAAGGGCAAGACTGACTTCCTGTGATGCTGCTATTGGTAGCATTACTTTGAGAAATATATGATCCCATACTTTTACCATTTCTGCTCTAAGAAAAAAAATCACTAGGAAAATCCTTTATTACTATAACAGGTAGTTATAAGTATTGGCTGGCTGGTTAGTTTTGAACAAGGCTGTGTTCTTTCAACATTGAGTTCCAAAGAGCCCAATTACTTAAAGATGTTACCAAATATCAAAAGGTTCATGGAACATAAAATTAATTGGGGTTTTAGTGTCAAATATTTAAAAATGTTACAAATATTATTTCCTAGGTTGGGAATCTAGCCTGTACTTTACTAGTATTTGTTCCTTGGAAAATTATGCATAGAATATAGAGAATTATCAACCACTACTCATCTCTTAAGCCTAGTTCATTTTCAGAATTTTTGCCAGTTTGAAAAAAATTACATTATCAGAGGTACTGAATATAAAAGTTTGCCTTAGTTTACACCTAGTAATATATTTCTGTATATTAAGGTATGTTAGGGGAGAAAATCAGTGTCTAGTGTTCCACATATATACCTAGCTTGAAAACGCAGCTCTGGTACTTAACTATGTGATTCTGGAAAATGTTTGAAAGCCCATTTTTTAGCATAAAGTAGGGGTATGAATGTGTTTAGTGCCTGTGTGTACTGAGCAACATTGAGATAGAAGGCACTCCCTGCTGTGAGGAACTTCCCAAGAACACTGCAATGTGCATAGAGCCAGATCTTTCTGGGAAACCAAGTGAGTATCCATGCTAGAATTTTACTCAGATTCATTTAGGTTCTTCATTTATCCCATTAAGAATATGCATACAGCTCCCTGCAGCTAAGGCTCAGAGAACATTGCAGAAGAAGGTAGAAAGATAGTAAAACCAGGAGTTCACTTACAGATTGTCTCTCTTTGTAATGTCCGGAGCTACATCTTATTAAAAAAAAAAAAAAAAAACTTAATATGGCTGCCTAAACATGAGCTGAACATGGATGATACCAATAGACATACCAATATAAACCGGAGGAAAACCCCATTGGGCCCCAACCCTACACCAAGAACTACAGGCAAATAAAGAATGCTGAGTAAAAACAGTTTTCCTCAGGGAAGAGCACACCAATTGGTTTTCCAATGATCAGCCCTGAAAACAGGCATACAAGAAAAAAAAATTGTATGGACTGAGCTGGTTATCTTTAGGAACACACACACACACACACACACACCCCTACCCCTACCTACCTGTGTTGGATAGTGTCTTGATTTAACTTTCCTCAGTGATGGACTGTCCCCTAGAGGTGTAAGCTGAAATACACCCTTTCCTTACCAAGATGCCTTGGTCATGGTGTTTTATCACTCAGTAGAATCCCTAACTATGACAAGTTGGTACCAGTATAGCGGGGGCATAGGTGTGACAGACCTAACCATGTTGTTTTCGGGAGGATTGTGAAAGAGCTTTAGAACTGGGGCTAGAAAAGCCATTGAGTGTTGAGTGCTCAGTGAGCTATTCTGTGGAAGCCTGGAAGATAAGAATGTTGAGAAGGATGCAGACAGTGCGGGTCTAAAGAGGAAAGTAAAGACTCTACCAGCCATGTGTGTGAAGAAGGATCTGTACTGTCTGATCAGGAATCAGCTGTGGTTTTAACAAGAACCTGACTGCTAAGGTAAAACTTTTGTTTTACTGAGACAGTTGATGCTGGTTACTTGGAACTGAGAAATTAGCAGTGACTAAGAAGAAACCAGCATCCTTGAGGTGAAGTCTTGGAAGCGTTTCCTCGGGGTCAGCACACAGAAGCTTGTGTTCCAGAGGCAGCTAAGGTTGTACCTTGTGCTGACAGAAGGACTTGGTAATGTGTAAGAGTTGCCCAGGTGGTACTTACTGGTTTTGAAGGCATGAAGAAGTCATGGAGAGCAGCTAAGGCTTAGCACTGAGAGGCCTGGAGAGACCATTCAGCTTTAGTGGCAGTTAAAGCCCAGGACTGGAGGGGTCATGCAGAGAAGCTGAGGCTTGGCACCATGAAGAGAGCCTATTGGTGAAAGTGCAGCCCAATTGCAGCAGAAGACCCCAGCATTTTGGAGATGCCAGTACCTTGGGATGACCACCAGGAACAGCAGCAGTGAGGTGAGGAGCCAGAGTGGAGCCAGCTGGAGCCTAGAAGACAGCTGTGTGTGCTGCAGAGGGCAGACCCAAGTGCTGTGGAGGAGCCCAGAAGATCATGAGGGGATCCCAGATAATTAGACATTCCATTATTTATAGTTAGGAGTTAGGGTTTGCTTTGATCTGATGGTTTCTGTGTCCAGGTCTCTCTCTCTCTCTCTCTCTCTCTCTCTCTCTCTCTCTCTCTCTCTCTCTCTCTCTCTCTCTCTCTCTCTCTCTCTCTCTCCCTCACACTCTCTCCCTCTCTCTCTTTCTCTCTCTCTCTCTCTCTCTTTCTCTCTCTCCCTCACACTCTCTCTCCCTCCCTCTCTCTCTCCCTCTCTCTTCTTCTCCCTCCCTCCCTCCTCTCTCTCTCTCTTCCTCTCCCTCCCTCGTTCCCCCCTCTCTCCCCTCTCTCCCTCCATCCCTCCCTCCCTCCCCCTTCTTCCTCTCTCTCCCTTTTCTCTCTGCAGAAACCCATAGTTGAGAGATTTTAAACTTTTAAAGGATATTTTGAACTTTTTTTTTTTTTTAAAGACACTGGATGTGTTGATGGGACTGAATTTTTAATGTGATTGAATTTATAAAGACTGGGACTTTTAAAGTTATTTATATTTTAGTGTGAGATATTAGGGATGAATGCAAAAGGAAAGGTGGCTTAACAGTGATGTGTGTATATGTCAGGTTGACTAGGGGTCAATTGTGCTGTCTAGTTTCATGTCAACTGGACACAAGAGGTAACCTCAATTAAGAAAATGTCTCCATAAGATTGGGTTGTAGGTAAGCCTATAGAGTATTTTCTTAATTAGTGATTGTGGGTGGTGCCATCCTTGGGCTGGTGGTCCTGGGTTCTATAAGAAAGCAGACTGGGCAAGTGATTAGGAGGTAGCCAATAAGCAGCACCCTTCAAGGCCTCTGCATGAGCCCCTGCCTCCAGGTTCCTGCTTGTTTGAGTTCCTGCCTTGACTTCCATCAGTGATGGAATGTCACCTGGAAGTGTAAGCTGAAATAAACCCTTTCCTCCAAGTTGCCTTGGTCATGGTGTTTTATCACAGGCATTATAAATCCTACCTTACATAAAATCCATATACAGGTACACATATAAACAACTACTAATAAAAAGGGGCCATGAATTTGAAGGAAAGCAAGGAGGGCGTGAGGGAGGTTTGGAGGGGGAAAAGAGAAAAGCAAAATGATGTCACCAAATAAAATCTTGAAAGTACAAAATGTGTTTTTTGTTTTGTTTTTAAAAGAACATGCACACAGACTTAACCCTTCAATTCTGTGTAGTCCTGTATTTTGATGAGAATCATTTAACACCTGCATTGTATACACCTTCTTCCCATGGTACTTTCTCAGATCTGGACTATTTTTTCAACACACTGTTAATATTTTGTGAAAGGTAGACATTTTAAAGCATATCTTAATGTCTCTAAATGTTTGTTTCCATGTTTACTTGTTTGTTGAGACAGGGTTTCAATACTTTATATATCACTTGCAGAGATCTGCCTTGGACTTTGTAACTAAAAATAATTATGTATTAGTGTATATGAATATGTGTAGGCCTATGCATGTTAGTGCAAATGTCTGCCAAGGCCAGAAACATCTATTTCTCCTAGGGCTGGAGCTAGGCAACTGTAAATCATTTGCTATGGGTGCTGAGAACGGAACTCTTATCTGTACTAGCAGCATGTCCTCTTAACCTATGAGCCAACTCTCCAGCTTCCGAGTAAGGAATTTTAATAGTGAAATTAGACTTGTTAATCTCCCTCTCCTCTTAAACTCTTACATCTGGATATAATCTGGCTAATCTACCAGAAGTGATTGATATCCCCTGGTACTTTTTGGTATTTTGAGACAGAGTTTCTCTATGTAGCCCTTGCTTTCCTGGAACGCTCTCTGTAGACCAGACTGGCCTTGAACTCACAAGAGATCCACCTCCCTTTGCTATCCTAGTGCTAGGATTAAAGGCATGGACCACCACTGCCAGATTGGTCCCCTAGTTCTTAGCAGCCAGTTAAGCAGTCTCACTTGATTATAAAGTAACATAAAATATAACATAATAGGTAAAACAAATTGATATCAAATGTTGAGGTAAAAGTTTGTTTTACAGCAATAATTGGTTTAGGTTTTTATGTGTGTTCATAATTTTTTTACATTTATGCATATGTGTATTTTTCTTTTAATTTTTTTGTTTTTCTAATTTTTCTTGTGCTTAAGTGTTTTTTCTAACAACTAAATCACATGTATATTTCATGCAAATAAAGTGGAGGAATTTTTTTTTTTTTCCAGCAGGAAAGCTATTAAGACACGGAGTACTTTAACACCATTAAGAGAAAAGAGACTGCCATGATTTGACCAAGAAAACTCTAAATAGCTCTAAACTCAACTGTTGTTTTCAGCCTTTTGATGTATGCAAAAATTGTAGGGTTTCTTTTTAAATTGTTTTTTGAATGTGATGGGTTTGTTAAAATATGATAATATGCATTATTGGAGAGAGGTGGGGGGGCTCTTAAATAGACTGCAGGCTTTTAAAGGGTGAGCTTGAGAAATGCGAGAAATGTTTGTGTTGGTGCCCTAGGGTACTCGCCCACAAGAACAGGCTGGCCTGTATCAATTAGTACTAGTGATGGTCATGAGCTGTTTTGGTTAGGTAGTTTTTAAATGCTTTCTTTTTGTTTGTTCATTTCTTTGTGTTGTTGGGAAGTTGTATTTGTTTGTTTTACTTTGTTTCTTTTTAAGAGTAAAATATTACCCCTAAATGGCTACTTGGAGCATCTAGGATTAGGAAATTTACCCTTATGTTAATCAAAGCCTATTGTGGTATAAAACAAAAGCACTTATGGTAAACTGAGCTCCTCTAGAATCTTGCCCTGAGCAGCTCTCTGCTGCTTAGATAATGAGCAGAGGATGAGGTGTTTTACACTGTATTATTTTCATTGAATTCCATGTGTACCTGTGACAGTTGACAGTGGCTAAGAGAAAAACAGCAGATATAGCTAATGCTGTAAAAATGGTGAATGCTAAATTTTGTATTGCTTTGCTAAATTTTGGTAATTCTAATTCCTGTCTACTGAGAGTAGCAGCAGTTGGGGGAGCAATTGAATGTGTCATGCTACAGGGAAACAACTTATGGGAGTCTGGTAATCTCCTTCCACCATATGGGTATTAGGAATCGAACTTGGGGCTCAGGCATGATGGCAGGGCTTTTTACTCTCTGACCCTAGCTTCTATATTCTTAAACATTGTGTAAGTAGAAAGGGAAAGATAGAAGGTACAAAAAGGTAATAGAACTTAGTGAGTAAATCATAGAGACAGCCTGGAGACAGTAGCTGAGATCCGAGAGCTAGGGAAGTGGAGAGGGAGTCACTGTTCCTTCAGTGACTGTCTTATTTGGAGAGAAAGATAACACCGGAACATTGTATCTGTGTTTACAAAGTCACACTATTCAGAAGAGGAGGATTGACATGTTGTCAAGTTAACCAGAGTTGACCTTGGGCCAGTGCTGAGTGATGACTGGTGAGTCACTTGGTAATGGAGGCAGTATCTTAGTGACATCTCATTTGGAATCCTGAAACTATCTCAGAATTAAGAGTTAGTAAAACAGGTTGGGTGGTGGCATGTGTGTTTAAACCCAGTATTTGGGAGAGTTCAAGGCCAGCCAGAGCTATGCAGTGAGCCAATATTGTCTCAAACAGACAAAAAGTTAACAAAATGGGGAGGTAAGAATGCAAGAGGCTTCTGTTACTACTCTTACCACCAAACATAATGACCGTAGTGATTATACTCCCATCTATTTATGGCCGGCTAGCATTAGGCAGTTTTACAAATAACATTAAAATTAAATTTCCAGTAAGTAGAAATTTTTCAGAGAATTTTTCCCCGGTGCAGTTATCTTTTAAGACTGTCAAAACGAACACATTCACATGTTTGTTGATCATCACAACATCCAATCAACAGCAGTTCCCCTGTTCTCAAAAGAGAGTACAGAGAAAGAAAGCCAGAGGAAATGCACCATGGTGTTAAAGCTCCTGGGAACTGGGTTATGCAAATTGTTTTTCTTTGATCTTTCATTTTCAGATTCATATAATGAGTGTGCTTTTATGATTTGGGATAGTGTGCTAGATGATTACTAGAAGGGAAGTAGTGAGTAGAATTCTGGATATGATAGCAAGCAGTAATAGCACTCCACCTTGGCACTGATTCTTCTCACCCGGAAAAAATTGTAGTCTGTAATGTCCATGAGTGATTGCTGGCACTCTTTAGTTCAGCTCTCCATTTGGGAGGGTGGAGGGCATGGTAAACCATCAGCTTGCTAGGTAGCCTAGTTTGGCCTTGACTTCAGCCTTCCCAGTGTTGGGATTATAGATATGTACCACCATGTCCAGCTCTCTCTCCAGTATTATATTTGAAATTTATAATTCAGATATTTTATCATATTAGTTTGTAACCCTTCACTGGTTTTCACACCCATATAATCATAGAAACTGGCTACATTAGAACTAGAAACCTTAGAACTTCATCCTGAACTACCACAGCCAGTATATGATTCATATGGACAGAATAGGTAGATTGGAAACAGAAAAGAGACCTGGGAGGAGGGGAAGGGAAATGGACTGGAGAGAAGTCCCAGGTACAGTGATGGGTAGAATGACAAACACAAACTTGTGTTATCTTACAGTCATTTACACACAATTGTATATATTGTAGCAGCTAACTTTGATAGACTGTCTGGATAGATGTGGCATTTGTACTCCACACTCAAAAGGTAAAGGCATAAGAATCACCATTTGGACCAGCATGAACTATATTGTGAGACACAATCTCATTTTCAAACATTTTAAAAAATTCACCATCTTTTTCCCCCCACCATTAGCAACTTGCCAACTTCATGTATCATGTAGTTGTTGAATGTTATGTTCTGCAAAATGCTTAAGGCTACAGTCCTTTCTGATAAGTCACCACAATATTTACATTTAGGGTGTGTATAAACCACATCCCTTAACCAAGGTACATTCTGAGACCTGGGGACTTAGGTGATCCTTCATTGTATAGTCACCATGGAGCCTGTGTTTACAGAAACCTATATACAGGGTCTGCTACACAAGAAAAAGAAAAAATTAGATAGTCTATCATACTTTTATAAGTCATGTATGCAGGCATGTATGTCCTCTGTCATTGACCAGACATCATTATACAGCACATAAATTATTTTTAATCAGTAACATAATAGAATCTCAATGAAATTTGAACATAGTAAAAAATGTTCCTTGTGACTGTTATAATTTATATAATATGCCAGTTGTATTTGTTTCCATGTGAGTGAAATACTATTTTGAGTACTTAAAATGGATATCCTGATTTTAAGTTTCATAATAAGTTTCACTGGTATTTATATAGGTGAATATGATTTGGAAAAAATTTGTAATCTGTGACTTTTTAAGATTGTCTTTTATACTTCAGTAATTACATTCTTTATTAAAATGTACTGACATTCATTTGAGATACTGGATATATAGTACACATTAAAAATTGGTTCGGGGCTGGAAAGATGGCTCAGCTTAAAAACATTTACTCATTTTGCATAGGACCTGGGTTCTCTTCCCAGCACCCCTTCTTACCTCTGGGGCCACCATACACCCAGATGATACATATACATGTGTATAGGCAAAATACTCATACACAGAAAAAATAAATCAGTCTTTAAAAATACTTTTTAATTTATTCACACATAGACACAGTGACATAAATGTCAAAAATAGAATTCAGTGCCTTCCGCTGGACACTCTAGGTACCACCTGCACACAAGTGCATACACAAACACAAGCTACACATGATCAAAAATAATACTTTAAAAAAGCTGTAGCCAAGATTTCGTAGGAATTTTTTTATCTATTATATCAACATGAATTAGAAATTTTATCTTGAGTGTCAGATATGTTTGCCTTTTCTTTTCTAGGTGGTTTCAGACACCCTCACAGGTTTTCTACCACGCAGCTACTGAACATGGAGGGAAAGATGTCTATCCAGGGCAGTGTCTTTGGGAAGGCTGTGAGCCTTTTCAGCGGCAGAGGTTTTCTTTCATTACCCACTTACAGGTATACTTTGTTGATGCCATTTGCTTAATAACTTCTGTGGTCACGTTAGAGATAATGATATATACACCTTTTCTCCTTTAGGATAAGCACTGTTCAAAGGACGCTCTGCTCGCAGGATTAAAACAAGATGAACCAGGACAAGTGGCAAATCAAAGATCCTCTACCAAGTAAAGATAATTAGTTGCTTATTGTGGAGCATAAAGAACAAGTAGTCCATACAATGGTCAGGGGCCTGTCTCCCATTCCTGACTCTGGAAAAAAAGTAGAACAACAAAAAGAAGCTGAGCACATGGGGGATTCAAAACCTGTGTTCTAGCCCAGCTTTCACTACCAAGCTACAATTGCACTGTGTGGTCTATAAGGTAGCCCAAACTTTGGAGGCAAGTCATTAGGCAAGCAATAATATCGGAGGGAAAGCCTTGTAAATTAGAAATACTATTAAGGTCTTTTTTTTTTTTTTTTTTTTTTTTTTTTTGGGTAGTAAACATGTATTTGACAATGGCAAAGAGATTTCTTTCTGTATATGCATACATGAACACATTCTGGCTGACATATAAAGACAGTCATTCGTGTGTGTGTGTGTGTGTGTGTGTGTGTGTGTGTATTTGGGAGGGGCGTGTTGCTGGAAATTGAACTCATGTCTCTGGAAGCACAGCCAGTACTCTTTAACTACTGAGCCATCCCTCCAGCCCCCTCCACATTATATTTTTAATATTCAAAATTTATGTTTAAAAAATGAGAAATATCTCTTAGTTTCCAAGTTTCAGAAGTAACAGTTTGTTAGACTGCATCCACCAGTCCTTTCCACTGCTGCCTCCCAGCTCTGCAGGCATACAGCTGGTCTGCTTGGCCAAAGAAACTGACAGTGCCTTAACTAGGAGTGTATACACTAGTTCTCTGCAGGCCTTCCTTCCTGTGTCCTTAAGAGTGAAAATTTATTTGCAACTCCTTTCTGTTGCAAGGACTGGTTGAAAGTAACCTAGTATGAAAGCAGTGTGAATACTGTCCATTTTATAGGTTCTAATACATGGAACAGCTGTTTTCTCCCTAGCGGACAACTGCATAGTGCTTTCCAGGATGAGAACTCTACAGCTTTGGTGTTGTGCTAAGTTACAGTTATTGCCTCCTTAACCAACATAGTAACTTTGGAGATGGACCATGCAGTACGCATATTGTTTGCTTTGAAACCAATAGACTGAGCAGTGTGGGTTGCTGCTTCCTATAGTGCATCCAGGTAGGGAGATGGATGGCCAAGGCCAGGTTGAACCATGTAGTAAGACCTTGTCAAAAAGAAAGGGATAGGCCCTAAAACAAAGAGGTGCTTGTGTGGGCAGGCAGAGACGGGACACATTGTCTATGCAGTTAACATTGTTTGTCTGTCTGATCAATTTAGGCAACCAACTGTAGGGGGCACAGGCTCAGCTCCTAGAGCACAGAAGGCCATTGCAAGTCACCCCAGTGCTGCACTCATGGCTCTTAGGAGAGGATCTAGGAACCTTGTCTTCCGGGACTTCACAGTAAGTGCACCTTAAAACCCTCATCTGTACAGTGTGGCCCTGTGTGATTTAGATCTTCATTCTTTTTTATGTTCTCCATTCTTTTTAAGGATGAAAAAGAGGGACCAATAACTAAACACATCCGACTAACAGCTGCCTTAATATTAAAAAATATTGGTAAATACTCAGAGTGTGGGCGCAGGTGAGTAATCTTTCTGTAACCAAAGCAGACTTGCTATATTTTATGTGTGAGTTAATGACATTACCTATTGCTTACTTGCTGTTTTTTTAAATTTATGTATGTGTCCAAAAGCTTATAGTAAGGCCAGGCTATCATTATCTCTCCAAAGCCAAAAATAAAGTTGAAATAATAGAAAACAAGCCTTTAACTTGTTTTATTGTCAATTTTCCTCCTGCCATAGCATTTACAGAAGAAGAAAAAAAAATCTTCTGGAGAAACCTGAGTAGTTATTGGAGGAAAGATGTAATTGACTATTTGCATCATGTGGAATTAATTTAATTCCATTTGAAAGTTGGCAGGTTTTTTGTTTTTGTTTTTTAAATATTTGTAACAATTCATCCTTCTCCCACTCCTGAGAAGTACAGATGTTGTGGTTGTTTTCTATTTTATGAGCATTGGTGTTTCCCTGGATGTATGTATGTGTGAGGGTGTCTGGTGAGCCACCAGGTGGGTGTTGAGAATTGAACTTGGGTCCTTTCAAAGAACAGTTCTTGTTCCTAATCGATAAGCCACATCTCCAGCCCTGATAGCGTTTTTAATCAGCCTATCAAAACTATGAATTTTAGGAGTTGCTATAATACTTTTGATGTTTTATAATTACTTTGTAGTGGACTTAAGTAAGAGCATAATCTGTGAATACATTTTTAAAATAGGAATGACTCTTTATCCTTGAGAATTGATATCCTTTTAAAGCAATGGTTCTCAACCTTACTAAAGCTGTGACCCTTTAATACAGTTCCTCATGTGGTGGTGATCCCAACCCTAAAGTTATTTCATTACTGATTCATAACTAATTTTGCGACTATTATAAGTTGTACTGCTCTGTAAGGTCTCCTCCCCTCCACCCATCCTCCTTCTGCTCCTCCCATATCCTTAACTGAGCAGCCTAGAAGCTGTCAGGGTGCCTCTTAATAGGCCCATTCTTACAAATGCTTTCCATCTACATTCAGTCTAATTGCTTTAGGTATAATAATATTTAAAGTAGATTTTTAAAGCATAAAAGTTGTAGAATTACAAAATAAGATAATTGTACTATATCTTTTTAAATTACTATAAGCGATAAATTTTTGAAATTACAATATAACTATATCACTTCTTCCATTTCCTTCTTCCAACTCCTGCATGTCTTTCCCTGCCGTGTTCTCTGACATTACTGACCTCATTTTCTGTTATTGCTATTGCTACATACACAGACACACACACACACACACACACACACACACACACACACACACACACACACACACACAATCACAACACACACGCAGAGTTATGTTACTTGTATATGCATGATTTCAGGGCTGATGACTTGGTACTAGATAACCAATGAAGGGGATTCATCCTTAGGGAAGAATATTTCCTTCTCTCAACAAGCAACAATAGCTGCCTGTAGTTCTTTGTGAGTAGAGCACACTAGACTGTCTATTGGTGTCGTCCTTGTTCACGTCTTTTTTAGGCAGCCACATTGTTGGACTCCATGGATATAGCTTCCCTGTCATTTCTTGGAGATGCAGTCTCATGGCAGACTTCCTGTTCCTTTATCTCTAAAAGTCTTTCTACTCCTTTTCAGTACCCTAAGCTAGAGATACTGTGTCTATGGGTATAAGATAAGTACTTAGAATGCAATGAGAAATTATACTGGTTAAGTAGAGTTATAGTAATAAGTTTTCTTCTAAGGTTTCTTACTCCAGTGCCGCCAGGTGGTTGCTGATGTTTGTAGCAACGGGCATGAGTTCCTCCTATTGAGTGGCCTTAAGTCCAATTATAGCTGTTGGTTACTGCCATGGTATATGCCACTTTTGTACCCTTAGGAATATCTTGCTGGTCCTTTTCGTGGTTCATAGGCATTTCAGTCCTCCCTGAAAGTTAGGCCCCCATGAGGAGACTTTAAGTTTAGATCAGTTCAGATGCTCAAGTCCAATCAAAATCCCCATGTCATTCTTCACAGAAACAGAAAAGAAACTATCCCAAAATTCATGTGGAATCACAAAACACCCTGGGTACCCAAAGGAAACCTGAATGAACAGGATAATGCTAGAGGAATTACAATTCCAGATTTCAGGATATATTGCAGTCATAATAATAAAACCATAACCAGTATATGGTACTGGCATACATGTAGACCAAGGGAGCAAAATAGAAGACCCAAACACAAATACACATAACTACAGATAAACATCTAGTATTTGACAAATATGCCAAAAATATATACTGAAGAAAAGGAAGCATCTCTAAAATGGTGCCGGGGAAACTAGACACCTACCTACAGAAGAATGAAGTAGGCCTGTATCTATCACCTTGCACAAAACTAACTCCACATAGGTCAGAGACTGAGCCCTGAAACACTGGAAGTGCTAGAAGAATGGACAGTAACACAAAATATAGGTGTAGAAAAGGCCTTTTTTGATAGGACCCCATCTGCTCAGGGATTAAGGCCAACAAGTGACAGGTGGATCCTCATAAAACCAAAAAAAAAAATGTCTTCACAGCTAAAGAAACAACTAATTGGGTAAAGAAGAAGCTCACAGAAGTAAGAATCTTTTTCAGCTATACATCCAGAATATATAAAGAACTAAAAAATAAAAAAATCAATAAAACTAATAACCCATTCAAAAAGTAAGCTATAATTAAGAACATATTTATCAAAAGAATAAATAAAAATTACTACATAAAATCTTAAAAAGGTCCGTTGCTCCTAGGAACTAGATAAATGTAAATCAAAATAATTTTGAGATTTCATCTTAACCCAAGTCAGAATGACAAAGATCAAACAAGACTACAGACAACAAATGCTAGAGAAGATGTGGGGAAAGGGAACCCTCATTAACTATTGGAGGGATTGCAAACTGTTCCAGCCCTCTGGTAATCAGTGTGGAAAATTCAAAAGGCCAAAAACAAAATACCCTATCATCCAGCTATATCATTCTTAGGCACATGCCCAAAGGACTGAATATTCTATTCCACACACGCTTGCTCTGCCCTGTGCATTGCTACTCCATTCACAGGAGTTAGGAAATGGAAACATCTAAATGTCCTTCATCTGAGAAGGGATAACAAATTTGGAATGCACCAGGGAATACTATCAAGTTGTAAAGAAAAGTGACATTAGCAGAGAAATGAATAGAACAAGAAAACATATTGAATGAGTTAACCCAGAACTAGTAAGATAAATATTGCAAGAATAACCTTTTGCTAATATGCAACATGAAAATTATCAAGTAGGTTTTGTTGAGGGTTTTGGGGGGGTATTAGAAGTTTAACATTCATAATATTTTAATACCATTTTTTTAGTTTTAAAGCTTAACAGGCCCTCTCAGAATGCCTGTGTTCATAGTGTGTTCTTCCTCCTTCCTTCCTTCCTGTCTTTTGTCATCCTTTTTTATTGTAGCCTGCTTTGTAACCATAGAAAAGCTAATGCAAGTTCCTACTCACATTAGACTGTCTTCACCTCTGCATCTTTGCCTCAAGGCTCTGCTGCCCCCCAACCCCCCCCCTCACCAGTATGCTATTTCTGTGATTCTGTGCAGATGAGCACTGTTTTTGATAGCCTTTCTTTTTTCTTTTATGTGTTTGGGGTTTTTTGCCTGCAGGTCTGTCTGTGCACTATATCTATGCAGTTCCCACATAGGCCAGAATAGTGTGTTGGATGTCCTTTAACTGGAATTAGATGGCTGTAAGCTGCCATGTGGGTACTGGGAATTAAACCCAGGTCCTCTGGAAGAACAGGCAGTGTTCTTCACTGAGCCTGCACTCCAATCCCTGTAGCCTTTCTTACATGGTGTTTTTATTTTCCACTGGATTTGTTCTTGTACTCTGTTTCTCGAGGCTATTTGTATTTTGACATTTAATCTCTGTTCTCTCAACAGTTTTAATGTCTCTTTTTCTCTACTGAGCTATGTTCAGACTATACTGCTAGTATGCACACTAAAATACAGTCTAGGAAGTCTACATCTAGGCTTCCCTCTTCAATTCCTGATATCTTCCTCAGGCTCTAACGTGCTTCACATAACTCTGTGTCCCTGCTACTGCATGTGGAGCTCTTTGAAGGTAGAGATTGGGTGTTTATTTAGATTATTGCTTTTTTGGTGACAGTCATTTAGTAAGTATGTGAAAGATAGAAGGAAGGGGAGTGGCAAGTTCCTTTCCTGCCAGAAATCTGATTGGAATTTGTGAAGGGAATTAGAATTCCCAAGATAACTTTTCCATAGGGCTGTTCTTTCACATCATGGTTGCATGTTTGGGCTTGTATGGCTAAGCCTGTTTCTCTGGCTTTAAGTTATAGAGCTTACTTTCTTGTTGACTTATTGTTTTATGTGTAGAGTCTTGTCTTCCAGATGTCTTCTGGCATGTCAGATTTTAGGGTCTTGGGATAGGGAGATCCTAAAAGTGCCAACCACCATTATACAAAACTATGAAGGGTACATGAGGTGTTTATAAGTTTGAAGTCAGGCTGGGATGCATGGTGAGTCTTTGTCTTGTTCACCAAGTTCTTCACACACCTCCCATCCTCAGTGTGTCCCTCTGGTGAACATACTGATAATCACAGATTCTAGTACATGAAGGAGAAGGAAAGGAATCCCTTTGCTAATGCAGTAATACTAAACCATATTTCTATTTTAATAAGAACATTAAAGTTAAGAAGTAGATATTAGTTTACCTTTACTTGAACATACCTTACCTTATACATGGAAAATGCTAGAGTTTATGTGAGTGTTTTTGATTTAATGTCAGGATCTAATGGTGTGAATAATGTATTTTATTGCTTCTAATTGAGTTTCAGCTCTGGAGAAGTCAAAATTTGTTTCTTTATGATACACACTCACACACACACACACACACACACACACACACACACACACACACACACACACACACACACACACACGTATGGTTGGTTTTTTTTAAAACAGGATTTCTCTGTGTAGCCCTGGCTGTCCTGGAACTCACTCTGTAGACCATGTTGGCCTCAAATCCTCAGAGATGCACCTCCCTCTGCCTCCCAAGTGCTGGGATTAAAGTCATGCACCATCATGGTCCCACTAATGTTTAGATCTTATTTGAAAATCAACTAGTGCATTTTAAACATTTTAATTTTTTTTTATTTTATATATATGGGTGTTTGCCTTTATATATGTGTATATGTTCACCACATGCATGCTTGGTGCCAGTGAAGAAAAAAGCATCAGATCTCTGGAACTGGAGTGATAGATGGTTGTGAGCCACCATATGTGTGTGCTGGGAACAAATTAGGATCCTTTGCAAGAGCAAAAAATTCTGTAACCTAATGAGCCATCTCTGCAGTGCCCCAGTAATTCTTTGGAATGCATTAAGCACTCCCAAAGGGAAATGAAGAAAGATTCCCATTTATAACAACCTCAAAAGAACAAAATACTTAGGAACTAGCTAAATGAGGAAGCTTTATGTGTTGAAAATAATAAAAGATTCTGAGACTTTAAAGGATAAATGAATAAATGGAAGGACAGCCCATGTTCAATAGGCAAAAGGTCAGGTGCCAATACAGTGGCTGGAGAGATGGCTCAGTGGTTAAGAGCACTGGCTGCTCTTCCAGAGGACTGGGTTCAATATCCAGCATCGACATGACAGCTCACAACTGTCTGTAACTCCAGTTTCAAGAGATCCAGTGGCACAGAGACATTCATGTAGGCAAAAATACTCAAATATACATAGTTTTTAATTTTAAAAAAATCTATCAAAATACCATCCATTTTTTGGAAATTATTAATCCATCTTGAAAGGGACCCAAAAAGGTTAAACTCTTGACAAAGAACAAGTCAAGAGTACTTATAGTAGCTTCCTGGCTTTAGAACTTGATGCACAACTACTATGCCTGTGCTCCTGATATGAAGACAGACAGCCCCAGAGAATAGAAGAGAGACTCCAGAGGTCTGCCAATTTCTCAAGCTCAGGCTGTCTCCAGTAAATGATGTTGGAAAGACTAGACTTAAATCTGCAAAAATTGAACAGCTGCTACTCCCACATGTATCTTAGCTCAAAATAGATGAATGAATTGCATAAATGAGCTAAAATTACTAGCCAGTTAGAGCCTAACATGAGGCAAAAGGCTTTCTATCATTGGACTTAAAAATGATTTCTTAGTCTACTACAGCAAAAGTGGAGCAAACAGAATCCAGACAAACTAAAACTTGCACATCAAAAGCATTGTCAACAGTAAATGGTAAGTCAGAGTAAGGGAAAATAATTAAAAAATCACTTATTTGGTAAGGGATTCTACTAAGACTATATACAAAGGTCCTAGCTACTGTGGAACTCTGGCATTTAGCTCAAGGAGAGAAATTGTAGTATAGACTTAATCTGGGGTGCTATAGAGCCTTCAGAAAGGAAAATGTGCTAATGCAGGCCACAGCTGTGGGCTTGAGGAAGTCCTCTGGGTGAATAAGCCAGCCACAAAGTATTTACACTATGATTCATAATAGTAGCAAAATTATAGTTATGAAGTAGCAAGGAAAATAAATTTATGGCTATGAAGAGCTGTATTAAAGTGTCACAGCATTAGGAAAGTTGTGAACCACTGAATTCATGTACAATGGGGAGTTGGGAAATTGTTGTTTCATGGGTATAGAATGGTCTGCTGTAAAAGCAGATATTGACAATGGCTATACTAGAGGATCAATGTATTTGATATTATTGAATTGGTTAACATATTATGTATGTTTTTATAAAAATGAAAAAAGTTAAAAACAAAATAGAGGCTTGAAAAAAATGGGGAGTGACAGCTAATGAGATTGGGTTCTGTTTGGGGTGAACAAAATACTAAAAATGGTAGCCATACTTGCACAACTAACAATGAATTGCTTTAAATGTATAATCTGTATGATGGTAAACTGTATGTTGAAAGAATTGAGGAATCCAAGTCAATACAAATCTTTCAAGAGCAATCCCACCCTTCCTTCCATCCTCTGCCTTGGTAGCTTTCATAAATTTAAGCAGAGTATTCTTGTATTTTGCTAATGTTTCTTAAGAATACGCCTGTGGAGCTGGGTGGTGGTGGCACATTCCTTTAATCCTAGCACTTGGGAGGAAGAGGCATGTGGATCTCTGTGAGTTTAAGGCTAGCCTGGTTTACAGAGTTGGTTCCAGTTCATCCAGGGCTGTTACACAGAGAAGCCCCGTTTTGAAAAAGAAAAAAAAAAAAAAAAAATAGAATGTGTCTGTGTTATTCTACCCTACTCTGTTCTTTAGTCTGGATAAAAAATTTGATTTGGAAAATGTTTCATTAGTGCAAATATACAGAGCAAGTTGCAATCCAGTGCCAGGGCTACATAATGAGACCTTGGAGGGAGGAAAGGAAAAGAAAGTTTGCCTTTGGAATTGTGAGTGGGACTAGAGAGATGGCTATATAAAGAACAGTAGTGAACATCTTCTGAGTGGCCGCGTGTGATAGGAGGCTGCTCATCCCATTTCCCTACTTCCTCCAGTTCAGGATCCACCAACCAGCCTTCGCACACACATCCCCAATGACTTCATCAATGTTAGTGCATTAGTAGATAATCAATAGATGAAGTAATAAACTGTTTTCCCAGAGCTCAATCCCTCCACAGAATAGCCTCTAGGACACTGCTTGATGTCTAGAGCAGAGCAGTTGCCTTTTCTATTTACTGAGAACCATTACTGGGGCCTGCAGAGCCTCTGCATTTAATTTTTTGAGGTATTTACTGGCATCCTTGGCATGGGAATGATTTACAGTCCCACCTGCAGTGTGCATGGCTTTTGTTTTGGTAATAAAGTAGCCATTGTTATTGGTGGTGGTATCGTGGTGCCCTTTTGCAATTTTGTGGTGACTGGTGATGCTGGACCATATAGCTCTCAGCCATTTTTATGTCTTTAAAGAGATGTGTATTTAAGCAAGTTACCCATTCTTTAGTGGGGTTGTGTTTTGCTGTTGAGATTTTGGTGTCCCTTCGATGCCCCAATGTCAGATGCATGTTCTATTGGTAGCATGTTCTCTAACCAACCTGATCACTGTTTCCTTTGCTGGGTAGAAATGTTGGTCTGTCTTTGAGTTAGTTTCCTGTTCCTTTGGGATTTTGTCCTAAAAAGCATTGTCCACTCCCATAGCCGAGGGTATTCCCTTGTATTTTCTTGGAATAGTTTTGTATCTCACAGTTGAGTCTCACCTATCACAAGTTTATTGTTTTCATTGCTAATAGATTACTTGTGGACCTTAGTTGTTTCCTACTGAGTCTATGCGTCTTCTTTGGCTGGCTATAGATGCACATATTACTTAAGTTGCTCTGTTGTGTCTATTTGTGCTAGTACATGCTACTCTGGGTTCCCTAGGTCTGTGTTTATGTCGGTGAGTGGATATACTGTGTATGGATGCATATACTTTGATAATGACAAGTTTCTTTTCATTTCATTGTGCTTTTTTTTTTTTCCCCCTTCTAATCTCTTCAGAAAATCTTTTTTAACTCAATGATCCTCAAACCTGTAGGGTTTTTCCTCTCCGTTTTTAAGAGCTTAATTTGTTTCCAGTGGCTGTTGGGTGACATCCTATTTGTTGAGGTTTGTGTCCAAGAACGTCAGCGCTGGTATTTTTCAGTTGTCGTGCCCTCTCCCCACACCCCACTCTTTTGTGTCATTATTCTTTCCTCAAGTGTTATGAGTACTTGGGTTTCCTTTATTTTTTAAGAATAAATATGTAAACCAGGCATGATGGTGGACACCTGGAACAGAAGGGGCTGTGGGTTGGAGGTCAATATGGGCCTCATTGCAAGACCATCTCAAAATACAGTAAGGAAAGAATGTAAGAGCAGGAAGTTCTTGTTCGTGGCTTCTCACTGACAGCTGCCTTCTGTAGATGTTCTCCAGTGAGCTAGCTTGTGTATTAGCAGTCCCTCGGTGTTCTGTTAGAGGCTTTTTTGGTTTTGTTTTTCTCTACATGGAAAATTTCTCTGATTCTCACCTGTTGTAGGTAGGCATGTTTAAAGACAGTTAACATGAGGGCTTGCATTCTAGAAATGAGATTGTTTTCCACACTGATTAATTCTCCCCATCTCCAGTAATGTCCATGTCTAAAACACAAGCCTTTCTGTTTTGTTTCTCAAGAGATTTCTTTTATGTCTTGGTGCTGTTTTTCGTAGGATATAAGCTTTGTTCAACTGTTTATTTTCCTAGAAAATAATTTGTATCTTAAAATCTATTAACACAACTTCGACCAACATATGAAATTGGAAATTCAGGAATTAGATTTATTATATTAATTTTTAACCTTAAGATATAAATAATAGAAGAGAAAGCTGTCCAGTGGTGGCACACGCTTTTAATCCCAGCACTAAGAAGACAGAGATAGGAAGATCTCTGTGAGTTTGAGGCCGGCCTGTACTACAAAGTGAGTTTCAGGACAGCCTCCCAAAAAAAAACAAAAAAAGTAATAATAATAGTAGAAGGCTCAGGGCATACCTGGATCCAGTGGTAAGGCATATGCAGAGCCCTGAGAACAATCTTATTTTGTAGAAAAAATTTTCAGTTGATTTTAAAATAAATAAATAAACATTTGAAATAAGTCATGCACAGAGTCCTCAAAGCAGAATGTTGAGATATTGGAAAGTAGTAAACCACAGAAGCCACAATGGACAGAATCCTGTCCCACCTCCTGCAGTAAGCTTCATTCAAGCCCCTCCACTCACCCCCACCCTCACCCCTGGCCATTGTCGTAATCAGTAATACAAGGAATTTTGCCTGATTTTGATTTGATAGAAGTCAAATCAGATGATTGGGGTTTGTCGAGCTGCAACTATTAGAGTTGCATGTAGCAGGACTTTGTTTATATTATAGGGGCACAGAATTATACTTACCCTTTTGTTCCTTTGGTGTCCACACTTTGTTCCCAATCATGTG